>OZ037998.1:24337611-24400111 GCA_964035705.1 Porites rus | reverse complement strand
ACTATCCTTATTTAAAAGGTATTTAAATGGAAACCTGTTTCCAAACCTAACTTAAACAGGCTGTTTATAGGGTGTTTTGAAAAAAAAACCGGCTGTCCTATGGTAAGAAATATACTTCAAAGGAAAAAAAGTCAACCAAATTTATTGTCAAACAGATTTTAAATACTGTTTTCGGGGTATTTTTAAAAATTGATACCCGCAGTCACGGACTTGAAAAACAAAATGCAATAGACATGCAGACACAGTCTGCCAAAAGAAATAAGAACTCGTCGTCTAGACACAGCCCATTCTACAAAGGCACTATTCATATAGATAAGCCATCTCGAAAGAAGTGTTTCGTCGTCAATCCCAAAAAAAATTGATGAGAATTCTCAATTCTGGACACATCCGATTTCTAATCATGCGCGTACTTAATAAGTAACCAGTAAGTATAAACGCCGCTTCCCGCGGAATAGAGTCACGTGGTAAAACCACGTGCTAAGGAACAAAGCATCTATGTATTTTAAAATTATGGCGGACGGCTGTTGATGGTTGCAACGTGCGTTGCGTCGCTCTTTACTGCGCAAAACGAGTATTTGTCAACTCTGTGGACTGTCCAGACGCGCAGATTTTGTTTTAATAACGAATCAAAATGTCTCCGAGTTGTCAGCGACTGGCTTTTACTGTTAAAGGAACGGATCTAAGTTCAACTGGTGGATACACGTACTGTACCGGTGTTTGAGTCTTCGCGATGCGAATAAATGTGAGTACGATTGTTCCTTATTTTAGAATAATCTGTTATTGGAACGTCTAGGCATACGTGTTATGAAAAGGACATTTGGATATCTGGCCTTTCGAAGAGCGCTGTCAATTAGTTTATTACCAAGAGCCATTTTGGATTTGTTTATAGGCAGTGTTTGCATACCGGTCGTTTTGATATAAAGTAATTTCGATACACCAGGCGATGCAACTCGTTCAGATACAAATTGACTCAGTCGAGATGTACAACCAATAGTTCGCGACATTTGTTTTTCTTGCTCACGTGCAATAACTATACATCAGGTAATCGCAATATTTTTGCAGTTTCACTGCTTAAGTTCGTATCGAAATGACTCTTTTCCATTACAGTTAATTGATCGCAGATTACATTCTTGCTCTCACGCCAAATGTGTCACGTTAAGATTAAGCTTTGTGTCCGTCCTCTTTCGCTCACACATAGCAATACCAACCACAAAACCAATAGTGAATGCTCTGGCTCAGGCCTTGCATGCTTCATGATGATTTTAGTGGAATCAAATATTATTGTGTTACGTCTTGCGAGAATGAATTAATGTATGTATAGTTGGCAAGTAAAATTCAATAATGAAATTATATATTATAGACATTTAACTTATTATGTTGACTCAGTTAAGCCTAAAATGGTTATTTTTCTGCTTGGGAATTCCTAAAAAGTTTCAGGAACATGATATTTTGACATTTCGTTTGTTACATGTAAACAATCAGGACCTTATAAATACACTCACATGTACAGCTGGTTCATTAAAGGTTGTTTTGGGCATCGGGAATTGAGTAATAGTAAGCTATTGTTTGGTGGTGACTCAGGGAAATCATATTGCATTGTTTGGTATGCCCAAATGCCCAATAACCAACCTTTACTGAATCAGCTATATACAGTGTAGCTTCTGGAGAAGCGACAACCACAAGCTATAATTGACATCCAGTATTTTCATTGATTACATTTTAAACCAAAATCTTCTAATAATCTCTTGTCCATACAAAAAAGTATGTAGTGACTTTGTTAACCTCTGCATCCTGTATTCCTGATGCATAAAAATCCCCAAAGAAGCAAAATAATAATATTCATGGCATTGCATTCCAGTGGATGCAAAGGTCCATAAAAAATCTGAACATGTGTATTTGTAGAAATATCCCGTCTGTGTATTCTGTGGCAGTTATTATGGCTGTTGTTGAAGGATGCATATTTCCTTTAGCCTTTAGAAGGACTGTATTTTAATTTCAGTTTACAACAGTTTATTTTCTACTACTGTAGACAACTAGAAGAATTTACAAGAAAATAATTATTTAAATAAATAAATAAATAAACAGAACATACAGTAGTGCGAAATCCAAAATAACTAAAAATCTAAACTAGCTAGCTAGATCACAGTTAATTTTTATCTTTGTTTCGGAAAGGCAAATAACATCAAATTAATGCCGTAGATCTGATAGCAGCATTGTCAAACCATCATGGTTTGCAGAAAGGCTTCTTATGTAATGTTGAAATGAATAAGAAAAGAAAGGCATAGATTTTCCCTGATTTGCTCTTTGTACTGCAGTAATACAGAGTTTTGGAGTCTGTCAAGCTAATAAGTCAGATTAACTGTCTGGTTACACAAAGGCCCAAGCATTTTCAATTACAGACTTTTTTTTTTTACGTGGGACTCGATGTTTCTGGACTGGGACTCAATATTTTTCACAAGATGAGTCCCAGGACTCACCATAACTATTTGTAACCAAAATCACTGAATATATATTCACGTCTCCAACTTTTCCATTGAAAAGCAATACCCCCCAAACATTTTGTTGCACCACTCTTGTAGTTAACTCTTTGAAAATAGACAAGTAATGTCCTTTTCTGACAATCCCAAAGAACTGTTGTTTATTTAAGCTACGCAGATGTCCCTGCCAGTTTCTTTGTATAGCCTGTACTACAGTGTATCTAGCATCGATTCTGTTTGCCTTGTTCATATTCCTTATGCACTAGTTAAAGAACAGTAATTTATCAAGTCCTAAAAAAAACGTTTTCTTAGGACCTACACCTGGATGAGAGTGAATCCTGACTTTTTTTCTCTAAATTCAAACAATTATTTTTATAGAGACACCCATTGACTAATAGTTATTAGGACAATGCTAGTAATAATAACTTAAGGAATACAAAAACCTTTTTTCAGTCAACAGATTCTGCCACAACTAATCTTGGTTAATCATACTAATACGGTTTCTTTCTTATCAACTGTTTGCTGTAATAAGACCTGCAGTGTACATGTGCTTTTTTCAAATTGAAAAAAATAATACTATTACTTAATTGAAACATCATGTCAATGTTCACAGATTGTTATGTTTAATGATGCTAGTGTCCTGTGATGTACAATTAAGAACTCAGATGCTATCAATACAGTGTAGATTATATATTTTGTACCCTAACCCTCATTCCTGAATTAATGGTGGAGGAAAATTGCCTGTCCCAGCAACAGTGCAAGTTACTTAATTATTGTTGGATAAGGCAGCTAGAAGGCATCTTATTATATTTCGCTTAGTTTGCCAATTGCATGTACAGTTAACAATTAATGAATGAGGCGGAGTATCTTATGAAGAATTATGGAGATCTTGGAGGGTGTTATCCGCCTCGACGGATAACACCCTCCTCGATCTCCATAATTCGTCATATGATACGAAAGCTGAATTCAATAATAGTTTTATTATTCATTCAAAATAATTCCTACTTTAAAAACATGGCTAAAACATGCTAACCTCCATCGATCCATCGATGTTAAGTTCATCTTCGATAGTGCACGTTTAGGTTTGTCCAGCTCCACAAATATTCTCCAAATAGCAGATGTCGTCCTTCGAGTTGTCTTCTTGCTGTTCTTGCCTCGTTTTTAGCTATTTTTTTTGGCTAGTTCTTACTCTTGAAACGAGTGAAATGTCCGCCATTTTTCAAGTTGACAATCAAAACAACTCAACCCCGTCCCCAGGTCTTCTCGGTTAACGGTGCCTTAACCTGCGAAAACGCTGCATTTTTAACGTCATTTCCTTGTTACAGACAAAATTCTTCCAAATTTGGTCATCAGTAACTGGTTATGGTTAACTAAACGAGTGCTTTTAGCCAATCAGAGTCAGGAAAATATTTTGAATGAATAATAATACTTGTTATTATGAAACTTTGCCTTAGGGAAGAAATTACCTCTAAGCAATATTAAATCAAGCTTCATGAAGAACAAACAAATATAATTATGTCTTTCCGGCATTCTTATTTCTTTCAGTTATACCAGTGAAGTCTATTCTAGTTTTTGTTAATTTGGCCTATCTGTTTCCAGATCTATAGCTGTTGTTTCATTGAATGATCCTCAGCGTCCAAAGACATGAGTGTCTGATAGGCCAGGGCTAGTAGATTTTGCCATCGGGCTAGTGATTTTTGTTCTTAACTTGCCCGACAGGCAAGTGCTGTTTTTTTTGGGGGGGGGGGGGAGAATTCATATTACAGAAGGATTGTAATCAATCCTGCTAATCAAAAAGGGTTTTGGGGCTATAGTTGAAATGACTTGTGGGCTATAGTACATGCTAGCTACAGCTTGCCCGAATGGCAGGCTGTAAAACTGACTTTCTTTGCACCCTGGATCCTTGAGTGTTTTACTGGGCAGTTATTACTGTACCAACAACTTGTGACCTTTGTTTTGTTCAAATGAATTTGGCTAATAGTTGTATTATAGTAGGAAAGAAAATAAACTATATCTTCCTTTAGAAATCTTTATTAAACCTTTAGTTAGTGATTTCATTAGACAATTTTAGAATACACTTTTCTAGTAGTGTTTTAATTTTTAACAAACAATCATACAACTGTAATATGGTGAGTTTCAAAGAAAATTCCCAAGACATACATGTACGTGGTTTAGACAACTCCAGATATAAGTGATGTCATTTTTAAAGGGTTTTTCAGCTGGCTTTTAAGAGTGTTTTTGAAAACTTGCTTTTATTTTCAATTTTTGTTACAAAGAAAATGGTTAAATTTTTGTTTTATTTGTAATTAAGAACAGGTTAAAATACCATCAAAAACAGCTTAACCCTTTCCCGACCAAGAGTGCCATATGGCACTCGTCTGTACCACCCCCCAAATTCCCAAGAGTGCCATATGGCACTCTGCATAGTTCATGATTCCAACCAATCAAAAACATATTTTTTCATTGTTTGAGAGGCTCTATTGTGTTTTGACCAATAGTAATACAATAAAGGCTAAGTTTACGCAAACCTTCAGGGGTGGTGTTCATACAAAATTCTAAAGATATTGACAGCCAAAGTTCAGCATCGCGATGTAGCAATGGCGTCCTTTTTCGAGTCGGAAAGCGAAGAAGAAGAGTTCATAGGCTTTGTTCAAGAACGCGAATCTCCAAGAAATACTTCGGACTTGGAATCTGACATTACAGTTTCAAGTGTAAATACAGAGGACTTGTCAGATTTTAGCGTTAGTAATTCAGAAAGCGGCGAAGAAGGAGATGAAGAGTGGAACTCGAATCCTGATCCAGTTGTTGTGACTCCATTCGAGGCGAACACTGGTCCTGTTAGCGACCTTACTGGATATTCTGCATATGATTGCTTTAAATTGATGTTTAAAGAAGAAAACTTCCACCGAATTGCCGAAGAAACGAATCGCTATGCCCGCCAATCGATGGAAACAAAACCTGATCGTACGTGGCGTGAAACTGACGCCGAAGAAATCTGCGCGTACTTTGCACTGAACATTCTCTTTGGCATTAAACAACTGCCAGAAGTTTATTCGTACTGGTCGAAAAATCCACTACTTGGAGTTCCAGAAGTGCAAAAGATCTTTCCAAGAAACCGATATGCGAAAATCTCGCAATATCTTCATGTGAATGACAAACGAAAAGAATTACCACGCGGTCATGCGAACCACGACAAGTTATTCAAAGTTCGCCCACTTCTTGATTCGGTTGTGGATGCGATAAAAAGCGAATATCGGCCGACGAAAAATGTTGCTGTCGATGAAGCAATGATACCTTTTAAAGGTAGACTTTCGCTTAAACAGTACATGCCGCTGAAACCGGTTAAAAGAGGTATCAAAGTGTGGGAATGTGCGGATTCGTCGAATGGCTTCGTTTGCGACCTGAATGTTTACACAGGAAAACAACGCGATGGAAATCCTGAACAAGGCCTCGGATACCGCGTGGTTCACAATTTGACCAGAACTTTGGTGGGCAAAAATCACCATGTTTTTGTTGACAATTTTTTTAATTCAGTCAACCTTGCCGAAGATTTGTTGCAAGACAAAATTTACATTTGTGGAACTGTTCGCTCGAACCGCCAAGGAATCCCACGGGAGTTAGGGCCTTCAACGCAACGAGTGAAACAACTTCGCCAAGGAGAGTCCTTGTTTCTTCGTAAAGGAAATTTGGTCGCTACTGTTTGGAAGGACAAGAAACCAGTTTATTTCCTGAGCACTCAGTCAAATCCAGTGGGCAATGAAACGGTCAGTAGAAGGCAACGAGATGGAACGGTGATTGAAGTGCCGAGTGCGCCGGTTGTGAAATCTTACAACAACAACATGGGCGGCGTGGATCTGAGTGATCAGCTTCGGGGCTACTACATGACCGGCAGAAAGTCCAAAAAATGGTGGCGATGTCTTTTATGGTTTCTGGTGGATGTTTCGATAGTAAATGCCTACATTTTGGAGAAGGTTTCCCGGCGAAATGGATCCAGAACCCAATTGGCGTTTCGACTCGAATTGGTTCAAGCTTTGCTGGGGAATTTTTCAGCTCGAAGGTTATCGGTTACTTCTGGGCGCCTTGAAGGGGGACACTGGCCGATAAGCTTCTCCAAAGGCCGCTGTAAACGTTGTTTGAAGAACAAGAAATTAACATTTTGCCGTATGGGATGCGAACTTTGCAACAAGCGCGTTTGCTTGGCATGCTTCAAGAACCACACCGCAGAGGATCTTGCTTGAACAATGGCGCCAAATTCAAAAATCAAAGCCGCAAAGACTTAGAGATTTTTATCTACTCTCGGGTCTCTAGTTTATTGACACTTTCAAAATTTGCTTTGAAAGTTCTTCAGCATTGTCTATTTTCCATTTTAATGGTTTAGGGTTCAATTTCTAGTATAATTTTATCTTGTTTTTGAATCATGGTGAACTCAAAAGACATTGTGGATGGCTTTGTTCAGGTTTTCATTATGACTCAACTTTACAGCTTCACATTTTTAATGTGCATGCCTAGAATAGGATGATATTTGTATCAAAAGAGAGCTTTTTATATAAAGAACAAAGTTTGTTTCTAATGTATATTGTGTAAATGCCTAGTTCCAAAGATATTGATTAAAACATTCAGTGATGTTATTTGTGTGAACTGGAGTCATTTTGCCTTGGACAGAAGGGGCGGTACTACATATGTGTCACCCTTGGACGGGAAAGGGTTAAAACACCTTTAAAAACAGATTAAAACACCATTAAAAACAGGTTAAAACACCATTAAAAGCAGGTTAAAACACCTTCAAAAACAGATTAAAACACCAGTCAAAACAGATTAAAACATCATTAAAAACAGGCTAAACAGGGTTAGACAACATTTAAAGGCAGTTTAAAACACCATTCAAAACAGGTTCAAACACCATTCAAAACAGGTTAAAACACCTTTAAAAACAGGTTAAAACACCATTAGAAACAGCTTAGAGCACCATTAAAAACAGGTTAAAACACCTTTAAAAACAGATTAAAACATCATTATAAACAGGCTAAAACACCATTGAAAACAGGGTTAGACAACATTTAAAGCCAGGTTAAAACACCATTTAAAGCAGCTTAAAACAACTTTAAAGACAGGTTAAAACACCATTAAAAGCAGGTTAAAACACCTTTAGAAACAGATTAAAACATCATTATAAACAGGCTAAAACACCATTGAAAACAGGGTTAGACAACATTTAAAGCCAGGTTAAAACACCATTTAAAACAGGTTAAAACACCATTTAAAGCAGCTTAAAACACCTTTAAAAACAGGTTAAAACACCATTAAAAGCAGGTTAAAACACCTTTAAAAACAGGTTAAAACACCTTTAAAAACAGGTTAAAACACCATTAAAAGCAGGTTAAAACACCATTAAAAATAGTATTTATTACGTACCTGTTTTAAATGAAGTTCTCAAATACAATTAAAACAGTTTTAAAAATATATCAAAAATATGTTAAAAATAGTGTTTGGTTTGGTACGGGCTATTCTTAAGAAACTGTATGAGCCAAAAATGGATGTGATTTTGACCGTTCGCTTCAAAATAACAGCGAAAAAACATTGAAAATAACAGCGGAAATCGAGATAACAAAACATATGTTTTGTGTCCTACTTTGAAAAGCATAATTATGTTCTTTCATTCATTGCCATGGAATATGCCTTTTACATTGTTTTTTCACTGTTAATAGCTCAGTTAATGCGGCTGGCGAGCATCTTACTGGCGGAAGTTTCATGGTAAAGGAATAAAATGAAAGACTTTTCCCTAAGATTATGCAATCAGCCTTTGCGGTGTAGTGGTTAGGTGTAGTCACGTCGAGCAGAAAGTGCAGGGTTCGAGTCCTACCGAATTCATCATTCCTTCTTTCTTTTTTTTTTTTCCTTTTTTTGTGTTGTTGTTTTCTATAAATATATAGCTAAATAACTGTTACTTAACAAAGTGTAACAAACAGCAAGAAAAGTATTGTATTTCCAGAGAAAGTATCGTGCACCGTATTTTAAATATATGGATAAACAATCTGAATTTCTATTATTTCCTACAATTTACTGTGGGAAAACCAGAGTTATAACCACTTGATCATTTTTTAAACAACGTTCCCACGAGTTCTCTCTAAAGACTGATAGTAATTATTCTTTTAAGTCTCAAGGCCTAACTAATGCCAGTATCAACAGAATGTGCCGCAGCATTACTATCTTTTAGATACCCTAGTAACTACCAGTAATAACTAAGTTACCATCACTATCAGTTAGTAGACACAATACTTTATGTTACACAGAGTATATTTCACCGGTGCACTTATGGCTTCGCACCATGAAGTATATACTAGTGATGATCACTGTTGACAGTGGTTTTCTTTCAGCGCAATAAGAGTTTCTTGATATAGCAGCACGATTTCTGCTTTCTAAACAGTAACTGAACTTAACACACGCAACAGGTAAGACGTGGTTTACTTCTTTTCATAACTAAATCCTGCCTAAAAGGTCTTGATTGAATTGTAAGCGGTGTCGTTGTGTGATCGACTTGAGAATTTTGTACGGTTTCCTCAAAAGGATACTCTATACGTAAAAGCAACTTTTGCTCAAAAGATAGTATTTGCTCTATTATTGCGGGAAAATGACAAAAAAACAATCGAAAAGGAAAAGTAAAATCCCGAAAATCTTTGGAGAAAAGCTAAATTTCAGCCCTTTCAGGACCGGAAGTGAAATCGCCGATTTGTTATGGCGCTTGACCATAAAGTACAAAGAAGAATCTTTTCAGTGTGACTGAAGAGATTGTGGAGTGAGGATGGTTCTTCCCTTTCTTCTCGTCCTTCAAACAAAAGTATAGGCGACAAATTGAGTTTATCAGCGTGTGAGGAGGCACAGAATTACTTGTTAAAACCGTATGACAGCGATCGGATACTGACTCGACAAGCGAGTTCGACGTGGAACGGTATTAAAGCAAATATGCTGCACCGCAAATTCTGTTCGTTACTGATCGACGGTGTGATTACACTTTCGATAAAATAAAATAATTCTAGCCATACATTTCTTTTCCGATGGAGTGGCAATGTTTTGTTTGAGCATTTAAGTGTCATTGTCTGAGAAAGTGTTCCAGGGGCCAAAAGTTGTGGTCAACCGATTTGGCTGAAACTTGGCACAGAAGTTGGGTATAATGAGATATTTCAAAAGCCACTTTGGCTCACTTCTCTCAGTTTTAGTTTTGGAGTTACAGGGGGGGTCTCATTTTTTGCCCTTTAAGCACCAAAAATCCAGCCTTCCAGGGGGCATTTTGAAAGTGTGATAAGACCCCACTGGTAAATTGTGCTGCTAAATGAATTTGACCATGAACTCTACTATAATAGAGCTTTCAGTTCATGCATTTAACTTTGTCCTCAACGTATTGCACAGAGAGGAGCCTGGGGCTAGAGTTTGGCCAAAATTGATGTTTAAATTACAACCCAAAATAGCCATTTTTCAAAATTTCACTATATTCACCTGCCTTCTTGCATAACTTCCAAACCTATACCACTGTTTACTTTAGTCACTCAGTTATCAAAATCAGTTGAGAAAAATTTGGCTTATTATGGGTTATTGAATTTTTGGAACAAACACTTCATGCCCCTCTAAGGCGATGCAAAATGGAATTTTGAGCCTAATTCAAGCCATAAACAAACCAAATTGTTGACAAGAAGCCCTTATTCTGTATTTGGTAAGTGAAAATGAATTGTCAAAGCCAAAATCAGTTTCGCTGTTTAGAAATACACCAATTCTTACCTTAAAATTGATCTAAAACGGGCCTCTGATTAGCGCAACAAACACATAATTTAGCAAAACAAAGGTAATTTTATTCTTTGAAAACCTAGTAACCACCATAGAACACAAATGATGATGTTCTGATGTACATATAACAATCTTTTTACACGATGCTTAAATTTTTCTTTGATTTATAGTCAGTTTCACGTCATATTTCCAAGCATTACTCCAAGCATGGAAAGTCTCCATATTTTGTCAGGCCCATTTTTTTTATATTTTTACCAGAAAAATTTAGCTTATCAAAAGGTTCGTTTTAAAAAACATATAATCTTCGTCTGACCTTGTAATAGCCTGGATAGTTGTTTTAAATACCCATCAGCAAAGGAGCATGACCATACATATGTAGATTACACAGACATATACGAGCTTCAGTGAGCAGTATCGAGGTGAACTGTGATTTTCCGAGTCCTTTAGAGCTGAAAAAATGAAACCATCCATTTTTTCTGTTTTTCGTCAGGTTTGTTCGAAATTCTAGAAAGCGATCTGTTTCAGGATAATTTTTCGATGGCACTTTATTCCTTTGGAGGGGTAAATGACCAGTGCAGTGTCACGTCATGGGCTGTGCAAGAAACAGGAATGCTTCCTTTGTTGTCTTGCGGTAGTGACATGACTGCATGGTTAAAGCACAAGTAGAAGGGTTCAGGTGTGTCTGGGGAAGAAGCAGAAGAACTGGTGATGCCAAAGCTACAGGTGATTCAAAATATCAGTTAGGGATCATATACGAGCACAAATGGCATTTATCGTGATCTAGGGCACTCTTCTGACTGAATAGTGATTTAGAGACGATGATATGTAAATTACGATATTGTCGTCCCAAATTGTTTGTTTATGGTGATTGATTCCCATTTTAATATCCTGGGTCCTTAGGAAGAGTACTAAACATTCATCAAATTTGTCCAAAAAAAAAAAAAAACAAGTACAATAAGAATAACTTAAAGGCTGTTTTTTTGTCTGCTCGAGCTGCTTGTTTACATTAAGCTTGTCACGTGCACACGCTTATCATGCAATGCACAATTCAGTTACCGGTTTCCATTATTTACCCTTTTCGTCAAAGATCTTTGCAAACATATGCATGCTGCATCTAAGTTTTTCGACGAAATTGACATTTTCAGGGAGAAAATGTCACTAAAACGTCTTCGCAAAATCGACCGAATTAGTTCATATTATTGGATTTGCTTGGAATAATGCATAGGCAATGAACACACATATGTCGTACTTGAATGGGAACTGACTCTGAATCGTTCTCGAAGAGCACAGAAGATTTGTGTATATTTGTAGAAAAAATTGTTTCATTATTTAATTAAAAAATTATTTAAAATCATTTTAACTATATAATTAAAAGAATAATGAAAAAATTTACCTAAATAAGAGTGTTATCTGCTAAAACTCTCTAAAATTCCCTAAAAAAACTCATAAAATTTGTATTCTTTTTTGATAGCGAGGGCCTCTTTTGGGGAATAACCGCTGATTAGTTGTAGTTTAGATGACTCTGATGAAAAACTGCTGATTTGTTGTGCTCAGTGAACAGTACTCTAGACACTGTTGTAGTAGGTGGACTGAGCCCTCACTTGGTTGGTAGGAATACAAAAAAATAAAAACGTTTTTTCAACGTTTCTGCCTGTGAAATGGTGCTATTCAATATTCTTGAGATTTTCTAAAATTCTTTTTCATGTCCAAAATTCCCAAAACAATTCCTGTGGAATTATGTAGCTAAGCCTATTTTAAATTGACTTCTCTTCGACGAAACAGGCAAATAAAGGAGACCGGTGGAGTTTCAATGCAAGCTGGCTCGAATTGTGCATTGCCAAACTTAGCCTTGCTTGATAAGCGTGCCCACGTGACAAAAACAGCCTTCAAGTTATTTCTGTTATTGTTATTGTTATTTTTTTTTATAAAGATATTGCTGCAATGAGTTTGTTGAATGTTTAGTGCTCTTCGTAAGGACCCAGGAAATTAACATGGGAATCAATCAACCATGTGAACAACAATTTGAGACAACAACATCGTAAATTATATATCATTGTCTTTCTTCAAGCAAAAGAGTCCCGTAAACTGCGATTAAAATCATTTGTGCGCGAGTATGATCCCTTACTAATATTCTGAATCACCTGTAGCTTTGGCATCACCAGTTCTTCCACTTCTTCCCCGGACACACCTGAACCCTTCTACTTGTGCTTTAACCATGCAGTCATGTCACTACCGCAAGACAACAAAGGAAGCATTCCTGTTTCTTGCACAGCCCATGACGTGACACTGCACTGGTCATTTACCCCTCCAAAGGAATAAAGTGCCATCGAAAAATTATCCTGAAACAGATCGCTTTCTAGAATTTCAAACAAACCTGACGAAAAACAGAAAAAATTCCCGCGAAACGGGAGAAGGATTGGACGGGAACTCGGTCCAGTCCCCACACTCTTCAAGTCCAAAATGGCGGGCCAGCTAGCTTGATGTAATGACAAGTGCATCATCTCAATGCAAGGCTTTGTTTGGGTTATTTTCTTTATAAAAGCAAAACAAACTTTTTGTTATCCAGCTCTCCTAACCGTGGATGGATGGTTTCATTTTTTCAGCTCTAAAGGACTCGGAAAATCACAGTTCACCTCGATACTGCTCACTGAAGCTCGTATATGTCTGTGTAATCTGCGTATGTATGGTCATGCTCCTTTGCTGATGGGTATTTAAAACAACTATTCAGGCTATTACAAGGTCAGACGAAGATCATATGTTTTTTGAAACGAACCTTTTGATAAGCTAAATTTTTCTGGTAAAAATATAAAAAAAATGGGCCTGACAAAATATGGAGACTTTCCATGCTTGGAGTAATGCTTGGAAATATGACGTGAAATTGACTATAAATCAAAGAAAAATTTAAGCATCGTGTAAAAAGATTGTTATATGTACATCAGAACATCATCATTTGTGTTCTATGGTGGTTACTAGGTTTTCAAAGAATAAAATTACCTTTGTTTTGCTAAATTATGTGTTTGTTGCGCTAATCAGAGGCCCGTTTTAGATCAATTTTAAGGTAAGAATTGGTGTATTTCTAAACAGCGAAACTGATTTTGGCTTTGACAATTCATTTTCACTTACCAAATACAGAATAAGGGCTTCTTGTCAACAATTTGGTTTGTTTATGGCCTGAATTAGGCTCAAAATTCCATTTTGCATCGCCTTAGAGGGGCATGAAGTGTTTGTTCCAAAAATTCAATAAACCATAATAAGCCAAATTTTTCTCAACTGATTTTGATAACTGGGTGACTAAAGTAAACAGTGGTATAGGTTTGGAAGTTATGCAAGAAGGCAGGTGAATATAGTGATATTTTGAAAAATGGCTATTTTGGGTTGTAATTTAAACATCAATTTTGGCCGAACTCTAGCCCCAGGCTCCTCTCTGTGCAATACGTTGAGGACAAAGTTAAATGCATGAACTGAAAGCTCTATTATAGTAGAGTTCATGGTCAAATTCATCTGGCAGCACAATTTACCAGTGGGGTCTTATCACACTTTCAAAATGCCCCCCGGAAGGCTGGATTTTTGGTGCTTAAAGGGTTAAAAATGAGACCCCCCTGTAACTCCAAAACTAAAACTGAGAGAAGTGAGCCAAAGTGGCTTTTGAAATATCTCATTATACCCAACTTCTGTGCCAAGTTTCAGCCAAATCGGTTGACCACAACTTTTGGCCCCTGGAACACTTTCTCAGACAATGACACTTAATATTACGATCTAAAGCCGTGTTGAATAAGTAATTTTAATGACTTATTCAAGTTATTGCCCTTAATTACTTATTATGCATACACGGTTTAAAAACCGGTCAGTAGTATAAAACACGGACTGCGGACTGCGGACCACGGACTGCGGACTGGGTATAAAATACGGACTAGGTATAAAATGTGGACTCCGGACTGAGTATAAAACACGGACTAGGTATAAAACGCGGACTACGGCTTTAAAAAGGTAAAACTGAGAGAAATGGAATCGGACTAGCAAAAACAGTAGCCCCAGCTTTAACATTCCCTTGGCTGTTCACTTAGTCTATTCTTCCCACGGAGAAGGAAGGTCATGCCGGTACTCAAGGCAACTGAAATTAAACTCTGAATTTTATAAAAAGAGGGAGTTAGAAGAGATTTCAATTTGCAGTTTTAAGCCAATAAGAAGCACCGAATTTTAAAAAATAGTGCTGGTGTTAGTCAGATCAGTAAAATTCGTATCGGATGCCATAATTCCGTTTCAAAGAAAGCCTTGGGAATACGAGGACTGAATGAAGAACTCAGACGAGAAGGTCAATGTAGGGGCATTCCGCGATGCACAAAAGCAGTATTTAGGGGGAAGGGATTACTTTCATACGTGAATAATAACCGAAGTGAGTCATCCAACGTTATATTCTAAGCGATGATTATGATGGTATGATTTACACCCTGCTCCTGATCCCCGGACGGTGGTACTACTGGGAATTCTTGGTGGGGGTGTGGTGCCCGGTTCTCCGAATCCTGACCTTATTGCAGACCAAAAAATGTCATTTTCCACATCCGTTTTCAGACCAGATCTCTAAAATCCATACCCATTTTCGGATCTGGCTTAATTTAGCCTGTTCCAGGCTCTCAGATAGTTGGGGAGTCTCCCCAGTTTTCTCCCGGTTTATTTTCGTGTTTTCGCTTTCTCAATTCAGCGGACCCAACTATCTCAGAGCCTTGAACAGTTTAGGTCTAATTAGGCAGAAATTATGTCATCATTACCAAGTTAGAGGGGAAACAAAAAAAGTCTCCAAATGCATTTCGAATTCGCACATTTCTATTTCGTTCTTATTCATTTGGAATTGAAACGATAAATACGTCCATTCATGTACGCTCCCGAAGTTCCCTCGAAAACCATACCCGATTCCACACCAAAATGGGCAAGTTTTTTCAGACCAAAAAGGCCCCAAGCCCCTACCCTTGCATTATATAATGATAATGACAATGACAATGCTTTATTTATTTGGAGTCTTATACAGTCCTATGTACATTGACTTTATCCAAATAATTCAGAATCATAACACAAATTGCACACTAGTGGACACTAGTAGTTATATAAGGGAGTACCACCCCAGATCCTGACCCCTTTCATGATTGTCAGAGACCGAGACAAGGTCTAAAAATGGGTGAAGAAAATAGCATTTTGATCCGGCTCATGATTCAGAGAACCACGCGGCCCACCTCCAGCAAGACTGATTTATAGGAGTATTTACAACTTTAACTCACGTGTCTTGCTGTTTAGCGATCTTTTGATCTTTTTGATCTCTTTTGATTCCTTACCTAGAGCCAAATAGCACCGTTTTTACCAAAGTAGTCCGTAGTCCGTATTTTGTACCCAGTCCGCAGTCCGCAGTCCGCGTTTTATACCTTGTCCGTGTTTTATACCCAGTCCGTGTTTTCCAGTCCGCGTTTTTATACCCAGTCCGCAGTCCGTAGTCCGCAGTCCGTAGTCCGCAGTCCGTGTTTTATACTGACCGGTTTAAAAACCGTGTATGCGTACAAGGCAATTTTCCCGGCAAATTCAGTAATTTCATGTTATGAACATATCTGTGCTTGGATAAATTATATAAAGGTTGTCGACCTAAGAAAAAGCCACTACCCTCACAATTTTAGGTGTCAATGCGATTTTGTCAAGGTCTGAGTCAATTTCAAGAGTGTGTCTGCTGCTCAGAGATTGACTGGGTTGCCTTTGTCGCTAAAACAATGAAGCGATTGAGACAGAAGGACTCCGCCTGTTTGCATAACACAACACCCGGGATTCCAAGCCGTTTGCTTGAATCGCTGGGTTCTTCAGACGGCCTGGTATTAATGCAAACAGCAGTACCGCGACTCCTACGAAGGCCCAACACGCAAACAAACAGTCACATAGCTTAAAGGTAGCTGGCGAGGTGGTGCTCGGGCATTTTAGGAAAAGTTCGCGTTGTCCTGCTATCTTGCGCTGTTTGTTACATTGGGGCTCACTTTCCTCCCCCACTAAAGAGGCAATGAAGATGGATGACTTTGTGTTCGAGGGATTTCGCTTTGCAGACGAGTAATGAGAACAGAGACTATTCGCCATATAAGCAATTAATATAATTTTATTATGGTGATTTGCCTTTATCTTGAGTATCTTGAGATGCTGCGGGGATTTTTCCGTTTCACGTCTTAGCTTTTTAGTTTCTGGTGGCCCACGTTTAAATGTTGGAACAGCATCTGCTTTTATTATTGGGTTTCATGTTTAAGCCTAGGAACTAAGCTATCGTTGGATCTTCTTTCTATGTCATTTCCGGTTTCAAGCTGTAGCGCAAAATTTTAATTGTTTGACGAGAAACTTTCCTCGTTTTCTGGCAAATACAGATGGACTGGACATTTTATTTTCACAAAATCTCTTAATAAGGCCATAAGCTATCTTTTCGTAAAATTGTCGTTTTGGGTATAGAGCATATCTACGTAAAGCTCACCCGAGGTTCTCCTACTTTCAGTAAAAAGCCTTTGAGCCGGAAAGTTCAATAATACTAACTTAACTTTTAAAGTTAAAGCTGGACATATTAAATCTTATGAAGACTATCCCTAACTAATCTCTGTGTTGACCTGTAATACCAAAAAACATATTAAGCTTAACATAATGATGTTTTGCCAATCATTTGCCTCAGAGGGGGTGGCATGGTTTTGTCAGAAAAAAAATGAGTGACTGATCTTTTCTGCCAGTGAAATTAAATAATTGTTTATATTTTGTTTGTTTGTTGGTGATTTTCTTTTTGTCTTTCTTTTCTTGTTTAGTCTTCTTGGTAAATTTAAATTGTTGTTGTTGTTTAGTATTAACAGAGAGACCAATGACAAGTGGTCATCTGCATAGTCTCTGTCGGCAAGGCAGTGTCTCCAAAATCCAATCTTTCCTGGAGGAAGCTGAAGATATTCATAACAAGTTAGAAGAACGTATCGGTTTCCTTGGCTACACTCCGCTCCATGAAGCAGCCAACGAAGGTCGAATCGATGTTGTCAGGCTGTTGCTCGAGAATGGCGCCAATGCAAATGCCGAGGCCAATGGCCAGTACACACCTCTGCACATTGCAGCATCAATGGACAATGTAGATTGTGTAGTTGAGCTTTTGAAGCACAATGCTGATGTAACTAAGAAAGATGAGTTTGATAAAACGCCTTACAGGACAGCCATGATTATGAAGTGCAAGAAAGCAGCGCAAATACTCAGGACCGAAGGTAGGTGGATTAACTTTGCGAGCTCAGTTTCTATCAGTTAGAAGAACACTGGGTGGCCACAGGCAAGCGGGAGGGGCAAATTTTTGTTCCTGTCCGACAACAACCAGGTTCTTTACGAGACTGTTGATACAGACCTAATGCTTTTTTTTCAATAGGTGATCATATCATTGGGTAGTGACAAAATGCCATTCTATTTTATTCTCCTCCTCTTTCTCTTGTCAGTGGAACTAAAAGAACACTCACTGTAAAAAGGCAGGAGATGTAGAACCCAGCAGTTACAGACAGCTGGGCATAACAGCATTGATTTCAGTTGCTACAGACTTCCTTCTCCATGCCCTGTCACTCTGCTAGATTGATAACGTCAATGCAAACAGGCAAACAGTCTGGTGACGTTTTTTTCCTAACGTAGATTTTATGTGAGGGGATGTGGACGTTGAACCGTGCTTCATGTATGTAGCTACCATAAAACTCTCGACTGGAGGGAGGTCGGGTGGGGTGGGGTGGGGGTTTGGTAACAAAGGGAGTTTGTGAAGCGCAAGGGCCTCCCTCCCCACCCCTGAGTTGACAGCTTGCGCGTCTGTGTAACACTAAACAGACTCCACATGCTATATACCAGCACGTTCACAGACCTATTTTCTCGTAAGAGATTGTCGAGCGCGCGATCGCAAATTTCGTCGAAAAAAAAATGTCTGCGGACAGGCTGATTATATACCAGCTATCATGCAATATCCATGATCCTGATTATATTCCGTTCTCCTTTTCACGATCCTCGCACGCCATGAACCAGCCCGCCA
Source organism: Porites rus (assembly GCA_964035705.1). NCBI lineage: Eukaryota > Metazoa > Cnidaria > Anthozoa > Scleractinia > Poritidae > Porites > Porites rus. Next base: position 24,381,823 of record OZ037998.1, on the reverse strand, counting down.
TGAACTCATTCTTATATTTTGCAATCATTTATCTGCTCTCTAGAGATCAAGAGGGCAGCCCGGGAAAATAGCCCAAATTTGAAGGACTTGTTAGCGTCAATATCCGGTCAGGATATATTACCATCAGGCTTCAAGGAAGCCCTGTTGGAGGCATCAAGCTACGGACATGTGGATGCAATCTGTTCGTTGGTCATCGCGGGTGCAAAAATGCCTTTGTATCTCAAAGATTGCATTATTCAAGCGCTAATGTTGGACTTTTGTGAGGCTGCTGCGACATTGTTGATGTGCTATGCGGCGAAACACGACAAAAGACGGCTTCTAAAATATTTGATGGGTGAAGAGACGAGCAGAGAGGAAGAAGAACAAGCCATTTTAGAATTACCTTGTCCAAGTGTTCCACGTAACACTATGGTGGGTGTAAGGTACAGGATATTTCTTTTACTTTGGAATTGACGTCGTTTTCCTAGTGACAGTGTATATCGCTGTGGGGACTGACTTTTTTTCACTTGTTTCCTTTGTGTGTGATGTATCAGTATTAATATGTAGAATATTTCATGAAAAGTTTGCGCGAACAGCATTTACACTCGAGTTGTTGCATGTTGCTGAAATACCGTTTTGAATCCTCAAAGGCCCTATAGCCGTACGCTTTGTATGGCGGGCTCAGTTATAACCATCGATCTATCAATAGGGGGCTTTAGATTTGAGGACGAGAACTAGTACGAGTACGAAATTAACTTTTAATTTTTTGCGTGTGTTCTAAAAAAAAAGACACCCCGGAAAGCTTCATTTTACTTTTTTTCACCAAAAAAGTTAGTATGGTCATTTATAATGAAGGAGGGTAAGCCCCCTCTCGATAGCAAACAGATAAAACTTCTTACATTTGATAACTTGTTCCCGCCACAACACATTCTCGCTAATGAAAACTCGTAGTAGATTGACGACGGCTATCACGTTTTCCCGCCAAAATGATGTTGGTTCACAAGTGAGCAATACTCGGTAATGAGGAAATCTCGGACTCGTAGTCGTCCTCGCCTCAGAATCTATCTCGCGATTCGTTACTAACGCTTATTCATGCTTTTATCACTAGTCGTTTAGACTATTGTAATGGACTTCTGTATGGCCTTTTTAACTCGCAAATAGTTAAATTGCAACGTGTGCAGAATGCTGCGGCGAGACTTGTACTGAGCTTAAGTAAGTACTCGCATATTTCTCCAGCGCTTTATCAACTTCACTGGTTACCAGTACAACATCGTGTTCATTTTAAGATCTTAATTTTAACATTTAAAGCTATTCATGGATTGGCGCCTAAGTATATCATAGAACTAATTAACATTAAGCCTAGGTCTATATGTAATTTTAGATCAAATCAAAGTTTATTGCTAGACCCTCCTAAAGGGAAAATGCTTGTCACGTTAGATGACAGATCTTTCTCTGCTGCTGCCCCATATTTATGGAATAGTTTGCCGGCTGAATTACGTGATGTTCAATCATTAGCTGTTTTTAAATGTAAGCTGAAAACTTATTTATTTCGTGCAGCTTTTACAACGTAACCTGTTTGACATTCACTTTATTGGTATTACTAATTAAGTTTATTATCATTATTATAAATATTCTATATTATTATTAGAAAGTTATTAAATTATTATTATTATTATTATTATTATTATTATTACTATTATTATTATTATTATTATTATTATTGACGGTAGAAAGCAGGATTGACCAGTCCAGACGTTCGGGCTTACGCGACTCGCAGGGTGCACCTTCTCCACAGTTAAATGAAGAAGACCCTGAGTGTTGATCCAACTTAGAAACGACCTCTTTGCCCCACTTCCCCCCCGGCTACGCCCATTGGGGAAGGGTTGGGGCGAAGAGACGGCTGGCACTTCAGACTAAGCGAACCTGGCCTGTGCGGTGTCAAATTAGCAGCAAAGCGCACAAATGACGTCAGAGCGGCTAAAAGACCCTTCCACGGTTTTTTTTTTTCAACTTTAACTGTAACTGTACCAGTAAGGGAAAATCCGTCGACACCAATGGAAAGAGCGCCTTAAAATTAGTACAATAATTGTCAAATTTGAAAGGGATACGTCTCAAGCGAGAGAAGATAACGGTAGCTCCGAAGAGTTGCGAAATTTTACAGTCGTTTGTATGGTGGGGGCACAAACTTGCCCCCACCATAGAAACCTCTGTAAAATTTCGCGAATTCGAGAAGCCAGTCTTCTTTAGTTTTCAACAAATTAATTTCAAACGTGGCAACGATCTTTGGAGTTGGCTGATTTTCCTTAACTTGTCCGTGTCAAAAGTTGAAAAAAAAAAAACCGTGGAAAGGTCTATTTGCAACGTCTGTCTGACTTCTATCATTAGTCAGACAAACACAGCATTTTAATAACAACAGACAAACGAAAGTGAGGAATTCGCGAATGTTTATTTTTAAGCCATGCCCCAACGAATCCAGACATTTTTAAAACCGCATATTTTTTATCCGGATTCGTGAAGACGAGGCGTTAAACCGCCCCGGCGAGCGGTTTCAAAACAATGCGGTTCCGGTGTCCGGATTGACTGGTTTCATTTGGAAGGAAGCCCGATTCGTATAAAAAACGTTTGCAGTTTCAAAACCCTCTAAGTCCCAATGTTGACCAACATCAATTTTCTCCTATCAATATCCATACATCATCAAGAGAAAAGGTTAGGAGAATTAATAAAATGATCAACAAAGAGAAAATATCAAATTCTCTCAACACATTCTTTAACAAGATAAATGGAGATCAGTTTGGAGAATTTGTGTGTGGATATTGGGGCTTAAAGGGTAAAATTTTTTTGTCTGACCTTCAGTTTTAGAAATAGTAACTGTGCCCAGCGCCATTGTGCGAACCAGTCTCTACCTCTTTTTTAGGTTATTTATTGCGAACAAGGAAGTCTTTCCAACCGCTGTTCCCCTTGAACTGGCTTTACAGCACAGAAGAAAGGGAGCTGCTGAGATAATTTTACTGAATACTGACTGCGATCGACAACGACGTCAAGTTGATTGGGGGAACCTTGCGATGGGTGAAATTGAACCTGCCTGGCTAGAAAACATTAAATGGGCAGAAACAATTCTTCTTGTTTCAAATTTCCTACAGAGAGTTCCGGATAACATTTACATTCTGGACAAACTGAGTTGTTTAGACTTAAGCAAAAATCAATTGAAAACGATTCCGGTATGTTTACTCGAGATGCCAAGTCTTTGTAATCTTTGGCTGTCAGAAAACAAAATCGCGGAATTACCCGAGCAGTGCAATTGGAGTTCGTCTCTCAAGACACTCGATTTGAATGATAACTTATTGCAGACACTACCCAAGAGCATGGCAAAGGCGAAATTGACTTCTCTTCACGTAGCAAGAAATAACTTGTACTATCTGCCGCCGTGGATCGAACAGATGGCTTCTCTGCAGTTGTTAGATGTATCCGGGAATCCCAGGTTGAAGAACGTCCCTCAAAAGTTGGAAAAGCTGAACCAGGCTAAAAGTGACTCGCTTATTGGGGAGAATCATCAGGTTGGTTTAGTAGTATTGTCTAGATACATTGTATACACTCATCAAAAAACAGCGTGCAAAGAAAGTAGTGTCCGATAGCCCGGGACTAGTGGATTTTGCTATCGGGCTAGTGAATTCTGTTCTTAACTTGGCCGATGGGCAAGTGAAGTTTTTTGAGGAGTTCAAATTACAGAAGAACTGTGTAATCAATCCTGCTTATCAAAACGTTTTTGGGGCTAGTTGAAATGAATTTTGGGCAAGTAAATGCTAGCCACAGCTTGCCCGAATGGCAAGCTGTAAAACTGACTTTCTTTGCACCCTGAAAAACAAGGCCCAGTAATGATTTTTTATTCTCATTTAAATTCGTTTTCACGAGAAAGGTTTTGCACGTAGGCTCGTTTTGAAAGTGAGAGTGTTTGGAACCTGCAAATAGCCTATTTCAACAAGGTCCACAGGGCTTTCAGTTTTCTTTGGGGAAATCTCTTCCCGAGCGCATATCTTTTCTTAGAAATCTCTTTCTTACAAGAGCGTGGAACAAAATCGCAGTTCTCAGTTTCATCAGTTTAAGGTTAGTATTTATGCAAGAATCGTAAGAGATTTGTATGGTAAGCCTTGAACACCACCAAGGAGGGACCTTCACCCAGGTTCTTTAATAAAAATATTATTTGCCCTGAAAGGTGAAGGGCGAAATCGTGGGAAGAGGAAGGTCGATAGAGGGAGACTTATCACAGGAAGGTGCCAAAAATTAATTCAAAAAGAGAAAGCAAACGAAGGAACAAATAGACGAACAAATGGCACCGGGTGGAAGTAATATGGGTAGGTTTGTTCCTTTAGTAACGCCTTAGTATTTCGTCTACAGACTCAAACGTTTCCATGCAGTATGGTACATTTCCAGGGCTCAATATAACGGCCGCTCAACAGGCAACGTCCGGCCATAAGGGTATCTTGACCGGCCAAAAGCTTCATTCGCCGGTCATGTTGACCGGCCAGCCAGACTCTCATTCTCGAACAAACAGTCAAATCCTTACCTGTAAATCGTACATTTTTTTTGTCTTTGTAAAAATACAATCACATTTAATCATAGAAGAAAGAAGAATAAGTTCACTTTTTTCAATTTTTTTGACCGGTTAGAAAACGAGACTTGACCGAGCAAAAAATTCATTGGCCGGCCATCGTGACCAGCTACAGTCCGAAAACTATTTTGAGTCCTGATTTCTCCAAAATTGATTCAGAGAATAAAGGAATATGATACGATTTTTCTTTTTCAGGAAGCTGACTTTTTGACTGATCTGGACAAACTCTACCTAGCAATGGCGGAAGTTGGTACAGAATTGAATTTCAATATATTGGTATACAGTCTAGGTATCACCAGTATCAACGCATTGAAGGATTACAAATCAAAAGACAGCGTCATACTGCATCCTGATGAGATCAACACCATAAAAAAGAAACTTGTCAACACAAGCTTCAAATTTGATCAGCTCGCTCAGGTATCATAGTACTACCGTAAACTTCCGAAAATAAGCCCTTCCATGTATAAGCCCCTCCAAATATAGCCCCCCCCCAGAAGAAAAAAAAACTGGTAACGCAGAACACCCTCCTTTTAATCGGCCCTCCAAATATAAGCCCCCCGGAGGGCTTGTACTCGAAAATTACCCTCAAATACAAAGTAAAACAAAGCAAAAACGGTAAATCTCCTTCCATTAATAAGGCTAGACCAATCGATTTTGAAACGGAAATTTCCCTCCGAATATAAGCCCCTCCAAAAATAAGCCCCGGGGCTTATTTTTGGAATTTTACGGTATGTCTGTAAGTGTGCTGAGATTTGCTGTAAGTTTGTATTTGACGAGGCAGCGGTTTAATCTACCACGGTCAACACAAGGGCCCTTTTGCATTAGATATAAATTTTTCTTTCCTTACTACCATAAAACCTGAATTAAGTCGACCTGCATTAATAAGCAGTCAATCACCTATTGAGCAATCACTTGCTCAAGTTCCCAGAATCATTTCCCTTGATTACTGTAACAGTAAAACTGAGCTGTAGTTATTAAGAGCGGTTACGGTCACCATTTCCGTGGTCCCAACGAGTTATTTTTTCATTGTCTTCACCTCCATTGAACGGTCTCTTTGTCAAGATATAGCCTGCAAGTGCAGCAGATATGGTCTGCATAGCATTCAGTGATCTGTGACTTTTTTTCTTTTAGTGCAAGAACAGGTAGAAAAAATCTGAGGTCAATTTGTCGTGTTATGAATATCTCGCTTGCCATCTTCATTTTCTTCATAAACTCTTAGGTTGGTCAAACATGTATAAGACAGTCAACCTGTATTAAGCGATTAGTTGGCACTTGAGCTTCCCATTAGGGTCATTCCGCTTAATACAGGTTTGACTGTACTAGTTTTGTACATCGAGAAAAACGCTTGCACTTAAGAAAATCCTCTTTACATTGTTACTTGTGATTATTAAATACTTCCACGATTTTGCGTGAAAGTTGAGTGACTGCTTATGATTTGTCTACACCTTGTCTCACCCGAATCGCGTAAAAAAGGTGATCACTGAATAGATGATTTTTAATTGTCGATTCCCAAGAAGGAACCATGACGCTTGTGAGGAAGGGCACCTTTTGACAAACTTCGCAAGAAATTTCAAAGGATAAAAGGTGTCGGAACCTGTGAGCTGCAATTATCTATTACTCATGGGCCCTCGAGGGGGGAGGGGGGGGGGAGGATCACTAGATCCCATCGACCCTTGGGGCACCTCATTAACTTTACACATCGTAGCTTTCCCTTTTACTTTTTAGGGCTAGGCACTGCCTTTACTGATTAGGGTCAAGCACTGTTTCGAAACTGGTTAGGTTCTTTTTTTGGGTTGAGGTTGATGCTATATCGACTTAGATTAGAGCGATTTTCGTATGACCTTGAAATGAAAACGCGCAAACAAAACAGAAACAACAAACGAACGGAAATAGAGTGATTTGATTGGTTTATCGAACGGACATAAACCTGCGTGGCTTTTGGTTGGCTAAGCGAACGCTCGGGTGAAAAAACTTCATGACCGAGAACTTTCTAGAAAACAACCGATACTTCGCTTTGACGTCATACTGCAACACGATTGGCCAATCGAACAATGCCTTCTCCATATTAGGGTTTTCTTTGGCGGGAAAACAAAGAGGCCATGTTTTGATCTTTTCATCCATTGGCTGATAAAACAAATAACGAACACTTATCGAAACCATTTTTCAAGGTCATACGAAAATCGCTCTATTACTACTCCGTCCAGCAAATCCTCCGTGATCTATTGGTTAGTGTGGTATACTGGGTCATCTGGGCCTTGGTTTCGAATCCTGCTGTCTTTCAAATTGAAGAGACTTGCACTTTCATGAACATATCCGGCTTGAAATATCATCGAAGTGTGATATAAGAGCAGAAAACAGTTCTACCTTGTGTAAATTTCATAATGGGAAAAAGGGGCTACCGCCGATGGGATCTAATGCTGACCCATGCATGTTGAGGCGAGTGGCTCAACTTTTACGCTTACACGCAGCTTTCATACATTGCCTCCATTTTATTTACGCGCATAAATTTGCGTGCATACGCTCGTAGAAATTATGCCACAGTGGAAATCCACCGTAACAGAGCTGCTACATATATTTCAATTTATTTATCTCTTGATAATTGATGCATTTGCAGAAATACCAGCAAAGTAATGTTGTGAAAACATGTCAAAAGGAAGGAATACCGGTGATCAGAAAACAAGACATTGTTGTTACACGAACCATAACTTGCGGCCAAATGGCTGGATATGTATGCGAAGCAGAGTGGACAAAGCCTGGTGGAATAAAGGTTTGCTCTATAGAGGGTTTTTATGTACTCGTAAGGATTATTATAATTACGACTTTTTCTTTTGAGCATCGGCTGGTCGATGACTTTTTGGGCTGAATTTTGTGTCATCTTTGCAATTTTTCAAATCAGTCGAACCCTCCGTAAGCGTTCGACCAAAATGCGAAGATTTAGTGGTCGCTAAGAAAAGTCATACTACAGAAATCTCTTTCTAGAATATTTATTTATTTATTTATTTATAACAACTTTATTTGTAATAATCAATACAAAAAGGCTGCCATCAGGGAGGAACTGAATCCTCATGTAAGATGACCCCTCTTTCTAGAATATGTGCGGAAAGATCTATCTACTTTTTGCTAAAGAATTCATTCGATTGTGTATAAAACTGATGATGAATTTGGTTGTTAACTGCGCATTCGTGATCCCGTTAAGCCTGTCAACCTCAAACACAGCGGCACTAGATATTCAAGAAAATAGAACACGGTGCATACGTGAAATGCCATACCAGTGCTTATTTTTAAAGTTGACGGTACGTGCAATTTTCGTTGGTTTTATTTTGCATTTGTGTATACACGCAAGCACCTTTTGCGTACGGGGGGAAGGGGGGAGGGGGATTTACCGCGCTGCGCATTCTGAAACTTAAATGGCGTTTTCTCTGTTTAGGAAAAAGTGTGTCTTCGTTATGGAGAAACTGAGAAGCAACTATTTTTACATGAAGCAGAAATGGCGAACAGTTTCCGTCATAAGTACATCCTTGATTTCCATGGAGTGGTCATTGCCAGCTCATATTCACCGTACGTGGCTTTAGTAAGTATTCCTGCTTTTTACATTAAAAAGTTATAATAAAGAAAAAAAAACTCTCGGTTAATTTTAACGAGCAGCGAGAAAGGAAGGATATGGATGGCGATGTTTTTCTGTGTGAAACAGTCCTCCATCTACTGCTTTCTCTGTCCGCGTTTAAGCCTTCCATTATAAAGGAGGGCTTTTTTTCTTGGTTACCTCGTGTTCTAATCAAAGAAAGTTTGACTGTTGAATTACTTTATTAACCTGCTGTCAGTCAGTTGCAAACAACGTCCTATGTATTTTGACTCGTTATAGTCACTGTTGTTTTCACGACTGACCGTTAATCGAAATTATCTAAACAATATTTTACATTGAATTGTAGGTAAAGATGCAGTTATCGCTAGATTTATGAATGTTTACATTAGGGCCATTTATACGAGGAAAAATAAGACGCAAACTGTCCCGTGTAAACGGCACAGTTCGTCTGAAATAAGACGTGACTTAGCACAGAACAGCCCTCAACACCTGTTCTGAGAAAATAAAAAAAAAGAAATAGTAATGTATTTTTGATCTTGCCGATGTTGTAACCACATGTCCCTTGTAAATTTAAAGAACACGGCCGGCTTCTTTGTGACTGCTTTATTAGGACTGATAGATTATTGTATTTACTGTCACCCAAAGGTGGAGGAATTTGCCGAGTATGGAAACCTTGACAAAGCGTCCGAACACCACAGTGTAGAACGGCTTTGTAGATTCACAGTTCAGGCTGCGTCCGCGTTAGAATACCTTGAGTCGAAGAACGTCGTTCATCAGTTACTCCAGCTTTACTGTATGGTAGTTTCTGATTATCAGGTAATCTCTGAACTTCTTTGCTTATGTTATAGAGGTTGACTTGTCGGGCTTAATCGAAGACACATTGTTTAGTCAGACAATATCCGATAACCCACTGTTATTTGTAGCTCTGATATTGGTAGCACGACTTTTGATCCCACAAATATGGCCGTGTCTCAGGCCCCGTTGAAGAGAGAATCTGTCCCGGGAAGAAGGTTTTACCCTTCCAGCCGAGTCAACTTTAAAGAGCATTTATACAAAAAAATTGACCCCGGTCCCTTGCCTGAGCCAACGGCGCTCGCGAATGCTCTGCTTTTCTCGCCTTGACTGAGTTGACCTGGGCGTGCCAAAGTGTTTACAGAGAAAAGTAGGCCTGGCTTTGAGGGTGATCCTACCATCAGAAAAGGGTTACCCCGGTACCCTTCTAGCCGAACCATCCTTTTTTTCTCGTGTAAACGGTTCGTCGCCACGTTTTGTAAGGAAATGTGTGAAACGTTGGCTTGCCCAGGTTAGCTTGGATAGGCGAGTAATCTTCTGCCAGGGGCAATTTTTCTGGGTCGCACAGTTGGTGCTAGTAAGTGCTGTTAAATTATTACTTTTTTTTCCTCATTAGCTGAAGCTTGCTGGTATTGGGTATTGTGAGTTTCTAAACGACGCGAGGAGGTAAGCGTTGTAATGTGCTTTTAGTAAGGTATTTGTATAATAATTTCTAATCGTTCCAGTGCGGTGCTTATAAACATCTCATATTCTTTTTTTGATAATGACAACAGAACCGGGTTGTTCACTATCCAACGGATAAATCACTATCCAGTGAATAAGTATTTGGGAAACCACTGAATTGTGTTCTCCACTGGAAAGAGATTTGTCCAATGGACAACGTTTTCCGCCTATTGAACAACTGTGGGTTAAAAAGGAAGCATTTGTTACATTTAGCATTTGTTAGTATGATGGTATTCATACATGCAAAGGGACCATTTTAAACCGGTTAGTTTGATTAACGGGTTTATTCATGCGTGAACGATGGCAAATCATAGTTTCAATCCATATCAGATTGAAACGTTTCATACCACTGCTCCTTCAATCACCAAAGAGTTTTTTTGGTGCACCAACATGGCCGCCCGTTCAATGTATTGCACACCAATATGGCCACCCGTATCGTCATTTGCACACGATCTCTAGGCTCAACAGTTAAAAGGAATTGTAAATTCAATTGCCTATTCAATTTTGCAGGAAACGCGAGTCAGGAAGTCCATATTCTCTGCCTGAGGAAGTGGTTTATTTTTTTGCAAAGCTATTTTCGACCGCTTTTATCAATTATCAGAACCAAGCGCCCGGATTTGAAGCAGCTGAGGCTGTTATGGTAAGTTTTTGATCCAAAAATGGTAGTATCAGTCATGAAGACCAGAAAACTGAGCGTTATATATTCCTTTGTCCAGATGGGATTTAGCGGTTCCTTTGGTGCGTTAAGATCGCAGTGGTGTTGGATTATGAATGCTAATCGCGGATCATCCCAAAGGACATCCTGCCAGCAAAGCCTTTCTTTCGCTTCAGGGGTGCATCTAGGGGGAGGGTCCAGGGGTGCACACGCCCCTGCCCCCTCCCCCAGAGATGACTTGCATGAAGTAGAACATGAGTCGAGTTAAAAAATTTATGTTAAACGCCGTGAAAATGGTCATTAAATTGGTACTTTCTTAGTGGTCCACCCCCTCCTGAGAAAAATCCTGGATCCGCTCCTGTGCTTGCTCAATTTTTGCGTACTCGAGAAAGACTGTATATAAATGAATCGAGGAAGATCATTTTTGAGCATGCGCGGCATATTGCAAGGATACGGTTTTGATCCTAGGCCCCATAACGCTATCTGTGCGCTAACTACAAAGGGTCTCGGCTATGACCACCGTTACAGTAAATCCTTCTTTTTTTCTTTTTCTTTTTTTTTCCCAACCTTTTAGGATACATCTCAAAACCTTCGAAGTAAGCATGGTTATCTCTGCCCCTCGCACTTCTGTGAAGTGTTTGATCGTTGTCTACGAGATAACCCCAAAGAGAGACCGTCCTTCTCTGAGATCAGTCAATCTCTTATGGCGATAGTAAGTCAAAAGTAAATTATTTAAATTGACCCTCAGACGTGTTCTTCTCTTATGTAGCTAGTAAAATACAAGAAGAACCAAAAGAATCGAAGTACCAACAAGAAAACCCCTTTTAGCGCAAAACAAAAAACTCTTTAAGACACGATTTAACTACGCATTCACAATGTACATGGTACTATTTGACAGTACGTTTTAAAGTAGACTAAAGGATAGGTATACAGCATTTCTCAATATTTTGCTTTTACTTGAATGTTTAATTTATTCAGGAAAATCCTTTAAAAGTCCAAGTGAAAAGAAGCTTCAAAGCAGAATCAGCGGGGTTTCTTAGAGGCAAGACGGGGGAATTGATAACTCTCATTTCCAAGGACCGTCACAGGTTTGCTCCAATTCGTCATAAAATCATTAGTTTTTGTTTTCTTTGATAGCACTTCCGACAAGTCCTTGTGTTTTTGTTTAAACTGATTTCGACATAAAAGCCATGACTTTTCAACAGATAAAACATACCTATTAAAGGCAAACTGTGATTGTATTTTCTAACTTTCTCCTATCCTGAAAATTATCGCTTTATGAAGGAATGAACACCACCAACTGAAGAGGAAGTTGTTTAGTTTTACTGATATAAATATTTTTTTTTCTGTGTATGTATATTTTAAGAGAAGAAAAGAATGTATGGCTGGGTGAAACACAAAGCAAGGAAGTTGGGTTTTTCACAGCAGAAAATGTGAAGGAAGTTCCTGTCTCTGAGCTAACAGAAGGTGCGAGGACAAAATGCGTAGCAATGAAAATAAATCTTTCGTGTCATTAGTTCAATGTATGTTCTTTCTTCCAATTTAAAGCAAAAATCTCTTATAGAGTGTTTTTTTGTGTTACAAAACGATAAAAGGCGACCTTGTTGGTGTCCAAACCAATCCTCTGCGAGTTGAACTCTTGTTTTATGTAAACGCTTTTTTTGTCCGAATAAATTAGCATAGACGTGAGTGAAAACCCTCTATAGCAACGTCGCATCTCTGAAGGGAATAAGTCACACACATGACCTGTGTTGTCGCATTAGTTTCTTGACTAGTAATGCCCGAATGATTTCAAGTACAGTAAGTGATGCATCCGTAGTTTCAAATTGTGGGGAAACATGCAAATCACCCGACTTTGCATCCCTATGCCAGTATTTTTACTTGTGTAACAAACAAAAAGAAATTTAAAATTTGAAAAGGCATTTTCGTTCCACAGATTCATCAGTGCCACCAGAGATTCTTGCCCGAGGACCTAGGGCTCAGCGTGCTTACGAAAGAGCTTTGCAGGTTGGGAAAGTCAAAGTATACCGCGGCCGCATCATGATCCTTGGTCAAGACCGTGCTGGGAAGACAAGCTTGAAGAAATCCCTGCTTGGTTTGCCGTTTAACCCTCAAGAAAACAGCACAATAGGAGTGGAAGTTGATCCTTCCAGATGTGAACTGGAAGTCGCTCAAATAAAGAACTGGGAACCTACAGAACGGAAGAAGCTTGATGTCTCTGATTTTGCTGAAGACATGGCAAAGTTAGTCGCCAGAGATTTGAACCAAACAGTTGATCAAGAAAATGTCTCTGATTTTGCTGAGGACGTGGCAAAGTTAGTCGCCAGAGATTTGGATGACACAGTTGATGAAGAAAATGTTTCGACTGCGGGTTCACCTTTACAAAAGGAGGTAGTGTTCTTTTCATGCGAATCATCTAAAATACGCTTAAAAATCCCATTACGAGGTATACTGCCTGGCTGGAGGAAGTAGCATTAAATAAAGAGTGATTTTGCTTTAATGTAGTTGTTAAGCGGTAAAAAAATTAATAATAACTTTCGTCAATTGCTTGTGTCTAAGGCCACGTCCACTCGTATCCGGATATTTTTGAATCCGCACCTTTTTCTTTCCGGATACGGCCTCGGTCCACACGTATCAGATGTATGCGGCATACTAATCCGCTCTCCAGAGTGGAAATTTTTGAATGCGGTATGAATCCGGAATCGTGTGTTCGCTAAATCCGGATATATAAGAATTTTTTCATCCGGTGAGGTAACAAGATCGAGCCAGGTCTTTACCTTGAATACTGTATTCAAGATGGCAAGCTTGTTCCCAGGTTCTCTCAATGTAAGGTAAGATGCAAAGTTCGGGCGCTTTACGACACATGCTCTGTTGCCAATATTCCCAGTGGAGTCTTGGGTACTAGAGTGAATCCGGATACGTGTGGACGGGTAAATCCGATTTGAATGCGGATACTTTGGACATGGAAATTATTGAATCCGGAACTAAAAAGTTGCGGATTCAAATTCGCATACCAATTATTTTTGCGAAAACTGACTACAATGTACTCCAGGACTTTTCGTCATATATATATGATATATTTACCACGGTTTACATTTATTGTAGTTACGGCATAACAACCTGCCTAATGCTGCTGCTGCTGCTGCTGCTATTGCTGCTATGGCTGCTGAGTCAACGCCAGATATCATCATGGTTAAGGAAATGGAAGAGGAATCTTATGATAATGATCTGGAAAATAGGTATCAAGCTGAGCTCAATATCGGCAGCACCTCAGTCGTACCAAATGACGTTACCGAATTGGTTGTCCGGTACCTAAAGAATCTGAAATTAGAAGAAGACATCAAAGCGAAGGAAGTGGTTTTAACGCTCTGGGATTTTGCAGGTCAACACCTTTACTATGCATCCCATTCTGTGTTTCTTTCCCGGCGTGCAATTTACATCTTAGTGTACAACCTCCACAAGAGTATATGTGCCAAAGCAGAACCTCGTGTCAGGCAGGGCACTCATGATGTTGTTCTGGACAACCCAAACGATGAGACCAATCTAGATCATCTTTTGTCTTGGTTGGTATCTGTGCACGCCATTGTGCCCCAAGTGGATCAAGTCGGCAAAGACCTCGATAGCCAAGCGACGAGTGTACCTTATCTACGTCCTCCTGTGATCATTGTGGGTACCAATGCCGATCAACCGTTTGAAGATCCCAGAGCCACGGAAAAGTGCATCCAGAGAAGTGTCTCGGGCAAAACATACGAGAAGCACGTGATCAGGCCATTCTTTGCTGTTGATAACACCAAGTCGAACAAAGATTTAGGAGTTCAAGAACTGCGACGGAAAATCATTGAAGTTTTGAATCAAGAGCCGTACATGGGAGAGGAGGTACCGCTGAGGTAAAATGCTGCCGTATTTCCTTAAAAATGTTATACCAACCTTTTTCAAGGCCTGTTTACTGAAGCACTTGAAAACAAAAAAACTACCAGTAGTCTGTGGTAACGTGATGATAGCGTAAGCGGAAGCTGCACTAAATCTAGTTAAAGCCATTAAATTCTTTCTTATTCTTAGCTGTCAACGGCAAAAATCTTAATTAATTCTTGGAAATCGATGTAGTAGGGGCTTTCTCAAATTTAGAAAATATTATTTAATTTCATTAACTGTCTTTAGGCACTTTACGAGAAACAGCAGTTTTTTTCATGTTTCTTGGAGGGTGTAAAAGCAGATGACGTGTAAAAGTTTGCATGGTCCATTCCTCAGATGGTTTAACTTCGAAAAAGTTGTAGAAGCATTAGTGGCCAAGGGAACCTATTACATGGATCTAAATCAGCTCCTGACTGTCACAAGACAGGTTTGCCGCATCTCTGACGAGGATGAGTTGACAGCCATGCTGAATTTCTATCACGACCTTGGCGTGATTGTTAAACACGGCCAGACTGTGGTATTGCAGGCGCAGTGGTTGATTGATCTTTTCAAACAACTGATAACTGTGCGGCCTTTTGATGAAGTTGTAAGTTATGTCTGTTGATAACGAAATTACAATACAAACTTTAAAGTGATTCTTATAGCTTTGATGTTTTTGTTACACTGACATAACATAACATAACAAAAACTTTATTTATACTCGAATTTAGAGTAGCCAACAAGCTAATATCTTCGAGCTGACACTACGTAAAAAAGAAAAATATTTTAAATGCATTATGAATAATAATAATAATAATAATAATAATAATAATAATAGAAAAATATTATTTACAATTTTAAGTATAAGTATGTACAAGCAAAAGAATCTACATTAAGGTAACACCCTGCATCTGCATTTTATTTTTAAAGTCCGGCTGCAAAAAGCTAGTACGAAAAAAGTCTGGCAGTGCATTCCACTGTCTAGCTGAAAAGTAAGAAAAGGAGTTAAGATCTTTCTGATAGTTGTATTAGGTTTACTAAATGAAAGAATGTAGTTGCCACTAAGATCATAGGAAGAGGACCGGAGTGAAAATAGATAATTCATATTAGCAGGAAAATGAATGAAAAACAAACTCTTCTCTTATGTAACAATAAGAGGAAATTCTGAACGCATTTGTTACACAGCGAAGTAGAGTTGACTTTTGAAAGAAGAATGGTGAAATGTAACTCCATCCAGTGGTGTCATTGCCATTCGCCCCTTGAGAAGCAAGAATGGAACTGGAGCCGAAATGCCTCTCGCAGTTGTTTCTGGAATCGTTACTGGGGACTCGCCGGTCAGCTATTGGCTATTTTCCCCCTGTCCCCGGTAACATTCCCAGACGTCTTTGCGAAAGTTCGTTCGATCCAGTCTCCCTCTAGTTTCATAAGTGACGAATTTAGACGGTAAGCATTAGACCCATCGGCCTAAACCCCCTTAGACACCTTATGAAGTTTGCACAACCTAGTATTCCTTATCGCTTCGGTATTGTGATTAAGGTTAAGCAACAATACTGATTAGGGTGAAGCACTGAAAATAGTAATTATGGTTAAGCACTGACTCCAAAACGGTTAGCTTCTATTTAGGGTTAGGGTTGTTGCTATATAGCTTCAAATCAAATCAATGCTTGCCAGCAAATCCTCAGTGGCGTAGTGGTATAGGTGATGGACTGCAGACACTAAGCTCCGGGTTCGGTTCTTACTCTCGCTGTTCTGAATTTTTTCCCTTAAAAATTGAAGAGACTTACACTTTCATGAACATTTCCTGAGCAGAAATGTCAAGAAACTTAGAAATTTCATCCAAGTGTAGTGTAGAAGCAATAAAACATACTACGTTGTGTAAGTTTCATAAGGTGTCCAAGATGTTTAGGCTCGATGGGATCAATTTAGACCTTACTCGACGCTAATGTTTATCATTCCGTTTATGAATGTTTAACACGGTCAAAAAATCCGCAAGATTGTTTTGTTGTATTATTATTGAGAATGCCGTATCTATTGCGAAATCTTCGCAAACCCTCAGCGTCTAAAAAAAGTGATCGTCGTTTACTATTAATGACAACATTGTTAGCTTTGGCCCTTTCTTGTCTAAACGTAGCATGGCCAATTTTTTTGTTTCTTTGCCCGTTTGTTTGTTCTTGTTGTTGCTTTTTTTTTATTTCAGACGAGTTGTATAAATTAAGCTTCTTTTTTCTTTGTATTTAGGATCCTCTGTTTTCAGAGTGCTGGCTTGAGCTTGAGCAAAGCGGCATTCTAAGGATGGCTTTGGTTGATCACATTTTTGCAGAATTCATCCAGAAAGGCCTGAGTAAGCAGGATATTTTGGACATGATGGAGGTCTATGGATTGATCACCAAATTCTCTTGTTCATCTGCAGAGAGCGGACAGGAGCAAACTGAGTTCTTTGTTCCCTCTCAGCTAAGATCATCTCCGCCAGGTCTCTGCGAATTGAATCCTTCTGAAAGCGATCCATGTCCGTTGTACCTGCACTTTCTTGACGGCTTTGTTCCTAACGGTTTCTTCCCTCAGCTTTTGTCCAAATGTATTCATTGGTGTTCAAAACAGAGGTTAAAAGGACCACCCCAGTTATTCCAAAATGGCGCAAGGCTTCTCATTGGAGCACATGACATTTTTGAGCTTACTCTTCTCTGCAGAAAGAGATTCATCAAGGTCTTGTTAAAGAAAAAAACTACTTCCAATTCTTCGGCCGGAACATGTGCTACTCGATTGATGGCTAATAAGGTTCGAGACTCTCTCGAAGAAACTTTGCAAAGTTTGTCTCGTGAACTATCCTGGTTATGCAACCTTCGCTATGAACTATGTGTTTTATGCACTTCTTGCTTGCAAAGCAGTGAGCAGTGTAGAAAGCATGGCTTAGTATCGAGTGATCACGACGATTGTCAGCATCTTCTGCAGGTACTACCAGGGGAGGAGCTTTTTTGTTTGAGGAGTTTCGGTGATAACACAGTGAACGTTCATGGATTGGAGAAATGGTTTCATCTCACTGAGGTAATTAAAGGACTAGCCTTTTTTACTTATTCAGTAAAAGGCATGCATGTACCCCGATCCGAAATACGAGAAATACTGCAGTGAAACTAATTGCACATGCACGCAGCTCCTTCTTACGATAATCAGTCAAGCGCTCGACTTCATAACGAATCATGGTTTGTTACTCCAAGTTTGTCTTGATTAAGATGTCGTTCTCCTTCGTCGAACGCAATAATGGGCTGCATTGTATCTAATTTGCTTTACGAGATTGACAAACACCATAACAAGTTACTGAAGGTCCGTGTAACCTGTTTGTACCCTACAATTGCTTTGAATTCGCAGAAGAGGAGATATAAAATTTGACGCCTTAGGATTTGTCTACTGGGGTCAAACTAAAGGTTTCAAGCATGGCAACTCGCCGTAGATACTCCTAAAGTGGATGATTTAAAGAGTGGGTTTAGTACAAATGTTGAACTTCATATGCTAGAAAAAAATGGTGGGTCCACGCCCTTATGTTCCTCCAAAGTAGACGGATAGAAGACATAAAATCCTGATACGGTCTGCTGTGTTCTCTTGTGCCAAATGTGGAACTAATTCTGACATTCAAGCTAGCACAATTTAGTTTCAATTTCAGCGTTTGATCTCGACGCCTGTAAGTTTTCAAGGAATGTGATTTATTGTGTGGCACCGCATTTAGTTCACTGCCAGCATGCTTTTTCTATTAAACCCTTTTTTCTTGTGTTATTCTGCTTTAAAATACGATGACTTGTCTTTCTGACAGGCCGATGAAGCGAAAATGGAAAACGGGACAGCGAAAGGTATGGTATGTGTACATTTCAATTTTACTGATTCGGCTTCGATTTACTATTGAATTGAAGTCGATTGACCTGATTGTTTCTCGAGATACATGTAACAGTCAGGTTTCTCTACGTTGGCTATTCCTTTAAACATTGCATGGGTTCTTAGCCCTTGTTTTTAATTAGAAGGGGAGAGAATGAGACAATGCCCGCGGTTTTACCTTCAGCCCCCAAAACACGCGATCATCTGATACGAGTCAAAAGTCTTAAAGGACGGCCAGCATGGTCTTATTTTTTTTAAAGTCACGCCTGGTTCGTGGTCAAGCCGGGTTTTGAACCTGCGACCTACAGCTAAAGTGTCCGGCGCTCTTCTTACTAAGCAAAGTGGGCGGCAGTTTTTATCGTAGGGTTCGAGTTACTAAGGGCTGATTTCCAGTGTCGCGTAATTTCTACGTGCGTACGTGCGTTAAATTTACTTTCGCAAATAAAATAGATTCAATGCATGAAATATCGCGCGTAAGCGTAAAAGTTGAACCTCAGTCAACTTGTCGTTTAAGCTCAGCACTTTTTATCTTGCCTCTATTTTATTTACGTGATTAAAATTTACGTGCGTTAACGTGCGTAGCCAAAAATGCGTCAGTGGAAATCAACCTCAAAGGTAAAATTACAGCGGTTAATGTATGGAATAAGCAAATCTAGTGGAAATCAATTGTGGTTCGTGCTAGCGCGATTTGAACTACCGAGGGTGCTTGTTCCGGCCTGAAGTCTACTGTAGTTGTAATCTAGAAAATCCTAACAAATTTCTTATTAGTTTTTATCCACTGTATGGAACAATCACAAGTATTCTAGACCTGATGGGCTTAAGCTACCACCATTTTGGACGCCCATGTGTTATTTAAGATGTGTATGATAAATTTGTGAATCAGATTTGTTGCTTTGAAACAGCTTCTTCTGTCTTGGATCCTCCCATTGTTGGTAGCTTCGCAGCAAGTACCTCAGTAGAAGACGACGTAGTCGTGGATCGTGCCATGTCTTTCAAGTCTGGCGTACCATCGTCCAGTGACATTCTCCTCATTGCTTCAGGGCTTGGTAGCTCCTGGAAGATGCTTGGTCGAATCCTGTGCCTTCCTAATCCTGTTTTAGAACAGATCGAGGAGGACGAGCGCCATCTGCCTGAAAGGTGCTACGGTGGGTACAGAATAAATAATAATAAGATGGGTTGAGATCCCATTAAATAAGTATGATTACAGACTAAATAGGGTGATATGAGGCTCGGTTAATAATAAATTGAAGTAAAAAGGTTTCAGTTCTCGCTTTTTGGTGATTTTTTTACTCCTGTGCGCAATTTTTATTTTCCCTTTGTTATGGATGGTTTTCTTGCAAGGTAGCATGAATAACTCATCGAAAGACAAGCAGGAGGAACGAAAAAAGACAGACGATTGAATCCTTTATTTGGAACAGAGGGAACTGTGCAAAATTCTCCCACTTGATTTTAACGTTGTCAGTATAGGCAGCAGCAAACTGGTATAGAATTGTTTTCGATATGTAGAAACTTAGTGTCTAGGATCAGTTGGCCAGTTATTGATCATATTTTACCATCCAGGCATTCAACATACAGAAATGTGGAAGATGTCCAGACGTCCTGTCACTCAGCTATGCATCCGTGAACTAGTAGAATTTTTACCTACCGTTGGATTTTGCCAAGAAACGTTATATTTTTCTCGATCATTTCAAGCGATCCTTTTAATTTTCCTTGTAATGCCATTATATTGAGAAAACTATGTAGTGAACAAGGCTTCTACCTTTCTCCCTATCAATATACATTAACGCTAAACAGCTCTTTTCAACACACTGTCCAATTTACAGCTGTGTTAAACAAGTGGATACAAACAATCGGACCCGCCGCATCGTATGAGTGCCTGGCTCAAGCCTTACAGCATCCTATTGTAGGAAAATCAGAATTGGCAACCAAGTATTGTCATTCATTCAGGGAGAAAGGTGAGAGCAGGTTTTGTGTGACTCAACTTACTGATTATCCTAGTGTTAAAAGAAGTCTATCTGAGCCACACACGTAAGGACCTTCCGGCTCAAAATGCCTGGCCTTAAAGAGACGGAGATATGGAGAGTTGAAAGGAGAAAATGAAAAGCGAGCGAGACCCCTTGACCAGTGTAATGTCCACTTTGAGTATGGTGTTTAGTGAGGTGTTCGCGCCAATGCGGTTTCTCTTCCTTCTGATTAACAATGACAATAGGGCTGAGTAGAGTCCAATAGCACTGCACACAGTAACTATTTATGAAACTGAAACTTAGACAAGCAAAAAAACAAATTGAAATTAACATTAGCGAATTCATGATATTTGTTCTAGTTTGTCATTTATAATGTCATGTTTGCCTGACAAAATGACAAAAATGACAAAAAAAAGTCAGACGAACATTGCAAGTTACTCACTGTGACGTCATTTTTACGCCGTGCTATACGGTATTTAATCATAAGAGTGATTAAAATTGTTTCATCGCGAGTTTTATTTCAGTCCCATGCCAACTGGAAGACACGAAGTTCGGTTACCAGTTAATTATAACCTTAATATCATAGGTGACGAATTACTCCTTAATTTTGGCGCGAAATTTCAGCGTTAATTTGTAATTTCACATGTGAAATTGCAAAATTGCCATGGCAACCCTTCCGTACGTCTCAGTGTCAAGATAGCGACGAAGTTTTAAAATGCCGTGAATGAAGATGTCAGGGCACAAAAAGACGCTTTAGAAAACTTGAATACACAAGAGAACATCAAGAAGGATTCTAACAGGTATTTTGCCGAAAAAGTCTGAAAAATTCTGAACTTTATAAGCCAAATTTAAGGTCTAAACATTTGAAAGAGTAGAGTTCTCGATCGATACGATCCAGGATAAACATGTCAAAAATCCAAGATTACTAACGTAATTCGTCACCCATGATATTAATAGGTAATCAAATGGTATACTCGTGAAATTAGGGAATAATTCACTTGCGTTTTGTCCAAATCCTAATAGTTAATAGAATTTGGACAAAACGCGCGTGAAATTATTCCCTAATTTCACTTGTCACCATTTGATTACACATACTAACAAAAGTTCAAATATTTTGAATAAATAATAATGTTTTAATTTTAAAAAGCTTAAATTATTATTCCCCCAGCTAATTCTTCATAACTGTGTCGGCGCTGACCATATTTGGAAGATGCAGGCAAAATACAATCGATACGATCGCAACCTCGTTTCCAGGCAGCGGCGCGGCAGCCTAGCTGTTTATGCATTAATGAACTCAAACAAACCGGCTAAAGAGTTCACGGCTTTCCGAAGACGAATTTGCCGAATTTATAACCAAAAGTCGTCATTGTCAGAGTCGTTGTGGTCTCGTTTTGAGACTGTTAATCACTGACTGTAAGTTCTTATATCTAATGTTAGAAAATGTCGCCGCACAGAAGACAGATTCACACCTGAGCGGCCCGCAGGACTCAGTCGATATGGTAAAGAACAACAAAGAAGTGGGATTGCAATGTTCCTTAAACAGTGGTGACATGAAAGACAGGGAGTCTGTGTCATGGAAGGAAGAGACTTGAAGTTCAAGCGTGCAAAGTAAGTCTGTTTTAAAGGAGGATAATGTTACAAGAATATTGCTGTTTAGGTCCGTTTTGTGCTTAAGTCATTATTAGTTCCCTTACACATACATAAAATGCTCCTGTCGTGTCCCTTAGAGTCATAAAGAAGATGTCAAACAAATTTCAACAGCGAACACTGACAATAATATTTTTTTGTTAATTTTTGCTGGCAAAGCACGACTTAAAAAAGGTAGCCCAACTTTTTCAAGTTTAAATCCATCTCTATCCTTGCCATCCGTAGCAAAGACGACGGGAAAAAGTTTTCGTACCTAATTACAGTCTTAAGTAACAGAACTGGACCATTATTTTTGGAATCCAGTTGATGCGAAAAACACGTCAATGACATAGCCCATTTAATTGTAGGAAGTACCTGCGTTCCCAAGTTTGGGAAAAAGTATACGCGACGAGACCACAAAGCAACATGAGTAATTTGTTTAGAAAGAAATTACCAAATTCAGCCAAGAAGCAAAGCTCTCCTGCTTGTTTGTCTTCTTATTGCAAGGGAAATTTTCCCGCCTCGGATTGTTGGGTTATTTACAGTGCATAAATTTTCGCCATTGCTGATAATTCCCCTTCATTGTCGTCGATAATTGGACACTGTGTTCAAAGTTAGGCCCTGTTTATTATACATGGAGAAAGGTTGACCCGCCCAACTGAGCTACCCTGGGCAAGCCAACTCTTCAATAAAAAGTTGACGTGGCGAATCGTTAACATCAGAAAAAAACGTTGGCTCGGCTAGAATTAAGGGTGATCCGCCAAGTTGGGTTACCCTTTTGTGATGGTAGGGTGACCCTCCTACTTGGGCCAACTTTTCTCCATATACGTTGGCGTACCCACCCGGGTCATCTGGGTAAAGGTAAGACAATCAGAGCATGCGCGAGTGCTTTTTAGAGCATGTGCGAGCGCTGATGGCTCAAGCCAAGAGGTCAAACTTCTCATATAAACGCTCGCTTAAGTTGGCAAGGCTGGATGAGTAACACATCTGCCCGACTTTTCGACTTTTCGCAGGTCCGTATAAACGGGGCCCAAGAGATGAGAAATCTAAGTCCAATAAACAACTAAACACGTCATCATGTATACGCACGGCCATGCGTGTATTAAGGGAGTTTTTTTATACCTTAGCGACTCAATAAGACATATAGGGCAAGCACCTTATAAAGCTGTATAAAAATTGAGCAATAGTTAAAGATTCGTAAGCCACCAAAACTGCAGAAATGCAGGAAGCAAAAATCACTAAACCGTAAATTCAGTGACAAATTATGAGATTTTCAGGCAAATTTTCCCGAAAAGTGCATGTTGATTGTGTGCGTGGCTGAAATTTTCAGCGATAGCTTAAATTCTGCTATGAGCTTTCAATGTTCACAGTGTCCATTTCAGTCGCTTAACCAGAGAGAGTGATGAGCATATGCCAAAGTGGCAAAGCATTTGAACAAAGATACGGGCTCGCTTGTAGTTTCTTCTTCAGCACAAGAACGAATGTAATCGCCTTTGAAAGCTGCAGTTCTCACTATCGATAGCGACGGCTTCAAACACGTCTTTTAAAAAGTGAATTCGCACTGTTTCAAACTTTATCGAGCTTATTCCATCTCGTTCAATTCGTCCAATTTTTGCGATTTTTTTCTGGAGTTGAATTCTGAAAGACTTTATCGAAGTTCAGGAAAAGAAAAAGGAAGTCACTGTCTTGTGTTCACGTCCACACAAAACGTGAAATTAGAGTTTTTCTCGTCGTAGTCGTGCAGTGGCGGCAAAGAAATATACAAATGTACAAAAAAGCGTGATGCACGTGCAGAGTTGTTGTTTTGCAGAGTTGTTGTTTTGCCAGAGTTGTTGTTTTGCCAGTCTAAACCTATTGCTTTTAATTGGCCGTTTTCGTTGGCGTCCCCTTCGTCGTTGCTTACGCTCCCTTTTTATCCCTATACAGGTGTTCATCTGAGATAAATCAAACTCGTTTCAGCAGCAGCTCGTGATGGGCAACCGTGTCTTTAAGCCTGTTGTTCCTCTGCTGTTTGGCAATGTCTCTGGATGGTGAGATGAGCAAGCTTGATCTTTGCCCGGCTTCCGTACATAAGGCTGACATAAAGAATTTATTGGTTGCTTTGTTCAGAATTGTACCCACACCACAACACAGAAGTGAACCTACAATGGTTTCCGCAACACCAAGAAACACAGAAATGATATGCCTACAGCAATGTAGAAAAGACGTTTTGAAATACAAACCTCCAAAGAACTTCTACTATTTTTTAATTAACCTTAAGATACTTGACATTGCCTTCATAGATATACATATGTTTGTAAAAAAAATTAATGTGACGTAGGGAAACGGTTGTGGTTTAAAATTCTGCTGGTGTAAAGTACACCACCCGGTGCAAAAGTTAAAATCTGTTTTGTTGTTATTACTCCTTTGAACTTGGTCTTGAATCAGAATTTTCTCAACTTAAATCATAGCAAGGTACAAAGATTAATAGGTGAGCAAATGAGATTGCTTCATGATTGGTAACCGCGTACGAATTTTATTCACGAGTTGGCGTTTCCTCAGAAAGAGTGATTGTCAACTATCAGACGACGCCAACGATGATTTTTTCACTTGTGAAATGTCACTGTTGGTGTCCTTGGCTGGCTGTGACTGAAAACAGAACTATTTTTCCTCACTGTCATTTTAAATGCATAATGGTAGTAAAAAGCGTTATGTCAGGGCCAGCGCAGGGGGGGGGGGGGGGCGCTGGGGGGTTGCAGCAGTGTCCTCCCACGTTTTAAAAAAAGAAAATTAATAAAATTATGTAATAGACATTTTCATATAAAAGTATCTTTGCTGAAATAAGATCATTCGGCTGACGAACCTGGCAAAAGCATCTAAATTTATTATTTGTCCGCTTCGATCCTACATCTGATGCGTTGTAAGCCTGAAAACACTAGTATCTTTACACAACTGCACTTAGTCGTAGACTTCTGCGTTTTCAAACCAGCCAGGCTAAGCATATGTAACAATGCGGATTTTTTGGTCAAGATTCTTGGTGAAATCTGAAGACTACTTCCCGGAACTACGGTTTCTTAAAACGAATTATATCGGGTGAATATGTTCCCTGACAAATTAAAAGCCCAACTAGGCATTTAAAAAGTTTTGATCAATATATGGCTGTGATATTACATGTTTCGATGACATTCTAGAAAAAATGAAGGAGTTACAGGAACCTCAAAACATCATAATGAATCAGTGAAATTGTCACATCTGCAAACTTCTGCTGGTGAATCATCCTGCCTCTGCAATCAGGCACAGCAGGAGAAAGGTCCTTTTCAGCGGCTTGAAAGTTAAGAACATGGTCCCGCTCAACAATGACTCAAGAAAGGTTCAGTATCACCTGACAAGTCTAAACAGTCACAAAGAGAAAACAAACGAATTTGCAGTACCGACGTGGAAAAGAAATTGCTGAATATTCAGTAAAAGAAAAGGATTGCAGGCCACCCTTTTCACATTCTTCTTTTCGACTCGTCCCAGGTGCCCGTCCTTGCTCTTGCACGCGCCGCGCGGTGGTATCATGGTAAGGATGCGCTTTACTTGATGGACGGCAGCGCTCATAAAATCTAGATTCCATAACGAAAAAGGATGATCGGACACATAAGTAAAAAAAACTAAGAATTAGGGAAGCCAAGTTCGTAGGAAATGAAGAGCGAAAATAGAAAATAGGGTTAAGTACTCTTTCAGAATAGATATATTTCATTAGCTTTGCACTTAGCCTCTCTTTGGGCAACTCAAAAATGGCATTTTACGGCAGTTAGTGCCGATTGCTACTTTGGCGTAGGGTTAGATTTCACAAGCGGGTTCAAGGCTTCCTTATTTTCCTTACATTCGTCTCTTTTCTTACACCTTTTAAACTAAAAGTAACGTTTCCTTAGAGTAGGGCTCATAAGGTATCGGAACTTCCTCTTTGCTGTATCATGTTGACTCTTCCTGGGCGATTCGCCTTTTCATCGTTCTCATGGCTCCCTGCTCTCTCTATTTTACTTGTGATGGTGGCTCCTGAGCACGCAGCCTGAAAAAACAGCCAACATTTCGCGACACTACCACTGGTTTCTCCGTGAAATAACGTCTAAGGATCGAATGAGCGCAGAAATTCCATACTGTTGATGTGTCACTTCCCCTATCTGGGTAATACTTATGATTGGTCGTTCCCTGGTCGTGCCGCATGGGAAAATTGCTTCAACCAAACAGCAGTATTACCCAGGTCTAGGCAGTGACACGTCGTCGGTGTGGAATTTCAGCGCACGTTCCTCAGACGTCATTTCCTGGGTAAACCAGTTGTGCCGACGCGAAATGACGGCTCTTTTTGTCCCCCATCTGACCAGGAAGCCATTGTTTAAATTCAGCCAAGTATAGACCGTTGACAGCTTGAAACCATACTTGAGGTGAAATGCGAATCTCCTTTCGTGACCTCCTACTGAAGCTTTAATCGACATATCTTTCAACGGATCATTTTAGCAGACACTACAGAAATAATAAAGCTGAGCTGATGAGACGAACACAACTAAAGAAAAGAATCTGGTGAAATAAAAATCACTCCGAAACAGTGCATCATTCGGAAAACTTGTGGCGGTGTAGAGGAGTTTTGCACAAATTATCTAACCGGGGATACCTCAGAATCAATATGCATTTATTTACCACAAATGAACGAAGTGCAGCGATTTAAATAAATTTGATTGAATTTAAACTATAAATTTAAACAATTTTCATTGTAGCTTTTTCTGGGGAGAAGAACTTAAAGCGGGACTATTCCCTTTTTTTGAGAAAAGGCCGGTTTAGTTTTCTATTTCATCCTGTTCGCGGCGTAAAAAGGCTCATATTTTTCTTATAATACAAACTTGTAAGGTCACCTATATGATGTTCATTAATTATGACTGAAACCATTTATTTCGTTCAAAACGGACTTGCGAGCCATAACCAATAAAAACCAAGTTCCCTTGCACTAAGCGAAGGCGACACACCCGATCGCTTGCTTTTTCAGGTGACTCACCCAAAAGAGCACGTGCAGACGGAACTTTGGTCATTGTTTTGAATCCGAAGAATAAGTTCAATTGCGAATTTTACAGCGTCTAGTTTAAAAACAATTTTAGCAATCCCTAAACAAAATAAAAACATATTTGGCAAGACGTTTCAAAAACTATTTTTCAAGCTTTCTAGGCCGGCTCGTTCTTTACAGAAAGATTCATTAAATATACACGTTTTACAAAGTCTTCTTGCACTAAGCGAAGGCGACTCACCCGATCGCTCGCTTTTAATCAGGCGACACACCCAACATAAAAGGCACGTACAGAATACCCTGAACCATGTCCATTTTATGAATCTGTTTTAGTTTCGGTGAATTTAAGCTCTCTGGCTGTTAATGAAACATAATAGAGACCGTACGCGTTCTTGCAATGGTGTTTTCTTGAAAAACAAATAGGGGGGAACCGCGATGGACGCAACCAATCAACTAAAATTCATTTCGATTCCCCGGTAAAAATTATAGAAAAGAAAAAGAAAGCTGCTAAGATTCAGAGACTTACAAATAACGAGCAACACTCAACCCCTTCTCTGTGAAGTACATTTAGGACGGTAGGGGTATGGGTAACACGAGCATGTGTTATTTTTAACGCGTTTTAGTCACTCATTTCGTTGTTGATCAAAATCAAAAGCTTTTGTGAGGTTTATACTTCGAATATCCCTTATTTATGGTTTTGTAGCACAATTTGCCACCAGCGGGAGTCAGTTGGCCTATCCAATATACTACTTGGAAAACGATTGTTTTCATAGGCAGTGAACGCATGCAACAATGCAATACTACGCATAATTACAGACTACAAGATAATTTTCTCATTAATTCAAACAAATTAAAGATCTGAGCAGGTAACGACAACTATAAATCGCACTGGATCATGATGTAGCATTTAAACTTCGGCAACAAGCAAAACAGCGGTAAAAAGATAAAATATGTAGCAATTGGCCGCTAAGTGTGTACGTGTATTATGAAACACTGATGTCTACAATTTTCAACACATTCCATTGTTTATCCAGAAAATGTAGCACGAAATTAATAATAAAGCTTTTCGACTTCTTTATAAGGGTACTTCTTGCAGTAACACAAAATTGCCTCCAGTGGAAGTTGTGCTGGGCCTGTTTCTTCCTAAACACTGTACGATCACTCCCGAGCGCGCCACATTAAATTTGGCGGGCATTTAGGAGGTTTTGGCGCGGATATGTTCGAGGCAGAAATAAATAAATTAAAGGAAAAAAATCGAACATTGTCCTTACCTTCAAGGCGTCTTACGATTAAGCAAGTCATAAAAAAAACCAGAATTAATGTGTCGCAAGGTAAACCTACTGATTTAAGGCTGAAATGGCCTCGCTTCTGAACCAATGTGACGAAGGAAGGCTGGCCATCTCAGTTTGAACTCTGCTAACCTGTTCGATCTGTTAAAATTTTCTTTCAAATACCAACAAGCTCCTAAGGGAAATGAGTTTGAATCAACACAGAAATTCTCGACCGGGATACCGTAAAAAAGAATTCACATATACTCTATACTCTATACAATGATGGCTTGATCGGGATGATCCGATCCGGAGAATAACCCCGGCTAATACGACACGCGTGCAAAACGTCTGCGCATGCGCAAGGTCCCTATTTTCAATAATTAAAATTTGCAAAATCTTCCCCATTTAAATTAAAAAACACTTAGGAATGTTTGATATGTTTAATGGTTTGCAGCCGGTTCTAGTATTAAGCACAACAAAAAATTACTTAAACTAACTTAACTAACTGGTAAAGTCGTCCAGTATAAGGTTTTTCCGTCCTTGTTTTTCCACTTAGCATGCATTGGTCGTTTTCGTGTTCGCATTGACCGAGCTCAGCGACATGATGACCAAAACAGCAACAATGGCTACGGCGAAGTGCTGCCAGAGCGAGCGTGGACTTTCAAACATGATTTTCACCTTTGGTGCAAGGAGGAAAGTATGTGGTGCAAAAGAGAGAAACTAAAGCAATTAATAAACTTTGTGTTCGTGAAATTCTAAGCTTATCTTTTGTGTGTGGAGCTTACTTTTTTGAATTTCGCGGCCGGAATCTAGTTTGTTTTGGTATCGCGTATAATTTTGATTGGGGGAGGCACATGCAAATTCGCGCCGGAAGCAGGGAGGGCACCCATGCGCACTGCGTTTTTCATGCGTGTCGGCTAATACTGTTTTAACCATATTACCAGACAGTTGCGAAATTTAGGATTGTTTCATCGCCTCTGTGAAAATCACTATCGATGACAGCCAGTCTGACCCCTGCTAACCTGCACGAGATAGGAGGTAAAATTATAACAAGAAATTGAGCATAGGCATAGGTCGCACTTGGGAAAAGTTTTCATCTTTGCCGGCTAAAAAACCACGAAAATTCGAAACCGCAACCGGAAAAGAAAACTTTTAGTCAAATCGAGGAGGATCGCACTAGTATTTACTAGTGGGAGTTAAGTGTCGTTGTTTTTACACATTGAGAACTAAAGTAGGCCAGATACCAGAGAACATTATCTCTTCGTAGTGCGATCATTTGGCGTAGGATCGTTTTCCTCCTTTCTCAGTTTCAGGAGGATGGGAGAAATAAAGAAAATAAAAGGCTTGGCTGCAAAGACTGCATTTAGCTCGGAGAATAACAAACCTGTGACGGTGCCTAGGTAGTCTATAATTGGCTCGCCTGTAGAGAGTTCCCGTAAAAACGTTGAAATAGCGAAGGATTACAAGCTTATGAATTGCTCGCCCGTAGAAAGTTTTCGCAAAAACGTTAAAATGGCGAAAAGTAGTGGTAGCCTCGTCCGTCCACAACGAAAACGCGAAGGTCAGAAAATTTCAACGATTGATTCAAATTGATCGTGTTTCAAATTGGTCACGTTTCGCTGACAAGTGCTGACACTTACCGCCGTGATTCCTATTGTTTAGCTCTAGTTTTCCAAAATCTGCCTGCCCCACCCAAGCAATACGGCGTCTTTGATGTTTTTCCCGATTTTCAAAGTTTTTTCCAACTTGAAAACTTGGGGTCGCACTTGGCAATGTGTCCCGATGACAGATTTTTACCGCAAGGTAAACAAATTCTTCCAGAAATTTGCCAAGTGCGACCCATGCCATAGCAACCGTCACTCAACGTAATTAGTAAAGGGACTTTATGCGGCTCCACATGCGACAAACGTGAATTTGTACCACGTGACCTCGTTTTACATTTATTTCTTGTTTACCGCTCATTATAACTACTCGAAAATCGGTAGATTCACGCCAATTCTATCCATAAAAATTGTTTTAAACTGTTTTGATCTGCTCATTTCTCGTCATTTCTCATTTTGAAAAATTGAGAAAGTTTCTCAATTTGAATCTCACGTTTGCCGTTTGCCCTAAACTCGATTCTTAATTTCTCCAATGATTAAGGTCTGGTGGCGCACATACCAATTGAATACTCTTGTCCGCATGGCTGAAACGGTGCTGACTCTAAACACCTTCGAGTGTAAGGGCGAATATTGCAAGCTCAATGGATGGCGTGGCAATGGAAAGCAGGCTAGGACCAAATAACGCTTGTCTCTTCTTAGGCTACGTCGAAGAGAGGATGTTGGAAGAGTAAACCGGGAGGAGGCCCGAGCTAAAGAAGTGATATATGGACGAC
Organism: Porites rus; assembly: GCA_964035705.1. Lineage (NCBI taxonomy): Eukaryota > Metazoa > Cnidaria > Anthozoa > Scleractinia > Poritidae > Porites > Porites rus. The sequence continues at coordinate 24,351,481 of OZ037998.1, read as the reverse complement.
TAAGCGGGCGCAACTTCTTCTAGCGAACCTGGCAAATAGCAGTTTCTGGATTTTGCTTCGAATTACCATCCTAAGCTTTCTTAAACGTGGTCTATCTCATGTGACAAACTCCTGGACATTTAGCGATTGCCCGTGAATCTCGTATGAGAAACTCCAGGAAATTTACATGATTCGATTTCCCCGTGAAGAGCACATATCAACATTCGTCTATTACAAAGGCACTGACAGCCATTCTTATCTGAATTTCGCGTGGTCACACCCATCAAAGTGTAAATTGCCCAGTTCTTACCTCTTCGAAAGATCTGCAGGCATGAAGATGATTGCCACAATGAGGCCACAACTCCGGAGGGGGGACTCCGCATTTGAAAGGGGTGGGGATGCTCGTCGGAAATTTTGAATTAAACCCCTAAAGGAGACCGATCTGGGCGTGGCCCAAGCTTTTTTTGACCCCTAAAAGAGACCATGTTGAAACACAGACAACATATATATTTTTATATTTTTTCACCTGCAACCCTAGCCGAGGCCTTCACGCCTAAATAAGATGGCGTTTTGCCCAGAACACCCTAAGTGAGACCAAAATCCCCCCCCCCCCGCTGCCACAACCATGCAGGCATTTTTTGCGGCACGTGGAAACCCCACGTGACAATATTTGGAGCCCGACTCGCAGCCGAAGCAAAACAGGGAGCTGATTTTAAGTTATTAGTCACCATTCCAGGCAAGAACTGCTCTGCGGTGGACCGATATTATAGACAAGACAAGACAATGTTATATTTGGAGTCTTATACAGTCCTCTGTATATCGACTTGAAACTGAAGGATGCAATCTACTGCGATGTACAATTCTCACATATTAAACGGTCGTAACACAACGATCAATGATCAACCAAACTCAACGATCAACTCACACATTTTAAGTATACAGTGGTTTTTCCTACTATCCTTACGTAAGGCAGTATTTTTACATTAATCACAGTAAAGTACAGTAAAAGTTCCCATTGTAATGTGTCTTAATTATGTGACTATTACAAAATCGCACGTCCTTTCACCTTATTTAGCCTAAGAAAATGCATGAAGTTACATCATTTTATATCGGACTTTGTCTACATTATTGTGAATCTAATGTCACGACATCTAACTTCTTTGCGCTACAAATGTCAACTTCTAGTTAATATTTAATCACAAAGTAATAAAGTTAAGCATCACCTAATTATTGCCTGACACACTCCCCCCCTCCCCCTCCCCTCCACCCCCTTGACTCGCCTACGAGTCAAGCATTAGTCTCGATTTCCATGTAGAGTCTAAGGCCGCAATTCTAGGAGGGACTCTTCTTGTCGAAATTTCTTTATTCCAGTTGCGATCGGTAAGTGCTTGAATTCCCTCCCCCCACCCCCCGCTCCGAAACTCCAACGGATAAAGTTTTTGAACTGGTCTGGAAAGTCGAATCGGTTTCCCTTCGTAACCGTGACTCTGACAGTAGCTCCTCTAGCTACGTTATCTCTGTCTGTCACTAGTCTCTCTACAACTCCCATCTTCCATTCACCCCTTTTCCTTTCTTCCTCGTACACTACAACTACATCTCCTACTTCTGCCTCTCTTTTTCTCTTTTTCCTGACTTACACTCATGGAATTCGCGCAGGTAAGCAAGATACTCTTTTCGCCACCTATTTCAAAAATGACTCAACCTAGTCCTGAGATACTCAAATCTTGCAGAGTAATTATCGATATTAATCGCATCGTCTGGTACAGCAACCTTGTCTGGAAGTGTTTTGATACGTCTCCTATAAATCAAGTGTGATGGTGTTAAAACCTCTTCTCCCACTTCATTGTATTGGTACGTCAATGGTCTTGAGTTGAGTGTACATTCTATTTCAGCTAACAGAGTTGCCAATTCATCGAATGTCAGTCTCTCGTTTCCTGGAGTTTTCCTCAGGCATCCCTTCACACTGGCAACCATTCTTTTGAAAAATCCTCCCCACCAGGGTGCCCTTTCTAAATTAAATTTCCACTTAATTTGGTCTCGTTCTCAATCTGCTTTTACTTCTGGATGGTTGCCTGAAATGTTTTCGCATTGTCTGAAACGATCAACTCAGGCATTTCTCTTTTAGCGATGAACCTTCGCAAACGACGCCTAAACGTTCCCGAAGACAAATCTTCTTCCAACTCTAAATGCACTGCTCTTGTCATGCAACATAAAAAGAACGCAATGTAAGTCTTGCCCATTTGCCCTGATTTTTCTTTTACATAGAGTGGTCCAGCAAAATCTACCCCTACCCTCGAACATGGTGGAACTTCCTTGACTCTAAAATCAGGAAGCGCAGCAGTCGGAGGAGTACTATAGGGTTTCCCAGTAAACCTTCTACAAGGAACACACTCACTCAAAATTCGCTTTACCACTTGCCTACTTCTTGGGACCCAATATCTTAACCTTAACTCAGCTAATGTAGCTCTACCTTCACTATGGTGAACTCTCTGATGGCATTCTTCTATGACCAACCTTGAGAATCTTTGCTGTTTGGGCAAAATGACTGGTCTCCTCAAGGTCACAACAAGGTATACTTTTTGCCAACTGATCCCACATTTAGGCCTTAAATTTTGATCCCTGATCCCTAAAATTGTTGCAAAATTTGATCCCTGATCCCGTGTATTTTTTTTATCCCTGGATTCAATCTGGGTTGGACTAACTGCGTATACTTTATAAAAACTGAAAAAAAGTGTTTCTGTTTTTGATTTCTTTTACAATTAGTCACATCATTTACTGACTGGAGAATTAAGGTTGCACCAGTCTGTTCTTTCGAGTTATCATGATTTCTATCATAAGTACGTTCCACTTAAGAGCTGTCATAAACTTTTGGTTTAGTGCTCCGTTCGTGTCATTTTCACCTTTCTTTTAAAATGTGATCAATTCCGCAATTCGCCCACAGCATAAGCAAGAAAAAACATCAAGTGTATGTAGCCTGAAGGTGTACGTACGCGGGGATAAAAGTTGTAGCGATGAAGGTGGCCCAGCTTAGGGTGGTCTGGAGGCATACTCCCCCAGGAAATTATTTTCATTTAGGGTCTCAGAAATGCCATTTCTAGCATTTTTTGCTGGACATTTTCAGTAAATTAATATGCAGGAAAATGCAGTAGCTAGTTGTTTATTTTACCCATCTCTGGTGTTGATTCAGTGTTTATGGGAAAAAAGAGGCCAGTGACGCGGTCAGAATTATGGATAATAAAAGGATAAAGGAAATACTAACACAAACACACCAATAGTGCAAAAAATGTACCCTTCTTCCCGATTTAATGATAAAAAATGCTTTTTCAGGATATAAAAAATATTTTTCTATGTTCTAGCTGTACATACACGGGCATATGTTCTTATAAGGATGCTACGCTACCGAGATCTCTTTGGGCAAAGAAGACTTCAGCCACTCAATCTCGGCGCATTTCAATTCGTCCGCTTCCAATTTTCCGGTTCGCTTCTAGTTTTGCTTTGCCCTTGCTCTTGAGTTGTCAATGAGTCTCTTTATCCAGGCTGTCACCCTGACTAGTCTCTGTAGCGTACTATAGTCATTCAAGTCAGTCACACCGGCAATACCACTCACAATTTCCACCTTTGTCATCATTACATCCGCGCTTTTCTTTTCTTCGATCAGGCTCTCTGGGGTTCTTAAGCTTTCTGTCAACACCGGCCAATCCTCTGGTCGTTCTGTTAGCCATGATGGACCGCGCCACCAAAGCTGGTTTCCCTTTAGCAGCGAGGCTAACACTCCCCTGGAACCAAGGTCAGCTGGGTTTTCTTCTGTCGAGCAGTACGCCCAATCTTCTTTGTCAGTCAATTTCAAAATCTCGTTCACACGTACTATAGTAGACTACGAGTAGTCCCCCATTTTTCCTCAGGGATAGTAGAGTGAGCAAAACGCGAGCGCGCGTGAAAATCACCCCACGCGAGAAAAGACGACACGTGTTTTTCACGCGCGCTGGCGTTTCGCTCATTCTACTATCCCTGCGGAAAAATGGGGGACTACTCGTAGTCTTACTCTATGGCGCACGAACTGCTTCCATTCGCCCTTGTTTTGTATCCAGCTGAGAGCTGTCTTGCTGTCCAGCCAGAACTTCACGCCATCCAACTTCACTTGTGACTGTAACGCGTTCTTCACTGTGTGCATGAGCTGCGCAAGTATTCTCGCCGACATCAATTCTAAGCGTGGAATCGAAAGTTCTTTTAGAGGGGCGACTCTAGTTTTGCTGGCTAGTAATCTCATGCGGTAGACGAAGTAAACCATGGCACAATAGGCTTTCATGCTGGCATCCCCGAACCCATGTAAATAACACTCTGTTACATCCCCTCCTCCGGTCTCATAAAGGCATCTGTGTATACCAATCTCTTTATTTTCTGCTAAATCTTGTACCCACTTGTCCCATTTTCTTTAAATTTCTCCCGTCAAAACCCCAACCCAATCGAATTTGCTGTTACAAATTTCTTGAAAAAGCACCTTCATGTTGACGGTGACAGGGCTAACCATCCCCAAGGGATCAAATAAACTTGCCAGTAGACTTAATACATTTCTTTTAATTGCTTCCAACCCCTTAGCCTTGTCGCCTATATGCTGAAAGTTGAAATGAAGAGTATCGTCTTCGCAATCCCAAGCTACGCCCAACACTTTTTCTCCCTTCGTTCCACCCGGGGGTTCTAATTTCGACTTCGCATAAGTCTCCTCCTCCTCGAGTCTACCCACTTCCCGGGTTGTTTTGTTGCTCTCGCATGCACTGATCATTTCCCGGGGTCATTTCCGTTAGTCCTTGGTCATTGGTCTTTCACTTTCTCAGGGTAAATCCCGCCTGAGTTGGCCATTCGCTCCCTTGCGTTCTTGTAAAGGGTGAAGGTTTTATCAACTGTTCGTTCCCCAGTCACTAAATCATCTACATAGAATCCTTCTTTTATTGTTTTGACAAATTGAGGGTCTACTTCTGCATAGGTAGCCAGATGGTGTCTTATCGTACCATTCAACAAAGGGTGAAAAAACGACGAGACAAAACCTGTACACTAAAAGACCTACAACACTCAAGTTACTGTGACGCACGTCTTCAACCCACAAAAACCTCAAACTATCGCGATCGTCTGGATCCACAGCTACATTCAAAAATGCCTTTTCAATGTCCCCCACTAGCGCAATTTTGTTCTCCCTAAACCTTACAAGAATATCGAACAATAGCTGTGGTCACACTACAGACTTTTTACCTAGGTAAACACGACTTGTTGACAGTTTACCTAGGGAAACTTGATTTTTTAAGTGTGTCCGATTTTTCCCTAGGTAACTTATCTCGGGGAAATTTTATCGTCTGGGTCTTGGATATGTCTCGAAAACAATAGAGTTTACCTTGACAGCTACCCCAAAGCAATAGCTAGGGAAACTTAAATGCCGAAGTTGCTAGCCAATAGACGCTCATCGGCGAAGGTCTTGATGACAGAGCCGGACATAGCTCACACGGTGAAAGAAATGTTTGGGGCACGAGTCGTCTACGTCTTCGCCTTTCTTCACCTTGCACGTTGAATTAGCGTAAAAATAACAGCGAGATAAAAGAAAAAAAACGTCTCTTTGATCAGCTACATCCCTGCGCATTTTGCCGTCTTGAATTTACGCTCCAAAAAATTCAACTGGCGTGAAATCTTTGGGAGCCCATATCAGTAGTGTGACCTTCCCAGAAGTTTTACCAAGGTAAAACAAAACCCTAGCCTGTGTAGCTGGCGGTATTGTGTGGGTGCGTGATTAAAGTTTTGGCGGCGGAGCCGTGTTCCAAAAAAAGGGAGTAGGGACGAGGCGGTTGAAATACCGCCTGCCAGAAAACCCCGGTATTTTGAATAGTCCGCACACCAGTGTGCGGGGAAACGGATTGGTAGAGGGCCATACATATGTCAATCATGTTATATGAGCCTTCGCGTATATTTCCCAATTTAGGGAGCAGATGGCAAACTGGAGAAGACGTACATGTAAAGTGATTGTGATTTCCGCTTTAAAAAGAGCATAATTGATGACCAAATTGCCGAAATTGCGTTTTCAAACTTCACAGCGCTGGAATTGTCTTAATTTAGCCGTAACAACCAAAGGTCAAATAAAATTAAAACACTTTACAACTGCATCTGAGATCAAACCCTATCAGGAACACCTACTGAAGAATAACCCACCGGAAATGGTTACTCAGTATGCATGTAACAAACCAGCTTCATGACCTTTTAATGTTAAGCCTAGTGTTGCAAAAAAAGATTTACTCAGTCAAAGTTTAGAATGATACATGCACTGTGTAGTGCTAGTAACCTTCGAGTGAGAGCCGAGAAAATTAAAAAACCCCTCTGTTCAAGCAAACTCACAAGGTCACGTTTCACATTGTCACGAGCTTAGGAGTCTTGTTTAGCCTGTCAACGCTTATCTCTAAACTGTCTCGCGCGAAAATAATCGGAAGTTTCAAATTGCAGGTTTCTCTTTGATTGGCTGACTTAACTGGGATCAGCTAACGTGACAAAAGTGGGCGGCATTCGAAAAATCATGGTTCTCTGGCAGGCGGTATTTCTCACGGCTCCGCCGTCAAATCTCACTCGACTATATTACAACGGCTCCGCCGCCAAATCTCACTCGACTACTACACAATACCGCCAGCTACGCAGGCTAACAAAACCCGAGACGAATTTACCTTGGGAGATTTTTGATGAATTTGCCCTCGGTAAATCGGTTTTACCTAGGTAAAAGTCTGTAGTGTGACCACAGCTAATAAGGGATTAAGTGATGGCCCCGTATGTAAACAGTCATTTAGGGAGGTCCTATTCTTAGTTTCTTTTGACGAAGCGTCGTAGACAATCCTTAGTTTCGTGGTCTCTGCGCCCGGGGGGGGGGGGGGCACTTGGGTATTTTTTGGGTGGGTATGTGCCGCCCGGGACTCCAAATCGGCACCCCGTTCTAAAAAAAATTCCCCTAAAATTGATACCCCGTTCTAGAATTTGCCCTAAAACTGATACCCCGTTCTAGAAATGGGCCAATTTTTTGTACTCCGTTCTAGGGTGCAACAAGAGTATAACAGTTTGCTTCAGTAACGCATTGAGCAGTATTTTTAAAAGCAATCTGTCCTTGAATAATTTCAAATGGTTGCTTACAAAACTGGAGCTTTCATGCGTTCGAAATATTATACCCCGTTCTAGAAAACGCCTCTGAAATGGATACCCCTTTCTAAACCAGGAGCTTAAAAATCACGACCCCGTTGGGCGGCACATACCCGTATAGGTAATGTATGGGAGTACCTTCCCCCCCCCCCCCCCCTGGTCTCTGCGTCCCTACGAATAACTGCAGGTGGGGTAAATAATGGACGTTTTCACCCAGCTCTTCCAATTCGGACACTTTCTCGATCACAGCTGCGCTCAGCTGTTCCTTTTATGATCGAATCATATTCGTTCAAAACTTCTGGTTACAACTTTAGTCTCTTCAACTGACTTTTCATGCGCGACACGCTGTTTGCAAAATTACTCGGAAGGGAGTGATGTCCTAGTTTCCATGGAAACTTGACTGAGTACCTCCCCTCTAAAAATTCTGTTTCGTTCTCGAACGATTCATGCGCTTCGTCGCTACTTTTTATGCTTAAACTTTCTAGATCCCACAATCTGCTAACTTCACGGTCTAAACTAGCTTTGTCTAGATCGCACTGTCTTGCGATACGAAATTTACTGACACTTCCTGAACACTCGCTTCGCTAAATTCATATCGCCGTTTTAGGGGACCCTATAACACCCATCCCAGTTCAGTTTCTATCGCGACCGGCTCCTCCAACTCCCCCCGTACCGTTCGACCCCTTTGAAATTCCCACAAGTAGTCCACTCCTAGTAGCAGGTCGATTTCGAGCTCTTCCTTAGATTGACAGACGTCAGAAAACCAAAGGTCACGCAAGTGCAGAAAATCGTTTTTGACAACCTCAACATGCTCGTTCCTTATGTGTGAGTTTTCCGTCACGACATAAGCTTCGAGCGCCTGCACAAGACCGCCATGAAGAGGCTTTATGTCAAAACGTACGACTTCTCGCGACGCTGATTCTTTGCCTTTCTGGCCAAAGGTACTAATCGTGATCCATTCCTTTCTTTCTACGGGCAACTCGTATTTGAGAGCCACAAAAGATCTATGACTTCCAGAGTCAAAGATAACTCTGACCCTCCCTTGTGTCTCCCCCTTAATCAATGTTTGGGCTGTCTGGAGGGCTATCCTACTTTCAGTACCCACAAGTTGGGCGCTGACGCTATTTCCAGGCCGATCGCTATTACCTCCCGTTAGTGTATCTTGAATTCCCCCCCCCCCCCTCGAGGCCTGTTGGGGTTTGGCCACGCGTAAACAAGAACTATGTTGTCCGTTACATAATTTACGTTCCGTTGTTTCGCTACAGTCTCGGCTCCGATGGCCCTTTTCGATATAATTAAAACATCTACCGAATCTAAGTAAAAGTTTCTGACGTTCCTTTAAGTCTTGCACCTTTTTGCAATCCTCTGGGGAGTGGCTTCCAAGGCAAAATGCACATCTCTTGTCCCCTCCTTTGTTAGAGAATAATGCACTTGATGACTGGGGTCCCTTTCTGCGGTCATCCGATCCACCTTGTTGCGCAGTTAAATTATGATCTTCCCGCAATTCAACCTCCGTCATCAGAGAATCCAGCAAGTCTTTGAGGGTCCACTCCAGGTACTGCTTTCCTCGGGTGATTGTTAAGCGTACTGAATCCGGAATCCTTTCCAACAGCATAGGGACGACTATCTCGGAGTAAGTACGCTCGTCGACGTTCAACGGTTGAAGGGCTCTGTATTTTGCCTCCACGAAATCATAGAGGCCGCGCAATCTCGCCGTGTCGCTTTCATTGAACACAGGTCTTGTGTTCAACAGTTTATTCACCAAAGTTATTTGGATTGCGGTCTTTTTTCCGAAACGTTTTTTCAACAGCTCAACCGCTGCCTCGTAATTCGCGGACGTTAAGCAAATCCCGCAATCGCTGACCTCGCTGGTTCTAGCAGTAAGCCTCTGAGATATGAGAGTTTATCCACGTTTGAAAGACTGTCGTTTGGGATCACTCACCGTTTCTGGGAAAGGAGTCATGTTCCTACCGACGCTCAAAAATAAAGAGATAGACGGGATGGCTCTTCAAGACTCGATGAGGACGTCTCGACTTCACTTTATGACTCTACGAGGATTACTCTATGACACGCGATGACTCGCCGAGGATGAATAGATGAGGCACCATTACTTGGCGAGAATTACTCCATGAGACACGTTGACTTGACGAGGACGACTCAACGACGGTGGCTCGACGAGGGGATGACTCGAAGAGGACGACTCGGCGAGGATCACTCGATGAGGCAAGATGACTCGACGAGACTACTCTGAGTCATAGCCCAGGAATGAATCCCAAAAGTAGTCAGGGTTGTTTGTGAGGGACATCTGTTTTGCGAATTGTGTTGACGAGTTTTTTTTTTTTTTACTATTATTTCAATCACTTGAAATGTTCAGTCTATTATTAATGACATTTATGGCCAATCCATTGTTCTTATTATTATAGACACATTTCATTTCATTTCCTTTAGTATAATTATATTGTCAGCCTTCTTGCCTGCCAATTTTGTAACCTAAATGATAATGGTGTTGATGGTTTTCTCCATTTTATTTCAAGATCACGAGTTTAATGCAACTAAATGTATCGCACTTTCAAAGGAATCCCAGAACTCCTGCCACTCTTCCAGCTTTCCACTAGACGTTCCTGCCTCCAGTTTTGGAAGTTTCACCCTCACGGTCTTGGAGTTCGCTGAGCTCTAGGTCGCTCCGTTCTCGACGACGTTCTGGTTTAAAGTATTGGAAGGAGACCCACTCATGTTTTGACTCTCGCTCAATCCAGGTTGCAGCACAGTTAGTTTTTCGTCGATAGCTGCAAGTCTTTGCAGTACGTCAGCCTTCAATCTTGCAGCTCTGTCTATATCGGCCGTGATGTCTTCTTCGGTGGATTTTTAATCGGCTGTGAGTTCGGCATAAATTTCCTCGTCAAGAGGCAAGATCTTGTCAAGCTGTTCTTTTAGGACTGTATGCCACTAAGCAAGTCCAACTTTCTTCTCAGCTTCCTAATTCTAAACCCCACTGAACAGACTTGCAACATGGTTGGGTTCAGGCAGTTTGTTGTAGCATTATAATACTTATTTACATAAAATGGTAATACTAACTAATTATAACCTGGTTGGAAACCTAGGCCCAAACCCAAAGAAGTGTGAGTTGAAAGTGAGAGAACATCAAGAAGGCGGTGCAGGATAGTAAGAAAGGATGGCTTTGCACAGCATAGTAGCAGAATGCAAGCGAAACTGACAGGGGGCATGGTGAGGTAAAATAGGACCGTATCGGAACGCCAATCGCCCAAGGCCTTAATCATTTCAATGGGAACCCCCGATAAATAGGCAAAGGATGCACCCCCAACTCCCTGCGGAAGGAGTGGCCCGCGTAGTTTTTGGGGTCGAGGCCCAACGTAGATAGGTGGTGGCGCAATTTGTGCTGCTGCATCATAATGTGGCATTCACCAGTGTGAAACGATTGATCTACCCAATGGAAAGCCTGCTGGTCCCGCGACGAAACAGGAGCAGTGAAACTGAAAGCACGGTATAGAGCCGAAGTAGGGAAGAGTAGGGAGCCAGGGATTCGTGGGAGGGGTATGTCAACAACTCGTTCCCGGAACTGGATGGTCTTGCTCCACCTTATGGTAACAAGAGCGCCCCAAGAATATATCTTGAAATCGCTTTTGGTGAGTTGCTTCTTGGGGATAAACGAAGATGAGGTAGTAGGCAAAAGGTGCGATTTTCGAAACATGCCGTAAAAAGCGACTAGACAAATGGCCCAAAGCGAAGAATCGAGGCTTTCAGAGTGGTCCAGTTGGGAGTGCAAAAGCCGCAAAATGTTTGGTGTAATCGGAAGCTTTTGAGTAAGACCGTTAGCCCTGTTGATGCCCGTGAGTAGGGATTTCAGTGGCCAATTATTAAGCAAGGGGTTTTGTAGCGGCCAACACAAGCGAAGCAATTTACGACAACGACCTTGAGTTTGCAAGCAACGACACACTATAAAGCGAGGAAATATTTTACGGACAGGAGTCTTGAATTGTTTATTCAACGTGATCATAGGATCCAAGTCCTTATCGTAAACTGAAACATGAAATACAAAAAAAGGCTAAGCTAATTTCTAACATTTTATACAAACTACATTCCAATCATTCCATTGCAAAGTTGCAAATTACACTAAGTCTAAGCCGAATCAAGACTTAAAGAAATAAGACTTAAGAAAATAATCGAAAACAAATTAACAAGTACAAAATTCGAGATTATAATAAGATATATCTAATAACGAAGCGAAAACAGTTCGATGTAGTATAAAGATCCGTAGAACCATAAGGTCGAACTACAAACAAATAATGAAACTATATAAAAGCAAAAGAGACAAATTACTGAAAAGATTCTGAAAAACAAACTCTAAAACGCACTAATAACCAAGTGAAAGGTGAGTAACATTTTAAGTAACATCAACCAACCTATGCCACGTGGTAAGATAGTTGAGGAAAACATGCGATGAAAAAAAATGGTGTAAGCTAAAGGAGTTTATCGAAAAGGTTAGGTATACAAAAGAAACTTAAACACTTACATAACAGTCCCGCTTGTAAGAGCTTGACCAAACAACTTCAAAGATAAACTGGACAAACTGTGCTAACGACGAACACGACTTATAGTTTGCCCAAACAAAGCCAACTAACAAAAATGCGGTTTGAGCGGAAATTAAGTAATCACGTCCCTAATGGACAAGGAATAACGTCGTCTTGCGGTTTAACGTAATACAGTACAAATTAAATCAATAACGAATCAATATTCAGGAATAACGCATGGTAGTCGTTACAGGTTTGGTAGGCGCATTTCTTTGTGAAGTAACCCAATGATATTAAGATAACTGCGGACCGAAGTAGCTTTTAAGGATCTGGCAAGAAAGGCTGCATACTGCAACAAGTGATCGGGCTGAACTAGGACCGGCGGGTATCCCATATATGCACAGAAACGCAAATACGTATTGCGATGGAATAGTCGATTCTTCAAAAAGTTCCGCCCGATAGCTATGAACTTCCCGGAGCAGCAGCATAGTGAGCTGGGGGTCCTGTGCACTTAGAGAAAACAAAACGACAACTGTCAACTGACACGTGGTTGCAAAGCGGCATATTATGAACAAAGCGCCGGGGCAAATAATCTAATGACACGGTATAAAAGCGGGAAAGAAGCTGCGGCTTGTGAAGGCGGGAGATCGCATCAGCAACAGGGTTGCAAAGACCTTCGAAGTGCAAGGCAGTGATGTGGAAATTGTGTCGTGCCGACAACCAAAATAAGTCACGCAATTCCTTCACGATAAGTTCCTTTGCCCTCGTTGTTAATAATTTGAACGGCGGCTTGGTTGCCGCCGTGAATAAGGACCCAATGGTTCGCCCATTGGGGGGCCCAGCGTTTTGCTGCTAGCATAATTGCGTTCGCTTCCTCGTGGTTCATGTGGAGACTCGACCAGGACAGACAATCTAACTCGAAATTGAAATAGATCCAGTCTCCCCGAAAAAAGACCCCCGCCGCTAGGGAACTGGAATCAGTCATTACGTCAACGGTCGGTTTGTGGTCAAGGAAAGGCCGCATGCCGTTGAACACATGAAGAAAACTGTCCCACCACGAGAGGTCACGGTAAGAGGATTAAGACAGCCTGTATTTGGCCGTACTTGCCATTGAATTCATATGGGTCGAGAATTCTACGGAGAAACGTGTGCGCGCCGTACACCACCCCGCAAGCCCAATTTAATTTGCCTGCCAGTCGTTGTAACTGATGCTTAGTTGCGCGTCGCTTGTGTCGAAATTGACTATGAGGCGTTGGAATTCCTGCAGTTTTGCGGCAGGAAGCGTGAGTGTACAAGCGGTGGTGTTTGCCCTTGTTTATCCTTTAAATCATGAAATTGGCTTTCCACTGGAGATGAATGTTTTCTTCGTGTCTCTGCGATCGAGATTGCGTTACCTGTAACTATCACCTGAGGGGGTTTGTGTCCTCTTCGTAAATAATGTATGTCTGCAAATTGTTAGAAGAAGCGGATCGTCCGGCACGCGTATGATAGTAGTAATTGTTTGTCTTACGGATTATAGTCTTCAAACGGTCGTAATTCGACTTTGTAGAAATTTTAGAGATTGTTTTGGTGGGGGTCTTAGTTTCCGTAATTACGAAAACTAAGAGGAGTCTTAGTTTTCGAAATTACGAAAACTAAGACCCTTAAATTTACCGTTAAATTTGACCTAAAACCAGGTGGAAAGGATCGAACATGATATAATTTGACAGATCAGACCTATTTCGGTTACAATTTGACTTTATATTTCGACGGATTCGATTTTAGGGGGTCTTAGTTTTCGTAATCTCGAAAACTAAGATGGGTCTTAGGTCTTAGGTCTTAGTTTTCGAGGGTCTAAATTTTCGTAACACCCACTTTGTCCGATGCTCGTGATTATTCATTTTCGAAAGTACCATATTTGGAAAGAGAAGAAGAGATAACTGACCAATCAAACTTCGTAAACAACGTGACGTAATTTTCCTTCAGGTTCCCGCGCCCGCTTAAAAAAGTGGCCGACAAACGGGGGAAAACTCCTGAAAGCACAGGTAACCCAGGCTCTGTGATAGTACCACAGTACGGTTCCAGTAAAATTACAGTGTTTGTATGGGGTAAAAATATCATCCTAAAATTTCTAGGAAATACTAAATAAAGATTAATAAAACTTACTCTGCAGTTAATTGTTGTTGTCCTTATTGCTTCAACGAAGTTTCGTGATATATAATTTGCAG
>OZ037998.1:24314020-24332411 GCA_964035705.1 Porites rus | reverse complement strand
GGTGGTTGTGGTGGTGGTGGTGGTGGAGGGGAAAACAATAGAAATGTGGTGGCGGTGGTGGTGGTGGTGGTGGAGGGGAAAACAATAGAAATGTGGTGGCGGTGGTGGTGGTGGTGGTGGTGGAGGGAAAACAATATGAAGAAATGGTGGCGGTGGTGGTGGTGGTGGTGGTGGGGGGAAAAACAAAAGAAATGTGGCGGTGGTGGTGGTGGTGGTGGTGGAGGGAAAACAATAGAAATGTGGCGGTGGTGGTGGTGGAAGTGGAGGGAAAACAAGAAGAGGAGGAGGAGGAGGAGGGAAAAATGGGAATAAAAAAATTGCGGAAGGAAAATAACAAAATTGTGAAAAGGAGAGGGGTAAGTAAAACATTGTTTGCAGTGTAAAAAAAAAAGCTATTTTGCCTTTTCCCTCATTAATATGCACGATTTGCCCGCCAAAAATCAGTGAACGGGAACTAGGACAATCACAGCAGCAGCAAATAGGACAAGAGCTAGTTTGTCTTTGCCCTCATTAATATGCACGATTTGCCCAAAAGTCAGTGAACCGGAACGAGACAATCACAGCAGCAAGAAATAGGACTTGCATAATTACATTACGCCTCCGTGATTTTAAGTCACAGACAAGTTTGACTTTACTCCTCAGACAGTATGTCATAGACGCTAATTTATTCCACCGCATTTTATTCATGAGTTCAAGACAATAGGTTATGTCATAAAACAAAAATAAACCAGTTATATCAACCAGGCTAAAAATAGAACCTGACAAACCGGTCAAACCAGTATACTTAATTAAATCCACCACATTTTATTCACGAGATGAGGACAATAGCCTATGACGTCATCGGCATTAATGTATTCCTCCCCACCTTAATGAGAATCCTCCCCAAAAAAGGGGATAATTCGGTGCGCCCTATACTACTGAGGGGGGATCACTTCAATAAAATAGCATATAATACGAGCGGACATTTTGCTGATTGCTCGTATTTTTCCTCGCCCCTGCGGGGCTCGGAAAAATACTACGCAACTCGCAAAATATCCGCACGTATTATATGCTAAACCATCGAATAAGGTGTATGTATTTCGAAGTTAAAACGAAAAATTTATAGGAGCAAGCGAAAATAGAGAAACGAAAGATAGCTTGTCATATCCAAGAATAAATATAAACTTATTTCTTTAGCTTACCTTCCGATTCTTGATCAAATAATTTTTTTGCGGCGCTGTTTTGCTTAGCCTACAAATAGTTTTTGAGATGAAATAAATTTCAAATTAGTTTAATGAGATAAATGAAAAAGAAACGCCAAACGAGTTTCAACAATGAAAACGTACATAGAATAAAAATGTTCGTTTCTCTGTACTCTCCATGGCTGCTGGACATCTTTCATCAGCACGGAAAAGTTATTGACAGCTCGCCCGCTTCCAAAAGCTCCGCCCCAAGTTGGGCGCTTTCCATTTAGGAAAAAAACCCAGAAATTTCGGCGGTAGCAAAAGTGGAATCTCCGATTGGTAAAAAGTTGTTCCATTTGGTCGTAAACCCCGGTACGTGGCGGTGCCCGACCCGACCGTGGACCTGGAACTGGTACAAACCACGAGAAACGTAAATGGAACACGACATTCCGTTCGGGAATTCCAACCGCGAAAACGGGCCCACCTTTTTAGATTTTCCACTTTTTCTGGGAATTTTCCAGTGGGACGAACCGACGAAACGTGTTCCATTTACCCCCGAACCGGAAATTCCGGAAAGTTTGACTAAATGAGAAGCGCCCAAAATGTTAGGGGCGCGATCCATTCAACCAAAATTTCCGGAAATTTCGGTCCAAAACTCAATGGATCGGTTCGGTCCAACCGGAAAAAGTTTGAAAAAACTGGTCCACCTTTTGAGGTGGTCCTCTTTTCCCGGTCGGACCGGTCTGAATTTTGGTTGAATGGATCGCGCCCCGCTAGGCCTCAAAAACTTTCTCGGACCACGTGACCCGAAACGCATCGGCCGCGCATTATAATGAGGCCTAGGGACTAGGCAACCCTTTTGCTAAAGGTCCCTACTACCACCAGTGGGGAGGAGCGTTGCGTGACGACACTAAATATTTTTTAAAAAATAGGAGGTACGTCATGTATGAAATCGAGGTTGGGAAGTTCCATAGAAGATGGCGGGATTCATAGACAATCAAATATATATTCTTGTTCGTGATCGTGCGGGCTATATGCTAGGGAGACGCATTTTGTCTTTTGGTAGAATGAAGTCAACACCTACACCGTTATTAAAAGGAGAAATATTGGAGGCTCTTCCAGAAAGAGAGCAACCTAACGACTCAACAAGAATAGTTCTTGCTGTAATCGATCGGGAAAAAATACGTCTTGAATGTCATTTAGAAGACGTACGGCGACTTACGAACGAAGATGCTGACCTACTCTTGGCTATTTGTTCAGTAGGTTTGAGATACCAGTGTTATATTGATAGGAACCGTTTAGATTTCGGGAGACAGATCTCACCCGGAAGTCAGGTGTTCGTGGAAGTGAAAGGAGTTTCCAAGAAATTACACGGAACTGTGTGGTACGTTGGTGAATTGGTAGGCCTCCGTGGAACCATGTTTGGCGTAGAATTGACGGTAAGTAGGAAGTGGAACCTCGATGTAATGGCCAAGGGACTGGCATTAACCATCACTATAACAAGGTTTTAATATATAGATTTAGCCAGGGCTAAAAGCGAAGCTCTCGATAATATTTATCGTGTAACGCTAAGTGGCGAAGGGAACACCGGAGAACGGTGAAAAACAACAATAGGTCTAATTAGCAAAAAAGCAAATTTGCACGTGCGGCACACTTGTTTTTGTACAGTTCTTTGCCGTTGTTTTGCACGACCTAAAACGTGAAACTTCCAGAAATTTCTTAGTTACATGTTTTATGGAGGAAATGTCGTACGTGTTCTCGTTCCTGACTTTTTTTTTCTATGCCGCTCATTTTCACCCTGCATTGGTGGCCGCTAGAATTTTTCATTTTGTCACAAAATTTTCATGTTGTTCTTCCAAAAAAAATGTCTCCTTTGTTTTTTATCTGTCGCTCTAGATCTCTGTCGCCCTTTTTCTCTGAACAAGGCCACTGACCTTGATAACATCTCATGTCGGCTCTAAAAGAAGCTGGCCCAATTATCGCCACTTCTTTAGCCTGTATTATAAACAAAACCGTAGATACTGGCCTCTTTCCTTCACTATGGAAAATGGCTAAAGTATTTCCTTTGTTGAGCTATTTTGAAAAAATAGCTCATATGTCAGTGGTGTGAGGATATGTATCTCTGTGGCTTTGTATCTTTGTATGTTCGGATGTTTGTTGCAAGAGCCAATAAGGTTGAAACTACTATGAGTTTATGCTTAGGAACGAATGAGATCTTGGCATCTACTTAAACATGACATTGCTAAAGGTTGAACAAGAGCACTTTAAGACCGCCATCTTGATTCTTCACAATTTTTTTGTCTTTTTTTACGGCGACAGGAGTTTGGAAACATTATCTTAAATATCTTCATGACTCAAACGCTGTGTACAGTGATGCAGCTGTTTAAGGGTTCATATTTTAGTGTGGATGCTACTTCAAGACATTTCTGACTGAATTCGGCTATCGCGAACGGTACCACGAACGTATTTATGAGTTGTGTTTCATCTGCTTCAAGGTAGAGTATAAAAGATCATATATTTTCAAAGCTCTTCTAGTGAAGCAATAATTTGGGTATTTAGATATGGACTTTAATTCAAAAGTATGCGGCCTATAAAATGTGGTTTTATTAGAAGTTTGAAGGCAGCTTATTTTTTTAAATCCGTACTGAGTATTGTTAATCCTGTAAACAAGCCGTAGAATTATTATTCTCTTGCTTACAGAGTTCAACAGACCTTTTTCCTTCTGGCAAAACAAAACCAAAAAAAAGAATAATAAGTGAACAACATGATACATCCTTCCTGCATACTAAGCATTATAGTCATTGAAATGTATTTTATTTAGTAAAGATGCGTAACTTAAGTAGAAACAGTAGTGTTAGGGAATAAAATTGGAAGAAGCTAGTTGACACAATAATTAGATACTGCTTTATTGAGTGGAGTAACATGATATGAGCAGAAATATATTTCAGCAGTTTGATAATTTTCTTGGAAGTCAATAAATGTTAGGCTATCAACCTTGACGTTGCATGAAACATAACTTAATTGCAGATGTTGTAATGAAGCTGAGGTGATTTCTTAAAATCATTTGAGAAAATTTTATAGTAAACAATTTGCGTTTTTTTTTTACTTACGAATTGTAAAAGGGCCAAAGACCAACATCTTCACGTGCAAATTGTGTGCATGAGTTATTTTTATAATTCTGTTTACTCGATTACACTGTGTGATAACTTGAATTCCCTCACGTACAAACCACGACAGGGGGCAAAGTCCAACACTTTCACGTGCCAGTTTGGTGACTGTACATCTCATGCAGATTGACTTTTCACAATACTAATAGTAACTTGAACGTATGAAGACCTGTTTCGTTTTGTAACCAATGCCTTAAAAAAGGCTCTTTTCTTTTAAGAAGGAGGAACGAGGAAACCTTAGAGTTTTCCTTCTAATCAACGTTTGGTGAGTAGATATATATTTTACTTTAACAATCTGTTTAACTTGCACCAAATGTAACAGGGAAAGACAGAGGAAAGTGAATATATAGCATGAGGATCGACGCAGCTGAGTGTTTTGCGTTTTCATTTATGTACGGCAATACTTAATTTCGCACAAAAACCCAGTGTACATTTAGGACAAAAAAGGTAGATTCATCACTCTTGGTAAGGTTGCACTGAAGCATTGAAGTTACACGGAAGCATTCAAAATAGCTCATGCACGTTTAACGTGCCTATGTTATAAAAAGGATGATCGCACAGATGCACAAAATTATCGACCAATATCTGTCTTGCCAGCCATTTCTAAGATTTGTGAAAGGGTAGTCTATCATCAACTATACCGTTACTTAAATTCAAATGGCCTGTTAACAAAAAACCAGTCTGGATTTTGCTCCCTTCACTCTACAGTGACAGCGTTGTTACATTTCACAAATAATTGGTATCTTAACATTGACAAAGGCATGACCAATTTGGTTGTGCATCTCGATCTTGCCAAAGCCTTTGATACCATTTCACATAATATTTTATTAAAAAAGCTTGAGCTCTATGGTCTGAAGGGTGTAACGCTTGACTGGTTTTCAGCGTACCTATCAGATAGGCATCAGCAGTGTGTAGTAGAGGGCTGTGTATCTATGCCCCAGTTGATAAGTTGTGGACTTCCACAGGAATCAATTTTAGGCCCTTTGTTGTTTTAATACATTCCCTGGATGTCTTCTCCATACCAAAGCACACATGTATGCCGATGATATCACGATAAATGCGTCCTCTGTATCCACTGCTGAACTATATGCCAAGGTGAATAATGACCTAACTCGCATTAGGGACTGGCTTCTTGCAAATAAGTTAAGCTTAAATGTCACTAAAACAGAGTATATATTTTTAACAACTACCTTCAAATTATCTAACTTAGTAAGAGACTTTCCAATTAAGATTGGCAACAATCATGTTAAACAAGTCCAAGCAACAAAATATTTAGGAATTCACTTAAATGAAAATCTTAAATGGAACGAGCATGTTGACAAACTTTGTTCAAAAGTCAAGTGATCCATCAGTGGTCTTAAACAGGCACGTGATTATGTACCATTGGTTGTTCTAAATACTATTTACAAATCTCTTATCCAGCCTGTGTTCGACTACTGCGACGTTGTTTAGGACAATTTAGACCAGGGACTTGCCAGTAGGATCCAGAAATTACAAAATCGTGCTGCACGCATAATAACCTTTCAAGGTTATGACGTTCATTCAGCACAAATACGAAAACAACTAAACTGGGGAGAGCTTGCCTCAAGGCCTCAAAGGCACTTAAGTCTATTAATGTATGATACAGTGAATGGAAGTATACCTAGTTACTTAAGCGATCTTCTCTCGAATGTCTGTGAGATCAACCCTTATAAGTCTATGCTAAGAAATACAGAATATAATGTTGTACTGGACCACATTCCAAAAACAGAATATTATAAAGGGTCTTTCTCATACAGCGGAGGAATGTTGTGGAATTCATTACCAAATGACGTAAAAGCATCCAAATCTAAAGCTATCTTTAAAAGAAAACTGGCTAGTTAAGGCAGGCAAACTGTTGACTACATTTTACTATATTTCATTATTTTTACATATTTTTAGTGTAGTTGTAGAGTATTTACTTCTGTTTCTATACGGCTTTCATGTGAAGAAGTTATGTATCAATCAATCAATCAATCTCGTTGAACTTCGCTGGCCTGCTGCCTACGTTCTCTTTTCCTGTCTGTCTCTTGCTCTATATTCCAAATTTGTGGACATGACAATTAATATAATCTAGGCTTAATACTTTAGACAACACAGATAGAGAAACAGTTTCCGCTTTCTGTTTTTGTCTTTGTTGACTCTTTAGTTGTCTCTGCTTTACAAGATGCCGGTGGCTATGCGATTTCCCACCAAAATAACCTCCAGTTGCATTTGCCATACCTGTTGATTGAGTCATTTTACATTTGTATGCCTCTGCTGCAAATGGTCAGGCGGGCGGGCATATGGTCACGTGATTACCAAATTTTCTCAAATGGTTGCGAAAAAATATCATTCATTATTCTTGGACTTTGTTATTATAGAGGATTTAAAGGTTTTACTGTATGTCCTCTTTGTAAACAGAGCCCAGGCCCCAGTTGTTCAAAGGGTGAATTGTGGTCGTTTCACGTGAAAGTGAATTTGGCTGAAGTTGTTTCGCCCGGATATAAGTTAATTTGCCCAATGACAATCAACACTCTGCAGCACGGATTATCAGTGATGCTTTTTAGTTAAGCTTGGAATCTATTGCTGTAATTATTAAAAGAGGTCCAGTAATCTGAACGATCTTAGCATGTTCGAGATATTGAAAGACTGTAAATGGGCTGTCTATTGCACATAAAACTGAAATCTACATGCACCTCAACGATTGCTATGATTGCTAACTCGATCTATGATACATTTTGTGTAAAGTTTTTACGGCAAAAAGTTGTTGATCCACATGTGCAATCACTGTCTTTTCACGCTTATTCCTTATTCCTTTTCTCAGGCTTAAAGAATGACAAATAAACATCAGGTGAATTGACTTAAGTCTGGGCAAAACAACTTTGGGCAAATCAACTTCAGGGCAAAACTACCTGTTACCCAAAGGGTGGATAAGGGTATCCACTGGCTAAATTTCTATCCAGCAGATAACACAATTGTTTGCCCTAATTCCTATCCACTAGATAGTGATTTATCCGGTGGATAGTTTTATCCAATGTTAGGGGTGTAACGATTCATATTCCTTGCGATTCGATTCGATTTCGATTATGTAAATGTTTCTTAATTCTTATAACATAACACATAATGTAAACAACATGCAACCCTAAACCCTCAATTTGAGAATAGTAGCAGGGACAGGAGGATTCACAGTCGCTTGGTTCATCGCCATGTTTGAGAACCTGACAAAGAGTGTGTCGCACATAGTTTGTCCTGTTTGGAAATTCTCACTGGTTGAAGGGCAGCATTTTTACCAGGCAACACAAAATGGTGCACAAAATGCTATCATCTTTGCTCGTCAATGATAAACGCACAATTTAAAGCCTTCTGGATTCCAATTTTACAATCTAATAACTCACTAAGGGCACCCTGGAAAAGGTGTGCAATAATTGAACCAAAATCGAAATGTGGAAGCAAAGAATTGTGAATCGAACCGAACGGTCATAATCGTGATTAATCGAGAATTTGATTAACCGTTACACTGCTATCCAATGTTTGAACAACCCGGACTAGATGCTGGGTTCAGTTTATTGATTACTTTTTGAAAAGCAAGTTTTTCCCTCTATGCAACTTATTATGCACAAAGTTACTGCCAAATAGCTGAGATTTTCTTGTGCAAACAGTTTCACAAGTTAATTGCACTAATGACTGGTACACATAGCCCTGGTGTAGTCAGTCAAATGTCTGGTAATCAAATTCTATCAAACTTAATTGAACGCAATCCGTGGTTGAGTTTTACCTGGCATAGTTAATCAAACAAAATCAAACAAACTTTTAATCAAACTAGATTCATAGGTAGACTTCTTTTAAGTTCGGCAATAGAGCGTAATCAAACTCACAAAAAAATGGCTCAATTTAACACAATTGTTTGCAAACTCCAGACAGGTAAATGAAGCATCTGTTTCTATTGAAGGCAATAAAGACAGTCGTTCGAGTTACTTTGAAAAGTGACAAAATTATGGAAACTCAGCATAATTTTATATCTTTGCACCCTTCAAAAGACCTGTCAAAGTAATTAAAACTTGTCATGAAAGAATAATCTTTCATTGTGGTATGCATAGTAATTAGGTTTCCGTTTTTTGTTGTTTGTCTGGCAATAGTCAGTTATTGATTGCGACATTTTGACTAGGTCTTCATCAGGACGTGATGGTGTTTATTTTACTGACAGTGAAATTGAGCATAGATGCCTAAGATCAGACAACACAACAGCCAATTTGTACCAGAGCGACCAGTTTTGTCCTCAAATAATGTCAACAATTATGAGGTGTGAATTGAACCCACCATTGACCAACCATGAGTTTGCATGACACACCAATCACTAGCAACAATGGTGGTACTAAAAATAGTCCTCAAGGCTTGAAAAAAGTCCCATCTGCTAGCCTGGGACAAGTAGATTATCTTGCTGGGCAAGTAACTTTTAAAACTTACTTGCCCATTGTGCAAGGGTCTAGGATAGTCATTCTCTGACAAAATCATTAACTAAGACTAGAAATACGTATATCGCAGAACCTTGCGCAGCACTTTAGCAGTAAGAAGTAAGAAGAAGCCAATAATATAAAAATAATGTAGATTACAACTTGTAAAAATACAAAACAAAGCTATACATGTACAATAACGACAACAACAATGAATAAGCAAATAGGGAAAGAAAAGAAAATACCATAAGAATGAAATGAAATAGAAAAAGAAGGTATGGAAGCTGTAGCATCATATTTGGACCAATTTGTCACCACTACGCCATGTGAGGATAAACAACAGTATATGTTAATAACAGTTTATTTACCTTTCTCGTAAAGTTAATTCTGCCTTTGAGATTTATCGCTAAATACATTTCTTGACTACTAAAACTAGCACTGATGTAAAAACAACCCAGCCAGATTTGTGGCAGTTTGTTTACTTGCTGCATTGTTGCTAGGCAACTGCAGATACCAAATCGATAGATGTTTGACCTACAGTGTGGGCTAGATCACACTTTGCTTTAGCAATCCTCGTGGGAGCCACAGTTGCACTATGCAAATTCAACAAAATTATAAACTTTCTTCACTAGTAACAGGGAAGTGCAAGGCTGCTGCCTAAGAAACTTCTACGGAGCCCTTCAGGCTCACATTCCTGGGAGCCCATTAAAAAAGTCACTAACTTTATTAATCAAGAAACCTTAAAATCACCTTTTGCCAATTTTTTCACCTGATTTGACATTAAATGGCCAGATTTGGTTGTTTTATGTTAAAAAGTGGATTTTCTCCAAAAATGTGGTACAATGTACTTTGCTTCACATGTCAAACTTCTAGCACACAATAACTGGTACACTGATCAGGTGATTGATAAGCTTCACATTTATTATTTATCCAACTCAAGGGCACAAATAGTAGCACAGTAAAAGGCCAGCGAACACAACGGCCAATCTTCTTTTTTTCTGTACTAGAGGTTTTTTACTTCATTGTATTATTTTTTAGAACAGAACCTGGATGACCCTGTCAGTGGTGTCTGTATCTTGAATTGACAGTCTCGACCTGATGCTCGAAACTTGATTCACGCTTCTCAAAACTTAAGTGTCCCTTGCAGCTGTTTTTGTCTCATTACACAATGCTATAAATGAGTGTTGCATGATGAGACAGAAATGGAAGAATACTCAAAAATTGTGTCTCGCGTTTCGAGAAACCAGCATTAATTTTTTATGTTCATCAACCAAAAAGATTTCGAGAAACGATTTTATATTTCTCAAGAAAAATAACAATAACCATTCCTACGAAAAGTGAAAGCACCGACTAACAGCTTTTGAATGTACAATCAAGCTTAAGCCAAGTTAAGTTTAAGTTTTTAGGTGCTAAAAAAGGACCAACAACAGGTTTTTTATCTCGAAGTTAGGAAAATTGACCCAGTATTTTTATATCAAGTCTCTCTTTTTAACTATCACAAGTGTTTCTATATTTGCGAGGTATAGATAATGCTGAATACATGATAACAGAAACCTCTGAGTGTACTGTTCATGTTCATAGCAAAATAGAAAATGTTACAAACTTGCCAACGTAGAATCTGCATACCTTGTGTCACGTGTAATTTGAAACCTCTTGCTTTCCCATGCAACTTTTTATCGGTTTTTACTGCATGCAATAGTGACCTAATGTTTCATGATTTTACTACTGACGGCTTTTCTAAGACTATTAAATTCATTTGAGGTCATTTTCAGACGAGAAACTTCAACTGCATGCACTGCAGCAGAAGTTTCAGAACTGATTTCAAGACATTAGGGCTTTATCGGCGACAACCAAATGTTGTCTGTTTTTATTTCACAAGTGCAGAATAAGCAGTGGAAT
The DNA here is from genome assembly GCA_964035705.1 of Porites rus. NCBI lineage: Eukaryota > Metazoa > Cnidaria > Anthozoa > Scleractinia > Poritidae > Porites > Porites rus. The sequence goes on along the minus strand of OZ037998.1, from coordinate 24,321,731 downwards.
TTTGTCGTTCATTAACCAGAAGATGGCCTGAGAATCATAACTTTTAGGCGCCGGTTTAGGCTCCTTGTTTTAAATTTTGGTCACCCGCAGGCAAATCATAGGCGCCCCTGGTGACTGGGCACCTGTTAGGCAGCAGCCTTGAAGTGGCCTTGAGAGCTGCTTGCCTGCATGTAAAAGCTGGCTGGAATTCACGTTTTTTTCATGCCCTGATACTATTCAGTAAATGCATATGGATAACATCACCTGAAGAAGACCGGCAGTAAGATCGAGGTTGAAATGTTGCAATTAACAACTTAGTGTCTATTGTGAGGCAAACGACAGCACTGTGTAGAACAGTAAAATGCTATGTATTTTCTGTGACAGTAATTTATAGAAAATTGCTGTTTTTGTTGGTTTTATAGTCCTACATACAGCTTTAGGTGAGTAATTTATTCAGTACTCAGTTATAATATTTATTGAACTGTTTTGAAATCTACTGTTTGTTGTAGAAAAACCCTGGCCAAGGAACATCAGATGGTACATTCAGGAAGAAGCGATATTTCATGTGTGCCCTAGACTCAGGAATTTTTGTTGCTCTTGATAAACTTACACCTTATGAGGATTCAGACTCAAAAGTACATGTACCGGTACGTCATAAAGTTAACATTGAACGTAAGGTTAACATTGTACGTCATGAAGTTAACATTGATGAACGAGTTGTGACATTTGCTGGTGATGCTCCTGTCAGGGGAACTGTTGGTTATATTGGTGAGGACAAAGACTCAAATGGACAAATTCACACCATTGTAGGGTTAGAGCTGGCATGTTTAACAGTTAGTTGTCACATGTATGTGTACAATAGACTATTAATGCCAATTGTGCAGCACTCGCCCCTCAAAGTAAACTACAGTACGTACATGTAGGTGTATCAGTGAAATCAAATGGAACAGTCACACCCAGACACCAGGTGAAGCTAATTAACTGCATAAATGAAGCTAGTTGATGGAGAAACAACAGGCGGGGAGGGTGGTGTCTGGATGGTATAAATGTAAACACATAAACATGAAAGAGTGTTCCTGTGTATGGAAATAGTGTGATGCCACTGAGGGCTGAGAACTAGAAATGGTTTTTAAGGTGAAACTACAGTACTGCTCAGAAGTTAAGTTACCAGTCACGAAACCAACTAAACATTTTGCAAAGTGTTACCTTCAAGACTGACAAAAACGGGCACTAGATCTTGTGTTAAGTTTCTTTCAAGAAACTTTCTTTTCGCTTGGCATTAGCACATTGTTTAATTGGAGTTTCTGAGTTTTCAGATTTGTTAGCCATTGACATTTTACACTGTTCATGACGTTTTGTTCACTGAAATATGAAAACTACTTCTAATTTCCTCGATTTTTTAAATGAACAAACCAACATGAGAAGATGAACCAAATATACTGCAAATAGGTAGGGATAAGTTTCTTCACCAAACAATTTGTCAGCTCTTTTGATGTGTGTAGTTATCGTTCATGCGTAGTGGCAACTTTCGCCAACGATATATCTACAACTAGATGCTGGGAACTTGACAGGAGTACTGAACTCTACCGTAATGTTTGGCTCTTCGACTTCATTTGTACAGGGCATGATCCCGGTTATTAATGGATTCCTAAATGCATGTTAATGCATCTTTGATAACTGCAATAGCTATCACTACGAATCTCTTTTTCATGAAAATCCCGTGAAAATGTGTTGAAAAACCCATGAACCCTTTTTCATGGCCATGAAAACAGCGATTTTGGATTTCATGGTGCTAAACTAAGTCATGAAATTTCCATGAAATTCTTTACCAGTTATTTTCATGAACCATGAAAAGTTTACAAAGCCATGAATATGGATTTTCATGGGTCATGAAAGTCACAGATATTTTAGACCGATACATTTCATGAGCCCTGAAAAGGGAGTTACAGCCTCGCATGTATTTCATGGGTGATGAAAATTCTAATGGCCAATGAAATTCCCATGAAGGCACAATTAAAAACCCATGAAAGTGTCCAACTCACACTAGCACAAAAGTAGATGTTAATGCCTTAGATGCCTCTAATGCTCTTGCCAGATCTGTTTAAACTTAGGTCAATAAAGTTCATGTTGACAAAATACTGATGCAAAAAAAATTGGGGTGATTGAAAACAGTAACTTGTTAGTCCAATCTCTTTTAATCTCTTGTATTTTAAAGTTGCACTTTATGATTCAACACCATTTTGACTCCTAAAGAGTTAGGAAGGTAATGGTCTGGTTTTCTGAAGACTGAAGGTCTTGTTGTTCGTATTCTCTGCAGGTATTCAATGCATGCAAACCACATGCATAGTAATTTTTTAATGCATTGAAGTCATTTTGCCTAAATGTCTGTTCTCCAGTTGATTTGCCTGATCACATACAACACTCTTTTGTACACAACACGCCTTGGATTCCATAGCTGCGATTTATCTAGGAAGATCGAAGGGCCTCTGCTTGAGTTACCTATTCGCTTTCCATAATAATGAAGTCCACATGTACCTCGGCGATCGCAAAGTTAGTTTTTTTCGTAAATTCTGAGATATTTTGCAAAAAATTTTCTTATTGGAAAAAAAAGCTTTTGATCCGCAAGTGTAGTAAGCAACTGGGATATTCAAAATGTCTTCTCGTACCTGAGCTAGTCCAAACAATTATGTCTACAACATGTGTTTCATTGAAGCTTTGTAAGTAAGGCCATCGTTTCTTGTACAAAAACAATGCGAATTTTTTCCCTTGCTGCTGACACCTCAAAAGCTTTAGATTATTTCATTCAGCTCTTATAACCACTGCTTTTTAGACTCACTAAACTCGATCACTGAACGGATTACATGTTTGATATTTGAGCTCACTAGTTTCCAGTCTCCCACAAAGTGACTCCGGTTGTCACGTCCACCTTTTGAACCAATGAAAAAGCGAAAAATGAAGTTCCGTTGGATCAGTTCAAATTCACGTGGACTTTCGAGCAAGAGTTGATATATTTTGAACCCAAATCGATGTTAATTTAAAGGCGGATTGTTGATTTGTTTTGTTGTCCACATGAAGCGTGCTTCCAATCAAGGTGGAGAACGATAAGTCAGCTGGATTGTGGATGGTAAACGCATGTTTCTGCTGATTGTGTTTTCGTTGTTACTAGGCAACTGACCGCTGACCAACAACAAGAGAGTGCAATCCTTGTTGTTTACTGCATTGAATTCCTGTGATTGCATAGTAATGATAATCATTTTAAAAGCAAGTGAGATCCTGATCATTAGAGGAAAAAAAATTCAGACTTCCCCAGTTATGCCCCCAGGCCAATGTCCCAATTAGAAATAAAGATATAGTCATACATGATTCTAGGATGTGTGATAATCCTAAAATGTCTTCCAACTGACTTCTCTAAAACACACTTTCCATGTTAAACGGAAACATTCAATGTGTTAATTAAAAAATTGAAAGAGGACATTTCCGGATTCCAAACTCTCTAACTTTCAAAACTAGGCTAACTGCCAAACCTTTGTTTTGAGAATGAGTTTTATTTGCATGAAAATTAAAGTCATTTTCACATCAATGGCTTCACACTTACCAGTAGCCTTGCTTTAAATGGAGGCTTGGGACAACTTGGAGAAGAAGTGACATACTGAGTAACACAATCTGTTTAATAGTTTTACTCAGAGGTAAGCCATGGCGGTTGGAGCAAAATAATGATTTATTTTTTCATAGCCACTCTTTTATATAATGAATCGAAAAGATTTTATGATAGTACCTAAATATGTACATGCATTTTTCACCTGCTACGTTAATATATCCTCTTTGTTTTAATTGCTGCCGCTTTGACTAATAACTAATTAATGTGATTTTTTTCTATAATGTTATTTGGAAGTGAGCCCTCTTGATGAGTTCTGTACGGTACTGCAAATAATCCCCATCTGCAAATGATCCCGAGACTGCAAATGATCCCGAAAATGGAACACAAGTATGTATTTGTTTGAGAAGTAAAATTTTGCTTTTAATCTGTCTTTTTGTGATAGTAATAATATTGACATATTGATCCGCTAACTTGAGTCCAAGCCATTCCTGTTTTTCTTTCGGGATCATTTGTGGTCGACTTTGGGGATCACTTGTGGTCGAGGATCATTTGCGTTTGGGGATCATTTGCGTTACTGTACAGTTCTTTTATTCATAGGGCAAACTTTGGCAATAAAATATGTTAAACTAAAAAATAAGTACATAAAAATTCCCTAGAAAATTGTAGTTCTGATGGTCAGTTGCTTGTTGCAAGCACTTAACAAGAAAAATAATTTTATTAAACTCAAAATGTTAACTCAGCATTTTAATGTTTAAAACATCATTATCAAGAGTGAGAAATGTTGATTCACGCAAAGCTTGTCTATTAAGAAATCAAGATGATGATGTACCAGCAATAATGAAGCATGCACAAACTTCAGCTCTTAACAACTTTAAAACTGAACATTTCTCACTATTGATAATGATGTTCAAAAGATCTAAACATGAAGTAACATTCTTACGTTTAATTTTTCTTGTTAAAATTGTACTTGTAATTACATGCATTTTTATGCTCTGATTTCATTAGGATCATAGGTGTGGAAGTGGAACTGGCAAATTGAGAGGAAAGCAACTCTTTGTAAGTAAGAAAGATCATGCAAGTGTTGTTGATATTGAAACTGTTATCCCAGAAAAAGACTTTGATCAAGATCCTGCAGAGGATGTAACATCACCAGATAGAGGTGAAATGATGCCAAGGTCAATGGGTTATGACCCTAGTAGACTTTCAGGTAGGATTTGTTATATGCATTTCTCAATAAAAAAATAATTATATTGATACATGTACCCCCCTTTCCCTGGAGAGTTTATTGGTTAGCACCCCCCATTCCTCTGGAAGTTCCAGTCTAGGTAAAAACATTCCTTTAATACTTATAATAATAATAATATAATAATTTATTACATTTAATATAGTGCTTTAACTATTAAAATATTCTAAAGCGGTTTACAACATGTACAAGAAAATAAATATATTTATTATATAGACACGAGTGTTTCACTGAAAAATATACCACTTGTAAAATTCATAAAAACTACATCTGGGACCCGAGTGGTTTATTTTCCATAATCTCACACATGAGTTTATCGATGACGTAATTTCGGTAATTTCCCTTTGAAATTTGTAGGCGTCTTGCGTCTTTTGAATTTTACGTCCACATTTTTCAAAGCGTTGCTTATATTTTGTCATTGTAGAGCCCTATTCAGCTCAGTGTTATTTCTCAAGATTATTGTAACCAATGTTATATTGCTGTACTGTAAATTTGAGCCACCGCAGATACTTTTTGGGGAATAGAAATCGATTATTTTATCAATGTCTTTTTGTCTATGTAATAAAAAAAACATTACACGGTGGCTTGAAGATATGAATTTTATTTTCTCATGGCAAAAACAATATTTTACGAACTCGCTGCGCTCGTTCGTAAAATATTGTTTTGCCACTCGAAAATAAAAGTCATATCTTCGCGCCACCGTGTAATATCCTCTATATATACAATAAATGAACAGAAATAATAATAGTAATAAGAATATAAAATTACAAATTAAAAGCTTTCTTAAAAAGGTGTCTTCAGCTGTACTTTAAAAGAGTCAATGTTCATACAGTTTCTAAGGCTAGATGGCAGAAATAATAATAGTAATAAGATATAAAATTACAAATTAAAAGCTTTCTTAAAAAGATAAGTCTTCCACTGTACTTTAAAAGAGTCAATGTTCCTACAGTTCGGGCTAGATGGCAAAGCATTCCATGTTGTTGGTCGAGCATGGGAAAAGGCTCCAAAAGTCTTCCGTGTCACCTTAGGGATTACAAGCAATGTTTCAGAATCAGACCTCAGGCTGTATCTAGTTCTAGGCTTTACAACAAGTAGTTCAGATAAATATTGTACTATATGTGGCGCCAGGCCGTTCAACCTTTTAAAAACTAAAAGGGCAATCTTAAATTCTACTCTAAATTTCACTGGCAACCAATGAAGTTCCCTAAGTACCGGGGTAACCCGAGCGCCGCCTTAAGAACTTTTTGAAGTCAGTCATATTGATATTGCGGAAGCTTATACAAAAAAGCATTGCAATAATCTAAATGTGATGTAACAAATGCATGAATTAAACACTTTGTTGATTCTGCAGACAGATATTTCCTAATTTGCCTAATATTATAAAGCCCCCTAAATGCCTTACTACACACCTTTCCTATATGAGTATTCATAGACATAAATTATGGTTATCAAACCATGTGCCAAGATTTCTAACATGCTTAAGGGGTTGAATGTCACTGTCACCAACTTTAATTGAAGCCATGGTAACCTTAGATAACTGCTGCGACGAAGTGATGATTAGAAATTCTGTCTTTAAATCATTAAGCATCAACCTGTGTGAGACTAACCAAGCCCTAACATCAGCTCAATAGCCTTAATCGCTTGATCTTGAGCAGCAAACGAATCTGGACGAAACGACACGTACAACTGAGTATCATCAGCATACCCATGAACTGATGGAAGGTGCTTCTTAACAACCTCAAACAGCCTTGATGCATACAATAGAAAAAAGACAGGTCCCAAACAGCTCCCCTGAGGAACACCATAATTCAAATTGAAGGTCTTGGAGGACTGCTGATTCACAATTACACGTTGTACACCTCCAGTCAAATATGATCTAAACCACTTCAGAACATCACCGCAAATTCCAAAATCTGATTCTAGGATGTTAATCAGGATGTTCTGATCGACAGTGTCGAAAGCGGCACTAAGATCTAAAAGAACAAGAAGAGTTAATTCCTGTTTGTCCATGTTGGAGAGTATATCACTCTGGACTTTACGAAGAGCCGTCTCAGTTGAATGAAACTGACGATAGGATGAATGATGAACTGGAAGTGGAGGATTATCAGAGCAATGCCCGAAAAGCTGACCCACAACTGCCTTCTCAGCTGATCTGGAGACCATAGGCAGATTACTAACCGGCCTGAAGTTCTTATATACTAGTTCAAGTCCCAGTTTCCTTAACAACGGTCTAATTAAAGCAGCTTTCCAACTGTATGGAACTTGTCCCTGTTGAAGGGATAGATTAATCAATTTAGTTATGACTGGAATTAGTTCACTGCCACACAGTTTCAGCAACCATGTCGGTATCTGGTCTAACTGACAACTAGCATTAGAAGAGCCCATAATAATATCAGACACTTCTTCCTCGGAGAGGACATCAAACTTCTCAAACTTGATCTCAGGTGTAGGAACATTTAGAACTGGTGGAACAACAGAAATAGCATCAATATCATCTCTAATTAGGTCAACTTTCTGGCAAAAGAAGTCTCCCCTCATGGGGAGGGAACTGATTTTCCTCAGGCTCTCCTCATGCTCTCCTCATGCTCTCCTCTTGAAACGGTTTTCTTCAAGAGTCTCTTACCCCTCCTAGCCCCCTTTCCCTTGCTGTGGATCAGCCTGTGCCACGTGTAACGGTATTTGGATTGAATGTACTATTGCTACTACTGCTTGTGTTGTTCTTTTGGAATTTATCATGATTATCTATTGGTTTTAAAAAATTATATAATTCCGTTTGTGAAATGAAGTGAACCAGGGTCACAAATAAGGTCTCTTGTCCTAAACAGGGTAGGGAAATGAGGGGTCAAGATCTGAAGGCCTCAGCTGCACACCTCTACCTTAATTGCCCCCCT
>OZ037998.1:24276520-24296520 GCA_964035705.1 Porites rus | reverse complement strand
TCCTCATCCTTCTTTCATTGGTCAAATCAAAGTGGATGTACGTTGTAAAACAACCCAGTCTACTTTTTCAAATAAGTTAGGAAAGTTTCACGATGGTGTGGTTTACCTCATTGCACACATCATTCATATCATGGGCTCGTGGGTTACAGTAAGCTCATCAATGGACTGATAGGGGCTGTCAGTTGCACCCTTGTATGCTGACGTCTGAGCTTGCTGCTGACATGTACACTGTGTGTTGTCCTCTGCTCTCATCGATGACATTTCTTTCATTCATTCATTCATTCCTTCCTTCCTTCCTTCCTTCCTTCCTTCCTTCATGCATGCATGCATTCATTCATTCATTCATTCATTCATCAGACCACTTCAAGAAGGTTTTAATTGACCTTCAGTAGTTGTGATGGAAGCATCGTTCAGATAAACTGAGAACTTAGCCAATGATGAAACATTGTCACAAGGGTGTCAGCAATCACTTCATGACAACAAGCAAATTATTTTCACTCTGATGTTGACGCCTAACCTATGTTTGTAACGTCTTTTGTATCAAGACCCAAAGAAAAATGAAGGAAGAAATTGTTTAATAACATTAATGAAAATGTGTAATGACCGTATGTGTTGCTCCAGAAAAAATCCACACTATTCCCATGGAGGGTTTAAGTTTTATATAACCTCCTCCTCCCTCCCCCCTCCCCCCCCCCCCCTTTTGAAATTCTGGGTTAGTTTCATGCTTTTCATAAATATATTTGTCCTTTAGACCCTCCTGCCCCTTTTTCCTTCAGCAGTCCATGGGGATTAGTATACAGTCAACCGCTTTAAGTCGGACACCATTGGGATCAGCACTAAGTGTCTGTCTAAGGGAGACATCCACCTAGATTGTTAACTCTAGGTGTCCGTTGTACCAACTTGTCCACCTAACAGAATTGTTTGTTAAGAGAGTGTCGACTGTAGACATTTTCTAGAAGCACACAATGTCGTGTATTTATCAAGTAGTGGACTTTTTAATTTTTCAGATCTTGAGGCACGAGCAGCAGTTGAAATTCCTCATGGCTTTGAAGTTGGCTTGATTGTTGAGGTGCCTGTGGCCCAAGGACTACCACGATATGGGGTGATTAAATGGATTGGAATTCTTCCAGATATCACGGATAAACTGGTTGCTGGCCTGGAGTTGGTAAAAACTGCAGTTTTATGTTTAGCCTTCTCAAACCATTATTATTCACCCAAAATATTTTTTCCATTTCTGATTGGCCTCTAGTCTCTTTCACAGCCGCTCAGGCATTGCGTGACTCCTGCCCGAGCAGCTGCGAATCCATTTGGCTACGTGTATGGTGTGGTAACACAGACCAAAATAATTTGGAAAGCTTGCAATATCATTGTCTGATAATGGAAAAATATTCAGTCAATGTCATTGATTGACAGTTATTGGTAGGTATTAGTGTAGTGGTTCAGTTGTTTTGGCAGAACAGAGCTTGAAGAAAGGAGATTTCGAATGCTTAGATGTTATTATATGGCTACAATAGTACGCGCGCTCTGGTTGGCTGCTAAGCAGGCAAGATTTTCTTGTAATGACCGGGCATCATTGGCTGCAGGTGGAGTTGTCCATGGCATGTACTGATACAATCTTTCTTTCCACGCGGATTGTGTGGAAACTTTCTGTAAATGGTAAACAACCTGTGTCTTGTAGTTTTGATCGCATCGTCAGGTCATTTCGGTTCAGTGAACACGACCTCAAATAACCTCTTGCAAGCAGATGTTGAAAATTACTTTCGGTGTTTTTTTTTTTCTTGTACAACTGTATTCGTTTATGAATAGTGCCTTTAAGACCGCTGTCAGAGATTTTCCTGTAATGGCCTTACGCTCAGTGAATAAGTGGTAAAAATGTAGGCCAATAAATAACTCAAAGGGATAGTAGGAATACGCACACGAAACAAACAAAACGAATAACGCTTGTAGAATGTTGACTGCTTTTGTTTAATCAATGTCTTTTGCATTTTGTTTTAGAAGATGCTAGTCAGAGACATTGCTTAGTGTCGAGTCTCTGTAATTAGGCCTTTATATAACCTGAAACATGATCTTTGGAGTCAATTCATTGTTTTTTTTCGCATTCAAGAATAAGATCACTCGTACATGCCGTAGGTTAGAAAACTGTAATAGGTTATTGCGCTTCCCTCTTTAAATAAAGTTATTGTATTGTATTGTATTGTATTGTACATGCCCATGCCAAGTTGATCCTTCTTTTGTCCTGTTACTATTGTAAATGTGCATTAAATTACTTTTATTTTCTTTGCTAAATCTTGGGGTCAAAATGCCTGTAATAAAAAAATTGTTTTCTGAAAGAACACATTACTAAATGGACTTCTTCCAAAAAATTTGCATTTTGAACATAATGACATTTTTGCAGAAACTTTAAATGAAATGTCTAAATTTCCTGGGCACACTTGTTCCGCTAATCACGAAATTTGTAGGTTCATTTGGGACACCATGAGGCATAAATTCAGAAACTGAAAAAACAGGATTTGATACATGTTTATCCCCTTCTAGGGTCGCCATCACGTGTTCTTTAATCTACTTCACAGCTCCTTTGTTTTTAGGAGAAAACTAAGACGGCGTCAAATTTGAATTCTTCAAAAAATTTTATTAAATAACATTGTGTTCAAATCGCAAACTGAAAGTGTTTTTTCAGAGGTTCTTGTAATATTTTACTCTCAAATTGAAATTGTACTCATTAAGCCGTAGAATAACTTAATTTATTATACATGTATAAACACCAGTGGAATACCACTTAAAATTCATATCTTCGCGCCACCGTGTAATATCCTCTATTTATTATACATGTATAAACACCAATGGAATACCAGGTGAGCTTTCACGCGAAAACATGATATCTTCACATGTGAAAAATATCACCGTTACTATAGCTACGTAATAAATCGTGCCTAAAAATGTTAAAGTGAAATGATTTGGTGTTTCATTGGTGTTTATATAATAATTAGAACATTACATGGCCGCTTTGAGATACAAAAATTTCTCTTCGAGTGTTGAAAAATATTTCGCTTGTTTGCTGCGCTCACTTGTGAAATATTTTTCAACACTCGAAGAGAAATTTCGTATCTCCGCGCGGCCATGTAATATCCTGTAAATGTTTCTTAATGTTACAGGAGGATGAGCAAACTGCATGTACAGATGGAACATTTAATGGACAAAGATACTTTACATGTCCTTCAGGACGAGGTTTCTTTACCCTTCTGTCACGCTGTAGAGACGACTCGCGCTTCCTTCCTTATTCACGAATCAGTGACTCTGATTACCAGTCCTGCAATGGTAGTGTGTCCAAAATTGTATCCATGTAATTGCAAGTCTTTTTGTCTTTTGTTGAGTGTCACAGTACATACAGTGCAATCCTTGGTACATAGTATTTAGTTAGCTGATAGTGAGTGAATAATTATTCTCAAAACATACGAACTCGTAACATTGAGTTTTAGTCAATTCCATGCTAAACGTAATTGACTCCTTACCCATGCCTTACATATCTTTAATCAGTACATGAGACTGTTTTGCTGTTTTTGAAGCCTGATGTAAAAAACTAGAGAATTAAACGTTGGGACCCAAATTTAGAAGGATTTGTATGGAGTCATCAGAGCATAACTGGGCTAATATGTGCCCCCGAAATGCTAGTTTTTGGCAACTACGCCTGTTTGATGTTGCTCTTTTTAGAATCTCCTGACAAATCCCATAATTTCACAAATTGACACCTTACTCTCACCATACATTATTTCTTACTACTCCTCCGCATTTGCAATTAATTCTACAACAACGACGCCGAAGTATATGCTCCATAGCGTCTTGTTGGTGCTACAAAGCAACAAAAGGCGGCCGTGTTGGTGTTCCAAACCAATCCTGGGGGAGCTGAACTCTTGTTTTATGTAAACGCTTTTTTTGTCCGAATAAATTAGCGTAGACGTTGGGAACGTGAGCATAGACTCTCTATAGCAACGTCACATCTTTGAAGGGAATAAGTCACATACAGGACCTGTGTTGTTGCATTAGTTTCTTGACGAGTAATGCCCGAATGATTTCAAGTGCAGTATAAAGTGACTTATCCGTAAATTGAAAACATGAGGAAAAATACAAATCACTCAACTTTGCATTCTTATGCCAGTGTTTTTACTTGTGTAACAAACAAAAAGTAAGTTAAAATTTCAAAAGGCATTTTCGTTTCACAGATTCATCAGTGCCACCAGAGATTCTTGCCCGAGGACCTCGGGCTCAACGTGCTTACGAAAGGGCTTTGCAGATCGGGAAAGTCAAAGTATACCGCGGCCGCATCATGATTCTTGGTCAAGGCCGTGCGGGAAAGACAAGTCTGAAGAAATCCCTGCTTGGTTTGCCGTTTGACCCTCAAGAAAACAGCACAATAGGTGTGGAAGTTGACCCTTCCAGATGTGAACTGGACGTTGCTCAAATAAAGAACTGGGAACCTATAGAAGGGAAGAAGCTTGATGTCTCTGATTTTGCTGAGTACATGGCAAAGTTAGTCGCCAGAGATTTAAACGAAATAGTTGATCAAGAAAAGGTTTCGTCTGCGGGTCCACCTTCACAAGAGGAGGTAGTGTTCTAATTCTAAGCGAATCATGTAAAATAGGCTTAAACTCCATTACGAGGCTAACTGCCAGCTTGGAGGAAGTAGCCTTAAATAAAGAGTGATTGTTAAGCGGCAAAAAAAAAAAAAAAAAAAATTGTCTATTGCTTGCGACCAAGGCCCCGTCCGCGCGTATCCGGATATTTTTTAATTTGACATCCCCAAAGAAATTAAGTTCGCTATGTTTAGAAGATCATCTTCGCATTCAGTGACAAACTAGATAGTAGACTTTTAAGGAACATATTTACTACGACGTACTGCAGGACTTTTCGTTATAATATATGAGAATAGAACTATCGTTTATGACCGCGTTTTACATTTATTTTAGTTACTGCATAACAACCTGCCTACTGCTTCTGCTACTGTTGCTGTTGCTGTTGCAGCTGAGTCAACGTCAGATACCATCATGGTTAAGGAGGTGGAAGAGGAATCTTCTGACGATAGTGATCTAAAATATAGCTATCAAGCTGAGCTCAATATCGGCAGCACCTCAGTCGTACCAAATGACGTTATCGAATTGGTTGTCCGGTACCTAAAGAATCTTAAATTAGAAGAAGACATCAAAGGGAAGGAAGTGGTTTTAACGCTCTGGGATTTTGCAGGTCAACACCTTTACTATGCGTCCCATTCTGTGTTTCTTTCCCGGCGAGCAATTTACATCTTAGTGTACAACCTCCAGAAGAGCATATGTGCCAAAGCAGAGCCTCGTGTTAGGCAAGGCACTCATGATGTTGTTCTGGACAACCCAAACAATGAGACCAATCTAGATCATCTTTTGTCTTGGTTGGTATCTGTGCACGCCATTGTGCCCCAAGCGGATCAAATCGGCAAAGACCTCGATAGCCAAGCGACGATTGTACCTTACCTACGTCCTCCGGTAATCATTGTGGGTACAAATGCTGATCAACCGTTTGAAGATCCCAGGGCCACGGAAAAGTACATCCAGAGGAGTGTCTCGGGCAAAACATACGAGAAGCACGTGATCAGGCCATTCTTTGCTGTTGATAACACCAAGTCGAACAAAGACTTGGGAGTTCAAGAACTGCGGCGGAAAATCATGGAAGTTTTGAATCAAGAGCCGTACATGGGAGAGGAGGTACCGCTGAGGTAAAATGCTGCCTTATTTCTTTAAATGTCATACCAAACTGTTTTCCAAGGCCCGTTTACACCGCACAAAATCTAGTCAAAGCCATTAAATTCTTCCTTATTCTGAGCTGCCAACAACAATGCGTTAATTTTAATAAATTCTTGGAGATCGATGTAGGAGCTTTCTCAAATTTAGAAAATTTGATTTAATTCATTAACTGTCTTTAGGCACTTTACTAGAAATACCAGTTTCTTTTCCTAGTCATGTTTCTTGGAGGTAGGGGGTGCAAAATGTGTAAGAAGATGACGTGTAAACGTCTGCATGGTGCATTCCTTAGGTGGTTCAACTTTGAAAAAGTTGTAGAAGCATTAGTGGCCAAGGGAACCTACCACATGGATCTAAATGAGCTCCTGACTGTCACAAGACAGGTTTGCCGCATCTATGACGGGGATGAGTTGACAACCATGTTGAATTTCTATCACGACCTTGGCGTGATTGTTAAACACGGCCAGACTGTGGTATTGCAGGCGCAGTGGTTGATTGATCTCTTCAAACAGCTGATAACTGTGCGGCCTTTTGATGAAGTTGTAAGTTATATCTGTTGATAACGAAATTACAATACAAACTTTAAAGTGATTCTTTGATGTTTTTGTTACACCGAAAATAATGTAACTCCATCCAGTGGTATCATTGCCAGTCGCCCCTTGAGAAACAAGAATGGAACTGGAGCCGAAATGCCTCCCGCAGTTGTTTCTGGGATCGTTGCTGGGTACTCGCCAGTCAGCTATTGGCCATTTTTCCCCTCAGTGTCCCCAGTAACATTCCCAGACGTCGTTGCGAAAGTTCGTTCGACCAAGTTTTCCTAAGCGTTAGATCCAATCGGCCTAAACCCCCTTCGACACCTTATGAAATTTGTATAACCTAGTATTCCTTATCGCTTCGGTATTCCGATTAAGGGTAAGCAACAATACTGATTAGGGTTAAGCACTGACTCCAAACGGTTACCTTCTATTAAGGGTTAGAGTTGTTGCAATATAGCTTCAAATCAAACCAACTCCTGCCAGCAAATCCTCAGGCGTATTGGCATAGGTGATGGACTACAGAGATTAAGCTGCAAGTTCGATTCTTACTCTCGCGCTTCTGGATTTTTTTTACCGTAAAAATTGAAGAGACTTTCAGGAACATTTCCTGAGCAGGAATGTCAAGGAACCTGGAAATTCCATCTAAGTGTAGTGTAGAAACAACAAACATAGTTGTGTAAACTTCATAAGGTGTCCAAGGGATTTGCACTGATGGGATCAATTTAGACCTTACAGATGCTATTGTTTATCATTCCATTTACGAATGTGAAAGACAGTCAAAGAATACGCAAGAATGTTTCGTTGTATTGTTATTTAGAATGCCGTATCTTTTGCGAAATCTTCGCAAACCTTCAGCGACTAAAAAAAGGATTGTCGTTTCCTATTAATGACAACATTGTTAGCTTTTGCCCTTTCTTGTCTGAACATAGCAAGGCTAATTTTTTTAAATTTTAGGTGAGTTGTTTAAATTAAACTTCTTTTTTCTTTGTATTCAGGATCCTCTGTTTTCAGAGTGCTGGCTTGAGCTTGAGCACAGCGGCATTCTAAGGATGGCTTTGATTGATCACATTTTTGCAGAATTTATCCAGAAAGGCCTGAGTAAGCAGGATATTTTGGACATGATGGAGGTCTATGGATTGGTAACAAAATTCTTTTGTTGGTCTGCAGAAAGTGAACAGGAGCAAACTAAGTACTTTGTTCCCTCTCAGCTAAGATCATCTCCGTCAGGTCTGTGCGAATTGAAGCCTTCTGAAAGCGATCCATGTCCGTTGTACCTGCACTTTCTTGACGGCTTTGTTCCTAACGGGTTTTTCCCTCAGCTTTTGTCAAAGTGTATACACTGGTGTTCAAAACAGCGGTTAAAAGGACCACCTCAGTTATTCCAAAACGGCGCAAGGCTTCTCATCGGAGTGCATGACATTTTTGAGCTTATTCTTCTCTGCAGAAAGAGATTCATCAAGGTCTTGTTAAAGAAAAAAACCTCTTCTAATTCTTCAGCAGGAACATGTGCTACTCGATTGATGGCTAATAAGGTTCGAGACTCTCTCGAAGAAACTTTGCAAAGCTTGTCTCGTGAGCTATCCTGGTTACGCAACCTTCGCTATGAACTATGTGTTTTATGCGCCTCTTGCAGTGAGCAGTGTAGAAAGCATGGCTTAGTATCCTGTGATCACGACGATTGTCAGCATCTTCTGCAGGTAACCCCTGGGGAGGAGCTGTTTTGTTTGAGGAGCTTCTGTGATAACACAGTGAAAGTTCATGGATTGGAGAAATGGTTTCATCTCACTGAGGTAAAAAACTAGCCCTTTTTGCTTATTCAGTAAAAGCCATGCATTTACCCCAAACCGAAATACGAGAAATACGGCGGTGAAAATAAATACGCATGCACGCAGCTCCTTGTTACGATAACCAGTCAAGCGCTCGACTTCATATATAACGAATCATGGTTTGTTACTCCAAGTTTGTCTTGATTAGGATGGCGTTCTCTTTCGTCGAACGCAACAATGTACTCCATTGTATCTAATTTGCTTTACGAGATTGACAAGTACCATAACAAGGTACTGTAGGTCCGTATAACCTGTCTGTACCCTAAAAATGTTTTGAATTCGCAGAAGAAGAGTTTTAATTTTGCCACCGTAGGATTTTGTCTACTGGGCTCAAACTAAAGGTTTCAAGTATTGCAAGTCGCCGTAGATACTCCTAGAGTGGATGATTTAAAGGGTGGGTCTATGCTAGTACAAATGTTGAACTTCATATTGTAGAAAAAAAATCATTGGTGGGCCCGCGCCCTTATGTTCCTCCAAAGTAGACGGAAAGGAGACATAAGATCATCCTGATGCGGTCTGCTGTGTTCTGTTGTGCCAAATGTGGAACTAATTCTGACATTCAAGCTCTCTTAATTTAGTTTCAATTTCAGCGTTTGATCTCGACGCCTGTAAGTTTCCAAGGAATGTGATTCACTGTATATAGAACCGCATTTAATTCACTGCCAGCATGCTTTTTCTGTTAAACCCTTTTCTTAAGGTGGCTCCGTAATTAATACAAGAACATTTAGCTGTGACAAATTTTCCGTCATAACTTTTTCGATTTTAACGCGATGGCTGCGAAACTTGGCAAAAAGCAACAGATATAATTCGGCAATAATACGAAATATTCCGATTTCATTGATGGTAAATATTTCTTGAGAAATTAGCGCTTAAAAGGACGTTACTGTTCAAAGAAAATCGCCGCTAGTAAAAAATTTTGCTGATATTTTCCCCTGAAATTTCTGGTATCGGCTTTAATTGATATAATAAATATGCCAGAGGAATTTCAGAAAAATCGTTGGAGCAGAAGTCCGTAACTAAAAGTCGCTCAAAATTCGGCTGTTAAATTGTTTTGGAATTTCAAAAATAAATTACTATCAGGAAGAAGGAGACACCAGTTTCAATTTTTGGGACAAGTAAATTCAGTGTTTCATAATTCTGAAAACAATAGCCGATTGCCTATCGTGCTATTCTTTAAAAGGTACTTTTCAGTTTTAGAAGCACTATAAAAGTTATGACGGAAACTTTGTCACAGCTAAATGCTCTTGTATTAATTACGGAGCCACCCTAAAATACGATGACTTGTCTTTATCACAGGCCGATGAAGCGAAAATGGACAACGGGACAGCGAAAGGTATAGTATGTATACATTTGAAGTTTACTCATTCGGCTTCGAGTTGCGATTGAATAGAAGTCGATCGACCTGATTGTTTTTCGAGATACATGTAACGGTCAGGTTGCTCTACGTTGCTTATTCCTGTAAATATTGCATGGGTTCTTAGCCCTTGTCTTTAATGAGAAAGGGAGAGAATTAGGCAACGCCAGCGGCTTTACCTTCACCCCCCAAAACACACGATCATCTGATACGAGTCAAAAGTCTTAAAACACAGCCAGCATGGTCTTACTTTGTTCAAGTCACGGCTGGCTCGTGGTCCAGCGGAGTTTTGATCCTGCGACCTACAGCCAAACTGTCCGGCGATCTTCTTACTGAGCTAACTGGGCGGCGGTTTTTAGTTGAGGGTTCGAGGTACTGAAGGTAAAATTACAGTTAATGTATGGAATGAGCAAATTTAGTGAAAATCAATTGTGGTTCGCGCTAGCGCGAGATTTGAACAACCGAGGGTGCTTGTTACCGGCCTGTAGTCAACTGTAGTAGTAATGTAAAAAAACCTTAACAAATATCTTATTAGCTTTTACCAACTGTATGGAACAATCATAAGTATTCTAGATCAAAAAGATCTGATGGGCTTAAGCTACCATCATTTTGGACGCCCATGTGATATAAGATATGTACGATAAATTTGTGAAGTAGAATGGTTGCTTTCAAATAGCTTCTCCAGTCTTGGATCCTCACATTGTTCGAAGCTTCGCAGCAAGTACCTCAGTAGACGACGAAGTAGTCATGGATCGTGCCCCGTCTTTCAAGTCTGGCGTACCATCGTCCCGTGACCTTCTCCTCGTTGCTTCAGAGCTTGGTAGCTCCTGGAAGATGCTTGGTCGAATCCTGTGCCTTTCTGAACCTGTTTTAGAACAGATCGAGGAGGACGAGCGCAATCTGACTGAAAAGTGCTACGGTGTGTACAAAATAAATATCAGTAAGATAGGTTGATAGATCCTATTAGATGAGTAAGATTACAGACTAATAGGGTAATATGAGGCTCTGTTGATGATAAATTGAAGTAAGAAGGTTTCAGTTCTCACTTTTTGTAATCATTTTGCTCCTGTGCGCCATTTTTACTTTCGCTTTGATATGGACTGTTTTCTTGCAAGGTAGCGTGAATAACTCATCGGAAGACAAGAATGAGGAAAGAAAAAAGACAGACGATTGAACCCTTTGGAACACACGGGACTGTGCAAAAATCTCCCACTTTTTAACATTGCCAGTATAGGCAGCAGCAAGCCGCTATAGCATTATTTTCGATGTGTAGACACTTAGTGTCTAGAATCAGTTGGCCAGTCATTCGGGTCAAATTTTATCACCCAGGTATTCAACATACAGAAATCCGAAAGACATCCAAACGTACAGTCAGTAAGCTATGCATCCGTGAACGAGTAGTCAGAATTTTTACCTACCGTTAGATTTTGCCAAGAAACGTTATATTTTTCTCGATCATTTCAAGCAGTCCTTTTTTGCTGTAATGCCATTACATTAAGAAAACTGTGTAGTGAACAAGATTTCTACTTTTCTCCTTATTGGTATACATTAACGCTACACAATTCTTTTCAACACACTGTCCAATTTACAGCTGTGCTACTGAAGTGGAAACAAAAAGACGGACCCGCCGCATCTTATGAGTGCCTGGCTCAAGCCTTACAGCATCCTATTCTAGGAAAATCAGAATTAGCAACCAAGTATTGTCACTCATTCAGGGAGACAGGTGAGAGCAGGTTTTGTATGACTCAGTTTACTGATTATCCTTGTCTTAAAAGAAGTCTATATGAGCCAAACACGTAAGGACCTTCCAGCTCAAGATGCCCGGCCTTGAAGAGACAGAGATATAGAGAGTTGATAAAAGTGGAAAGCGTGCGAGACTTCTTGACCAGTATAATGTCCACTTTGAGTACGGTGTTTAGTGAGCTGTTCGCCCCAATGCGGTTTCTCTTCCTAAACATTTACGAACATAAGTTAACAGTTCTGATTAATAATGGCAATAGGGCTGAATAGAGTCGGTCCAATAGCACTGCGCTCAGTAGCTATTTATGGAACTGAAACTCAGACAAACAGAAACAAATTGACATTAACATTAGCGAATTCATCGTGTTTGTTTATGTTTTGCCTGACAAGTCACTGTGACGTCATTTGTAAACTGTGCTTTACGGTATGTAATCATATACGAGTAATTAAAATGGTTGCATCGCGAATTTGATTTCAGCCCCATGCCAACTGGAAGACACGAAGTTCGGTTACCAATTAATCCTAACCATAACAAAAGTTCAAATATTCTGAATGCATAATAATGTTTTCATTTTAAATAGCGTAAATAATTAGTCCCCGAGCTAATTCTTCATAACTGTGCCGGCGCTGACTATATTTGGAAGATGCAGGCAAAATACAATCGATACGATCGCAACTTCGTTTCCAGTCTGCGGCGCGGCAGCCTAGGTGTTTATGCATTAATGAACCCAAACAAACCGGCTAAAGAGTTCACGGCTTTCCGAAGACGCAATAGCCGATTTTCTGACCAAAGCTCGTCATCTTCAGAGTCACTGTTGGTCTCTTTTTGAGACTGTTAGTCACTGACTGCAAGTTCCTATATCTAATGTTAGAAAATATCACCACTCAGAAGACTGATTCACACCTGAGCGACCCGCAGGACTCAGTCGAAATGGCAAAGAACAACAAAGAAATAGGATTGCAATGTTCCTTAAACAATGGTGACATGGAAGACAGGGAGTCTGTGTTATCGAAGGAAGAGACTTGAAATTCAAGAGTGCAAAGTAAGTCTGTTTTAAAGGAGGATAACGTTACAAGGATATTGCTGTTTAGGTCCGTTTTGTGCTGAAGTCATTATTAGTTCCTTACCCATACATAAAATGCTCCTGTCGTGTCCCTTAGAGTCATAAAGAAGATGTCAAAAAATTTCAACAGCGAACACTGACCAAAATATTTTTTTGTTAATTTTTGCTGGCAAAGCACGACTTGAAAAACGTAGCCCATCTCTATCCTTGCCATCCGTAGCAAAGACGACGGGAAAAAGTTGTCGTACCTAATTACAGTCTTAAGTAACAAAACTGGACCATTTTTTTTGGAATCCAGTTGATGCGAAAAAAACGTCAATGACATAGCCCCTTTAATTGTAGTACGTACCTGCGTTCCCAAGTTTGGGAAAAAGTAAACGCGACGAGACCACAAAGCAACATGAGTCATTTGTTTAGAAAAAAAAATTACCAAAGTTAGTCAAGAAGCAAAGTTCTCCTGTTTGTTTGTCTTCTTATTGCAAGGGAAATTTTCCCGCCTTGGATTGTTCGGTTATTTACAGTGCACAAATTTTCGCCATTGCTGATAATTCTCCATCATTGTCTCCGATCATTGGACACTGTGTTCAAAGTTAGGCCCCGTTTATTATACATGGAGAAAGGTTGACCCGCCCAACCGAGCTACCCTGGGCAAGCCAACTCTTCAATAAAAAGTTGACGTTGCGAACCGTTAACATCAGAAAAAAAACGTTGGCTCTGCTAGAAGGGTGATCCGCCAAGTTGGGTTACCCTTTTGTGATGGTAGGGTGACCCTCCTACTTGGGCCAACTTTTCTCCATGTACGTTGGCGTACCAACCCGGGTCAAGTGGGTGAAGGTAAGACAATCAGAGCATGCGCGAGTGCTGTTTAGAGCATGTGCGAGCGCTGTTGGCCCAAGCCAAGAGGTCAAACTTCTCATACAGACGCTCGCTAAAGTTGACAAGGCTGGACGAGTAACCCTTCTGCCCGACTTTTCGACTTTCCGCTGGTCCATATAAACGGGGCCCAAGAGATGAGAAATCTGAGTTCAATAAACAACTAAACACGTCATCATGTATACGCAAGGCCATGCGTGTATTAAGGTTTTTTTATATACATATGTACCATAGCGACTCAATAAGACTTATATAGGGCAAGCACCAGCCTCCTCCTCAGGCGCTTCGTTTTTCGCATGGCAGAGGCGAGCGCGAAACGAGTGACTGGTGAGTCTCCTTCCCGCCTTCCTTTGCGCGCACATTTTCATCAAAAGAGAGACGTCTGGGTACGAGGCAGGGCTCGCTTGTAGTGTCTTCTTCAACACAAGAACGAATGTAATCGCCTTTGAAGGCTGCAGTTCTCACTATCGATAGCGACGGCTTCAAACACGTCTTTTAAAAAGTGAATTCGCACTGTTTCAAACTTTATCGAGCTTATTCCATCTCGTTCAATTCGTCCAATTTTTGCAATTTTTTTTTCTGGAGTTGAATTCTGAAAGACTTTATCGAAGTTGAGGAAAAGAAAAAGGAAGTCACTGCCTTGTGTTCACGTCCCACACAAAACATGAAATTAGAGTTTTTCTCGTCGTAGTCGTCCAGTGGCGGCAAAGAAATATACAAATGTACAAAAAAGCGTGATGCACGTGCAGAGTTGTTGTTTTGCCAGTCTAAACCTATTGCTTTTAATTGGCCGTTTCCGTTGGCGTCCCCTTCGTCGTTGCTTACGTTCCCTTTTTATCCCTATACAGTTGTTCATCTGATATAAATCAAACTCGTTTCAGCAGCAGCTCGTGATGGGCAACCGTGTCTTTAAGCCTGTTGTTCCCCTGCTGTTTGGCAATGTCTCTGGATGGTGAGATGAGCAAGCTTTATCTTTGCCCGGCTTCCGTACGTAAGGCTGACAAAAAGAATTTATTGGTTACTTTGTTCAGAATTGTACCCACACCACAACAAACAAACGAACCTACAGTGGTTTCCGCAACACCAAGAAACACAGAAATAATATGCCTACAGCAAGGTAGAAAAGACATTTGAAATACAAACCTCCAAAGAACTTCTACTATTTTTTAATTAACCTTAAGATACTTGGCATTGCCTTCATAGATATACATATATTTGTAAAAAAACAATTAATGTGAAGTAGGGATACGGTTGTAAATTCTGCTGGTGTACACCACCCGGTGCAAAAGTTAAAA
Source organism: Porites rus (assembly GCA_964035705.1). Classification (NCBI taxonomy): domain Eukaryota; kingdom Metazoa; phylum Cnidaria; class Anthozoa; order Scleractinia; family Poritidae; genus Porites; species Porites rus. The sequence continues at coordinate 24,282,067 of OZ037998.1, read as the reverse complement.
TCTGTTTTTGATTTTATTACTCCTTTGAACTTGGTCTTGAATCAGAATTTTCTCAACTTAAATTATAGCAAGGTACAAAGATTAATAAGTGAGAAAATGAGATTACTTCATGATTGGTAACCGCGTACGAATTTTATTCACGAGTTGGCGTTTCTTCAGAAAGAGCAATTTTTAACCATCAGATGACGCGAAGGATGATTTTTTCACTTGTGAAATGTCACTGTTGGCGTCCTTGGTTGGCTGTGAATGAAAACAGAACTATTTTCCTCCCTGTGCATTAAGGTAGTAAAGAGGTATCATGGGGGGATGCGCTTCACTCGATGGTTAGATCTAGATTCCATGACGAAAAAGGATAATCGGACACATAAGTAAAAAAACTAAGAATTAGGGGAGCCAAGTTGGTAGGAAATGAAGAGGGAAAATAGGGTTAAGTACTGTTTCAGGATAGATATATGTCATTAGCTTTGCACTTAGCCTCGCTCTGGGCAACTAAAAAATGGCGTTTTACGGCAGTTAGTGCCGATTGCTACTTTAGTGTAGGGTCAGACATCACAAGCGGGTTCAGGGCTTCCTTATTTTCCTTACATTCGTCTCTTATCTTACACCCTTAACTTAAAGTAACGTTTCCTTAGGGTAGGGTTCATAAGGTATCGGAGCTTCTTCTCAGCTGTAATAACATGTTGACAAGAGAGGATAAAGGGGACAGAGAAGGCATCCCCCATACACACCCTATTCCATAGGTAATTCGTCTCGAGTTATTTTTAAGACCACAGATCCCAAGGAAGATAATACAACAGCCAATCACATAGCGCGAATGTGTGCGCGTGGATGACCCACGCTCAGAGCCACGCGTCCTTTGCGAATTGACGCAGAACAAAATGGCGGAAGACGCGGAGAGCGATATTTCTATTCGTTATGTCGACGAAAACTACTACAGAGAGATTTCTGCTAAAGCTGTGTCAGCGAAACGGAAATTAAAAAAGAATCGCCCTTCCTCTCTTGTATAGAGCTAACAGTACAGCAGGGAAATCCTTAACACACTGAATATTCTCTCAGGATCATCTATAATTTACAGTTCGAAGAGAGCAATTTCTGGTTTGATATTTATTCTTTTATTAGTCCTTTATTATTGAACAAAAATAACACTTGGCGTCCTATTTGCTTTATACAAACGACCGGTTTCAATCGACCGGCGAAATTTTTCATTTTATTAAAGCACTGAGGTTACGACAACTTCGAGTTAAACTGATTTCACGGGTTCTCAAAGAGTCTATCGATTCCCTTTTCCCAGGTGAGCGCTGACTCATTTCGCGTCAATATTCAGGAATGCTCTTGATCTCTTTACGCTTTCATTGCCTTTCGTCCGACATGTTTTGCACAGCGCTTAGTCATGCGAAACCTCCACGAAACATCTACGCAGCGCGCGAGGTAACTTTATCCCGATTCTAAAAATAACTCGAGACGAATTACCTATGGAATAGGGTGTGTATGAGGGATGCCTTCTCTTTCCCGTTTATCCTCTCTTGCATGTTGACTCTTCCTGGGCGATTCGCCTTTTCATCCTTCTCATGGCTCCCTGCACTCTCTATTTCACTTGTGATGGTGGCTCCTGGGCACGTAGCCTGAAAAAACAGCGCACATTTCGCGACACTACCTCTGGTTTTCTCCGTAAAATAACGTCTAAGGATTGAATGAGGGCAGAAATTCCAAACTGTTGATGTGTCACTTCCCCTATCTGGGTAATACTTGTGATTGGCCGTGCCGCATGTGAAAATTGCTTCAACCAAACAGAAGTACTAGCCAGATCTGGGTAGTGACACGTCATCGGTGTGGAATTTCTGCGCACGTTCCTCAGACGTCATTTCGTGGGGAAACCAGTGGTGGCGTCGCGAAATGTGGGCTGTTTTCTCAGGCTACGAAAGAGCAGTGTCTGACTGTCTAGTGTCTGACTGTCTCTGGACCGTAATAGAGAGATTTAGAATCAGGTTTATGGCAAGCAGCAAACGTCAAGCTTTCCCTTACCTAGAATTTAAGGGAGACTTTTTTTTGGCTGAAATTTTCGAAAAGGTGAGTTCTGATCCCTATAATTTTCCGATCACTTTCAGCTAGGAAATCCGAACAGATGAAAAATTTTTAGGCAAACGTGAATTTGTACCACGTGACCAAGTTTTCCATTTACTTACCGTTTACTGTTCATTGTAACTACACAAAAACTGTTAGATTCACGCTTATTCTATCGGTTCCATAACAATTGTTTTAAGATGTTTTTATCTGCTTATTTCTCATTTTGAAACTTTCTCAACTGGAATCTCACGTTTGCCGTTCGCCGTAAACGCGATACTTAATCTATCCAATAGGCCACTAGCACTAAGAGGTCACGTGACCAATGCTTCCTTTAAACAATGTGTTGGAATCTTGCTGATGCCAAAAATTGACAGAGCACATAAAATAATCTTAAACCCGAAATTTGAGAGGAAACGCATTCAAGGGAGATATTTTATGGCACTTTGATTTTTCAACAACGTAATATGATTTGTATTGGCTGCCATGTTGGAGGGCATACTCTTGCCCTTCAACATGGCGGCCGAAACTACTTTTTGCTTGTACCTTGTTAAACGTTTGACAATTACGCTCAGATGTGCTGTAAACGTTACCACATCATCTTTTTTAACATTTTCCTTGAAGTTTAAGTGCAAAATTTGTGTACAGAAAGAGGTCATTCATAATTTTAAAAATCACATTTTGGTCATGTGACCGGCTACGAACTTACTCATTTTCAAAATGGTGCGGGTTTGAAACTGAACCAAATCACTATTATTTTGTTTAAGATATGACCCACTAGTCGTTTTTCGAAGGCAAAATCATATAACTTTCGTTTTTATAAAAACGATGTCACATGACCACTTGGTGCAAATGGCCTATGATGAAGGTTTGGTGGCGGTGAGGTATTTTCAAGACAAGGGGAAAGAGGAAAGTCAAAGACCCACATACTAATGCTCTTGTCAGCATGGCTGAAATGGTGCTGACCCTCAACACCTTGAGTGTAAGGGCGAATATTGCAAGCTCCGTGGGTGGCGTGGCAATGGATAGCAGACTAGCAATAATTATAATAATAAGGACTTATTACTGGAATTCTAGTAGTTTCCATTGTGGTCCATATACAAATATAAAAATATTAAAAAGTGCAAAAAACAAACAAACAAAAATGATAAAAACTTCAGAAAAGAGATAACAAATCAGTAATTTTAAAAAAAAACTCTTAGGCTACGTCCAAGAGAGGATGTTGGAAGAGTAAACCAGGAGGAGGCCCGTGCTGAATAAGTGATATATGGACGACTAAGCGGGCGCAGCCTATTTTAGCGAACATGGCAAATAGCAGTTTCTGGATTTTTTGCTTCGAATTACCATTCTAAGCTTGCTTAAATGTGGTCTATCTCATACGATAAACTCCTGAACATTTACATGATTGCCCGTGAAGACCACATATCAACGTTCATCTATTACAAAGGCACTGGTGGCTATTCTTATCTCAATTTTGGGTCGTCACACCCATCAAAGGGTAAATTGTCCAGTTCTTACCGCCTCGAAAGATCTGCAGGCATGAAGATGATTGCCACAATGAGGCCAAAACCATGCAGGCATTTTTGCGGCACGTGGGAACCCCCATCACGACCTAACATTTGGAGCTCGACTACGAGCGGAAACGCGGGCGAGTAGAGCCCCATACCTAAGGAAATTTGGTAATCCATCCTTCCGAGGAATTTTGGTAATTACGTGACCGTACGCACGACCGTCCGCCGTCCGCACCACAGGCATACAGTATAAAATAACTCGATTAACAGGTATGACGCCACAGACAACTAGAGGTGTTTCTGGCGGGAAATCGCATGGCCACCTGGACTTTTAGAGAAAAAAAAACAATAAGAAAGTCGAGTCTTTTTCGACGTTATTTTTGATGTCTACATTCACGTGGATAACAGAGAAAGAGCTAGAGCGAGTGATTAAAAACAAAGGAGATGAATTTCGTTGGAAGAAAAACATGAGAATTTCATAGCTGTGGTGAGAAAATGAGAAATGCCAGCGGCCAGCAACGCGGTAAAAATGGGCGGCAGTGAAAGAAAAAAAGACAAAAGACAATGAAAACACAAACAACAAAACTTTTCGTGAGCACTTACGACAATTCCATAAAAAAATAGTGTGTAACTAAAAAGTTTCACGTTTAAGTCGTACAAGACGGCATTGTAGTCCTGCAAAACAACGGCAAAGGAATGTTCAAAAAAGTTTGCTGCTCGTGCAAATTTGTTTTTTGGCTAATTTGATCTATCGATTTTATTACTGTTCTCATTGCCGTCGCCGTTCAGCAATACACGAAGTTTTTTTTGTTTTTAAGTACATACTATAAATCATTGAAAACACTCTTTCAAAAACCTTGGGTGGGACCAAATTGGTGTAAACTGTCCGCTAAAGCTGACATGGTATCAAAACTGCAACTGAACAAGAGAGATATTTACCGCATTATCACCCGGGGGGGGGGGGGGGGTACTTGGGTTCAATTTCACTGGGTATATGCCGCTGGCTTCTCAGAGCCCCTACCCCATTATAGTCTATTCGGTGACAAATTATAGACCCCATCTTAGTGACTTTTGGGCAAATATGTAATTTTCGAGATCCCATTTTAGTCCCTTTCTATATATGTATCTACCTTGTATCGAATGAAGAACACTTTCACACTTCCATGGTACAAACATTCTGGTAAGTTTGCTTAAATATGAAGAACTGTCGTACCCCAAAAATCAGAAAATGTGCGCCACCATTCTAGTAACTCTATTGAAAATGCCACCCCATTATAATCATTCCAGCCGTGAAAATGCGACCCCATCCAGCAGCGCATCCCCATTAGCCTCTAATAAGGAGGTACCCCCCCCCCCCGGGATTATCACTAGAAGAAGGAAGTGTGTTGGCAATAGTTAACATCCCCATTATTATCTTAGATCAGTTTGAAACTTATCAGTTTATTCACTTAATATGGTTAATTTTCATGTTCCGTTACATTGCTGAATTCCCTTAAGGTGATGTTACTCGAGACGATTAGCAACGACGATTTTTAGCAACACAGGGTGCAAATGTTGGAACAATGTTGCAGCCTTTCGAAACGATGTCGCAACAATGTTGTAACGCTGTGTTGCGCTAAAAATCGTCGTTGCAAATCGTCCCGTGTAACATCACCTTTAAGGGATTACTCGAGCCGAGTGATTATCGGCTTTGTCAAATACATTTGTCATTAACTTTTACCTGTCTGAACTCTATTTAGTGATTATTTCCGACTAATACGTGATCAAAGATCGTAATTCAACCATCCATTTTAAATTTATTCTTCATACACCACGATTACACCACCCGGCAACATGATGAGTGACATATATTCCCACGCAAACCTTTCTAACCCCGGCATTTTAAAGGTTGTATTTCGGTAATGCGCAAGCTCCCTGTCAGTTATATGACGCGCCCACTTTGCCCAAAGTTTGTCGATAAAAGTATGATGAAGCC
>OZ037998.1:24201520-24266520 GCA_964035705.1 Porites rus | reverse complement strand
ACAACGATGAATCAAAAGCAGGTGTTCCGCTGATTTTTTTGCTATTAGACAACGTTTTGAGAGAAACTGATTGGCCGTCGCGCGCAGTCAGATCAGTCAAATCATTCTTAGGGCCTGTTTACATGGAGGTGGGGGACCCCAGATAGGTGAGGTAACACATGTGGCGGGTCACCTATCATGTAAACATGGTCAAATTAAAATGGGAGATTATATGAACAGGTGGGCTACCTCACCTACCTGGGGTCCCCCACCTTCATGTAAACAGGCCCCAAAGGTGTGATGAAAAACGTTGCACTCGAATAAATTCTTTGTAAAGCGGGGCCCGCCTTTAATTAGTGTGCAATTTCTCACTTTCACGCCGTCCAAGAGATTTACAATTGAAATAAAATGGTAGAAAATATCATTCTGCGGTTATCCAGGATTGTGGTATATTATACCCGAAATGCGTTTGCACTTTTTCATTTGAGAGGATTAAACAACGTGTACCAAACTAGTAATAACTTTCATCATATCGACAGACAGTCAGAAAGATCAAAATGGCGATATTTTTCTATTTTGTTTTTAATAAATTGACAGGTCTTTTCCTTTGCACGTCTATCACAACTCAGTATTTCTTTATACATTGGCTATATTCGTAGAGCAATCTCGTTTTTACCGTTTTTTCAACGTATTGCGGGAAGACCCGGAGCTTTTGAGTAGTACTTATTTTTTGTTGAATGTATTGATGACAGATCAACTTAGGTTGTCTAAGCCAGTATCACTGACCTCGGTCATTTATTACCGCGGTAAACGCAGAAGTGTTAACACAGCTGTGACTATATTGTTAGGCAAACAATAAAGAATAATATTTAAAGAATAATGTAATAATAATAATAATAATAATAATAATAATAATAATAATAATAATAATAATAATAATAATAATAGTAAATACCTAACTAAGGCACTCCCCTCATATGGCTTTTCAGGGATAATGAAATAGTAATTCAAATAGAACATAATATGTTTAAGAATCCCAACTGGCAGCAAGCAAACCAGTTAGCTTTTTACAGCGTGCCCGAGGATTTGAACTCAGCTAAGACTTCCAAGAACCAATCCAGCCGGCGCTCTAACCGCTTGGCCATGCTGTATCCACAGCGTGGCACAAAAACCTGTTTTGGGTTGTTTTATTTGAATAAAAGAGAATAAAGGAAGATTCAACTAAAATTCAACCCCAAGATTACGTCGCCTGGACAACCGACCTGTGAGTAAGAAATTAACAATCTCTATGCTCTGTGTCCTACAACCGGTTCATTTCCTGGTACCAGGTGACCACCCGTCTCCTTTGGTATCCATTACTTTTCTTATAATTCTTGCTGTTCCCAGTAAACAAGCTCTCTTTGATGGCTGCTTTCTTCCGTCAAGTCCTGCTTTCTTTCGATACAGATGGAATCTTTTGCTGACTGTTCCGAGGGCAACAATAACGATCGGTACAGGCACAACTTTTTAACAGTTCCACAGACGCTTCACCTCTTTACCCTGGTAGCGAATGGGTAGGCTATATCTATTATCAGAGGTGATCTTAACAGCTTGTCGAGGACAACAAGTCTGGATCTTAAGATCCCACGAAATCTTAGTCATACCATTTTGCCCTCCGCCCGTTCTTCTTTCGAATCCAAAAACTCTCACAGACTGAACTTCCCGTGAATGAGAAGTGGCGCTTTTGGCCAGCACACTCTGCAACTACCTTATTATACAGTATGCTTCGAGTAGACTAATGGAGCTGGATTAAGTGGTCTTAAACATTTATTGCTACTCATGATTAGAGTTTCATGCTTCTTGCAACGCAATCATCAGGCAGCTGCCAAAAGCAACGGTTAAAATCAAAGATATAGAGAAAACAGAACAATGAATACTAGGCGTGGCGCGCCATTTCGTTTATTAAGTGATGCTCACAAAGGTCTAGTAGTGGCCGAGCTATTTACACACTCTTTTTTGTAGCAGGAAATTTGGTTAATTTTTTTGTTTTTCTATCTGCGCAATGTCTTCCAAATTCAGATTTAAACCTTAAATATATAAGCAAAGTTACTGGTATCTTCAGTCAGTCAGTTTAGTAAAAATGAAATTTTTATCTTTAAGGTTTCGAGTCTGACTCTGCTTCGACTGCCAGTGAGTTTAAGTTAAAGAGAAGCAGGTGATTTTATTTCTAGGCTACGTTATGTCCTAGAGTTTTCCCGCAAACGAAAATTCATTAAAGCGAGTGTACAGACGAGTGAAGAAAAGGAAGATTTTACCACGGATGAAGTCTGAACAACACTCCACGCAGTGGAAAAACCTTTTCAGTATATCTGTTAATAAAAAGGAGAAATTTTACAAAATGTTCTCGTTCGGCTTTGCTGCTGCGTATGTTTTTAAATTAATTCGATTTTCCAACAAGTTCCGAAAACACCATTGTTACACTAAAATTAAGCTAGTTTATATGTAAATTTCTATATTTTTGCTAAGTACTGAATAAAAACTTTCTATAGTTTCATTTGAGGGCAAGTTTACTTACTTGCAGCGAGTCACACTCTTCCTTCAACGGTCGCCCACTTCCACTTTCGATAGCTTTCAAAAGCCCCTTCGAATGTTCTGAACATTCTTCAATCACTTTCGTTTGACAAAAATCTATAGAATCTGCTTCTAAATCGTCAAACTGACACTTTGCTTTGTTGCATATCAAAAGCATGAAAACAACTTTTAATAACTGCATGCTGGTCCCTGAACAGTTCTGCCTTTACTTAACTTCCCGAGACAGTGGTTACCCATGCATCCTTTAAACCGGCAGGCTTCTACTTTATCTAAAAAAGAGTTGCTTGGTTATTAAAAACTTTTCATCGATTCCGAGGGATCGTATTGGACAAAATTAATACCTGTGTAAGATTAGGACCAATGAAACGTCTTATTGCTGCTGACGTCATTGCACTTTAGCTTAGTCATAATAAGTGATTTGTATTTTTTTCCTCTTTTCAAGTAATTCACCTCAGGGAAGGCGGAGGAAGTGGGGCTGGGTTGGCCTAAGCCCCGTTACCTGTTGATATGGTCAAAAAAAATTTGCCTGATGTATTTGTAAGTTCATCACCCGTTCCTGTAATTTAAAAACAACCATGCTGACCTTTGAATGCAAAACTTTATACTTTACATGAGACTTTTGAGGGTTTCTTTCGACGGCAAAACCTACAGACGTCAGTTTCTTTAAAGTCCTGTTGCTGAGAGAAGAGTTAGACTTTAAAATTTTTACTATAGAATAGTAATAATTCCTTTGATTATCAACATTTAATGGTTTTGGATCACATTTTTTCCGTTATTATGTTTTGTTCATTTGTGTCACCGGGGCAAGGCGTTTATTTTTTTATGAATACTGCCTGCTTCCTGTCTTTCATTAACGCTGCTTTTTGCAATAAATAGTTGAAAAGGTTAAGCGTAACTATGATTTCAAAGAACCAAAAATTAAAGAACGAAAACATGAATTAGAACCAAAAGGACAAAATATTTAGAAAATTTTAATATGATACATGTCTGAAACTGAAACAGGAGAGACACAACCTATCGATGAAGGCAGAGGCTATTCTTCGGGTATGGCCTACAATTTATTCAATTCTGGATGCATTTTTTGATTGACACAATTTTACTATTTGACCTTTTCCAATTGATAGGAACACCGGTCCACTATTCCCAGTTTCACAGGCTAAATCGTGGATACACAATAAGTCGAAAAAATTATTGCATAGCACAATAAATTTGGGTACAATGTACATTTCTAGTTATCTCAGAACACTTAACCATTGCCGGTATTGCGGCACTTTCCAAACTCCCCTCTTTAGACCGTTTTCCCGCCAATTAGCAGAATACAAACAAAAAAGTGTAATATTTTCAATTATGTCTGCGAAAATTCTGCTAATTGGGTGTAAGGAAGATAAGTTCTGTCTTGGCGTATGCGCATACACCATATTCACAAACGGCGGACACGCGGGAAAAAACTGGTGCCTAGTCATGAAAGCGAGGCGTTAGAGGATAAACAAAAATTGCAAATGAAGACTTTCAGTGAACTTGAGAGTGTTTAGCACGGATTCCACCTAAAATAACTTTGTATGGACGTCTTTTTAAATACAATGATGTGACACGTCTTCTGCTTTTAATGTTTAGTACTGATATGCTGTTTGCAATCAAAAGGGACGCGTACATCTTCAAGGAAACACGATGATTTTGAAGGTTTCCGAAGCCTCAGAAGCTCGACAACTTAGTGGGTGATGGCTGTAGAAAAGCGGCAAACATGTTGGCCCAGACTTCACCCTGAAACCGAATACGAAAGCCAGCTCACTACTGTTCAGTAAAACAGAAAAAAAAAAACAGATATTGGTGGCAAGAAAAAAAGAAATAAGCGACGGATATATGGCCTACTTGTCCACGGAAGAGACCTCCGCCATTACACAAAACAGGTCAAGTCGAGAGCGGGTGAAAGATTTATTCACGAGACTCATTCATTCATGTCAGTGTCATTTTATACATATCTATGACAATGTATGTCTGTATTTACAGCTTCCTTTGGATAATATTAATTCCGTCGCTTTGGAGTGAAGTGTTGGAGGTACGTTGGCAGAGCTTAGCAAAAATCTTTTGATTTCTTTGTCATTGCGAAATAAAACAATTTTATCAAAACTAGAAGCTGTAGTGTGTGAATCTTATGGCTTGCTATTTGCCTGGTCTCCTTTAGGGCATTATATCGGACTGCTTTTGGTAAAAAAGTGGTATAAAGCTCACATTTTACTAAGTTAAACTTTTAAGGCAATGTTTGTGTCAGGACTGAACACGGCAAGCTTCTGTTTCGAATCATTAAATTCGAGTCTGGATCCGTTTAAGAAGACCATCATTTTATTTATTTATGTATTCTTCACTTTTAAAATATTATGGATCATGAAGTTAAAACTCTTAACAGCCAAAGATAAGAAATACGAAAATTACTCGCTGACATGATATGTGGCCGTCTTACCGAGTCTGCCGAGTAACAAGTTGAAATTTTGAGCGTACTCCATTCGATCGCTCCTGTATTTATACTAAAAAAATAGTTCTAATTGATGTCCTTCATCGATGAAGACCAGAGAATAACGTACTGGTAAAAAAAAAAAAAACATAACTTTATCGAAACCTCAGTCACCGCTTCTTTCCTGTCTTCCTTTTTTCCATCTCGACTTGAACTGTTTTGTTCAATGGCAGACGTCTCTTGCGTCAACAGTCAAGTAGGCCATATATCCGTCGCTTATTTCTTTTTTTCTTGCCACCAAGATTTGCATTGTTTATATTTCTGTTTAGCGAATTGCAGTGAGCTGGCTTTCGCACTCGGTTTCAATGTGAAGTTCGGGCTAACATGTTTGCCGCTTTTCTCCAGCTATCGCCCGGCCACTTGTCGAGCTTCTGATGCTTCGGAAACCTACAAAATCATCCTGTTTCCTTGAAGATATACGCGTCCCTTTTGGTTGCAAACAGCAAATCAGTACTAAACATTAAAAGCAGGAAGACATCCCACGTAATTATATTTAAAAGACGCCCATACAAAGTTATTTTAGGTGGAATCCGTGCTAAACACTCTGCAAGTTCACTGAAAGTCTTCATTTGCAATTTTTTGTTTATCCTCCAACGCCTCGCTTTCATGACTAGGCACCAGTTTTTTCCCGCGTGTCCGCCATTTGTGAATACGGTGTATACAGTAAGCCAATTTTTTCCTCTTTTTTTTAGCAATTTTTTTTAACCTTCTTTCCCATTGTCTTTCTTAAGTTTTCCTTTCTTTTCTATGCCTAGTTTTGTTGCCCACATTATCGTCTTTCTCTCCCATGTGATTTTGTGCTGGCTAACTTTTCACGAAAGAAGGAAATTTCATCTGGAAACTGAGAAGGTGATGAGTAGCAAAATTAGCAGCGGATTTTTTCCCCAAAATGTTGGCGATCGTTAGTAGGTTATCTGTGCGGAACCGGCTGACAGGATTGGTCAGAATTTTCAAAATGAGATATCTGCGCAAAGATATTTCCTTCCTGAATTCGTTACTTGCTAACTTGATCACGTAAACTGCATGGAAACTAAGTCTGTTCAGAAACACGTGCACATAATCTGCATCGTTCCATATTAACCCAAACTGACCCGATCCGTAGCAAAGGAGTTAAACTTCGTGTTAATCGGTTATCGATCGTTTTTTTTATCGTCGGTCATTGATTTACATAGAATACATACATATAAGACATATAACTTTATTTAAACTCGGATTTGGAATAGCTCGAAAGAGCTAGTATCTCCGAGTATAAACCAAAGCAAAAATACATATGTCTGGATTTGTTAAAACGTGGCTAAAGAAATTTCAAGTGAATTTTAACTATTTGACATCTAAGTGGAATGGGAAGCAGTTAAAAGTCACTGGCTGAAGCTAAACAATGACAGCATTATTGCTGGTAATAGACGGTAGGGTTCTCTCGCAGCAGTAACAGGATTTTACGATGAAATAAACTGAATAAACAACATTTTTTTGTCGAGAAATTGTAATCTTTTAGTCAGTCAAACCGTGAGGTCCACAGCTCAGTGTCGGCCGAAAACAGACTAAGAATCCACAATCTCTGAGCACAGGCTTTCTAAGACAAAATCACCTGAACTAAACACTCACGAAGCGTTTTTATGCTTGACACAAAGTATATTCTAGTAACACGAGCTCAAACGCACATACCTGAGATTTGTCTGTCAACACTATCGGTAACTGATCAAACAATAAATGACTTTCGCGGCAATCACAACAGTTCCCAAAACCACACATTATATTTCCACACTTAACCCGGCCGAAACATCGTCAAATTACACCGTAAAACTCTCGCTTTCTCCACATAAATCGTCACATGGAACTTTTCTCGACTCACTGACAGTCGATTTATTCAAGATCCCGGATGTAAACCAGCGTTTGAAAAGGAGACATACAGCCCCCGCCTTCCACACAGGTCTTTGGCCTGGTCAGAAATCAGCATGAATTTCCATCTTGCCTAATAGATTTCAACCCTAGAACCTACTTTGTGAGGCCAAAGACTTGTTACTGCCAACAACAAAGTTCGCAATATCCAATCTTTCCGTCTCAAGCCCGGGATCAGTCTTTCACCCGTGTAGCCCGAGATGAGACGAAATACTAGAATATTGGACGCAGCAGACTTTGCCAGACGTGAGAATTGGAGGGTTGTCCAATACTCACAAATAGACTCCATTAGTGTTAGTGGTGATAGTAAGGGTCTCCATTGGTACCAATGGTACGATTGCTACCAATAGAAAAGCACCCTATTCCAATGGTTCTTTTGTTCCTATAAGGCTTGATAGACCTATTCGGCTAACTCAATGTTGTACCCAATTCAAACCCTTTGGGACTAAAACTTTTTGTTTCAGGAATTTCCATGCATTTAAATGAGAATGCTACATTATAATGCAAATACGATACGCAAAGAATCTTAACCCCGGGAGATTTGAATTGGGTACAACATTGAGTTAGCCGAATAGGTCTATGATGCGGAAAACTTTACTCAATGCACCCAGATAAAAAACTAAGACAACCCACTATGAGAGCCGAGTTCAGTCTAATTCGCGCGCTGATTTCAAACTGACATACAGAGAGAATTACGGGAAGTTATGAAAAACATTTTTTTGAGGGGGGGGGGGGGGTTGGGTAATAGGTTAATAGCCAGCGAGAAACTCGTCAAAGTCTATCTACTGTGGCCTATCCGGTACCGATTAAATAAATAAAAAACTATGAAAAGAAAAAAAAACATGCTCCACTACAAGGCTCAGTCATAGGGTATACAAGAGAGATTTCTGTAGCCATGTTTTTGCAAATCCAGACAGATATATGTGTGTGATTTTGCTAAAAGGGGCCCGCTAAGTTTTTGCTTCCTTGAACACTTGCATCGTCAGTGTAGCCAGAAAAAAACCCCAGGGGGTTTGGCGTCTTGCTGCTTGGCTGGAGTCTTTTTGTCAAAAATAGTGGGGCAGGGAGAGGAGATTTTGTCACTTTGATTAAAGGAGCTGTGTCACGAAATTCAGCCAAATTAGGAAATTACAAAATGCCCGTTAAATTAAGAGAAACATGAAAAATAACCTCTCAAAGCTTTAAAGGAAGGTTAAAATAACAAAACAGAAACAACAGATGCCACGGATGGGCAAAACTGAAAAAGATTGAAACGGATTGAAATTAGGGTTTTTGAAAACTGTTCAGCCTAACAGTTTTTCAAAGTTGATCCCTACTGCTTGCAACTTCAAAAAAAAAATGTGCAGGAGACATATTTGTTTGTCTCAGATATCTGATTTTGCATTTACATGTAATTTCTTTGCTTACTTTAAGTTCCATAGCGATTGAGGATGAGTAATTGGCAAAATTAAACCAAATGTACTGGACTGCCGTGACACAGCCCCTTTGAAGTTTCAAGTCAGAACCATGTAAGAACTCAGTGCAGGGTCGGCACTTGATGTAAGCCTTACGTATAATGTCCTGAGACATATAAGTCCCCAGTTGTGACAGATACGATACTATTACACTGATTATAGTTAGTTACCGTTGTTAATACAGCTCCTGTAGTTGCTGTGGTTATTGTAGTTCTTGTAGTTGCTGTAGTTGTTGTAGTTCCTGTAGTTGTGTAATTATTGTAGTTCTTGTAGTTCCTGTAGTTGCTGTAGCTGTTGTAGTTGCTGTAGTTGTGTAGTTATTGTAGTTGTTGTAGTTGTTGTAGTTTCTGTAGTTGTTGTAGTTGCTGTAGTTGCTGTAGTTGTTGTAGTTGCTGTAGTTGCTGTAGTTGCTGTAGTTGTGTAGTATTTGTAGTTGTTGTAGTTGCTGTAGTTGCTGTAGTTGTGTAGTTGCTGTAGTTGTGTAGTTGCTGTAGTTGTTGTAGTTGTGTAGTTCATGTAGTTGTGTAGTTATTGTAGTTCTTGTAGTTGTTGTAGTTGTGTAGTTATTATAGTTCTTGTAGTTACTGTAGTTGTTGTAGTTGCTGTAGTTGTGTAGTTATTGTAGTTGCTGTAGTTGCTGTAGTTGTGTAGTTATTGTAGTTCTTGTAGTTGTTGTAGTTGTGTAGTTATTGTAGTTCCTGTAGTTGAGTAGTTCCTGTAGTTGAGTAGTTGCTGTAGTTGCTGTAGTTGCTGTAGTTGCTGTAGTTAAGTAGTTGCTGTAGTTAAGTAGTTGCTGTAGTTAAGTAGTTGCTGTAGTTGTGTAGTTATTGTAGTTCTTGTAGTTGTTGTAGTTGTGTAGTTATTGTAGTTCTTGTAGTTATTGTAGTTGCTGTAGTTGAGTAGTTCCTGTAGTTATGTAGTTGCTGTAGTTGCTGTAGTTGCTGTAGTTAAGTAGTTGCTGTAGTTGTGTAGTTGCTGTAGTTGTGTACTTGCTGTAGTTGCTATAGTTGAGTAGTTGCTGTAGTTATGTAGTTGCTGTAGTTGCTGTAGTTGTTGTAGTTGTGTAGTTGTTGTAGTTGTGTAGTTGCTGTAGTTGTGTAATTGCTGTAGTTGTGTAGTTGCTGTAGTTGTGTAGTTGTTGTAGTTGTGTAGTTGTGTACTTGCTGTAGTTGCTATAGTTGAGTAGTTGTTGTAGTTATGTAGTTGCTGTAGTTGTTGTAGTTGCTGTAGTTGTGTAGTTGCTGTTGTTGTGTAGTTGTTGTAGTTGTTGTACTTGTTGTAGTTGTGTAGTTGCTGTAGTTGTGTAGTTGTTGTAGTTGTGTAGTTGTTGTAGTTATGTAGTTGCTGTAGTTGTGTAGTTGCTGTAGTTGTGTAGTTGCTGTAGTTGCTGTAGTTGCTATAGTTGAGTAGTTGTTGTAGTTGCTGTAGTTGTGTAGTTGTTGTAGTTATGTAGTTGCTGTAGTTGTTGTAGTTGCTGTAGTTGTGTAGTTGTGTACTTGCTGTAGTTGCTGTAGTTGCTATAGTTGAGTAGTTGTTGTAGTTATGTAGTTGCTGTAGTTGTTGTAGTTGCTGTAGTTGTGTAGTTGTTGTAGTTGCTGTAGTTGTTGTAGTTGTGTAGTTGTTGTAGTTGTGTAGTTGCTGTAGTTGCTGTAGTTGTTGTAGTTGTTGTAGTTGCTGTAGTTGTGTAGTTGTTGTAGTTGTGTAGTTGTTGTAGTTGTGTAGTTGTTGTAGTTGTGTAGTTGCTGTAGTTGAGTAGTTGCTGTAGTTGTGTAGTTGTTGTAGTTATGTAGTTGCTGTACGTAGTTGTTGTAGTTGTGTAGTTGTTGTAGTTATGTAGTTGCTGTAGTTGTGTAGTTGCTGTAGTTGTGTAGTTGCTGTAGTTGTGTAGTTCCTGTAGTTGTGTAGTTGCTGTAGTTGTGTAGTTCCTGTAGTTGTGTAGTTGCTGTAGTTGAGTAGTTGCTGTAGTTGTGTAGTTGTTGTAGTTATGTAGTTGCTGTAGTTGTTGTAGTTGCTGTAGTTGTGTAGTTGTGTACTTGCTGTAGTTGCTATAGTTGTGTAGTTGTTGTAGTTATGTAGTTGCTGTAGTTGTGTAGTTGCTGTAGTTGTGTAGTTGTTGTAGTTATGTAGTTGCTGTAGTTGTTGTAGTTGCTGTAGTTGTTGTAGTTGCTGTAGTTGCTGTAGTTATGTAGTTGCTGTAGTTGTGTAGTTATTGTAGTTGCTGTAGTTGTGTAGTTGCTGTAGTTGAGTAGTTCCTGTAGTTGAGTAGTTGTTGTAGTTGAGTAGTTGTTGTAGTTATGTAGTTGCTGTAGTTGTGTAGTTGCTGTAGTTGTGTAGTTGTTGTAGTTATGTAGTTGCTGTAGTTGTGTAGTTGTTGTAGTTGTTGTAGTTGCTGTAGTTGTGTAGTTGTTGTAGTTGCTGTAGTTCCTGTAGTTTCTGTAGTTGTTGTAGTTGCTGTAGTTGCTGTAGTTGCTGTAGTTGTTGTAGTTGCTGTAGTTGTTGTAGTTGCTGTAGTTGTGTAGTTGTTGTAGTTGCTGTAGTTGCTGTAGTTGTTGTAGTTGCTGTAGTTGCTGTAGTTGCTGTAGTTATGTAGTTGCTGTAGTTGTTGTAAGCTGTTGTAGTTGCTGTAGTTGAGTAGTTCCTGTAGTTGAGTAGTTGTTGTAGTTATGTAGTTGCTGTAGTTGTGTAGTTGCTGTAGTTGAGTAGTTGCTGTAGTTGTGTAGTTGTTGTAGTTGCTGTAGTTGTTGTAGTTGTTGTAGTTATGTAGTTGCTGTAGTTGTGTAGTTGCTGTAGTTGAGTAGTTGCTGTAGTTGTGTAGTTGTTGTAGTTGCTGTAGTTGTGTAGTTGCTGTAGTTGTGTAGTTGTTGTAGTTATGTAGTTGCTGTAGTTGTTGTAGTTGCTGTAGTTGTGTAGTTCCTGTAGTTACTGTAGTTGTTGTAAGCTGTTGTAGGTGCTGTAGTTGTGTAGTTGCTGTAGTTGAGTAGTTCCTGTAGTTGAGTAGTTGTTGTAGTGATGTAGTTGCTGTAGTTGTGTAGTTGCTGTAGTTGTGTAGTTGTTGTAGTTATGTAGTTCCTGTAGTTGTGTAGTTCCTGTAGTTGTGTAGTTCCTGTAGTTGAGTAGTTGTTGTAGTTATGTAGTTGCTGTAGTTGTGTAGTTGCTGTAGTTGAGTAGTTGCTGTAGTTGTTGTAGTTATGTAGTTGCTGTAGTTGTGTAGTTGCTGTAGTTGAGTAGTTCCTGTAGTTGTGTAGTTCCTGTAGTTGAGTAGTTGTTGTAGTTATGTAGTTGCTGTAGTTGTGTAGTTGCTGTAGTTGAGTAGTTGCTGTAGTTGTGTAGTTGTTGTAGTTATGTAGTTGCTGTAGTTGTGTAGTTGCTGTAGTTATGTAGTTGCTGTAGTTATGTAGTTGCTGTAGTTGTGTAGTTCCTGTAGTTGTGTAGTTGTTGTAGTTATGTAGTTGCTGTAGTTGTGTAGTTGCTGTAGTTGAGTAGTTGCTGTAGTTGTGTTGTTCCTGTAGTTGTGTAGTTGTTGTAGTTGTGTAGTTGTTGTAGTTATGTAGTTGCTGTAGTTGCTGTAGTTGTGTAGTTGTTGTAGTTGCTGTAGTTGTTGTAGTTGCTGTACACAACTACAGCAACTACACAACTACAGCAACTACATAACTACAACAACTACACAACTACAGCAACTACTCAACTACAGCAACTACACAACTACAGCAACTACATAACTACAACAACTACATAACTACAACAACTACTCAACTACAGGAACTACACAACTACAGGAACTACACAACTACAGCAGCTACACAACTAAAGCAACTACACAACTACAGCAACTACATAACTACAACAACTACACAACTACAGCAACTACACAACTACAGCAACTACATAACTACAACAACTACACAACTACAGCAACTACTCAACTACAGCAACTACACAACTACAACAACAGCAACTACATAACTACAACAACTACACAACTACAGCAACTACTCAACTACAGCAACTACACAACTACAGCAACTACATAACTACAACAACTACTCAACTACAGGAACTACACAACTACAGCAACTACACAACTAAAGCAACTACACAACTACAGCAACTACAACAACTACAATAACTACACAACTACAGCAACTACAACAACTACAGCAACTACAGCAACTACAACAACCAACTACAATAACTACACAACTACAGCAACTACAACAACTACAGCAACTACAGCAACTACAACAACCAACTACAAGAACTACAATAACTACAGCAACTACAGGAGCTGTATTAACAACGGTAACTAACTATAATCAGTGTAATAGTATCGTATCTGTCACAACTTAGACATGTGGGGACTTATATGTCTCAGGACATTATACGTAAGGCTTACATGAAGTACCGACCGTGCAGGCCGTTGATGTTTTGTCCGAGGGAGACTGGTCACTACTGCTTGACGCTGCTTTCATTCACTGGCTTTGTTACTGGTGTAACTGTCGTCTGTCTTGATTGAGAGCGCTGAACTCTTATTACTTAAGGTAAGAAAAGGTTTTTAGTACATTGTATACACATATTAAAATGATTTAAAGTGCTGGGATTGATCGAGTCGAAAGAAGAAACTTTTAAGAGCAGAGTTTTATCAGAGAACGAGTCATACTACAAGAGGTCGAGTCGAAGTTCAATTTTTCTAAACTTTGGTCTAGTTTGTTACTTGTCTTTTTGGTTGAATCGCTATCTAAAAATAACGTACTATGCTGAAGGAGGTGCAACAACAGCAAGATTTGACTCTTTTTTTCACTGCATATTGCGAGAGCGGTTAATAATAATAAGAAGTAACCTAATTAGTTTGTAAAGGTACCTCAAGCTCGAAATATGAACATATTGTTGCGTAACCTTGGAAAATGTGTTAGGGTTTATCGCGATCCAAGTGTCTCTTTTCATTGCGTTTTAGACCGCGATATCAACCGATACTGTCGTGTCAAAATAACGGTGTTTGATTGATTGAATAGTTCCTGCGCTAATTTACTGGCTTGCACGTATAAAATGTTCATTTTCCCACAGGTGTCCCAAACTCACGTTACGAGTGTGTTATGTAAATGAGAGGGGGTGTCGCTTTACAAGCAACCGTTAAGACTTTGTATGAGAAAGAAAATACTGAGCTCTGAGGTCTGCAAACGGCATATATTATCATTCTTACTTATTTTTCTATAAAATAAATAGGGGAGACTTACCTTGGATGTATTCCTGTGTTTTTTGGTGTGAATTCGTCAATTTAGTCGTTTTTCTTTGGCTGTTATTGTTTGACCCCTGTCACTCTCTTCATAATAGGAAGTAATGGCAGCACAGAAAAACAACTGGCGGTCTGGAACTTGTCTACTCGGAGGCGGTTTGCAGCACGGAAACCCATCAAATCACAGATTTTTTAAACCAGAGGCAAACTTCCATCATCACTGCACATCACGAAATGTTTAAAAGCGAAATATCCCCATGCGTGTTGCTGGAAATGAGCCATGTCCAAGATACCTTCTTTCCCCAGGCTCTGTGATATGGCAACTGGACATGGGGCTTTGGCTTCGAGGTCAAATGTCCCTCGACTGAGGGTAGTTCAGTCAAATTAATTGAGATTTCACTTTTCTTTAGCATTTGATTGAAATTTAGCAATTAAATTGAAATTTAACTTTAGCTCATTTTCATGTGAGAATGATCATTCTTTGGGTTTATAATTTTAACAGGTAAAACTGTTATTGATATCCAAACTACAACAACAACAGGAAACATTTGTTGCGGGTTTTCTTTGTTGACTGAGCTACCCTCGGTCAAGGGAAATTTGACCTCAGAGCCAACGCCCTGTGTCCAGTTGCCGTATCACAGAGTCCAGAGAAAGAAGGTATTTTGGACATGGCAATTGGCTTAAGGAAATGTTCATTTCCAGCAACATGCGTGGGGATATTGCGCTTTTAAACATTTACTGCAGTGCAGCGATGATGGAAGTTTGCTCTGGTCAAAAAAATCTGCGATTTGATGGTCTTTCTGGCCGCAAACCGTTTTCGAGTACACAAGGTCCCGACCCCCGGCTGTTTTTCTGTGCTGCCTTTACTTCCTATAATTTATGAGGAGAGTGACAGAGGTCAAACAATAACATCCAAAAACAAACAACTTAATCGTCGAATTCACACCAAAAAACACAGGAATACATCCAAGGTAAGTCTCCTTCACTCATTTTATAGAAAAATAAGTAAGAATAATGATATTTAGCATTCGTAGAGCTCAGTATGGGAGAAAACATATTATCTCTTGCTTCCTGGTTCCGCCCAATACAGGAATATATATTATTTTCTCCCAACAAGCTGTCAATATAAAGCTGTAATGCCATCTCAAAATTGAATTAACCGAGTTATTCATGCAGTTACATATGTCTTACTCCTTGTGTGTTTCTTGAGCTGATTTTTAGCCATTTAATGGTTGTTTTTTGAACTGGTTTTATCTCCCTCGTAAGGGGAATTTCTCATGTTCCATGTCAAACCTAAAGGACAATTATTTTATTTTTGTGACAATAACATTATTATTATGGTCATATATATATAAAATGAAAAGGGTGTCTCTATTAAACTTGATTCATGACTTAATCAAACTTGACTCACGCTCGAACTTGACTTGTGCTATGATAAAAGTCATCTAAACCCATTTTGATATTATTATGCAGTTCCACATATTTCAGTTTAGGGGAAGTTTAACTGATCCTAGAAATTTAAATTTTCATGGGTTGGGAGGGTCATAGTAGGCTCCCAAAATGGACTGATAGCGGCAGCCAGTGGCACCTTTAATAAGCTGACGTCCAGGCCTACTTCACACATGTAAAGTGGACACTTCTGTTGTCCCCTTATAACATGACAGTCATTGTCATTATCATCAGTCTTCAACACACTATTAATTAAGGCCCTTAGTTTCTCTTTATGTAAAACCTTATAACAATACTTGTATGGGTCTGTTTTAGTTGGTGTTGCAATTAGGGGCGGGGGGAGGGTTGGGGTATTATGGTTTGATATACTGCATTACAACTAGCCTGCATGGCAAGCTTTTGACTGGGAAAGGAAAAGGAAGAATTAAGGCACAGGAGTACATAAAGGATGAGGGAGGAGGGAAGAAAACCCCTGCAAAAACTCTATTATGATATATGAATTTCATATATTCATAACTTCATCATCATCTTTTCATGGGTTTATAATGAACCAATTCAATGACCTGCTCCCAGTTGGCTTGTTAGCTTAATTGGTAGAGCGCTGCACCTGTATCACAGAGCTCAAGAGTATGAATCCGGTACAAGCCTGAATTTTTTTTTCAGGCTTTCTTTTTGCAACTGCAAAAGTTGCGTATATAACTGCGATGATCTTCCTTTATATAATTCTTTACTCCACAGTTCACATAGATGATTTTCATATATTCATAACTTCAAAAACTCTATTGTTATCACCATTCCACCCCTCGTTGAATCCACAAATTTAATAACTATCTGTGTAAATTATGCCTAGTGGTCACATATCATCCAATCAAAACCTTCAGTTTCTTTGTGGAAATATTACAGCATACAAACCACATCTCGTATTTCATGTACCTTCTTGACAGAAATGAGAAAAGCAAAACCACTTTCGTTGGCTTAAAAACATAACAATATTACCATTATCGTCAACCTACAGTAAGAGCCCAAATGGAACAAACAAGGGATTCAAATAAAAGAAAACTTACAGAAAAATGATTACTTATACAATGTCTGAGGCTTTCCGATTTTTCTTTTTGGCACTAACAGTTTTTAGCTGTACACCCAGAAATTTACACCTGGTAGCACAGTTGCTCCCAAAGCGAAAAATAAACTTTGGGCCCTGCATATTAGTAACAATATATTAATCTAGGAACAGCAAAAGTAACAACTTTAGGTCTGAAGTACTTTGCATAGCTTTTGCAATCGTCTCTTGTTTTGCCATGGCCTGGTTGGCAGGAATTTGAATGAATTTACAACCCCAAGTGAGGTGAGCCCCAAGGTTAAGATTGGACGTTATGTAACAACTATAGGCTTTACACAGATAGCTAAATTTGTGGATTCAATAATAGGCTGAATGGCAAAAACAATAGAGTTTTTGCAGGCATTTCCTTCCCTCCTCCCTCATTCTTCATGTATTTCTGTACCTTAATTCCTCCTTTTCCATTTCCAGTCAAAAGCTTGGCATGCAGGCTATTTGTACCGCAGTATGTCAAACCCCAATACCACAACCTCTCCATTGCAACATCGCCTAAAACAAATAAACTCCCTTAGAAGATTAATGAATCAGTAAGATTTACCCACAGCATTTTTCATTTTTTTAGGATTATTTGACTGTGGCGAAACCTGAATAGCGTAACCCCTGGTGGGAGGGCACCATATGAAAAAGACGGGGATGCATATCACCTCAATTGGGGGTGTGGATTTTGTTTAATTCCTTTTTGGTCTCAAATAAACTTTCAGGACAGAAATCCAATATTTTTACCCATAAAGGTATTGTTAGGGTTTACATAAAAAGGTATTTATACAAAACAAACTAAGGGATTTAATACATTTGTACTGTGTTGAAGACTGCATTCAATGCCAGCATCTCTAGCACTGATTTTTAACACCAACACTAGTTCTTATTTTGGTTATGACTTATTTTATTATAGACTTATTTAGGTGTGAAATAAAGCTTGAGTGATATCCAGATTGGTCTCCTTAGGGGTTTAATTGTAATATTCTGACTTCACACATCCCTGTCTTTGTCATATTGAAGTCCATCCCCCACCCTAAACCCCATCACCGCTGCAACATGGCCTGAACCAGCGTAAAGAAAATAGTGTCCGATAGCCAGGAGCTAGTGGATTTTGCTATTGGGCTAGTGAATTTTGTTCTTAACTTGCTCAACAGGCAATTGAAGTTTATTGAGGAATTCAAAACACAGAAGAACTGCAAAAACCAATTCTGCTAATCAAAATGTTTTCGGCTAGTTTGAAATATGACATTTGGGCCAGTATATGCTAGCTTCAGCTTGCCCGAATGGCATGCTTTTAAAATGACTTTCTTTGCACCCTTCTAAACCAAACTTCAAGAGACTGATAAATTATAGTTTTTGTGAAATATGATTGTCCAGGTGAGTGTAGTTTAATTAATGAGACAATTATTCCTCCAGCACGAATTGGCTCTGAGTCAATAGCCCATGAGGCCGAAGGCAGAGGGGCTATTGACTAAGAGGCCATCAGGGCGAGAGGAATAATTTTTTTTAGTAAAATCCAACTAGTTGGTCAAAAATATCGAGATAAAACAACTTTAGCTAGTTAAAGCTAGACTTTAATCCTTTTTTGCAGCCAAAAAGCCGACGCTTTTCGCTACTAGTAGGCTATAACATATAGCCTAGTAGTAGTTAACCAATCAGAACGCAGCATTGATAATAGTTGACTATTAGTAATGATAGTATTAGTACTGTTGGTGACAGTGACTGGCGTTCCGACAACCTGTGTGAAAGTCGTCTTCAGAGTCACCAACAGTCCCATTCAGGACAACACTCACTGACATGACTCCTGGGTTCAATTATTTCACAATTTTTCTGATAAATCAGTAATCCACTGAATTTTTAAATTTCTAGGATCATCAAAATTTCTCCTAAATTTAAACTCTGTGGATCTGCACAATTAAAACGGGTTTGAATGAGTTTTCTTGCAGCATGAGTCAAGTTCGAGCCTGAGTCAAGTTTTAGTCTCTAGTCAAGTTTGAGACAACCTGGTCGCAGAGGTTTTTCTTGATTTTTTTTTCTCTGTATGAGAGAGCCGAGAATCGGCAAACGTGACTCGTGACGCTCTCGCGACTCTCTCTTGTAGAGAAAAATATCAAGAAAAACCTCTGGGACCAGTTTAGTTCGAGAAATCTTTTTTCGTTTTATTTTGGACACCCTTTTTATTTTAAATATATCTTATAACCATAATAATATTGGCTATAAATTGGCTCAGGAACCACATAAAGAGCAAAATACATGTTACCGCCGGAAGTAAGTAAGTCCCCAGGGGTGGGGGGGGGGGGGAAGGGAGAGCTTGCTAGCAGGCTAGACAATACGTGACCAATCAGAAGGAGGGAGCGCTCCTAATCGTGGGTAAAACATCAGACATCCTTTTGTTAACCGGAAATTATATTCGAGCAAGTCAGAACAGTTTTACCGTTTTCGAAGTTAGATGTGCTCAGCAAACGCGACATTTGAATAAACAAAACTACGGTCTTGCCTGAATAGCGGTCGTAGAAACAGAACACTCCTAGTCTGAGAAGCGAATCATGAAATTTTCATTATTACCAGTCGACGTTATCGGATCAGTGGGGAAATGGTGGGCGTTATCCAAAAACACCGGTTCTTAGGGCAGGCGTCCCTTAAAATACGTCATCTTTTCCCTCGACCCAGAGAACTATCAACGCGGCCGTTCTGCTCAAACTCATAGATTTGGTATTTTTTAGACGACCATGGAGACCGCTGATTTTTTCTGATTCACGCAAATTGTACCTGGCTCGTTTTAAAGCTGAAAGCGCGTGGAATTCGTCAAAATTGTACTAAATGTGTGGTGATATGCACTTAAATACCCCTAAATACGCGACCACGAGCGACTGGGGACGAGGTGGTCTCTTAGGTTTTGTTAAATTTTTTACTGAGGTCTTTTTTTCTTTTGCACTAGTAGCCGTAACCTCGTGACAGTGGCCATTTTATGTAGCTGGACTTTTTCTTTTAATGTAAAGCGTTTAAATAAAAAAGAAACGATGTTTTTATTTCATGACAATAGGATTTATGAAAGGCAGTTGCACTCTATGTCCTTAAACTGTAGCAAGTGTTTTACACGAGAAGAAAGTTGCAGGATTCATGAAATGTAAACAGTGTGGCAAGTGTTTTAGCCAAGCAGGAAACCTGCGGAAACATGAAAGAGTTCACACTAGGGAAAAGCCTTACGAATGTAAACATTGTGGCAAGTGTTTTAGTCAAGCAGGAAGCCTCAGGATTCATGAAAGAGTTCACACTGGGGAAAAGCCTTACAAATGTAAACAGTGTGGCAAATGTTTTAGTCAAGCAGGAAGCCTCAGGATTCATGAAAGAGTTCACACTGGGGAAAAGCCTTACAAATGTAAACAGTGTGGCAAGCGTTTACGTCAAGCAGACGGGCTAAGGAAACATGAAAGAGTTCACACTGGGGAAAAGCCGTATGAGTGCAAACAGTGTGGTAAGTGTTTTAGCGAAGCAGGAAGCCTCAAAGTTCATGAAAGAGTTCACACTGGGAAAAAGCCTTACGAATGTAAACAATGTGGCAAATGTTTTAGACAAACAGGAGGGCTAAGGAATCATGAAAGAGTTCACACTGGGGAAAAGCCGTATGAATGTAAACAGTGTGGCAAGTGTTTTAGGACACCAGGGCACCTAAAGATTCATGAAAGAGCTCACAATGGGGAAAAGCCGTATGAATGTAGAAAGTGTGGCGAGTGTTTTAGTCAAGGAGGACACCTAAGGATTCATGAAAGAGTTCACACCGGGGAAAAGCCTTATGAATGTAGACAGTGTGGCAAGTGTTTTACTCAAGCAAAATACCTAAGGATTCATGAAAGAGTCCACACTAAAGAGAAGCCTTATAAATGTAAACAATGTGGGAAGTATTTTAGTCAAGCAGGAAGCCTCAATATTCATGAAAGACTTCACACTGGGGAAAAGCCTTATAAATGTAAACAGTGTGACAAGTGTTTTAGCCGAGCTCACCACCTGAGGGCACATGAAAGAGTTCACAGTGGGGAAAAGCCTTTCGAATGTAAACAGTGCGGAAAGAGTTATAGCCAAGCAGGAGCGCTAAGGATTCATGAAAGAGTTCACACTAGAGAGAAGCCTTATGCATGTAAACATTGTGGCAAGTGTTTTAGTGAGGCAGCAAACGTTAGGAAATGCGGAAGAGTCCACGCTAAGGAAAGGTCGCAAAAACCTGACAGTAATAAATGTCCGTCTAAACGTTTGCTTTGTAAGCGTAAGAAAGCAGGAACTAAAAGACTTGATATTAGTGCAGGATTTACAAACAATCTACTAACACAGAGCGAGACTGGAAACAGTGGTATCTCTGAGAATCACAGCTGTTGGATTTGTCAAGAGGAGATGAGTAGTGAGGCTCTTCTTCTTGAGCACTATGAAAATCATATGAGACGTGTTGATGAAAACGACTTGTAAAGTTTAAGAATGCATCGGTTCTTTGTAAGGTTTCGTTTCAGTTCTTGAAGGTTTTGTTTAATGCAAGTATCGTTACGTTTCGTGAACTACTTGCAAAATACGACAAGAAAGAAATGTAACATATAAAAATAAAAATGTTCTAGAAGTTTTAAAATCCTCGAAATATATTTCGCTCATCGAGCCTTGTCAGTCAATAAAATTTTTATTGACTGACGAAAAAAAAAATTAATTGACCGACGAGGCTCGAAGAGCGAAATATATTTCGAGGATTTTGAAATTTCTAGAACATTTTTATTTTTACATGTTACATTTCTTATACGTGCGTCGAATGTGGTAAAGACGTGATGTCTGATTTTGCAAGTAGTTCAAGTTATTCGAACACATTCCTAGTCTCGGCATTTAAAATTTTTTTCAAAAACGTTACGTTACGTTTCGTTTTTTTTTTCTTTTAATATAGGCGTCATTGCGTTTTGCTACTTATCATTAGCATGTTGTATTTTCAGCACAGTTTTGTGTTAAGTTCGGATTATGCTACTTCTGTTAGAAAACGTACAGGGTTTGCGCTCATTTTATGAATGAAATATAATCACTTGTTTTGCCATTTATTGCATTTAAAATATATAAATCTAGTTGAAGTGAAGTATTAAGATTCGTTTAGCTTTTCAGGGGTCCAGAAAATCTTCGTAGAAGAGAATTGTAACATAGACCGCGAGCAGTCCCTCTTCAGTCAGTCGAGTCTAAGCTCGGCAGGACTCACGCGAGCGAAAGCCGAGGCCAATTCGCTCTCACCAGTCCTGCCGAGCTTAGACTCAACTGACTGAAGAGGGACTGCACGCAGTCTAATTGTAACAAAAATTCCAGTGTCCCCTATTTTAGAATACGAACAGTCGGACGCACCCATTGTAGAAATTGAGTATTTTGTGCAAAGACAGAAGAATTATACTCGGTTATTCTTTTAATTATTAATAACTGTCATTATTATAGTAGAAAAGAACATTAAAAAAGCTTTAAAAAAGTCTCTTAGTGACTGGTCAACTAAATGCGGGGCGTGGGGGTAACGTGGACCATTTGGGAAAGTTCCAGGCGGGCTAAACAATATGAACCCACCCCCCTTCCTTTTCACAAGCACAAAATCTGCTGATCCAGCACCAAATACGGGCTCACTCAGCGAGGAATCGGGCTCACAACCTACAGCTTGATGGACCAGAGTATTGCTTTTCAGACAAAATTTACCTTTCCGGAGTTGGAAATGGTGTATTTAATTGATAAACAAAATGGAGACATTATAGCTTCACGGTGGAACATTCAACCTACAGTTGTTTGGACATTTTTTGTTTGTTTGCAAATCAGGGTGATCGACTCCTATTTCAAATCTATTAAAATGCAAATGAGTGACGATATAACACGAATTAACAAGTTAGGCTACACAGCCGAACTCATACAGCCCATGGAACGAGGGCCAAAACACCGTTTGAAAGGTCTCTGCTCTTTTCGAAGACATGAGACTTCTAAGAGTGCGTCTGAATTGATAAGACATGCTGAAGGAGACGGAAGTAACGTCCTAACAACACCGCCAGCAAATGACGCAGTTATCTGAACTGAGTCTCAGTCTTCACCACAGCCAACATAGTCATGATTTTACTGATTGTTGTCTTTGGTTGTTGTTCCGGAGGAGGGTGTTTGAACCCGCAACCTTTCGCTCCGCCTACCTGGCCTCTACCATCGGAGCTAATAGATGATGCGATTTCAAATCGGCCGTTTAACACTGGTGGCTTTTTTGCGATTTCACCGTAGTTTTGTGAACATTTTATATCCATTTCCCAATCTTCATCCAGCGGTTACCGTTCGGGGGATCGTGAAAGAGAAAATGACAGCTTTGTTTTACAGTGGAAATCTTTGTGGTCTCCTTGCGTTGTAAGAGATGGATAATTATATTGAGAGAATATGAGATACGGATGTATAAAGTAATAGAAAAGATCGCCCTGTTCTCTTCAGAGAGAGTTCTTTACAGCTGAAATTTTCTTTAAGCTTTAAGAAAGCTTGCTGATAACTATAGGCCTAGATTAATTAACCCTAGTCTTTTATTCTGAAAGCTGTCTCGAATTTGGGAAAGGAAAGTTTGACCATGCTTGAAAAGAAGTAGGGTGGCCAGAGACTTTTTGCGTATTTGCAAGTGGTTAAGGTTTTGAATCGCGTTTTTCGGCACCAACAATTTAACCGATTTCTATTTTTTTTGGCATCCTTAATCAGTAACAACTGGTGGAACTTTATGGAAATGTTATTGATTTCTTTGTATGCATATGAACATTGTAAATAAATTGTAAATAATTTTAAATCCCTCAACAGATTTAATTTTCCATAAAACTAGGGAGCTGTTTGGGTTATTCGCTGAAGTTATGACAAGATAAACATCTTATTTATAACAACTTCTAGTGTTACAAGGAATAATATGCATACATCAATTGAAAACCGTAGTGTGCGCTACATGTTCTTACTGACATTGCTCTCAACGTCACCATCAAATTGCAAAATGGCGATTTTTCTTTTCTCTTCTTATTTCTTTAAAGGCCATTTCCACAGGATTCTAAAACCCTCACTTTCAAAGCGAGGCCAAGTGCGGAGCCTTTCATGTCTGAAAATGAGTTTAATTTGCAAGAAAAAAAGAACTATTTAATATCAATGTCTTGTGAGTTCATACTTACAGTAACCTGGCTTAAAAAAGGAGGCTAAAATATAGAGGAACTTGGGAAGTGCAATCTCGGGAAAATAACCACATTGCAAGCAAGAACACGCCATGTAAATAAAGTAAGGCGTTTTTTTTATTGAAAACCCCGCAAGTACTTATCTTCTTGACTCTATTACCGGGATTCCCATACAAATCGATCCTTAGTTTATAATCACGGCCATTCTAAGATCACTCAACATTGTACCACTCGTAATTGCCAACGAGCAACCTCTCGAAGACGCGAGGCTGCGAGGCGGCAGCATAATAGAGCCGTGCGCGATTGTTCCAGGGGCAGAAAAAATCTCGAATCGATGTAACGTAGAGTAATGTAAGGCAACACTTATGACGTAATGCAGAACAGAGAACGTATTGTTTTCGAGCGAACACTTGATACAGAACAGAGAATCCACTAGCCGTGTGCATGCTTGTGAGTCCCGTGTTCATCCCGCATTTGCATTTGCAGCATATTGGTATGGCTGCGCATTTGCCTGCTGGAATTTTCTATTGCATGCCGCTAAGAAAAATAATAATACCACGAAATTTTTTGTCTTTGAAGCAAAGTAATTCGGAAGGCTTCATAGGCGCACCATAAAAAGAGACCAAATATAAGCCTGTACGTTGAATATTCGCGGACTTTAATATCATTTTTTGAGGATTTTAAGTTTGCTTATAAGACCACTAAATTTTACACAAAATGACTTGTGCGCAGCTTCGGACAAAAACACGAACTTCAATATCTCGAAAAATTTGCTATGTAAAGTCGGGATTTCAAATTCTTTTTGCAGTAGAGCAGTTTATTCACCTTTTTCAAAAGACAAACGTAAAGCAAGGGGTACACATACACCAACCCATGATCCGCCTTCCCCGCGCATGTCGTGGGAGAACTGCCGTGCGGTTCCCAGCCAGCAGCTCCCACATGTGTTGTGTGGAGCTGGTACTTAAAGCACTCGCCTCGGCGGTATAAAGGGAATTTTTACACAGGTTTTCTCCGTTCACTGACCGACGGCTATGCCATGCTGATGATCCCCATTAACAGCGAAACAGCTGTCCATGGTTGTCACTTCCCGCGTGATATGGCTGTGCGCATGCGTGAGGTAATGGCTAGGCCGTTGGTTGGTGTATGTGTACCCCTTGCTTCAATTTACTGGTAACTCGTGATCCACTTTCCCCGCCCATGTCGTGGTAGAACTGCTGTGCTGTTCCCAGACCACAGTACCCACATGTGTTGTGTGGAGCCGGTGCTTGATAATCTGCTCTGCACTCACCTCGGCAGTAAAGGGTTTTTGAGACGTGGGTCTACCCCGTTCGTTAATCCAACGGCTTTGCCCATCCTCGAAGACCCGGGGGCAGATAGTGGGGGCGAGGGAAAGTCTAAACGGGCGTAAAGAACGGCGAAAAGAGCCCCTGGGGAAAATCTAAACGGGCGGGAAAATATGGCCCGAAGAAAAGTAAAGAACGGGGAGAAGAGCCCCTGGGGACAGTGTCTTACCAGACCAGTTCTAAACGGTCGCCGCCGGTTTGCCTTCTGATTGGGCAGAAAAACACAAAAGTTTTCTGGCACCAATCAGAAGTCAGAACGGCGGCGACCGTTTGGAACTGATCTGGTAAGACACTGTCCCCAGGGGCTCTTCTCCCCGTTCTTTACTTTTCTTCGGGCCATATTTTCCCGCCCGTTTAGATTTTCCCTTGCCCCCACTGTCTGCTCCTGGGTCTCCGAGGATGCGGCTTTGCCATGCTGGTGAATCCCAATAAGGGTGAAACAGCTGTCTGTGGTTCCCACTGCCCGCGTGATGAGGTTGTGCGCATGCGTGAGGTATTGACCCGGCCGTGGGTTGGTGTATGCAGTTTGCACTATTTTCAAGGTAATTTTCGCTAATGCAATCGAATTAAGCTCAATCTATTTTTCATCAATTATTATATTTCATGACATTTCTAAACAAAATCAACAGCGCGTGCGTATAGGTAAAATCTTTGCTCGTTGGCACTTAGTGATAGCTATAACTAGTTGCGTTCGAGGTACGAGAACGCAACCTCTAATTTCTGTTGGGTGTTATGTGCATTATTGGGTGTCCTGTGCAATTAATAAGCGAGGTTTTTTTGAGACTGCATTTGTGTCGACACACATTTGCCTCGCGATGAGGCGCTTGCCTCACTTTGACGCACTAACTCACATGGTGATTTGTGTGTCCTCGGCGTTCATCTTTCAAACGTTTTCTGAGGTCTGCTGTTCTGTCTTCGTAAAGCGTTCATCTTTTAAAGGTTTGCTGAATCTTCGTAAAACGTACATATTTCAAGAGTTTGCTGAAGGTCTACTATCGATCTTGTGTTTGCTGAATCTTCAAAAACGCTCATCTTTTAAAAGTTTTTGTGAGCGTTGTGCCACAAAGTAAATCTACCGAGTTGTGTAGCTCGGCGACCGTTGTGCCGCAAAGTAAATCTACAGAGTTGTGTCAGCTCGGCGGCCGTTGTGCCACAAAGTATATCTACCGCGATGTGAAACTCGGCGGCGCCATTTCATCATGACTTGTGATATTTTTGGCACAGGACAAACGAACATTTTAGGTCTATGTTATTTATTCGGAAAAACTTATAAACAGCCCACAGTAGCTGCACTCAAGTCACTGAAACCAACACACTCGACCAAATTACTGCACTTGTTGAGACGGACCATACGATATCACTAGCCTTTACAGGCTTTTTTCATAATGATACACAGTTTAAAAAGAGGTTTTGCCGAAAGCAATCGTGCGTTTAAAATATGCCATGATCAAATTAAAGCCCGTATGATCGCTACCATCGCTGTGATCGCTGCAATCGCTGAGAAAAAAAAACTTCACCGAACGCAGCGATCATATGGAAACCACTCTTCAGCGATGGCAACAATCGCAGCGACAACGATCGCTGAGATAGAAAAAGTTCTATCTCAGCGATCGTTGTCGCTGCGATCGCTGGAGAGTGGTTTCCATATGATCGCTGAACTCAGCGATCGTAGCGATCATATGGAAACCGGACTTAATCTATCGCAATAACCACCCACCGTTCCTCCTCCGCTGCTACCTGTACGCCTTACAAACATATCGAACGCACTCTCCTAAGCTCCGATTACTCCCAGTAATATCAATTAATACTAAGAAATGTAAGATCATGCGATTAACCAGGTTCTCATGGAACCAACATGTATATAAAATAATTGCAAAGGCTAATAGGGTTTTAGGGCTGGTTAAAAGGACTTGTAGGGACTTAAAGGACATTGATACTATGAAAAAACTTTACCGTAGTTCTGTGAGAACTTTATTAGAATATTTATACGAAACTTGGAACCCTCATACTAAATGTACCACTGATAAATTAGAGGCTGTACAGCAAAGAGCAACCAGATGGATTACAAAGTCTGATGATGATTATGATACTAGACCGGATCTAAGTTAAAATTGTTGTTATTATTCAATAAGAGGTTTACTAGAGATGTTAGTATAGGTAATAGCATGATTTGTAGTGATATTTGGCATAAATACCACGAGTGATATTTCGAAATTGTTATACGTAATTTCACGAGCCGTTAGGCGAGTGAAATTTGAGACAATTTTGAAATATCACGAGTGGCATTTATGTAGCCTGCGTAGCAAGCGTTTCCAATCAAGTTATTGGCGAAAGTTAGAGAGGAAACAAAAAAAAGGTTGAAGGGGGAGGGGGAGGGGGAGGGGAGAAGAGGAAACGCTTGCCCGCAAACCCAATGATTCTGGCAAACGCCCCTTGATATTTCACGGTTCGGTTCATTTGTAAA
This sequence comes from Porites rus, assembly GCA_964035705.1. NCBI lineage: Eukaryota > Metazoa > Cnidaria > Anthozoa > Scleractinia > Poritidae > Porites > Porites rus. Next base: position 24,239,366 of record OZ037998.1, on the reverse strand, counting down.
TTGACAGCTCGTCAAAATAGAAGTATAACGAACAGATTACCCCTGGATTATCAGATTGGTAAAATTACTTTGTTCTCTAACAGAACACGTTGCAGGCGATTGCAAGAACTGTCATAAAAAAAAATTTTCGATAAAAGAAAGTCAAAACTATGAGCGATTGCTCTGGAATTTCTTGTTTTTCATTGTGTGGCTTTATCTCGTCTGAAACCTTGTCGACACGTCAAAAATGATTTGTCCGGAACAATTCGAGTCTATCTTTTTGTAAATATCAGTAAAATAAATAAATATCAGTCCAAAGTATTTGTAATCTGCGACCACAAACCAGATGAGACCAGATCTGTGACGCACGAAAACAAAGCATACCTGGCTTGATTGATGTTTCGAATGCTAAGTAATCAACACTACCCGCACCGCGCCAATCAGAAGCTGCGTTCGTGGGCGAACGCAGTTTTTCAAAATCGTGGGGTTTGCGGGCAAGCGGTTCCTTCTTTCCCCTCCCCCTCCCCCGTCATTCATTTTTTCTTTGCTCTTGTCCCAGCTTTCTATACGAACCTCGAGAGGAAACGCTTGCTACGCAGGCTATATTTATGCCACATATCACGTACAAATCATGCTATTATTTGTTTATACTACTACCCACAAAAGGTTTGTAATTTTCACATGTAGGTATTTCAAATTAAGCTGAAATACCACCGCTCTAAGCCAATCAGATTGCAGAAATTTCTCATGTAGTAGTATAACGCAATTAATGGGCATTATGATATTGACATTTGAAACAAGTTCATACTTTTTAAGGACGGAAAGACAGGTTATAACTTGGCTAAAAATGGCACACAGGACCTTGCTCCAAATCTTAGAACTAAAGGTTTTAAATATAACTTTTTTAACCGTATTATTAACGAATGGAATGGTTTACCTAATCATATTTATAGAGAATCAAAAAGTGTTTCACTTTTTAAAAGCAATGTGTTAAGTTTTATTAAAAATAATTAGAACATCTATTTCTATATTTGTGTAAATTACACGTTTCTTATAACTTAATGATTGGGGGCATCCGGTATCATTAGCGCTGGTTGTCTCCTTCTCCATAACGTTTCTTTAAAGTAGTGATTAATTTAATTTAATTTATAATCTGTTTGTAATTTAGTGGAGTGAATCTGAAATAAATCCACAATACAAAACAACAAGAATTTTATCGCTCACTAGCATTAAAGGAACGAAAAGATACTCTAAAGTAAGTCCACGTGACACTAGCACGTTTCAAGTGTAACGTAGATTTTCTAGAGCCTAAGGACTCTGCATGTACTGCTTATTGCGTTTTACTGTGGTTATACCAAATTTGTGGTGTAATAAATGTTAAAGCATCAGTCTCGGTAATCAGTTGTAGGAATGAAAGACTAAAATATCAGTCTCGAAAAAAAAAAACGACCATTAAGTACGCCCATTTTATTTCATCAATAAGATCTAATCAAACTGCATGTCGACAAGAACATTTAGTCAAAGAATATCAGAACTCATAAATATTGAGGCAGAGTATAAGACATTCTCCTTAGAGAAACTCCATAACACATCTTGGCGTTATGCTATTTCACGTTGAATGATTTCTTCTTCTGACGGCATCTATGATAAAGGCAACTACGCCCTTCCAAATTTTAGGGTTTTGCCAATGTGCAACGGCTTTTAGGTGAGTTTGTAAATGCGAAAAAGAAACGTTACTTAGTTTACTTTGCAAAATGTTACTTTAATTGTTTTTCTGCTATTACTATTTTCAAAAATATTTGGGCCCTGAGAAAACATAGTAAGCGCATCAGCAGCAAATATATAAACCTTAGAAAAATATGGAAAAATAATAATCAGAAAATTAAGCGGCATTATTTGCTTACTGCTGCAGCAGCTCTTTTTGTAGATCATGTTTTCTATTAGTTTGACTTCATATTGTGCCTAAAAGAATTTGACATGTTTGGTTCTTTTAAAAAGGCCCCACGGTTAGTTCTTGCTGGAAGCAAATGATACGATTGATTTGATGCATTTCTTGTGTTAATTAATTATAAACTATGAATGTTTGCTACTGAACTTGCGTTCAGTAATTATGGTACTGACAAACCTGTTCATATAAGACATAAGTGTATTATTTTTTTGCATCTTCGTAGTTCTTGTTCTTTTCCGGGTGTGATGTTTACTCCGGATGTTGGCATATTAGAACCGCACAGAAACATTGACAAAATAGAAAAGACTAGAAGAAGGATCATCCGTGGACACACCGCTACTTTATGGGATCCTCCTAGAGACACCGCTACCATAGGAGTCAGGCCCATAGCCAGGTTTTTTACGGGGAGGTGCGATCCAAGGAGAAGGCGGACCAAACGAGACCGGAGGAGCCAGTGTCTGGGGGGGGGGGGGGGGGGACTAGGTTGCCTGGGACTGAATTACGAGAGTTTCAAAAAACATGGATATTCCTCAAATTTTGGAACTTTAAAATTGAATTCTGTTAGACTGTGGATGTTTATAAGAGCCAGTGAAGAGAGCCTCTCTTGTGCCGCGAGTATTACGTTTTCGCCACAGAAAACAGCAAATATTTTAAACTCTGTTCAGAAAGAAAGGGCTACTAAAAAAACGAACAATACTCCTTGCAGCATCCTGCGTAACTTCGCATGTATTCTGTACCTACATCACGTGACGTTTTCTATTAAACACGGTTCCAATTATCCTGGCTGTGTGCTCGTAGTGACGAGAAAGACGAATACACGCTGCAAGAAGAGAAAAATCTACAGAAGATCAAAGAAAAACAAAAGTAGAAGAGACGAGGAAGCCAATAGTGAGAATACTAGTATAGCAAGATTAGAGCATCGGACATCATACACCTCGTGTTAGAGAAAAACAATTATGCCAAACGAAGGAACCAACAGCACTGTGACAAGCAACCCAACAGAAATTCGAGTCTCAACTTTAGGAAAATCACTTAGAATAAACTCGTTCAAGCTTCCAGACAACCCCGTAGAAACTGGCCGAGCGTTGCAAGAAGAGGCCAGGCCTTAGTCGTACGCGTGCTCTGATTGGCCAAGAGGCGTGTGTACATGAGAATATGTAAACACAGTTTCAACGTCAATAGGCTTTGCTGTGCGCCCCCTAATCACGCTACCACAAATTTGGAAAAGGTTTTGAGTTGATATGGTTAATTTATTTACCCAGAAAAGTATCATGTTTCCAGAGAAAAGATAGTACACCCTATATTAAATATATGGATAAACAATCTGAATTTCTATCAAACCTACAATTTACTGTGGGAAAACCAGAGTTGATAACCACTTGATCATTTTTTAAACAACGTTCCCACGAGTTCTTTATATAGACTGATAGTAATTATTCTAGTACTTTCTAACATGTAACTAGGACAGTCAATGTCATTTTCGATTCTTTTAAGTCCCACTGCCTAACTAATGCCAGTATCAACAGAATGTGCCGCAGCATTACTATCTTTTAGATACCCTAGTATATTTCCTTTAAATCCTGATTATGTTGCTGCTCGCTCCCTTCGGTCGCTCCGCAGCAATAATACGTTAGAATTTTATATTAGTTATATGCCTGATGTTTTTACCAAGTTTAAATAAAGTGACTTGACTCTTGACTTGACTTGTAAGAATGTAGCTTTTAATCAGTGCCATAAACACCGCTTTTTTTACTTTTTTTTTCTCTTTGGAAAGTTATTTTATAAAAAGCAATAGAAAAATTTTGACTGTGTATGCATAGCCTGATGTAAACACTCGAAGGATAGGGAGAATTCTCGACAGTTATGCAAACGCTTTCCACCACAGGGGAGCAAACGGACCAATTTTTAAATTTCATACCTCCCTGAGAGGCTTGGTAGAATAAAACAAAAGAAATCATCTTGAGGCTCAGCAATGAATAGTACATTTCTTTTGTTTTATTCCCCGAGGACACTGGGAAATTTGTCTAGTAAACTATGGGCGCTTTCCGTGCAACTCAAAATTCCGGAAATTTCGGTTGGTACATCAATTGGAACAGACCATTTCGGTTTGATCCGACCGGAATACTCAGGACCAGCTTTGAAGGTGCTCCACTTTGACCGGTCTGGTTATCTCGGTGGGTCGGCCTGAGAAAACTCGTTCCATTTGTCAAAATTGTTGTCCACAGTACCGCTCTTTTGTATCCTGCTTACGAGAACAATAACCAAAAGCGTGGTGGCTTGGTTCGGGTCTGTGCAACCGAAATGTACCGTTCCATTGGGTACGTGGAATGTCCGAAATTTCTTCAAACCGGAATGCGAAAGCGCCCCTTGTTGAAGACTCGAGACCTTGAAAACCACGCCCTGTTCAGCTGCACCCACTTAGGCCATATACGGGAGTGTCTCTTTTTCCCATCAGGAATAAGGGAATATGGATACCACAGCATTATCTTTAGACGAAGGCTTTGGTGCATGTTTTCTTGGCAATAGTTAACATGCTACTATTATTTAAGTCAGTTTAACTCTTTCAGTGTATACACTTTATATGGCCATCTTTATTGTTCATTGCATTTACATTAATTTTACATTACATTTCTGTTTGCATTGGCAAAATGTATTTCATTTGAACTGACTTATATGTCCCCTATGAGTCTTTGCCACTTGAGTAAACGTTAATCTATATATCTATTTAGTGCTAATTTCGAGCTAACATACGTGATCAATTACAACGGCCGTTGTTAAATTCATTCTTCATACTGTACGGATACGTCGCCAGGGAGCACTGAACCAATTGCATATTCCCACGGAAACTTATCAAACCCCGGAAGTTTAAAAGTCAAATGTCGGTAATATTCCAAATCTGAGGAGCCCGTGCCCTTCCACTGCATCCAAACTTTGTCGATAAAAGCATGGTGAAGCCAGAACTCTGGGGTGTACGTGGATGTCAAAGTACTATCCATACTCCCACCAACACATTCTTGAAAGCTACTGTGGATAACTTCACGGGTTGATTTCTCAAAGGTTAAAAACTCCTGGTGTTGTAGAGCTTTGACGTACTCTGTGTTTGGTAAGTTGCAAGATTGACTAAAGTCTCTTTTCAAGCAACCTCCCTTAGCGTACCATGGTATGGAGAATTCACCCTCTTTAAAAGGACCATCCATTACGCACATGTCGGGGAAGATGCCATTGCCGCCCAGACCGCTGGAACCTGAATTCCACACATCTTCGATCTCAGAACCCCGGTTCCAGTGCGCCGCGTCTTTACTCCAATCCCAGTAAGGAATTGTTATCCGGCAATCGATCTGGCGAAGCATGTTCTCAAGTTCTAACAGGTACCCTCTGTACCATGGTAAGAATAATGAGGTATCGTGGTTGATTATATCCTTTGGTATATTTGAATACATTGTTGTTAGTTTCCGATAGTCGTCTTTGTAGCGTGGATCAGTCGAAACCAGCTTGAAAGCTTTTATGAAGCGTGTTCGTTCTTCAAGACTCATTTTAGTAAACTCTTTCCGTACTCTGGCGCAAGTGACTAGGTCGCCGTTCAGACATACACAATTCCTATCACATGTGTCTTTTATAGTTTCCTTTTCTACGCAGGCAATACTGAGACCTAAAAGAAAGAAATTTAAGTACAGTCGCGTGATTCTCAACCAATCAAATACGATATGATACTCCTACTTTAAATTCCCTGTCAAAGATGTTCATGTAAAGATTACCTTTTGCTATACAAAAACGCTTTACAGAGTCACGAAACAAGAAATTAAGACTACAGCCCCAGGTTAAGTGAAAAAGTGTATGACTGGTCAGCAGCGAGCTTTACTCGATGAGTTATATGTTGCCCTGAGCCCGTGATATCAGCAAGACAGGAAAATTTGTATAAACTACTTGGTGCCAATTTCGATAACACATTGGCACAATAAAGTGTGGTCACGTTAGCGATTTTACCCACGAGCAAATGGCTGATTCCCGATGGGGAAGCAACTTTTTGTGTTTGAGCGATTTCCCAAGGTGAAATTGCCTAGGGAAAATTTCTATGGATACGTCAAACGGAACAAAAGTGTTAACCCAAGACAGAAATCACTTGGACTCAAAGTTTAAAAACATAGCAGGATGTTTTTACGTTTACGAAATTCAGAAGCACCTTGAAACAATCACAAGTTTTCTTTACATCAGTGTCCATGAATTCTTTCCTTATGATGATGCCGTTGGAACCATTCAGTTTGTAAACCCGTACTTTTGACTGTTGAGCGAGAATTTGCCTTTCTTTTAAGCGTGAATGAAGTCGTCGTATTCGCTTTTAATTAGTCTCAAAATTGAGGCCTGAATAGCTCTTCCTGAACGTAATTGAAGTGGAGGTCTTATTTAAAGGGTAAAATAGTCGAAAACGTTTACGATTTATGTCAGCCGTCAATGTTTTATAGTGACGTTTTCCCGCGAAACAGGATTCAAGTTTTTTCTTACCCTTGGGCAATTTATCGCTGTGTTACTGCAAACATGAAATCCATCAAAACCCAGAGTGGACCTAGCCTCCCACGCAGGTGTTTTTAGGGGAGCTCGTTTTTCATCCCTCCCCACTAACGCCTGCTCAACCGAAAACAACATTTCTTTCCCATTGTTTTTTTGCTTGGTAAGTGACCAATCAACAGTTGTGCAAGAAAGTGTTGACAGGCTAAACACGACAAAAACGTGACCCTAGAGTTACCGTTTTCCTTCTTTTCTTTCCTTCGCTAAGGTTATGCACTGCACGGAGTATTTTAAAATTTGACTAAATCTTATTTTTGCTGCTCTGAATCTAGCATTTATCAGAGGTCAGAAAGCTTTCCCAGTGTTTCATGCAGGTCAAGTCATTATCAGATTACCTTGCGGTCAAGGTTAACTTTCCAGAATTTGGAAAGTACAATGCGAATGGCTAACCTTGGGAAAGGAATGTTTTTTCGGTTGAGCAGGCGATTGTTGAGAGGGATGAAAAACGAGCTCCCCTAAAAACGCCTGCGTGGGAGGCTAGAGTGGACCCAACCCAAGCTATTTTCCCATGTGGAGCCTTGGGGAAGACGTCTAGTATGACCTCACCTACAATGTATCATTAATCATATGAACCCACTCTTCCTGATAACCTGATCATAAAGAACGTTTACATCTTTGTTTGAGGAATCACGCTGTTTTAGAGGCTGTGTCACGAAATTTATCAAAATTCACCATATTTAGCGAAAAATAGAAATAACCGATTTGGACATTAGAGAAGGTATAAATAACAATTAGGCAAACACAAATGGACGGATGGACAGTTTTTCAAAGTTCGTTTTCGTTAGTTTGTAAGACTCTCGTAACGTTTGAGATCACAGACGCGTAGAAGGCATATTTGTTAGACGAGAAACTGTAATTTCGTCATTTACAAGTAAATTTTTTTCTAGACTACCGTTGATTTTCATGGCGCATAAGGACATGTAATTGGCAATATTAACAAAATGAACTAGACAGCCGTCCTCCCCGTCCCTTAGAGTCTGTACGGACGAACGACGGCGATGCACAGACAGCCAAATACTTGGTATTTTAAAGAAAACGGAACTCTGGCGCACGAGCTCTGCTATAAAAATGAAATTTCACCTGTCAAATATAGTGGAATCTATTGTAGCAAAATATTGAAATAATAAGAAGCCCTTCAACTGAGTATTTTGATTTTAAATATGTTTCTTGAACTAATAGAAAGGAAGCATTGGAGATGCCTGAACGATCAAAACGTTGAAGATTAGTTCGGAACCAGAGACACTATCCTTCACCTGTTTCATATCCCGCTAACCGATTGTTTTTCCTAGTCTTACCGCTTGAGAGAGTGACCCTGTTTTCATCAAAAAGGTCAAGATTTAGTGGTCGCTCATGCCGAAAAGCTCATGCCAAAAGTCGATCCACAGGGCTCTCTTCCGTAGACTGTTCACAATCCTCTATTTTTCCGTAAGATCGTGGAGATTGAATGAACACTTCGCGTTACGGGCCGCTAACTTGGATGAGTGTCATATTTGGATAAGGGCCATTGCAGATGAATTTGTTTCTGTTTATCCTCTTTTAGGTACTAGGTAATCGCAACGAGACCTGGTGGCTAACGATGTGTGGTCGCTCATGGATAGTTGACTATGGGACGGAATTTCCCATACATTCAAGAGCTCATGACGGACTTGACTTTTGAAAATGATACATGCATGTAAATGTTTAGGTTGAATAGTCTCCAAGGAAAATCTGCACTAGTTGTTAAAATACATCACTTAAGTGCATGCGCTGAAGGCTAATGAAACCTAAGCTTCATCCATCTTCCGTTGAGCTTTTGCAGTCGACTCCCGATAACTCGAACCTTCTCGGGAAATCGATAAAAGTTCCAGTTATCGGGAGTTGGAAGCATTTAATCGGAAATAGGGAAATAAGCTGATGGATGGGGAGGGAATGCAATTAATCAACAGAGCTTGATTAACGTACAGGGATGGACACTGAATTTTAACTGGAGTGACAAAAAAGTAAAGATAAAGAATTGACACGGTTGTTTTGAAATAAATTCAAAGTTTCGGACTTTAGTACACGGTTTTTTTCGGAATTGTCACGCCCTTATAGCATGGTTCGAGTTATCGAGGGTAAAATTATATATAAATGATCTGAAGGGAAACAACGATTACTTCGATGTGGCGGGGGATTCGAGCTATGGAGAGTTCGAGTTACCGAGGGTAAAATTACAGTATATTTTTGACGGAAATCCAGGGGATATCGATCGACTATGGTTCGAGTTAGCGCAAGGTTCCTTTTAGGGAGGATTCGGGTTATCGGGAGTCAACTTTGACCAAAATTCTAAGCCAACAACATACCTTTCACATAACGCTCTAACATTGAGACGTTAAGTTTGCTACAGGAAGTTGACGTTTTCTTAATCTTCTGAAGGGATTTTGCTGTCGTTAGAACTACGTAGCGAAATGCTTGCATGAGGTTTCCAGCACAACGAGGGACAGCAATGCAATCTATGGTGGCCTGTAAATGAAATAAATGCGGACAAAATAAACAAAGTCTTGTAAGAAATATTCCTTAGTTCTCTTTGGGTCCTCCTTAATTGGTGGCTTTTACTGTCACGCCATAAAGATTCTAAAATATGAAAACCGTTCAATTCATAAGACGAAGGGAGTAACCAACACTGAAGATGATAACTCCCTCATGAGTATGCAATGAATAAATCGAGGTTCAGTTTTTTCCATTGCTCAGCGGTGTAGAAACCCTAGTTACTTGACATTTTCTTTGGCAAACATTTCATGCTGGTAGGAAGACACCAAAACACAGTGGAATATATATATATTTTTTTGGAGGGGAGATAAAGTTTTAGATCACTAGCTCCGTTAGCATAAGAAAAGTAAACGGTCTTCCCCATCCCCCCTTGTAGTTTATGTTCACGGCCAACTTTTGCTGTTCTTTCATCCCACAACTGACCTACTGACCTACTGGACTCAACCCACCACCCTCGAACAAAGCCGCACGGCCCAAGCCCCACCCACCCACCCACCCACGCCAATAAGACACTCTATGAGGCAAAGTTCACATGGCAACGGACGAAGTTATTTTTGAACGCTTGAAAATTCGTGCGTTTAGGTGTTTCATAGGCGGCGGTGTAGGGGGAGCAGGAAGTCCTTAACCCCTCCCCTCTCCCTCGAAAAATACGTTTACGTTTGACAATACCTATGACATCGGAAACTTCAGAGCGCACATTGCATTTTCTGCCCTCAGAAGACTCAAGAACTACCTAAGAAGCAGTGAAGTAAGGCCGCCTGAACAATCGCTTGCTGATGCATTTCACAAATCGATTTCGGACACACTAGACACTGTGAAGATTGCTTGTGCCAACGAAAAACGCAAAGGGTATTTTGGAAAATTTGAGTATGGGTAGGCAAATGGCTAAGTAGAAGATGACCACCCCCCCCCCCCCCCTTCCATACGTACGAAAATTTAGAAGCCTACTCAATGGAAGTTCCGTTTGAATGGACCAAAAACATTGAAAGGTGCCCTGTGAACAAAGCCTCAACTCCAACTAAATTTTGTCGTTCGGGCGAACCAACCAATGCGTCATAAATTGGCAACCGCTTGGATTAAAGAGTTCATGATCAGCGGGGTGTTCATAACGGAGCTCTCGCTTACAAAGCGCGCTCAGGGGAGCACCATGGGTAAGTAAATGTGGTAAACTACCCATCCGAGAAAATATGGTAATCACGTGACCGTACACCGACCGACCGACCGACCGCCCGAGAGTCCGTCCGCACCACAGGTATCCAATATAAAATAATTCAATCAACAGGTATGGCAACCAAAATGCAACTCAAGCGATTATTTGGAAAGAAATCGCATGGCCGCCCGGACTTTAAGAAAGAAAAAACAACAACAAAGTCGTGTCTTTTTCGACGTCATTTTTGATGTTTACACTCACGTGGATAACAGAGAAAGAGCTAGAGCGAGTGATTGAAAACAAAAGAGACGAATTTTGTAGGAAGAAAAACATGAAAATTCAAAGCGGCGGTGAGACAATGAGAAATTCTAGCGGCCAGCGAGGTGAAAATGAGGAGCAGTGAAAAATAAAAGCGAACATGAACTCAGGAAACAAAATATTGGGTAAGCACATACGACAATTCCTTCATAAAAATAATGTGTAACTAGGGGGTTTGATGATTTAGTCCTACAAAACAGCGTTGTAGTTGTGCAAAAAAACGGCAAAGAAAGGCAAAAAGCGTGCTGCAAATGCAAATTTGTTTTTTTGCTAATTAGAAAAAAAGTGTGCTGCACGTGCAATTTTTTTTTTTTTTTTTGCTAATTAGATCTATTGATCTTGATGCCATTTTCATTGCCGTTCCCGTTTAGCATTGTACGATTTTTTTTTTGGTTTATAATATATAAGTATTATTAACAAGAGCTTCGCTTTTAGTCCTGGCTAAATCTATATATTAGTACTCTTTTATGCCCCCCAGGGATTTCGCCTAGAAGGCGATATCCCAAAGAGGCTTCCTAGTTGCTCGGGCGTATACGTATATAGAAAACGAAAAGTACTTACAGTTTCTTACAGTTGAAATATACAGTCAGACGTATGCCATAAAAATTCTCGATTTGCCTGATCAGGGGCCGCATAGAATCGTTGGGTAATGATGACGTTTCTGTTGTTCACTCCCGCAAGTAAGAGATGGTTAGGACGTAAAACAGAAAACCCCCAAAGGGACCGCTTATAGGTTGATTTTGTGACACTTATTGTACAGCCATATTTCGATACTCTTTTGCGTTACGTGTGTACAGTGACATTCTGAGCAACTGTTTTGAAAGTCATGGACCAAAAGACAATCGTTAAGCGCGGATGAAGTTATAAGGGGCGTATAACTGTGTTTAAATAACCGATTTTTTTGAACCAACCTAACGAAAGTTGCAGTTATTTGAGTGAAAAGGCGTCAAAAAGCAGGTTTCTTAAGACCGAGAAGGAAACGAGGAGAAGAGAAAAAGTAATGGTTGCACTCTTAGTTTTTATAATAGCTACTTTAGAGATAGTTTTTGGCCGAAAAAAACTGTCGGACGCAAAAGGTCCATCTGGCGATAACGTTTTCAAAAATCGGGCTAGATATATAAACAGTTGGAGAGATTGCCAGACACCAGTTTATCATACACAAATCCTAGAAAAGCCGGACTTGCCAGGCACAAATCTCTTTGGGGGAATATAAAGACTCAGTCCACAGACAAGCAAATTTTCCTATGCAAATGAGTGAATCAACGGCTAGCCTATCACTAGCAGAGCGATGGACGATTACAGAAATTCGCAGGCAAACGGTGTGCTGACGTATTCCGTGCTCACAGATGTCCTTCTGTAACGTAGTATTGTTTTAATAGTTTAAAAAAATGACCAGAACGCGCGAGCCTTAATTGATCAAACCTGTTAATTACCGGTTAATAAAATGAACTGTATGTAATAAGTGAAGGAGAAACAGAGAAAATCATACCACTTCTAATCAAACCTCAAAACTGAGAATGTTTTAATCAAAGCTTTGAAAATCGATCTAAATCAGCCATGATGGAACCTTGCGTTTCCTGTTTTTACCTCTGCACCCTTGTATGGAGTATGTGTCTAAAAAATCTTCAATATGAATCGATATATTTCAAAGAGCCACTCAAAGAACAAGAATACTATTGACCGACAACACAGAGAGCGGGGGCAGCTCTAGTGTCATCTGTTACTATAACTTCTTCTTAAATTTGTGATATGTAAATATTGTTACCTAGGTTCAAAGTTTTAATTTAGCTGACAAGATACTTGCCACGTTTCCAAGTCCTCTTTTCATTCCCTCTTCGGTGACGGAGAGAACAAAACCTTCAATTATCGAAAGACTTAAAATTTAAAAATCGTTTAAACTCAGAAAAGCTTCAGGATACAAAAAATATCAGTTAAATTTTGCCAAGGAAATTCCCCTCTTTAAAGCTGATGACCCATGCTGAACTGCTTACTATCAGGAGACCCATATCACTACTATTCATGCAAGTTCTTTCTGAAAGAGTCATGAAAAATCGTCCTCGCTCTGTTTGCAGAGGGTATAGGAGTACCCAACGACTGTTTTGTGTAAAATATCTGTTCGGAGAGGCAAATATGACCTTGAAATTTTCTCTTGGTTGAGGACGGATTAAAATTTCCAGATGACCGTTCCATTCATGAACAATTTTCGAAGCTTTTCTAATCAATTCCCTATATTCGCAAATTCATTTTTTCACATTTCAGTCCCCAAGTTAGGCTATTTTTCTTAAGAAAAGGAAACTTAAAATTTTCGAATTCAAAAATGTGATGTAGAGAGGAATCAGAAGACTTCTCACTTTCGTAAAACGTTCATTTGCGACTAAAATTTACCAGAAAATAATACTGAAGCCCTTGTAATTTCGAAAAGACTCAAATTCCCCTAGGATCACCGAACAATTACAAATTTTATAGCACCGCTTAGAATGCATTTCTAGAGATCCAAAAGTACTCTCTATAGTCTAATAAGTGTTTTCAATATATTTAGGTGGAAACGGTCGTTGGGTGCCCCTGGTTTACGTGGAAATTTTGTGTCAGGTTGGGTCTCAAGGAATCTGGATTCTAACTCTCTTAAACTCGTTCATCTTGTTAAATAAAGGGTCGGTTTGGTCAAATTAAATAAACTCTGCTGAAGTTTTTCCTAAACTGATTTGTTCAAAGCATTCAACACCGCAGAAAATAGATCATCAAATTCTGCTCTGTAAACTTAAACACGACACTACAAAAATCCTCGCACGTCCAAATGACGTCATTGCCTGATCGAAGTATTGCGATCAGTAAGTGACTACGGTGGGACCTCGTTATAACGCAGGGCCAAGGGACTGGCAAAATTTGTTCGCTATAAAGAGCCGTTTCGTCATATTGAGGATCTTTTTCATATGTTTTACTATTGCTGGGGTAAAGAAAATCGGTCGTTACACCGAGGACTTCGTTATATGGAGGTCTGTTATATCGAGGTTCCACTGTTTGTATCACAAAAGAATGTAACTGTTTAAAAATATAAAGGCCTCTTGGTTGGTTTAGAAGGCGCTCAGAAGACACAAGAAAACAAGGGACAAAGTTTAACCTAAAATATCGTCGTTTGGACAACCGAACCCCGAGTCAGAAATTAGCAACCTCCCTGCTCTCAACAATAAGACGTTTATAGCAAATTTCGCGTCGCTCAGGTAAAAGGCTAGTAGGAGGGGTAAAGGGAAGACAAACCAAGAGAAAAACGAAAAATATATGATTAAAAAAGACAAAACAAAGCACAGAAACTGGAAATAAGTATTGAATAATTATTATTGTTATTAATATCATAATCATTATTATTTATTTTTATTATTATCACTGATTATTAATTATACTAAAAAAAATCACTAAAAAGGGGGAATAATTGATTATCTTAGTAAGAATGCAATTATATTGGCCTTGAAAATAGTTTCTTTTTTTTTTAATCGAAATGAATTGTTTTAATTGAAATGAAATGTTCTTAATTTGAATAATTCTTGTTTAATGAAATGAATATTTTTCTAATCAAAACTAAGTGTTGTTTTTTAACGACAGGAATTGCAAATATTGTTTTAACAAAATAGTTTTTTTTAAAAGTGAATTAATTGTAAATAGGATTTTAATAGTGAGAATTGTTATCAATAAAATATGTTTAATAAATTATTATTATTATTATTATTATTATTATTATCATTTATGTTTTATTTTTAATTTAATTTTAATTTTTAAACCTTCACCAAAGTTTTCTAGTTTGACTGCAGTTTGAATGGTTTAAGTTAAAGACACGTACAATGCGGAAACAGTAACACTCAATGCAGAAGAAAAATGCACGGATTCTGAAAGAGCTGAATGTCGTTAAAATTATTCGAATTTTCTGCCATTCCCATAAAACAGAAGTGTAACACTCAAATTACGCAAGTTTCTATTTTGTTAAGTGAATTAAAACTTGCTATGCTTGTTTGAATAGAGGGCAAGTTTACTTACTTGCAGCGAGTCACACTCCTCCGTCAACCGTCGCCCACTTCCACTTTCGATAGCTTTCAAAAGCCCCTTCGAATGTTCTGAACATTCTTCAATCACTCTCTTTTGGCAAGCATCTATAGAATCTGCTTCGTAGGTAGTAGGACTATCTGTACCTGCCTTTCCTTTGTGGCATATCAAAAGTATGACGAAAAGTTGTAAAAACAGCATGCTTATCCCTCAACAATTTCGCCTTTACTTAACTGCCGTGGACAATGGTCACCCAGCCTTCAAACGGGCTTTATCTCAAAATGGGTTGCTTGGTTACTGAAAACTATTCATCGCATTCCAGGAGTCAATTTCCCAGCAAGTTTTAGTCGAAATGTAATTGATTTTTTTGGAGGGCGAAACGGAAACGTCCGATCCCTGTCGACGATGTCATGTCGAGAATGAATCGATCAACAAGGGACTGGACAAATCATTAAAGGGAGAAGGCATAATCAGCGAAATAATTTTAAGGATAATGCATAATCGAAATATTTTTTTATGGATAACGAATTTAACTTATCGTTCCATTTATCATAAGTAATTTGTACTCATGTTTCACTTTTCCGATGATTTTTTCCCCTTGACCAACCCAGGGGTAGCGGAGGGAGTGGGGAAGACGTCCCTAGCCCCGCCACTTGTTGATGGTCCAAAAAAAATTGGCTGGTACAAATTTCTTTTGGTTCATCACTCGTTCATGTAATTACAAAAACAACCACACCGAACATCTCTTTGAAAAAATGCAACAATTTTCTTAGCTCTTTTTTTTATTCCTTTTATGTGCGACTCTAAAATGGGAGTTAATTTGCTCGGCGGAAAAACCTACAGCGGAAAGTTTTCAAGAAATAGCGCTAAGAGAATGGTGAGATTTTCGAGAGTGAAATGATAGCGTTCAATTCCTTTTTCTGTCTAGAATTTATGCCTGAGTTTTGATCACTGATTCTCGGTGTGATTTGAGGCACGGCCGGATCAATAAAGCTTTGCTAATGAATAATTTTATACTGCCTGCTTGCTGTCTCTTATTAACGCTGCTTATATTGCAATAAATATTTGAAAAGGTTAAGGGTAACTATGCTTTCAAAGAACTAAAGGGAACGAAAACATGAATAAGAACCAAAAGGAAAAAAAAATTATTTATTTTATCATTTGATCTTTTCCAATTTTAAAAAGCCACAGTGGCAGCACAATGGGTACACTAGTAATAATTGCAAATTAGGGGACTGCGTTCTATGAGGAGTGGGGGTTGGGGGTGGGTAGTGAGCTGTAGTGGTAAAGGGGTGCAAAAACTGACGGGGCTTGTACAGTGGGGAGGGGGGGGGGCACGACTTAGCGAAAATCCGTATACGTATGATCCACCGATTTATAACATCACATCCGGTTGCAAAGTTGCTGCTCTGTTTTGGCGCGAAGCACTGCTAAGATAGACGCCCGATGCCATTTGGTTTCTTCGTTACTTTAACCCACAGGCTAACGGAACTATGTACCTTGAATGCCCAGAATGTTGAGGAGGCATATAGCCGGCCTTTCAAGCAAATATCATGACCAAACAAAGAAGATTTAGTATTATTTTAACGATAAGTATCATGCAGCTGCGGGGAATATCATGGCGAGTCTTGCAATGTTTCAAAACGAGTGTCATTAACGTCTCGTGGCTTTTGCGGCTTCTGATTTAGAGAAGTCATCAATCCCAATATCCTTTCCTGAGCGGAAAAGCATGGAAAAAACGCCGATAGCCACAGTTTAAAGTTTTCCCCGATGGAAGGCTTTAACACACCCCGTAAGGTTGCAGAAACTTACACTCATCTGCATGGTTTTGAGGAATGTCATGGCAAGTCTTTCGCGGTTTCTAATCGAGCGTCACTCGAGTTTTTGGCTTTTGCGGCTTCTGTTTCATCGAAGTCATCAATCAAAATTGCCTACCCTGAGCGGAATGGAATGTGGTAAACGCCGATGGTTACAGTTTAAAGTGCCAACTGCTGGAAGGCTTAATGGTATTTTTAAACTTTCGCTCGATTTGATTCGTCAATCAAATCGTACTTTTTAACGGTTTCCTCTCTGATGATTTTGTTGAGATCACTTCGTGTGTATATACTAAAACAATTATTCTTTTCAATCTCGGTGAATAGTGACTTTACGAATATTTACCTGCCGCTTTCGCGGCTCGGTAAATAATCAAACAACTATTCACCTCGATTTCAAAGAATAATTGTTAAATGTAGTAAAATATTGAGCTTCTCGAATCATTGAAAACGGACGCGCCCAAGTAAAGTTATGCTGGCAAATTGGCATAACACCAGTTTAGTTTTCAAACACTTAGAACAACAGTTAATTAGCATCGTATCGGTAATCAGTCTGAAAACTTTAAACAATGTTCGCTTTTCTGGCTCATCTGTAATACCACTGTAGCACGACTTGGTTTCAGACTTTAATTCGAATTCAATTCAGTCAAATAAAGAAATCAACTCAGTAATAAAACGTTTTCATCTTATTCTCATACACTGTCTTATAATACCAGAGTTGAGTTCGGTACGGAAGCAGGACGGCGTCTAAAACCAAGTCATGTTACTGCCGAAACATCGAATTCATTTTGATCATCAGAAGCAGGGTTATACATACTTCTGATTACCACGACGTTTGAAACGGGCCCTACTAGGAGCTCAGAACTTGCAGTTCTAGACAGCAAACGTACTTACCAAAAATTTAAAGCCTCTTACTGACTCAACAAACGGTTATTATCTTACTGTAAGTAAAGCAATTTTACTTTTAAAAGCAGCCTCAGCAACAGCAGGCTTTCAGATACCCACATTGTGAAAAAAGTTTAACTGTTTATTATTATACCTTATGTTTAATAGGTGAACGAATCATATTTATATATAACAAAGTGTAGGGGGTTTATGACCAACTCGCTCACTTAGCGAAGCCGGTACCAGGTATCTGAATGTTGGTGTTCTTTAATCTTTACAGCAGCTCATATGTCTCGTTTACGGTATAACGTAACGAATACAGTTCGACTACTAACTGCAGGTAAACCGGCCTACAACCACCAATCGACAACCTAACATTCAACTATCATTCTCCTATGATTATACTAACATCTGCGCCAAAAAGTTGGCAACTTAATTTGAATGTAGGTACGTTCGGCTCCCAACGAGAATATGGTTCAAAACCACTTACTTAAATATAGCATTGTCGTACGTATTTTAAATATTTAAACGGTAGATAAGGCGTATGTATTTTTATCCCCCCCCCCCAAATTTTTCATCTGTTCGGATTTCCTAGCTGAAAGTCTAGTAATCCGAAAATTATAGGCATCAAAACTTACCTTTTCGAAAATTTCAGCCAGAAAAAAGGATCCCGAAAATTCTAAGTGACCTTTTTAGGGTAAAAATCCGTTAAAAATGGGCAATTATACCATTTTTTAGATGTGCGAAAATCCTAGGAGAGGGCGGCAAGCGAGAAATTTTACTACAGATGCTCCGAAGATCTCAAATCGTCTTCCGAACAGATATTTTCCAAAAAACTGACGTTGGGTGCCCCTGGTAGAATAAACAAACATATATTAAGAAAACCAATGAAAGCGTGACAGCAAAACTTACGAGGTAGCTACCTTACACCAGCTAGGCAGGAACGAACTCTGGGTAGCTAACAATCAAGGCCAGCGATGGTTCCAACCTGTTAATACAAATACGGATTAACCTTGATCCACAAACTGATCATAACAAAACTCTGGACACGAGTGACATAACATGAAATAGTTATAATAGATAATAACATACAAAATACTTCACAACAAAAGCTTCTAGTTTGCACCGTTACTTCCATAATTGCGATGTAACGCTGTTAAGAATAAAGTTTATCCAGTTTGCATGATTGTCTAGACTGCTACGTACCAGGCAAGGGATTCTTTCTGAATGATCTTTTACCCGGCCCTTTACGCGGTTTTATCACACAATTTGTCGCGTGCGAAATAAGACCTGAGATGTGGTTGCAACTTCAAAAACGCCCGTAATAACAACCTGCAATGTCACAGCGACTCAGAGCAATATGTTGCATTCAACTGTATAAAAACAGAAAAGAAAATAAATTGATAAAATGATAAACCAAATAAAAATGAACTTTGAGGAAAGATCACCATCAGTAAATGATCGGCTGTGGATGCCTGGTAACAAGAAGCCTCCCTAATTAGGTTGTTTAAAAGAAGTCTGTTCCTAGCCTCAGTCCAGGTGTTCAGATAGCAAAACGCGGCATTAAGATTGTGGGGAGCGAGTTAAATTGTACACTGGGAGGACGGGGGAAAGCACGAAGGGAGAATGGGGAGAGAGCAAGGGAACGCCTGTAAACTTTCTTAACAAAGGATCGTTCCGGTATACTGGATTCCAGTACACCCTCTCATTGTTCGATTATGAAACCTTCTGTTAACACTCGAGCGCTGGTGACGTTGATGAGGAATCCGATATGGAGGGGGAGAAGGGGACCGTTCATTTTTAATTTGGGAGAGGGGGCTCGTGGAATTCGACAGGTAGCTCCTGTAGGATATGATGACCCCCCACTTCATGAAAGAGTTTTTGGACAGCCCCCCTTTGTGTCCCAAATTATTATTTTGACTGGATTATGTTGATAGGCGCATTATTTTTTTTCCCTCTCGAGCCAAAGAAGCAAAGAAGCAACAAAAAATAATAATAATAACGCCTGATCTCGGGTTACCATAAACGCGATGCGGACTAATACCGCGACAAACGCAGACTGCAGACTTGCAGACTGGCATTCACAAATGCTGCAGGCATGGTAACGAGGTAACCAATGTTGTGAAATCTAACAGATTCCCCAACCCTAAACTTTAAATCTTCCAGAAGGCTCGTTTTAGGGACAGGGAATCTGTTAGGGCATTTCCCAACAACGTTTACCTCGTTTAAAATGGATTTCTACTTTCGCGTAATTTTTCCGTGCGAACCGCGCGCGTCAAATTTACACGCGTAAATGGGCGATGTATGGAATGTCACGCGTAAACGTAAACGTTGAATCTCGCTCAACTTCTACGTTTACGCGCGCCTTTGATGCCTCCGGTTTATTTCTTAATACGCGCGTAAATACCTGTCAGTCTGCGAGTCTGTAGTTTGGGTTGTTTTGGCATGCGTGATCATGTGATCAAATCCTTACAAAACTGAAACCATGTTGGAACGATGTTGTGTTGGTTTTTTGCTCTGCGGTGTTTTTCTGTGAAGTTTGCTCCGTCTGACTTTTTTTCTCTAGTGGCAAAGCTTTCAAAGGTATGTCAAATCCATACATTTGCTGTGATATTCGTTATCGCTGTTGTCGACTGTTTGGACTTGAACTCTTTTTCTTATATACATCTCAGTTGCCTTCAGTCCAATAAGCTTATTATTTTTAAAAATGAAATTACCATTAGCTCGACCTGACGATGAGACAGATAGAACAAGTTTTCGGTGGCTCATTGATCTTGGCCAAGGATGTCTCCTTTCGGAGTCTAAAGGAAGACAAATGACTGAGTGATCGTGAACAGCTTTATTGTGGAACTTGATCGCAAGCGGTGGGCTTTTCACTTTAGTTTTTTGCATGTGTATTCAACATCGCCTTTGTAATATTATCGCCTTTGTTATATGGAGTCACAGCTGCTGATATTCAAGACAGCACCGGTATTTTGGTTGTCTCCAGTGGACTCGACGTCCAGTAAATTGTCTTAAGTTAAAGATAATGTGACACTTTTTTATTTTTAATTTAAGTTCACACAAACTTGACATGTGTGTTGCAGTTCAAAATTAAATTCAGGTTAAAATTTTTTTACGTAGTTGGATTATCAATTTCCTTTGTCTCCTAGGACTAATTATTCATGAATTAGGGCTAGGAGACAAAGGAAATTGACAATCAACTTAGGCTAAAAAAAATTTAACCTGGATTTAATTTTTATCTATAAAAAAATACTACATACAGTAATTTCTAAGTTCATAAAGAGGTATTGTTATACAAACCTAAATATATGACACATATGTGCATTTTTGTTTGAAAATAATGCAAATTATGTAGATGAAATTATGTGTTTCACACAAAACTGAAATATTAAGGGCCAGTATTTACATCTTAGAAACTATACATTTTGATAACATTTCCTGTACAAAGGGGTTGTGAATGGCACCTCGATCGAGAAACGTGGCTCTCAGAAAATTTCGGCCTGATCTATCGGAAGACGGTTTTGGGGAGGATCAAGTCTCAAAGTGTCATTTTCCGTGTTTTTTCTTGTCTCAACTGAGTTTTCAGTTTTTTTCAGTAAGGATCTCAGAGTCTTGGCTTTCAAGGGTAGGTTTTCAGAGTTTATTAAGGTGACTCGACCCAGTTTTTTTTTTTTTGGGGGGGGGGGGGGGGTACCATCCTAATTTGAGGCTCTCTGGTATTCCCACCTTTACTTTTATCGTAAGTCTAACACATAGAATGGATAACATATAGATCAATCTACAAAATAACATAAAATTTTTGGCGATCGGAATAAATGTCACGTGGTTATAATGCCACCCCCCTTTGAGGTCTGAGTCGAAAATCTGCTGTTGCCGGCATTTTTTCGTGAAAATCTCTCGGCTACACATAGTGCGCGTTAGTGCCTTGCGCTAAACAGAGTTTCACCAAAATTGCAAAGACCCAACTCGAGAAATTCAGCAGTTTCCAAATTTAGGTCATAATTTATGCAAAAATGATAAGCAAACTTTACATGATTATATCTAATAAACTATGAGACTTATCCCTTTATTTTGGGCATCGTTATAACAGATGGATCCTCGCATGTCAGCAAAAAGCTTTAGGGCCTTGTAAATGCGCACGATTTCAAGCGAAGCAAACATATGGAAATTAAAGTTTTAGCTACTTGTTGACGTTTGTCAGCGTTTAAGAGTCCTTCTCAGGAAAAAAGCATTTTCTTAAAAATCAGCAGTTTTTTTCCTTCAAGTTTTTTCAGGGCCACAGTTGATTAACTAACTACCCGGATTCTGAATTTCATGGTCATTGAAAAACTGTGACATTATCTTCTATAAGCCCAAACTTGAGTAAACATTGAAGATTTTTAGCGTTTTGGCTGAGTTTGTGCTTTGGGAGTTGTCTATTGTTTCTAGTCTGTCATGATACAGCATTCTTGTTCAGCACGCGTGCAGTGACCGCGCTTGGCTGACTTCAGAATGCTCACCAAGATATTATAATTATATGATAACACCTGTGATCCCGGCTACCTTCCAGGCAAAATCCTGCCAACCCCACTCAGCAACCTAGGTTTGCCCTAGGTGGGATTCTCTGCTTTGTTCTCACATAAAGGACAGATCTAGAGAGGCCACCTGGGAAGACATATTATAGGCTGATTTAGCAACAGAATGGAAACGTCACACTGCACACAAATCTAACAACTGGCTTAATTAATTTAACTGAGCGGCAAACTGGGCACGGGAAGTTGAGTTTAGTCCCAAGTTTCTGCGCACTTCATACAGTCAAACTTGTGTGAGGGGCCCATCCACAGGACTAACAAGTTAACTGACCACTTACTGCAGGTTGACCAGGAGATAGGTATCCATCACAAGGCAGTTTTATTTCAAACGGATATTCTACCTCTTAAATAATTACATGCAAATTGAATACAACAAGAAAATTGTACAGACCATGCATGTGGGCTGTTCACATTCCATCATGAAATGATGAAATAATTAGGGGCACGTGTTTGACAAGAGACTGTCCATTAAATAGTCTAAATTGAACGTTCAAAACAGGTTTGGTGGTTTAAATTATTTCATATTTTGTAACCTGCAATAAGGAAGGAATGAAGAGTCGATGTTTGAAATGTGTTGTATACCTTAAAATTTTCCCGACTTACCCGGATCATCACACAAAAGGAAGGTTTCACGGTTCAGCGCCTGCTCATTAATCAAAATGTTGTTTTTCTGCCGGGACATGCTGTATCATTTATGCAAACAATATGATCATGTCATAATGTTGTCAAAGAACCAATCTGAACACCCCCCCTGGCAGTCACTTGATCAACTTATGTGCAAAAAGCTGTTAATTCATCAACCATGGAATAAAACCTTCAGGTCAACAATAAATTCAACATTTGTAGTGTTGGCATAAGGGACTGTGCAATAATTATCAGGAGGGGGGGGGGGCTGAAAAACTAGAGGGGGGGCATTACATAAAATTGCTGCCAAGATAGGGGGGGGCTCAGAGTGAAATCACTCATTTGAAGGAGGGGATTAGGCCTTAAGTTTTATTTGAAATGTAAATAAAATTAAACGCAGTAAAAGATTCTCAATACAGGCATGATGATAGACTGTAACAATTATAAATATCAATACGAACAGCTGTTAAACGATTATTAAAAATATTCCATCAAAATGAAAAGCAAATTCACAACTGATCAATTTTAACCCGTCTTCTAATTAATTGAGCTGATCCTATGTAAAACAAAAATCATGAAATGGGAATCAAACAGATCTCGTAGACAAGCTTTGTCGGTTTTTGATGTGAGTAAAAGTAATGTTTCTTTATCGACTGAATCGATTTGCTGAATTCCATATATATCTAGCTCATAACAAAGTTCAACAGGCTCTCCTCCCAAGGATCTAAATATAATGCAAGCTCTTTTTCGTCTGTTATTTGAAGCGTTCAATCTCCTGTTCTTTGATTTTTTTCTCTGCTCCTTTCTCTTTCTGGCTTCAGAAGTTTTAGATTTTGAGCCAATGTGGTAAGCACCCCCGGTACTTAGCAAATGCTTTGTCTAAATCTTCAATCAAGCGATCAACATCCTTCTCGATACTAGTCTGCTACACAGCCGTTTTTAGTGTCGTCACGCAACGCTCCTCCCCACTAACTATTTAGTGGGGAGAAACGTTGCGTGACGACACTGAAAACGGCTGTGTAGCAGACTATCTCGATACTAGATGTTACATTAAATCCGTTAGTCATTATTGAAGCTGTGATGGTAGCTCAGTCCAGTTTTGAGTTTACCAGTGTGGTGGTGGGGGGTGGGGGGGGGGGGGGTGGGCGACGTTATTTTTAACATAACAGGGGGGGGGCTAGAGCTAATTTTTCTTGTTTTGGAGGGGGTGTACTGTCTAAGTTTTTGCTAGATAACTCTAGTTTTTCAGCCCCCCCCCCTTCTGATAATTATTGCACAGTCCCTAATCAACTAATTTTTTTCTGCGATTTTAGTACTCCTCCATTCTACTTCAGGTTACTCTGAAATACACTTCTACTTCGAAGTACAGAGTGGGATTATTAACCGATAGAATTAATAATAAATTGGAAAAAAATTAATTAATGAGCATGCGCTGAACCGTGAACCTGTCCCTTTAAACCTAGTGATTTTTCAGGAACAATGTCTAATACCTTAGTCCCCCTTTTCTTCTGTTAAAGGTTTAGAGTCGGACACTGCAAACACCACTGGATCAGGAGAGTCGGCTGAGGTAATCTGTTCTCAAAAGTGATTCTGAAGGTCGGCTAAATTCAGATAACTCTGCAGTCTTTTAATTCCCAGGGAGTTCAAACATTCGACACCTGCGGCTTTGAAAAACCAGTTGCATTTGGTAAAGTGAGTGGAAATCCGAAGTTACACTGTGAGTTACGGTATTTTCATTTTACGGGATCGCTTTCGGTGTCATGTCAAGAACGTTTTCAGAGGTTGTTGCGGGTAGCCCAGGCTCACCGGTGGAGGAGTCTTGGCTTCGCAAATTTCAAGAAGAAGACGAGGCAGAGGCTCTTGAAAAGGCGGTCAAGTTGAGCAAGGTACGGTCGAGTATTCAGTATTGCAGTGATATAATTTCAGGTTTTGCTGCAGATCGTTGTTAATTGTTAAGGAGTTTATTTTTGCGGGGCGGGTCGGGCGATAGCATCAACCATCTAATATCACTCTATGCACCTACGTACCTAGGTCACGATTTCTGGTGTCGGTGATTATCGATGACTTGTCTTTTAGAATTTCATGGTGCGTTTCTGCTTCATTGAAAGCAGGACAATTCGGTCGCATACAGTGGGATAGCTTAAAAAACAAGAATCGGTGAAATATACATATTCAAACTACTGCACTGAATAGCCATGCAAGGCAGAGAAGAGGCAGACGTGACTGAAATATAAGCCTAAGGTCTATGATATTTTTTTAGGCACGACCTGTCTACCTTCACAGGGAGGGAA
The DNA here is from genome assembly GCA_964035705.1 of Porites rus. Classification (NCBI taxonomy): domain Eukaryota; kingdom Metazoa; phylum Cnidaria; class Anthozoa; order Scleractinia; family Poritidae; genus Porites; species Porites rus. Next base: position 24,214,680 of record OZ037998.1, on the reverse strand, counting down.
AAGGTTCTTTGCCTTTCGATCCTCGACAAAAAGATAGACTACAAGAAACAGGTCATGTTTTTGTTATTACGTAACATCCACTCCTGCTATTTTTCTTCAACTTTCAAGTGAAACGTAACGGCCGTGAGTCAAACAGAGCGACCAATCTAAGCCCCCCACCCAGACTAAAATGACAGACATAAAACAAAACCAACAAACAACAGCGAAGAGTAAAGTCTATGTAATACTACCCTCCTTACCCCCCCCCCCCCCTCCCCAAAAAAGAAAAAATATAGCCTGCTGGGAAAAGGTTAAAAACGTGATCTTTTTACAGACTAGAAAAAATAATAGAACCCCCCCTAGCCTCAAAAAGAATTACCCACCTAAAAAAACCAGTCCAGTCCAGCCTTTACATCTGGCCGTAGGGAGGGAGTTGTTGATGTAGCGGATGGTAAAATTGTAAATGTTCTTGGGTAGATGAGACTGGGCCTCTGACCAAATAGAATTTACAGATGACAATGAGTACGGTACTTGATAACATTTGAGAAGAAGAAACCTTGAGATGCTAGGTGGTGTTGCAGTTTATCCTCTTGATTAGAACGGAAATCTTTAAGAACTTCCTTAGTGGATTTGTACACATCATATTGAATATTAGTGTGACAGCCTGACGATTTCCAGAGATCTTTTAAGGAATCATTTGGTGACTCTTTTAATGAATTTCGGAAAACTGTTTGGCACTGAGTAAATTTAATAGAGGGAGGACAAATATTAAGACCAAATTTATTGCGTTCTAGGAAAGCATTGCTCAGTGTTCGAGATATCGAAATATCAAGCCATTTTCGAATATAGCCATTCACTACAGAGTGGAGATGTTCCGTTCTCCAGGTTTTGGATACTAAGCTATAGTGAAATGCCAGGACAATTTAGATAGGACATAGCGGCTGTACAGAAGAAGTTTGTGTTTAGGATGGAGTGGCTTTATATCAATGTCATAATAATAATAATCATCATAATCATAACTGTAACAAAATTCTCAAATCTGATTGGCTATCAACTGCCCTGATTTCAGCCTTAATTGGACAGTTTGATAGGACAGTACGCGTCATGCCTAAGTACTTGGACAGTACGCGTCATCACGCGCGCGCTTAAATGGCTTTTTTTTTTTTCTCTGCTAGCAAAACAAAATTTCGAATTTCTTGTGTTTTGATTTAAAAAATAACCTATTATATCACAAATTTTGTTAAAGTTATGATTAATTGGTAAAAGAACTTCGTGTCGTCCAATTCGGTCTGTAGTCATACTTGTGATTAAACAAATCGGTGTTAATCACTCGTATGATTACAGACCGAATTGGACCCCACTCAGTCCTGTTACCATTACTAATAATAATCATAATCATAATCATAATAATAATAATAATAATTATAATAAATTAAAAAATTCTATTGCGCTCTTTCCAGATATGATCAAAAGCGCTTTACAAAAATTTCGTATAATTAAATACAGATATATATTGAATGGAGAAAAAATAAAAAATCAAATTTACAGTGATTCGTTAAAAAGAAAGGTCTTGATTGATTTCTTAAAACTATTTCGGTAAACAATGGCTCAGTTCGTGAAATGAAAGGGTTCTACGAGTGTTTTGTGGGCAAATTTGCCAGTCATCTGTTCCCGTTCACCGTGAGCTAGATATTTTGAGCACCTCGAATGACGGTAAACTGTTTCTTGATAAGACAAGTGATGCCTATTAAGTAACAGGACTGAAGAATTTTGTTCTACAGGAAGTCCAATGGAAGAAAACTGAAGAACAAGATGTCAAAAAGGAGAAATCGGTGGAACTACAGGGTGTGGAAAACGAGGAGCTAGATGATGAACCAAAGGAGAAGGATGCAACTTTTGCGGATGATGGACCACCTTGGACCAAAGGTGAGACCCTCAGCCAATTAAAAAAGCTCCTATGAGAATTAGTCGTCCCAAGCCGTGAATTATAAATCCAAAAGTCCTGAAAGTCTTTCGTGTATTTTTAAAATCAGATTTATGGCTCTGAAGAGGTACTAGCTGCTTTAGTTACATAACCTCTTATGGACAATTTCCTGATAGTTCTGTGTTGGAAAACTGGTGTATTTGATACCGCGAATAACACATACAGATACAACACAGAAAAAACTTTTTTAAAAAAAAGTGTAAGAAATATTCTCTCAAAAATTTTATTACGCAAAACTAGCACGCAGCGTGTAGACCGTGCATGGCTAACCTGTACGTTTCTGTGCGTTGTTGGCTTCTTCTATAAGGTAATTTTCTCTTCCCAATATTCGTTTTTTTTGTGTGGTGCACTTTTCTCGCATGCTCATCCCACCTTCGCACAGCGACGAACTTGCTCTCTACAATAGGCTCGTCGCTCCTACTGCCTCGGGCTTAGTCTCCCATATCTTATTCACATTCAGGAATTGTTTTGCGGATGACGCCAGGAGAATACATTATTGTTGTTCTCAAATTCATATGATTCATAAAAATGCAAAGGAAATTTATGGTTAATGTGCGTTTGGAATTCAGATGAAAATTTCCTCATTTTTGCATTCTTCTATTTTTTCCTTGTAAAGCCATTTTGTTTGAGACGTTTTATAAGTGATCGGCACACTATTTCATCAAAATATCAAACACCTCAAACCTTTTCTGTTTTACTCTCTTCTTAGCGCTTGATGTTGTTGTGGAACACTTTGTCTATTAAAGTTTGATATGTATGTGTAATCAAATGGTGACGAGTGAAATTGGACAAAACGCAAGTGAAATTATTCCCTAATTTCACGAGTATACCATTTGATTACCTATTAATATCATGGGTGACGAATTACGTCTTGCAACAGATTATCAATCATGGTTAGTCTGGTCTGACACTTTCAGTTCGGGGAGGGGTCCCAGGAGGTACTGCAGTGCGGCCACTGGGCCACTGGATCTTGGATTTTTGACATGTTTATCCTGGATCGTATCGATCGAAAACTCCACTCTCTCAAATGTTTAGAACTTAAATTTGGCTTATAAAGTTCAGAATTTTTCAGACATTTTCGGCAAAATACCTTAGAATCCTTCTCGATGTTTTCTTGTGTATTCAGGTTTTCTAAAGTGTCTTTTTGTGTCCTGATATCTTCATTGACGGTATTTTAAAACTTCGTCGCCATCTTGACAGTGAGACGTACAGAAGGGTTGCCATGGCAATTTTGTAATTTCTCATGTGAAATTACAAATTAACGCTGAAATTTCGCCCCAAAATTAAGGAGTAATTCGTCACCTATGATATTAATTACTTTAACTTCTTTTCACCAGAAAAAAAGGCTTCCTCTAACAAAGTCAAGAAGATTGGAGCTGCTGCAGCCGTGGGGGTGGCTGCTACTGCTGCGGGTGTACTAGCTGCCCCAGTGGTTGCTGGTGCTGCTTTGGGTGCGGCTGGATTCACTTCCACTGGAGTAGTTGCTGGTTCTTTCGCGACTGCAGTGCAGTCAGTTGTTTATGGTGGAGCTACCGGAGGTCTGTTTTCTCTTTGTCAGAGTGCGGCTGCAACTGGAGTTATTGGCCCAGCGGCGACTGCTACCATTGGTGGTGGTACTGGATTAACTGGGATTGCTGCAACTCTGGCGGGTTTTAGGCTATTTGTACGTCACAATTAGATCTTTCGTCCGTTTTCTCAAAAACAAACTGTCATGCAGGGCTTAAAATAATTTTCGGATATTTTAACGTGAAAGAAATTTTGTAAAAACCCCAGTTTCTGTTATATTTGCGCGCTTAATTCTTTGAGCCTGATCGCATCTATCGCAAACGTGGAAATTTCAGAAGAGTTGTTCAAGTTAATCAGAACATGGAATGCCGGACCGAGGGAATACGTTCGCTGAAATGTAATCTCTGATTTCTTCCTTTTCATTAAATTCATATAGGGAGGGAAGACAGACACTTTGAGGCTGGTGATTTGTGGAAGTGGAGATGGAGCATACGTGTTTGCTTGTATTGCATCTTCTCGAAAGGATACCGACGTTCGAGTGCTTAGTTTACATGACGATGAGGCAAAGCGCTGGGAAATTGCAATGCAGCAAAAGCAACTTGAGGTAGCATTTCTTTTTCAAGGGGAGAAGACATCTGGTATTGTATCCAAACCAGATCTGATGACAAAGAATCCCGAAGACGCCATGCGAGATGCTGAGATGGTGGTATTTATGATGCATGCGTCCTGTCATCAAGTTTATTTAGAGGCTTTAGCACCCCACATTAAACCGGGCACCATTATAATTGGTTTTCCGGGAAACCCAGAGTTTGAGTCTCAAGTTCGTCACGTGCTCGGGGAGAAAGCCCAGCAATGCACCATCATGAATTTTGAGTCATTACCTTGGACGTGTGAAACTAGTGAATCTGGAGTTACATGCGAAGTTGTTCATACCATGGACACATTGATGGGGAACATGATGGTAACTCATTTGTTAAAACCCTTTAAGCCCTAATATCAAAATTCAATTTCCCATTTGCTGTTCCTGTACGTTTCCTATAAATTAAAGTAGTGGCGAGAAGTTGTTGAAGTATAAACTCATTGTATCTTGTGTGATCATCTTAATGCTCATCACAAAGCATTGATATCACAACTCACGAGAATTTTGATACTGATCACTCTTAGGACTTAAAAGGTTAATGTGATTGTTTCTCTCGCTCAGACACCATAGTAGCTGTTTATCAGATTTTTTGATTGAACAATTCTGAGCCCTAAGATATCCTTATTAATAGCACTGGGATTTTTAAACTGCGTCTCGCGCGGGAGGTTGTCCATGTGCATCGTGGCTTTAGCATCCATCTAAACTGAGGAATTGTTCCAGACACGTTGTAAAGGCTAACAAAACCAAGATTCCGTTGTAACGGGTGTTTGCTTTCTGTGTTTACGTCTGTAATTATTTTGCCGGGAATTCTGCTGCCCTATGTGTAATCGGCTTTTTTGAAATTAGCCAGCGCCATAGTTTGCTACACAGCCGTTTTTAGTGTCGTCACGCAACGCTCCTCCGTGACGACACTAAAAACGGCTGTGTAGCAGACTACCAGCGCCACAGACGGGACTAAACTTCTGAAAACTCTAACTTTGGTTAGATTTCATCTGCGACGAAGGTTATGAAATCAGAGCGGGACGTACGCAAGGCAAGAAAGGATGTCGTTTTCAGTTTTAGTTATTCTCTCACTTTTACTTTTACTTTATTAATTCGCAAAGGCGGTAGCCATCGCGCGGAGATAAACTGTATTGCATTTTACTGAAATATTGCAGCCACTTTCTAATTAACTGTTTTGTCCTTATCATTTATTTTTAAACAGAAAGGAAGTGTGCCACCAAAGAAGGACCCGGTGGCCGCACTGCAGTACCTCCTGGGACCCCTCCCTGAACTGAAAGTGTCAGACCGGACTGACCATGATTGATAATCTGTTGTAAAACCTGTCTGTATATATGCCTCTGGACCTCTACAGGCTCTGATTGTGCCAGGTGGCCTGAGACTAGACTACATATGTTTGCTTTTGGAACGTTCTACAGCTGTTGGGTATAACAGATTTCCCAGGAACAAAGCAAACTGTCCGTAATAACGAAGTGTCCTTAAGCGGGCTTTGACGGTGCTTCGTCTTGTAAAAGCTAGGGGGATGAAAAGAGAAGAAATATGCGTATTCACGTATCAGTGCAGCTGTATTGTGTCCATTTAGGTAATGTAGGTTTGGGTTGCAAAATGATTCTGCTAAATGGATATTATGCTCAAGTAAATCGCATTTTCTATTCTCTGACGTTTTTATGTCCATAAAATACAATAAATAAAGAAAAAATTGTGTTAACGCTTTATTTGCTGTACACACTCATCACGTGTCAGTACAATCCAAGTGAGTCCTTTAAGATAATTTAGTTTTGTGGTGCAAAAGAATTTTGAGAAATAGTCACTATGCTCAAAGTGAATCACCTAAAGCTTTTTATACTCTAGTATTTTTTTACGTTTTATCGTTTTATCCGAATAGTAGATCTTTATCGTCGTTTTCACTAGCACTGCAAAAAACAACAACAACAACAACAACAACAACAACAAAAGAAAAAACCAGGGGGGAGGTGTCTCTAAGGGAATCAGCGATTTAGTCTTCGAGACAGTATGACGTCACCTTTCGCGTCAGTGACTTTTAAAATGGCCAGCACTCGCAAAGTTTTCGTTGAAGAGAGAAGGATGAAAATTTCGAATTTCTCACGGATATACTTTTCCGATTTCTTACATTTGACGATGCTAAGATCCCTATTGTCATGGAAAACCAGTGTTTGGGCCTTTTTTTCGGATGAAACGTCCAGTGGTGTAATGCGTTTTAAAGATTTCTTTCTATCGTCGATCAAATCTTCCGAGCAGTCATATCGTAGGTCACACTTTTAAGGGCCGGTGGACATCAAAAATCAGGAATTTAGACACAGAAATTGTAGGTTCATCAAAGGATATACTAGGTTTCAACTAAGTGAGCTTAGCTCAGCCCTTCAGAGCCAATGGATCCCCATATATCAATCCCTTGAAAGTTCACTTCCTGCACTTCGAACAACGTAAACGCCTACAAAAAAACAACACAAGAATCTAAGGTTACTAGAAAGACGTTATCGCCAAAAGTCTCGCGAGACTGTAAAGGGTCAGTAGTAAGAATAAAGGGAAACTAGCCAAAGAGAAAAATAGGATTAAAAAAAACAGAGAAAAAAAAACTGGCTTCACCGGAAGTCGAACCTGGTTCATCTGCACGTGACTTCTAGACCACTGCTCCACGGTGCCCTTCATCTTTTGGTGAGGTAGATTTAAATTTTTCCCTGCCATAGACGGGGTGTGAAAGGGGTGGAGCTGTATTTATCATGAATTCAAAGACACATTTGAAGAAAATTAGCTTGTGCATTATTTTGGGTTCAACGGGCCGATCGATCTAGATAAGAGAGTTAGCAAAGACACTGACTCAGAGACCAAGAAATCGATCACACTAGTTGTGGTGATGGAGAATTAAGAAATCAACAGAGGTCCACACTCGCACGGATTGATACTAGTAAAGTGCGGTCGATTTAATCAGCGAATGAATATTTGGAATATAAACGATTGTGATATGTGAATAGAACCTCCCATTCTGGAGACTAGACGTTGCTTATTTTAAAGGAAAATAAAAAACAAAGTAGTTTTTGATGACTTTCCAAGTCCCGTAAAGAAGATGGCGATCCCTCAACACGGCCCGCGATACAACTCAGAAAAATGACACAATTACAGACAAAATATCAAGACAGTTTACTGAAGCAGATAAAAGCAACAACAAAGCTCACACACGATAAAGTTAGCGATCCATAGATATATTTGACTGGCGTTTGATCTTTTACTCGACCCCCCTTCTTCAAATGACTTTGGTGTCCCTTGCTAATTAGCACGAGCGACTCGAAGCTCTCCCGTGTAACGATGTAAGGTCACAATGCCTCGTGCAGTGTGTCATCAAGAAACGTAGTTAGAAAACAATAGAGTCATCTCCGCCCCCCCCCCCCCCTACCCCCTGTAAAAAAGTAAACAACCCATGCAAAGTAACATAGTTACAGCACAAATTTCAATACGAAAAAAATACGTTAATAGTAGTCCGATGACATTAATTTGTCTTTACTGTTTAGCAGTCAAATTGTGGAATTCAATTCCGAATCATACATAACAACCATCAAGTCATCAAATGGGCTGTCCGATAATAATCATTGTATAACTGCATTTCAAGGATGATTGGTCTTTTTTATTATTGCAGCGTTCGAAAACATTCGGTCAATATGTAATACCGTAAAATTTCGAAAATAGGCCCCGGGGATTATATTTTACAAAAGCCCTTTTTGAAGGGCTTATACTTGGAGGGGCTTATCTATGGAGGGAAATTTGCATTTCAAAATCTATTGGGTTAGCCATATTATTATATAGTTGGAAGGAAATTTACGGTTTTTGCTTTTTTTTTTACTTTGTATTTCAGGGCAATTTCCAAGTACAAGCCTCCCGGGGGGCTTATATTTGGAGGGGCGATTTAACGGAGGGTTTTTTGCGTTACGAGTTTGGGGGGCTTATATTTGGAGGGGCTTATTTTCGGAATTTTACGGTATTATGCTATTCTACAAGGTCAAAAAATTCCTTGCTTCAAGTGTTCAGGTAGTGAGGAGCGGAAAACGTGACGGAGAGCTTTCCGACGACAAAACCGTAACGAAACTCATGGAAGTAACTATCCCGAATCATTTTCCCTCGCCCCAACCCGACCTTACGCTCAGTTCTCTTTTTTGTGCCGTCAACAAATACCTTAACGCCTTGACAGACCAAGGTCGCTTTCCATTTGTCAGAAATGAACGGCCAGCCCATTCCTAGTTTCCCTCGCAGCCGTTTTTTGCATGTCACGCAAAAAACGGCTGCAAGGGAGACTAACCCATTCCCATCTTGATACGAATTTTACTTTAAACCAAAACTAACCATCCAGATGAGTCAAACCCTAAATATTATAGACAAAGGACATGTTTTTTCAGCAAAACCTCTTGGAAAAAGCCTATTTCATTGCCAAAATGTCTGATCTGGCCATGGTCCTGCCGGTCAGTTCTGACTTTTGGAAAGTGCCCTAACTGTAATAATCAGCATATATCTTCTGATCTCAACCTATTTCGTAACTTTACATATGGGCACTCCTAACTGTCCTCACTAGACACGTAATTTTTAAAGAGTGGTCGATTTTGAACTCTCACTACCTCCGGCAGCTTGTTTGCATATACACCTAAACGTGCAGAGAAAATCTTTAGCATCATCCAGAACTCGGCTTTGTTCTAGAGTTTCTGTAATGTAGAGACGCCATCGTACGAAGTATATCCATTTCTTGTGGTTCGTGCCTTCCCGGCGTTACCAGCTCCTTTCAACCTGTAAAAAGATTTCATCAATTGTTTCATTTCAGAATACTCTACAGTACCTATTTACCAAAGAGACTATAAAGGGGACGGAGAGGGCATCCCCCATATACACCCTATTCCATAGGTAATTCGTCTCGAGTTATTTTTAGAATCGGGATAAAGTTACCTCGCGCGAGGCGTGGATGTTTCGTGGAGGTTTCGCATGACCAAACGCCGTGCAAAACATGTCGGGCGAGAGGCAATAGGGAGCTTAAGCAACAACGACGGCGACGGCTACGAAAACGTCACGTACAAAGTAAAGTCGCGCTGCTTCAAACTTTATCGCGCTTATTCCATCTCGTTCAATTCGTCAAATGCTGGCAATTTTTTCTGGAGTTAAATTCTGAAGGAGGGTAACGAAGTTCAGGAAAAGAAAAACAAAGTCGTTGTTTTGTGTTCACGTCCTCCACAAAACGTGAAATTAGGCATTTTCACGTCGTAGTCGTGTCAGTCGTGCAGTGACGGCAAAGAAATGTACAAAAAAGCGTGATGCACGTGCAGAGCTGTTGTTCTGCCAATCTAACCCTTTTCCTGTTTTGCCATTCTCGCTGACGTCCCCGTAGTCGAACGTTGCTTAAGCTCCCTAACGAAAGCGTAAAAAGATCGAGAGCATTCGTTTCATTTCATTTCACTTCTGTTTTGGCGCGAAGCGCTGCTAAGATAGACGCCCGATGCTATTTGGTTTCTTCGTTACTTTAACCCACAGGCTAACGGAACTATGTACCTTGAATGCCCAGAATGTTGAGGAGGCATATAGCCGGCCTTTCAAGCAAATATCATGACCAAACAAAGAAGATTTAGTATTATTTTAACGATAAATATCACGCAGCTGCGGGGAATATCAAGGCGAGTCTTGCGATGTTTCAAAACGAGTGTCGTTAACGTCTTGTGGCTTTTGCGGCTTCTGATTTAGAGAAGTCATCAATCAAAATAGCCTTTCCTGAGCGGAAAAGCATGGAAAAAACGCCGATAGCCACAGTTTAAAGTGTTCAGCGCTGGAAGGCTTTATTAAACCCCGTAAAGTTGCAGAAAATTGCACTCATCTGCATGATTTTGAGGAATGTCATGGCGAGTCTTTCGCTGTTTCTAATCGAGCGTCACTCAAGTTTTTGGCTTTTGCGGCTTCTGTTTCATCGAAGTCATCAATCAAAATTGCCTACCCTGAGCGGAATGGAATGTTGAAAACGTCGATGGTCACAGATTAAAGTGTCAACTGCTGCAAGGCTTTATGGTATTTTTAAACTTTCGTGCGATTTGATTCGTCAATCAAATCGTACTTTTTAACGGTTTCCTCTCTGATGATTTTGTTGAGATCACTTCGTGTGTATATACTAAAACAATTATTCTTTTCAATCTCGGTGAATAGTGACTTTACGAATATTTACCTGCCGCTTTCGTGGCTCGGTAAATAATCAAACAACTATTCACCTCTATTTCAAAGAATAATTGTTAAATGTAGTAAAATATTGAGCTTCTCGAATCATTGAAAACGGACGCGCCCAAGTAAAATTATGCTGGCAAATTGGCATAACACCAATTTAGTTTTCAAACACTTAGAACAATAGTTAATTAGCATCGTATCGGTAATCAGTCTGAAAACTTTAAACAGTGTTCGCTTTTTCTGGCTCAACTGTAATACCACTGTAGCACGACTTGGTTTCAGACTTTAATTCGAATTCAATTCAGTCAAATAAAGAAATCAACTCAGTAATAAAACGTTTTCATCTTATTCTCATACACTGCCTTATAATACCAGAGTTGAGTTCGGTACGGAAGCAGGACGGCGTCTAAAACCAAGTCGTGTTACTGCCGAAACGTCGAATTCATTTTGATCATCAGAAGCAGGGTTATACATACTTCTGATTACCACGACGTTTGAAACGGGCCCTACTAGGAGCTCAGAACTTGCAGTTCTAGACAGCAAACGTACTTACCAAAAATTTAAAGCCTCTTACTGACTCAACAAACGGTTATTATTTTACTGTAAGTAAAGCAATTTTACTTTTAAAAGTAGCCTCAGCAACAGCAGGCTTTTAGATAAAAATACATACCCACATTGTGAAAAACGTTTAACTGTATATTATTATACCTTATGTTTAACGGGTGAACGAATCATATTTGCGTATAACAAAGTGTAGGGGGTTTATGACCAACTCCCTCACTTACCGAAGAGTTACCAGGTATCTGAATGTTGCAAGGTGTTCTTTACTCTTTACAGCAGCTCATATGTCTCGTTTACAGTATAACTTAACGAATACAGTTCGACTACTCACTGTACACCCGGCCTACAACCACCAATCGACAACCTAACATTCAACTATCATTCTCCTATCATACTGACATCTGCGCCAAAAAGTTGGCAACTTAGATAATTTGAATGTAGGTACGTTCGAGCTCCCAACGAGAATATGGTTCAAAACCACTTACTTAAACATAGCATTGTCGAACGTATTTTAGTATTTAAACAGTAGATAAAGGCATATTTTTATCCCCCAAAATTTTTCATCTGTTCGGATTTCCTAACTGAAAGTCTAGTAATCCGAAAATTATAGACATCAAAACTTACCTTTTAGAAAATTTCAGCCAGAAAAAAGGATCCCGAAAATTCTAAGAGACCTTTTTAGGGTAAAAATCCGTTGAAATGGGCAATTATACCATTTTTTAGATGTTCGAAAAACGTAGGAGAGGCAGGCAAGCAAGAAATTTTAGTACAAATGCTCGGAGAATTATAGATCTCAAATCGTCTTCCGAAGAGATATTTTCCAAAAACTGACTCTGGGTGCCCCTAGCTGGTAGAATAAACAAACATATAAGAAAACCAATGAAAGCGTGACAGCAAAACTTACGAGGTAGCTACCTTAAACCAACTAGGCAGGAACTCCCTGTAGCTAACAATCAAGGTCAGCTAAGGTTCCAACCTGTTAATACAAATACGGATTAACCTTGATCCACAGACTAACCATAACAAAACTCTTGGCACGAGTGAAATAACATGAAATAGTTATAGATAATAACATACAAAATATTTCACAACAAAAGTTTCTAGTTTGCACCGTTTCTTCCATAATTGCGATGTAACTCTATTAAGAATAAAGTTTATCCAGTTTGCGTATTGTCTAGACTGCTACGTACCAGGCAAGGGATTCTTCCTGAATGATCTTTTACCCGGCCCTTTACACGGTTTTATCATGCAATTTGTCGCGGGCGAAATAAGAGCTGAGATGTGGTTGCAACTTCAAAAACGCCCGTAATAACAACCTACAATGTCACAGTGACTCAGAGCAATATGTTGCAGTCAACTGTATATGCATTACTCCCATAAAACAGCAAAAAAAAAACGGCATTGATAAAATGATACACCAAATAAAAATGAACTTTGAGGAAAAACCCCATCAGTAAATGATCGGCTGTGGATGCCTGGTAACAAGGAAGCCTCCCTAAGTAGTTTGTTTAAAAGACGTCTGTTCCTAGCCTCAGTCCAGGTGTTCAGATAGCAAAACGCGGCATTAAGATTGTGGGGAGCGAGTTAAATTGTACACTGGGAAGACGGGGGAAAGCACGAAGGGAGAATGGGGAGAGAGCAAGGTAACGACTGCAAACTTTCTTAACAAAGGATCGTTCCGGTATACTGGATTCCATTACAACTTCTTATTGGTCGATTATGAGACCTTCTGTTAACACTCGAGCACTGGTGACGTTGATGAGGAATGCGATATGGGGGGGGGGGGAGAGGGGACCGTTCATTTTTAATGGGGGAGAGGGGACTGGTGGAATTCGACGGGTAGCTCCTGTAGTATATGATGAGCCCCCCCTTCACAAAAGAGTTTTTGGACGGCTCCCTTTTGTGTCCCAAATTATTATTTTGACTGGAATGATTTGCCCGTGGGCAGGGAATTTGGTTGCAAATTTTTGAAAAAGTCAAATCCCCACCCCATGCCCTGCCTCCCCCGCCCCCCCTGGCATTACATTGAAAGGTGCATAATTTTTTTTTCCTCTCGAGCTAAAGAAGCAATGAAGCAACAAAAACTAATAATAATAACGCCTGATCTCAGGTTACCATAAACGCGATGCCGATTAATAACGCGACAAACGCGAGTGTAGCTAAATGTCGTGGGTCGTGGGTAGTGGGTTGAGGTCGTGGGTGTGGGTGTGAGTGTGGGTAAATGTCGTGGGTAAAATAAGGTTTTCCAAAAAAAAAAAATTAAAAATTAAAAATTAAAAGGCAAAAAGTTGT
>OZ037998.1:24156520-24196520 GCA_964035705.1 Porites rus | reverse complement strand
TATTTATATTGTAGAAACTATGCATTCTGATAAGATTTCCTGTATATCTATAGGCGTTGTGAATGGCACCTTGAGAAACGTGGCTCTCAGAAAATTTCGGCCTGATCTATCGGAAGTGTTTTGGGGAGGATCAAGGCTCAAAGTTTCATTTTCCATGTTTTTTCCTGTCCCAACTGAGTTTTCAGTTTTTTGTGGTAAGGATCTCAGAGTCTTGGCTTTCAAGAGTAGGCTCTCAGAGTTTATTAAGGACATTAAGTTACATATATCAAACTCTGCGAGGAAAATATAATTAAGACAGGATATATGTTTCAACTTATAATGTACTGTAAGCCTTCTGTTATGCCCTGCATACTCATTTGTTCAGTTTTTTTATTATTAATTATCCCTCGCCACTTCTCCCATTTGGTTTTGGCATATCAAATTAAAAGGTCTTATCAGACTCAAATTTTAAGTCTTGGGCTTGGATTTTCAACAAGGGCCTTGGCATCTTCATGTCATGAGTCTCTGATTTTACCATTCACCACCCAAAAGATGTTGTTATTTTCAGACCTGCCCCACAGGATTTACATCAGTAAAATTAAATGGGTCGAGCAATGGAGTCTGCTAATACAATTGAGTTAACTAGGGTGTTCACCAGAAAGGGAGCTGCACATTTCCTCCTGTTTCAATCTAATGGGATCCTATGGAATACACAGGGCCCCGAGAAATAGCCTACATGTAGCTGCACCCTCCCCCTGACAAAGGAAAAATATGTGGGGGAGGTACAGCTAACACCATCCTCGGAGACCCAGGGGCAGTTAGTCGGGTCGATAAAATGTTGGTGGTGAAAGTTTTCTGTACGATCGAGACGAGCCCCTGGGCACTTACTCTTACCGAACCAGTTCCAGAAGCGTTTGAGTTGCCTGCTTCTGATTGGCCAGAAAAATTTTTTTCTGGCCAATCAGCGAAGAGAAGCTGCCGGGTGGCTCTCGTGTTTTCTTACACGACGTAGTTTTCCTCATCGATCGCCATAGTTGCGTAGCGCGTTCAACGGGGCAAAATTTCTCGACGAAAGTTTCAGAACAAAATGTTAACAACCCGCAAAATTGCAACCTTTAGCACGGCTACAAGAAACAAACACTCTCCGATGACTTTTTAGGGCGGATCTTTCCAAGGTATCGTAAATTTTTATTACTGATACGATACGCGATGCATGACTTTCACTTTCCACACCTTAATTTGTTCACATTGTCTAGTATACAACACCAAGCTTACATTTTAGATGTCCATGTTCGTTGCACGACTTCTGAAACTTTCTACAGCATGAAAATTTCCGTTGCACGGGCCACGCAACTACGTCGATTGATCGTGGGAAATGCCGGCTAACTGCAGTGCCTTCTTCTTGCTTTGGCTCCAAACTCCTTTCGAAACTTTTAAGCTTAAAAGCTTACAGCAGTTGACTGTACGAATTCTGCTGAAGTTGATAGTAGTGTTAACTTTAGATTCGAGGGAGACCTCCAGCAAGCGCTTGAAGAATTAGAAGGCTTGTCTTTGTTTCCTGTGGTACAGCTCAAAGCGAAGCAAAGATTTATTATTGTGAAGATTGTGGAAAGAAGAGATGTTTTTAAGCAATTGATAGAAGAGTCTAACCTTCCAGATGTTGCCTATAAGCTAGGGGGTTTAAAAATCGTTCGAAGCTAAAGGTTACGAATTCCCTAGTAATCCATTGGTCATAGTGATTTCACCTCTCATGTCAATTGTTGTGGACCAGGTTAAGTACTCGAGGTCACTAAGAATTCAGGCCGCTTTCTTAGGGGAAAGCAAAACAAAAGATCAGAAATATTGAATGGATAGGGAGCGTTTTCTTTGTTGTATGGAAGCCCGGAATCATTAACTGGGGGACAAGAAATTCAGGGCCCGTTGCAGGTACATGCAGCTGTTCATTGGTAAGTATGCTGATTTGTTTACTAGGAAGGTTGCTACACTGAATTCATTGTGGGGAAATCTGAAGGGGTAAAATGTGATGTTGTTGCTCTGGAAAAAATGGGATTTAAGTCACTGGCAGGGGGATTCTATCACTGAGAATGGGAAAAAAATGTAAAAAATGGGAATTGAGGGTTAAACAGATTCAATGGGATTGATATCCCCCCTTCAGGACCCTCATTATACTTAACAGTAGATCTGACTTTTATTTAAGGATGCTCAGTAATCTTATGTCTAAAAGCTGACAGACACTTCACAAGAATTATCATATTTTTTTTGGCCTCATTTAATGACAATGAAAGGTGATGAAGTAAGCCTTGTGACTGCTTAAGATAATAGTGCAATTGAACATTTACATATTATAAATGGAAAAACACCCCATAATACAGAACTACAGATGCCATTACATTAATTTTATTTTTAAGCTGTTGAGATTTTTTTTTTACTTTTTTATTGGAGTTCACATGTCTACTTATAATACTGCTTGAGTTATGTATATACTAGGGAGCTGTAATATTTCATTTTATTTTAATTCGTTGATTCTTTCTGTCCCAAAGGGTTTGTTTTACTAGGTGGCCAACAAGTATACTTGAGTATATTATTTGAAAGCTGTCTAGAAAATGGGGTGTGCATTATATTTGGGTGCACATTATACACAAGTAGATATGGTATATCTACACATAACATACAAAAACTGTTTTCCAACACTCTGGAAAAAATGGAACTGTGCTGAAATTGTCTCTTACTGTTTTCGATAATTCTAAAAGTCTTTCTTCTTTTAGATTTCATTAAGCGTACAACCTGTAGGAAGAGAAAAAACTCCTTCCTTTTTTGATGACAGTAATGAAAACAGCAGAATCATTCCAAGCCACTTATGTTGCGACATCAGTGCCAAAGACTGTTAGTCTGCTTAAAGAAAATCAATGATCTGTGACAGGAATTTCAAGAATCAAATCTTCACTGCTTGTATTCTAGAATTTGTATTCTCTAATTGTCTTCTACACGAAACAATAATTGATAGTTGTAATAAGTTATGTTCTGTGGAAAGTATTTTAAAGACACTGTGTGGAATGGTGACCATGCAATGAAGATTTTTACCTTTCTGAAGAGGGTGTTTAAAGATTTAAAAATAATTATCAATGAAGAATATTATTGTCAGGTGAGGAGAATTATGATAGGGAAGTTATGAAATATCAAACAAATGCACCAAAGGAAACTTGTTAATATTTCAGCATTATTTTTTCAAAATAAGTCCAATCTTGTACCATCAATTCCAAGGGAGTTAAAACAATGGCACTGTGGATGTGTTTGAGGGGGTCAGCAAGGGGAAACATCAAGTCAATCATAGATAAATTAAAGTTTGGCAAAAAAACACATATTATGTGAAATTACTTTTATACATGTATCTTGTAATAAAAATTCATTTCTACGATATTAGCCATAATTCTAATCACAGTGAAGATTAACCCAGGTTCTCTTATGCGGTTTAGTAAGCCAGAGACCCAGGTCCTTGAAATCAAGAGCTGAAGTTGGATCTTTGGAAAGTGTCCCTATTGCTTGGTCTCTTCTCCCTGAAATTTCCTTAAGAGCATTCACTTCTTGTAAAGTTTTAGTGACTACAAAAATATCTATATAGACATCCCACCCTTCCACGATTTCTCAACTCTGTACCTACACGTGTCACACACTGTGCATTCATTGTCCTCCAAAACTTTCACACCAACCACTTTCAAACATTTTCGTGAACTGACCTTTATTTTTTTTTCTTCACTTAATCGTAAAAATAAACACACACAACCTGCAAAAATCGACCTCACTTAACAAGTCAGGATTCAGCACATAACCGGACCGAGATTTCGAACTAAACACAACGGCTGTATTTAAAATACGTACGGTAAGGGATCGAGTTTGGCGCGAAAGCAAGAAGGTGCGTGCACTGCAGCAAGCCAGCAGTTCCCACGATCAATCGACGTAGTTGCGTGGCCCGTGCAACGGAAATTTTCACGCTGTAGAAAGTTTCAGAAGTCGTGCAACGAACATGGACATCTAAAATGTAAGCTTGGTGTTGTATACTAGACAATGTGAGCAAATTAAGGTGTGGAAAGTGAAAGTCATGCATCGCGTATCGTATCAGCAATAAAAATTTACGATACCTTGGAAAGATCCGCCCTAAAAAGTCATCGGAGAGTGTTTGTTTCTTGTAGCCGTGCTAAAGGTTGCAATTTTGCGGGTTGTTAACATTTTGTTCTGAAACTTTCGTCGAGAAACTTTCCGCTTTGAACGCGCTACGCAACTATGAACTAACTATGGCGATCGATGAGGAAAACTACGTCGTGTAAGGGAGCACGAGAGCCACCCGGCAGCTTCTCTTCGCTGATTGGCCAGAAAAATTTTTTTCTGGCCAATCAGAAGCAGGCAATTCAAACGCTTCTGGAACTGGTTCGGTAAGAGTAAGTGCCCAGGGGCTCGTCTCGATCGATCGTACAGAAAACTTTCACCACCAACATTTTATCGACCCGACTAACTGCCCCTGGGTCTCCGAGGATGAGCTAACACTAGGCTATATGAGGAACTGCTACCCTCCAGGAAAAGAGACATGACGCACGCACACTTAATAGATAGAAAGTCAATAAAGGTACATCTGTACCTGCGTAATACTTTAACCCTTTTAGCGCCAAGTGCGACCAAGGGCAATTATTCGAAAAATTTCTCAAATTTCATTTTGTAGAAGTTGAAAAACAAATAGTACCATTTGAAAGTACAGACAGAGAGGTGTCATTTGAATGGTCATTTTGTCCACAGACTTAAAAGTTAGTACTTACCTAATACAGGACTCCAACATTTCACTCTGGCAGTGAAAATGTTAGAGATGCCAACTTCTGCAGTATTTTATCTTTTGCCTCAGAGTGTTCTGCTGAGAGAAAATCTTCCAGTTCTCAGATCTGCAGACTGAGGTAATAGCACAATTCTTTGCATCTTAGAAAATAACTCTTGTTCTCATAAATAAGTTTTAGATATTACAAAAAACATCCACTGCAATTTCGTAAAATTAATTGTACCATAACTTTTGACTCAACATTCCAATTCTGTGTTTTTTCATATATATACAAGTAGTTAAATAACTTTGGTCACAGAAGACAAAATTTATTTTGTAATTCTGATTTTATTAATCACATTATGTATAACTGGACTCCACTCAATCCTATCTTCCCACAAAAGAGATTATAGACTTGTTCTCAGTAAAAACCATTGCTTGATAAAAATGATCTGACCAATTGCTTTCACTGATGTACTTTGTTTTTGCAGATATTTTAGATTGGTATCATATAAGTGGGGTATAACAATAAGTGAAATGGCATCTGCAGCATCAGTCCTTTGTACAACAGCAGGAAAAGAAAACTTTCAACGTCTGACACGACTTTTAATTTGTGGAGGCACAAGTCTGCTTAGAGAAATTTTTGACCATCATTGCCCACCAAGCCATCTTCCCACAAGACTAAGGAATCGTGCCACAGAGGATCCTGCTTAACAAAGCAAAACTAACTAAGCCCCAGAGGGATTGTCTTTATCCCTCCCCAGGGGTATTTGGTAAGTCTAAAGACTTTGACCTCACTCTTTTGTTCAAATTACTGAGGACAATTTGTGGCCTCACACCTCCACCTACAGGATGGGATGCTCCACCAGCAGAAAGCGATTTAAGTCTTACTGCGGATTTAGTGAGAATAAAAAATTTCTGCAATACAGTCTATGGACATGTGCATCATATGGAGATCACAGATGATGACTTTAACTCCCTTTGGGATTACATCAAACAAACCCTATTAAGAATCGCGAGGCAAATCAGTTCAGCCACAGAAAGCAATTGTCAGAAAGCCATCAATAATCTTTTGACAGCTGCTCTTACAGAAGAGGATGAAAGGAATGTTCGGGAACTAAAGAGGTGGTATGAGGAAGATGTTGAAGTTAAGAAATCCCTAGATGACCTCAAAGTTGAAATAGAAGGTCTTAAGGAAGAAATCAAAAAGATGAACTCAGAGCTTGGAAACATTAATCAAGTTTTGGTAGAAGAGTTCAGCTCCATTGCAGTTGCCACTGGTAAGTGAAGTTTTCAGTATTCTTTCACAGGGTGAGATAAAAATTAAAAAGAATACTTGTCCTTTGGGCAAACTGTTGTTAAAGTCTTTTCACTTAGCCTGGAACAGGCCTCTTGAGGCTCACCAACCTGATAAGGTTTGCTTGCGCCTGGCAAATTGATTTTTGCCTGTGAAAATAATTCATATGCTAAAACATGTTACCCTGATGGGTCAATTCGACTGGCCCTAGGTTATTGGACAGAATTTTTGTTGGGCTGTGTTATTTGTCCTGTATAATAATTTTTTTTTTTATCTACGGCAATTCTCATAACAGATTTATGTCAGATTTCTAAGTTCAATATTGGACACACCCCACTCAGTCCCTTACAGTCTTAATTCCTCATGGCCCATGAAGGATCCAATCCATGCCCTCCTTGTCCTGCTTTGTCCTGGAAAGAAATGTGTCATGGTGTGGGAGCTGCCAGTCCATTCCAGAGGTAAAAAAGCCAGGCCGGATCCCATCAATAACACCCATGATCCCAGCTATGTTCAAGGCAAAATCCTGCCAATCCCACCGGCAACCTTGGTTTGCCCCAGGTGGGATTCCCTGTATTGTTCTCACGTAAAAGACAGATCTAGAGAGGCCACCTGGGAGATATTAAAGGCTGATTTAGCAACAGAATGGGAATTTCTAGAGAGTTAATGACATAGCACACAAATCGAACAACTGGCTTGATTGTAACCTGCCGTAAGGGAGAAATAATGAGTTGACATTCGAAATGTGTTGTCCTAGAGGGACTTTTGTAGTCTTATAATCTTAATATTGTGGGGTTCTCTCACGATGATCTGTATAAGTACTGGCAGTTACTTTAAACTTATAAATACAGTGGGGGGGGGGGGGGGGGGCGGTGGTCCAGGTGCCTTTTCTGATGCCATTGCATGGAGCCAATAACTATTGACCAGAGTAATCCCTCGTAACCATAACGACCCTATTTATAATATATCTTTTTAAACAGTTCTGTCTTTGACGATTGATTGTCGGACTACTCCAGAGCAGAGCGAGCAAAATGGCATTCCATCTACACAAGCAATTCTAAATCTAGTTGCTTCCAATTACTTGGCAAATGTTAACCCTTCATCTCGAGAGGAGTTAAATGATTTTGTACGGTATCTCACTGAACTGCGCAAAGTGCTAATTGTCGACACCCACTGTGGGAGTTTAATAATCAAAGTAAAGTGCAGCACTCTGGAGATCCTTGAGGATTTGTGGGACGACTATTGCATTGGTTACCTGAATGAAATGGCACAGAAACACCTTGTGACAGAAGAGATTCTGAAGACACTGGACCTAACTGAGCTAATACTTACTACAAGTATTTCAGATGAAAAGTACAGAGAATGTAAAAATTACTTCTTAAATTGTCACGGTAAGCTGGCTTGATTGAATTACTTTTAAGTAATGTTCCAGATAAGAAGCAAAGAACCAAACGTAAGGAACACGTCAGAATGCAAAAACGTGCTTCACAATTGTCTCTACTCCACTTCCGATTGGTTTGAACATCATATTTTACGAAATCTTCTCAAAGCAGCGTTTATATTAATCTTTTGTTTCTAACAAACTTCGTTATAACAAAATCTAACACAGAAATCCTATGTGAGGAACATGCAAAATTGTAGACTTTTCTTAGCTTTTGTTTGGGACTCTTATGATTGGTCGAATTCTTTTTACGCACAAAAATCACCCTTTAAAAATGGAGTTTAAATAAATTTTATTTCGTAAACAGCCTCTCTGTACATGTAGTTTTATGCATTCTCTGTGTGCGAATGAAAATATTCCTATGTGATTACACCATAACACAAGAAATTGCTTCCCGACTTACCCGGATCATTACACAAAAGGAAGGTTTCGCGGTTCAGCGCATGCTCATTAATCAAAGTGCTGTTTTTCTGTCGGAACATGCTGTATCATTTATGCAAACAATATGAGCATGTCATAATGTTGCTAAAGAACCAATCTGAACACCCCCCTGGCAGTCACTTGATCAACTTATGTGCAAAAAGCTGTTAATTCATCAACCATGGAATAAAACCTTCGAGTCAACAATAAATTCAACGTTGGTAGTTTTGGCATAATCCACTAATTTTCTCTGCAGTTTTAGTACTCCTCCATTCTATTTCAGGTTACTTTGAAATACACTTCTACTTTGAAGTACACTCTGAGATCGGGTGGGATTGTCAACCGATAGAATAACAATAAATTGGAAAAAAGTGATTAATGAGCATGCGTTGAACCGTGAACCTGTCCCTTTAAACCTAGTGATTTTTCAGGAACAATTTCTAATACCTTAATCCCCGTTTTCTACTGTTAAAGGTTTAGAGTCGGACACAGAAAACACCACTGGATCAGGAGAGTCGACTGAGGTAATTTGTTCCTAAAAGTGATTCTCAAGGTCGGCTAAATTCAGATAACTCTGTAGCCCTTTAATTCCCAGGGAGGTTAAAGGTAAAGGCGCGCACGAGACAAAGGCCCAAACTGCCAGATCTTATCCCGGTTTCTTTAGCATAGGCATGCCTAGGAATATCACTACTCCTTCCTGGACTGGATGCTGTTCTATCGCAGGGTTACTCCCGCCCCCAAGCGGTATGTTGCCGGTGCACATTTGTACAGCTGGGGGAAGAGAGACAAAGTGGAGTAGAATTCCTTGTCTAAGGAAACGACTCGATAGGCGAGACTTGAAGCCCGGACCTTCAGATCCGAAGTCCGAAGAGTTAAACGCTTGGCCACACACGCCTTCACACTTCCCAGGGAGCCTACAAGTCTTGTACGCGAAGAAACTCGTCTAGACTTTCTTTTTAAAGTCCTTTAAAATTTCCACCTCGTGGAAGCTCGCTTCGCTCGATAAAGAACTTTTGAGAGGTCCACTTGTAGCAAGTCTAAAACTTGTCATGAATTGTTCAGTCTCTCTTTTTTCACTGTGAAGAAGAACCACCTTCAGGTTGCTTACCCCAAGAGGCATGTAGTATGTTGTCGGAGACATTCAGAATGGAATGTTCATTTAACCATTTTAGTTCCAAACAATGGTTCAGTTCGTGAAATGAAAGGGTCTTTAATACGAGGAGTGTTTTTTGGGCAAATTTGCCAGTCATATGACTGTTCCCTTTCACTGTGTGCTAGATATTTTGTGCTCCTCGAATGACGGTAAACTATTTCTTGATAAGACAAGTCATGTCGTATTAAGTAACATGACTGAAGAATTTTGTTGTACAGGAAGTCCAACGGAAGAAAACCGAAGAACAAGATGTCAAAAAGGAGAAATCCGTAGAACTACAGGGTGTGGAAAATAAGGAGTTAGATGATGAACCAAAGGAGAAAGATGCAACGTTTGCAGATGATGGGCCACCTTGGACCAAAGGTGAGAGCCTCAGCTAATTAAAAAAGCTCCTATGAGAATCAGTCGTCCCTGGCCGTGAATTTTAAATCCAAAAGTCCGGAAAGACTTTCGTGTATTGTAAAATCAGATTTATCGCTCTGAAGAGATACTGTCCTAAACATAGCTACCTAACTGCTTTAAGAAGTTACACAACTTTTTTATCGTTTAACTCCGCCTCTCGTGAACCATTTCCTGATAGTTCTATGTGGGCAAACTAGTGTATTTGACAGCACGATATAACACAGAGAACATTTTTTTTAGAGAAAGTGTTCAAAATGTTCTCTCTGCAGATTCTTTAATCAAACAGCTTTAAATTGTATTACCCAACACTAGTACGCGGCGTATAGCCCGTGGCTATCCTTTACTTGTCTCTGCATTGCGGGCTTCTTCTATGATCGCATGAGGTCATTTTCTCTTCCCAATAGCGTGCTCAGGCTTCTGTTTTGTTTTTGTTTTTTTTTGTGTGTGCTCATTTCGCACATACCCATCCCACCTCCCCACAGCGACGAACTTGCTCTTTACTAGGGGCCTTCGCTCCTACCGCCTCAGGCTGAGTCTCCCAAATATGATTCACATTCAGGAATCGGTTCTCGAATGGCTCCAACAAAATGGTGCCTTATGTTGTTGTGAAACACTAAAGTTTGATATATTACTTCAACTTATTTCATCAGGAAAGAAGCCTCCTTCAAACACATCCAAGAAGATTGCAGCTGCTGCAGCCGTGGGGGTGGCTGCTACTGCTGTGGGTGTACTAGCTGCTCCAGTGATTGCTGGTGCTGCTTTGGGTGCGGTTGGATTCACTTCCGCTGGAGTAGCTGCTGGTTCTATCGCAGCAGGTGTACAGTCAGCTGTTTATGGTGGATCTGTAGCTGCCGGAAGTCTGTTTGCTCTCTGTCAAAGTGCAGGTGCCACCGGAGTTATTGGCTCAGCAGCGACTGCTGCCATCGGTGGTGGTACTGGATTAACTGGGATTGCTGCAACTTTGGGGAGTTTTAGGCTATTTGTACGTCACAGTTACATTTTCTCAATAACAAGTGGCAACTTTACAAACTGTAAAGCAGGGTTTAAAGTAATTTTCGGACATTTTACCGTGAAAAGAAAAACTCTTTCCGTTATGTGTGCGCGCTTAATAGTTTGAGCCTTATCACATCTATCGCGAACATGAAAATTTTGTTTATAAAGTAGAGGTGTATAAACACTGACCCCTGCAAGTTGACAAAATATCTCTGACAAAGAATTCTGGCTATCGGTCTATTTAGCGGCGCTAAGCTGGATAAGTCACAAACAGATTTTTTAAGTGCATGCGGCTTCTTGCTAATCATTAGTGTTATTGTAGTGAAAAAAATATGGTGTAACGTAATGGTAAAAATGAATTCTTTTATAATTCATTTAGTTGAAAGACATGTACTTGAAAGGTCGGCCCCTCTGCAGAATAACCCGCCAACTGAAAGTTTGTCAGGACAAGTGGTCATCTCGGTTGGTCGTTGTCCGTTAACCGGCTGTTATTTTGAGCCCTGTCATAACAAACAACACTTTTACTTTACTGACTTACTGACTTACTGACTTTATGAAACACGGTCGAGCCTTTTAAATGACCTGCCAAATGAGGAAAAAAACTTACTAAATTTGGCAATATTTTTTGAAAAAAATCTGGATTTGACTTCCAAGCTTATTTGAAGCGTTAATGTTTCATAAAATCGACTTATGGACAAAACCGATAACAAATTAAAACGGCATCGCTGGAAATTAATTTTGATATTGAATTTAGTCAATAGAAAGAGTCTTCCTTGACATGAACTTTACTACAGTGAAAAGTTTCAACTATGTTCGATTGAAACATGCCTTGTTTAGGAAGAATATTTGATGTTTGAATTCATTAGTGTGAATTTTTTATATTCGCCTCACACAGACCGTCTGGAAATTTCAGAAGAATTGTTCAAGTTAATCAGAACATGGGATGCCGGATCGAGGGAATACGGTCGCTGAAATGTAGGCTCTGATTTCTTCCTTTTCATTAAATTCATATAGGGAAGGAAGACAGACACTTTGAGGCTGGTGATTTGTGGAAGTGGAGATGGAGCATATGTGTTTGCTTGTATTGCATCATCTCGGAAGGATACCGACGTTCGAGTGCTTAGTTTACATGACGATGAGGCAAAGCGCTGGGAAATTGCAATGCAGCAAAAGCAACTTGAGGTAGCATTTCTTTTTCAAGGGGAGAAGACATCTGGTATTGTATCCAAACCAGATCTGGTGACAAAGAATCCCGAAGACGCCATGCGAGATGCTGAGATGGTGGTATTTATGATGCATGCGTCATGTCATCAAGTTCATTTAGAGGCTTTAGCACCCCACATTAAACCGGGCACCATTATAATTGGTTTTCCGGGAAACCCAGAGTTTGAGTCTCAAGTTCGTCACGTGCTCGGGGAGAAAGCCCAGCAATGCACCATCATGAATTTTGAGTCATTACCTTGGACGTGTCAAACTAGTGAATCTGGAGTTGCATGCGAAGTTGTTCATACCATGGACACATTGATGGGGAACATGATGGTAACTCAATTGTTAAAACCCTTTAAGCCCTAACATCAAAATTCAAATTCCCATTTGCTGTTCCTGTACGTTTCCAATAAATTAAAGTAGTGGCGAGAAGTTGTTGAAGCATCAACTCATTGTATCTTGTGTGATCATCTTAATTCTCATCACAAAGCTTTGATATCACAACTCACGAGAATTTTGATACTGATCACTCTTAGGGCTTAAAAGGTTAATGTGATTGTTTCTCTCGCTCAGATACCATAGTGTTAGCTGTTTATCAGATTTTTTGATTGAACAATTCTGAACCCTAAGATATCCTTAATAGCACTGGGATTTTTAAACTGCGTCTCGCGCGGGAGGTTGTCCATGTGCATCGTGGCTTTAGCATCCATCTAAACAGAGGGATTGTTCCAGACACGTTGGATAAAGGCAGCGAGGTTATACACCACAGAAAAAGCCTAAATTTAACCAACAAAAAGGAGCGATGACGTAGCAATAGAGTTTGTTATATACTTATACTCTACGATCAAACTGTATTGTAAAGGCTGACAAAACCAAGATTCCGTTGTAACGGGTGTTTGCCTTTTGTGTTTACGTCTGTAATTATTTTGCCGGGAATTCTGCTGCCCTATGTGTCATCGGCTTTTTTGAAATTAGCCAGCGCCATAGTCTGCTACACAGCCGTTTTTAGTGTCGTCACGCAACGACACTAAAAACGGCTGTGTAGCAGACTTGCCACAGACGGGACTAAACTTCTGAAAACTCTAACTGTGATTAGATTTCATCTGCAACGAAGGCTATGAAATCAGAGCGAGACGTGCCCAAGGCAAGAAAGGATGTCGTTTTCAGTTTTAGTTATTCTCTCACTTTTACTTTCACTTTATTAATTCGCAAAGGCGGTAGCCATCGCACGGATATAAAATGTATTGCAGCCACTTTCTAATTAACTGTTTTGTCCTGATCATTTATTTTTAAACAGAAAGGAAATGTGCCACCAAACAAGGACCCAGTGGCCGCCCTGCAGTACCTCCTGGGACCCCTCCCAGAACTGAAAGTGTCAGACCGGACTGACCATGATTGATAATCTGTTGTAAGACCTGTCTGTATATATGCTTCTGGACCTCTACAGGCTCTGATTGTGCCAGGTGGCCTGAGACTAGACTACATATGTTTGCTTTTGGAACGTTCTACAGCTGTTGGGTATGAAAGATTTCCCAGGGACAAAGCAAACTATCCGTAATAACGAGGTGCCAGTATTAAGCGGGTGTCCTAAAGCGGGGTTTGACTGTACTTCGTCTTATAATAGATAGGGGGATGAAAAGAGAAGAAATATACATATTACAGTACAGCTTTAGTGTGTCCATTTAGGTAATGTAGGTTTGTGTTGCAAAATGATTCTGCTAAATGGATATTATGCTCATGTAAATCGCATTTTCTATTCCTTGTCGTTTTTAAGTCCATAAAATATAGTAAATAAATAAAAAAATTGTGTTTACACTTTATTTGCTGTACACACTCATCACGTATCAATACAATCCAAGTGAGTCCTTTAAGGTAATTTAGTTTCGTGGTGCAAAAGAATTTTGAGAAATAGTCACTTTGCTCAAAGTGAATCACTTAAAGTTTTTCAGTCTTTAGTATTTTGCTTTAGTATATGCGAAAACAGTGGATAGTTTTTTTCGCGCGCTCTGATTGGCTACTCAATCAGTGAATATCCTGCACTATTCACTGATTCACCTCCAGTTCCTCCGAGCGAGCGACGCCAAACTCGCGTAAGTCGCGAGCAAAATGCCTTCCCGGTTTGCTGCCGTAACAAACAAAGAAATTTGAAAACTAATCAAGCAAAATGTTCCCGGAATACACGAAGAAGGAGACGAAGTTCGGTTTGAAAGTTTTAAAAGGTAACTTGTTCTCTAATCACATCCGTATGCAAAGCACTGAAGCAACGTGCATTCCTTAACGCGAGAAAATACATAGAATGTAAACTAAGTCAATACGCAGATGATACAACCTTGATCCTAGATGGCTCAGATAACTCAGTTCGCCAGTCTTTTAGTCTGTTAGATTCTTTCGCGACTATCTCTGGTTTACGAATCAATTACGAAAAAACAGAAGCTCTTTGGATTGGCTCTTCACGTTTGCAAAGAAGAGTAATCCTGGGTTTTCAACATATTATGTGGCCTGCTAATAAAGTTAAAGCTTTAGGGCTCTGGTTCTCTACAACTAAAGGCGAACCCTTTACTAAAGAGCTTATCGAAACGTGGTCACTTCTGAATTTTAAAAAACAACTTTCCAACTTCGGCGAAACACCAATTTGATACAACTCTCTTATACGTATTGACAACAAGCCTATCCATTATCGTAAGTGGTCCTCAGCAGGTGTTTACTTCGTAAAAATTAAATGACCTTGTGGAAGAGGATTCACAATTTTTAACTTTTGATACTTTCAAGGAAAAGTTTGCGATAAAAGTTCACTTTCTACAGTGCCACGGCGTGGTATGTGCCATCTCGAATACAAAACGTAAAAACCATTGTCCACAAATGAAACGTCCTAAAACCGACACCAAAAGCCTATTATCCTCTGAAGCTTTCAGTAAGCTAGCTAACAAATCATTTGTAACTCAAACCGCCTCTATCCCTTGTGACAGTCAGGAAAAATGGCTGACAGACTGCAACTTTTGTGACTTTTACACGATTGATTGGGGTAAGTCATATACCCTTGCTTTCCTGTGTACCAACGAATCTAAATTACGTGTATTTCGATTTTAACTTCTGCATAGAAAATTGGCAACGACCTATTTCCTTTTTAAAATTGGCATTAATGCTCTTAACCCATGACCCCTTAAATAAAGCAAATAACTAGACCACAATTATTATGGGGAAAAGGGATAAGGGATGAAGTACTCCAGATATGGACAGCAGGTCACTTTTCTCTACATATTGGTGTAACAGTCCGAAATCTACAAGGGGAGAGGTGATAATCCTCTCCAGGGAGTGATAATCCCCCAGGATAGTGAGAAGCTAGGTGATAATCCTCTCTAGGGGTTGATATTCCCCCAAGGTTGTGAGTGGAGGTGATAATCCCCTTGGGTAATGGGGAGGTGGAAAGACCTCTCTAGATGTCTAATTCCCCGCTTTAAGGAGTAACAAGAGTCTATGGGGCAAAGTGTGACCTGTATGGGAGCACTTCATCCCGAACCCATGTTTATTAATTGCCAACGACTCTCAATACAGATATCATCACTAATTTAAGCTAGGATTGCGTGCCTGCTGCCCGTCAGGAAAAACCCTCAATTATTTTTGAGGGAAACCTGAACCCTCCCGAAAGCAGAGCCAGACACTTAACATGAACCTCGAGGAAGAGTGGTTAGACGAAAATATATTAATAGAAGTTGTAAGTAAATGACAATTAAACTTTTATCAACTTAATAATCAAAATAAGGCCCAAAGTAACTAAGTGCACAAGCATGTTAGGATGCCTGGTACAATGATTCCCCTCAGTAGAAACCCCACCTCTTTTCTGCCATATCTTCTTGATAATTGCCAATTGATTCAAATTAAGTGTAAACAACAAAGATCAGTAGTTCGTATGACTGCAAAAAGTATAAGCAGCTTCTTAAATTTTTAAGCAAGAGAAAAAACCTCATATATAAAACCTTAAGAAAAACCAGCAGAGAGAATCAAGCAGTAATAAGGGAGGGTGGGATGGGATTTTGTTCCACGAAGAGAAGAATATGAAGTGCTATTTTGCTGAGCTAGGCGCGAAAATATAGGCATCAACTGTACATGTGGTAGCTGGCATCTAATTGGCTGAGCAAAACAATTAGTGTGACAGGGGTCCCATGCCGTAAATGACCCCTGAAAGGAAGTGAGCTGATTCCACTACTGGTAAGGGCGGGTTTATGGTTATCACATTAACTCCAATTTATCCTGTTGTATAAATTAGCTTCAAATCTAATGATCAATGCAGTTTCTGTAAAGAAAGCTCGGAAACTCTTTTGCACCTCTTTTGGGAATGCGCTTTCGTTAAATCCTTTTGGAATGAAATTAGTAACTGGATGAAAAAAAGCTCTTGCTTTCTTAACAAAGAATTCTCCTTTTTGTCTTGGATAGGCCTCGTGAACGATACTACAAACCTGCTTTTCCATCATGCACTTTTAGTCGCGTGGTATCACATCTTTTTCTCCAAACAAAAAGGCCTTAACCCTTCATGGGAACTCTTGTTTCGGACCATTCTAAATTGTCTTGATTATGAAAGACGTTATGCCATTAAAACTGGGACTTAAAGAAAATTCAGGGCAAAATGGGAAGCGTTTATCCGGGAAAATGATCTTTAGTCTTTTTTCCTTTGTCGAGATGTACGGAGAACAGGAATCGCGCTAACTCTCTAGAGGCTCTTTCAGGACTTTTCTAGGCGGATAATCAGTAATCGTGCGTAGTGCGTGAGTGTGTGTGCGCGTGAGTATGCAAGACTTTGTATTATATATCTGGACTGTTAAGTAATTAGTGTATAGTAGCAATGTAATCATGTATCTATATGCTTTATATGTAATTAATGTAAATCGGTGATGCAGATAAATTATTTAGTTGACTTGTTCATAAATAAGCTTAAAACTAAATTCAATAACCTTTTTTACAGAATGATTTTAAATACAAAAAGATTTCACAACTCCTTTAGAAGAACTTTCCCCGCAAGAGCTAAACAAATGTCTTCAAAAGTTTTATTTGTCGGCAAGAAAAAGCGACGACCGCGGCCGTTCGGTCATTGCGCGCCAAAATGTAATCATTGGCAACAGTAAATGAGTTAAAAATCACATTTTGTGCTCAATTATCTCACTGTTTTAGTATATACTAAAACAATTATTCACCTCAGTGTCGGTGGCTAGTGCTGGGTATTTACCTCGCTTGAATAATTGTAAATAATAATAAATCAAAAAATGCCAGAGGGGACCTGTCTATAAGGGAATCAGTGATTCAGTCTTCGAGACAGTATGACGTCACCTCTCGCGTCAGTGACTTTCAAAATGGCCAGCACTTGTAAAGTTTCCGTTGAAGAGACGGATGAAAATTTCTAATTTCTCAAGGATATAATTTTCCGATTTCTTAAATTTGACGATGCTAAGATCCCTATTGTCATAGAAAACCACTGTTTGGGCCCTTTTTGTAGAATGGAACGTCCAGTGGTGTAATGCATTTTAAAGATTTCTTTCTATCGTCGAGCAAACCTTCCGAGCAGTCATATCGCAGGTAACACTTTTGAGGGCCGGTGGACATCAAAATTCAGGAATTTAGACACAGAAATCGTAGGTTCATCAAAGGATATACTAGGATTCAACTAAGTGAGCTTAGTTCATCCCTTCAGAGCCAATGGATCCTCATATCAATCCGTTCAAAGTTCACTTCCTGCACTTCGAACAACGTAAACGCCCACAAACAAACCACACAAGAATCCAAGGTTACTAGAAAAACGTTATCGCCAAAAGTCTCGCGAGACTGTAAAGGGCCAGCAGTAAGAATAACGGGAAACTAGCGAAAGAGAAAAATAGGAGTAAAAAACAACAAAGAAAAAGAAAAAAGCTTCACCGGAAGTCGAACCTGGTTCATCTGCACGTGACTTCTAGACCAAGTAGATTTAAATTTTTCCCTGCCATAGACGTGGTGTGAAAGGGGTGCAGCTGTATTTATCATGAATTCAAAAATACATTTGAAGAAAATTAGCTTGTGCATTATATTGGGGTTCAACGGGCCGATCGATGTAGATAAGAGAGTTAGCAAAGACACTGACTCAGAGACAAAGAAATCGATCACACTAGTTGTGGTGATGGAGAATTAAAAAATCAACAGAGGTTCACACTCGCACGGATTGATACTAGTAAAGTGCGGTCGATTTAATCAGCGAAAGAATATGTGGAATATAAACGATTGTAAACTGTGAATAGAACCCCCCATTCTGCAGACTAGACGTTGTCTATTTTAAAGAATAATGTTTCAGGAACAACATCCATGTCAAAATCTCAAAATATGGCGTGCTTTGGCTCTTGGTGCAAATTTATTGCCAATGCAGCATACAAACAATTTTTCTCCCCGGTAGATCTACATTTAGTAGTCAGCAGAAACTATGTACCTCGTTACTTCTGGTAAATTTTGCCTTTCTCTGAAAATCCTCAGAGTACCGTAGTTACAATTAAACGAACCAATCAAATTAATTTGCGTGTTTGTAAAAATATCAACCAATCAACGCCTCGACAATGATTCACACTTCGTGCCATTTCTCACCTCTACTGATGTTCGAATTCGGAAGCATTCGTCGATGTTTGACTTTCCCTGGAAAAATCCACGGGTGAATTCTCAATGGTATACTTAGGGCCTATAATCACGAATTCGGCTTGTAACCAATTGAACTCCACAAGGTTTGTTTAGAGTATTCCGGATACCCTTTTGTTTCACGCGTGTCTTGTAACATGCAAATCACCTAAGAAATGGTATCTACTGCGCATGGACTCTGTCCCTTAAATGAATTACTAATCTTCGCAAACTTCGCAAACGAAAAAAGTCGGCTCTTCGCGAAATCATGACTGATGAAGTTAGTTTCCGCTTTGCAAAGGATAGTGGAGCAGTTTGTTCGACACTACACTGAACGAATTCAAAGCATGCATGTAAGTACCGAATCCTTCAAGTACGAAAGCAGGACCAACTACACGTTGACACAAACATTGCACCCTAATCAGCTATATTTTAGAGTATAAGAACGACTGCACATAAATATCGAGCAATGCGTGGCCGCACTCAAAAATTTATCCCTCTTTCATGTAATTCTGCAAGAATTTATCAAGGTTTCAAAGTTAATTTTAAAACATGCGAAACAATATGCCAAAAATATATGAGAAACAATTTGCGATTTCTTCCATCCTCGACATTGTACATGCGTGAGCAACGGCAGCTGTAACAGAGAATTTAGAAACCATATAAACGAACTGAACACATGCACGTTTAAAAAAACTGCACTTCACACACGGTTTGAAATATATATAGTCGTAAAAAAAAAACTGCGAAGTTACTTGTGGAAACACTTTTGAAGAAAAAATGCGAGCACAAGGAAACGAATTTTCAAAGCGTCGCCTGAAAAACCCAAGTTAATGCGTGACAATGCGACGGGGGTATTATTGCAGAATGCCGAACGCCGAATGATTCTGAAGTTTGGTAAGTTGGGTTAGGAAACCGAGTGAATCAAGTTTCAGGTCAGTTTTCTAAGTATAATGTCCCTAAATGAAACCTGATTCACTCACTTTCCTAACCCTAGTCACTAAACTTTTAGAGTCACTCGGCGTTCTGCATTTAGCGTTCGGCGAATGCAGAACGCCGATAGTGATTCTGAAGTTTGGTTGTTACGTAGGGTTAGGAAACTGAGTGAATCAAGTTTCAGGTCAGTTTTCTGAGTATAATGACCCTAAATGGAACCTGACTCATTCAGTATCCTAACCCTAATTCGTAAACTCAGAGTCATTCGGCGTTCTGCATTCTGCATTCTGCATTCTGCTTTCGGCGTTCTGCAAGATACCCCAGCCGAGTTGATGCCGAGTGACCATGTCATGAACAGGAAGTTATCTTTTTGACGTTTCCCGCACGAAGCAAAATAACCGGCTTTTGGATGTGTGCGAGTCTCGCCGTGTAAAAATGTGTTTCGCTGATGTACAAGATGATTCTAGAACCGAGAAATATGCCTAGATATGGTATAAAATGGCTATACTCTTAGATTTTCACAGCTAATTCCCATATAGCCGCCTCCGCAAGGGAGTATCGTTTAAATGAGACCCTACTTTCGCTATTTTTTCCGCCATTTTTCGGCCCGAAAGAGTGCGATATCAATTTTGTGAAACGATATCCAAGACTCTACTACTTTAATTCTGGCTGTTGACTCAATTTTATGAATTTGTTGCTTGATATTTCTAAACATCCCCCCTGAGGTAGTCGCTTTACTGTGAACGTACAATTCAACTGAACACAAAACCTAGTGAGGGAAACTTTCCACTCGGAGGAAGCAAAGAAAGGAAAGGTCGAAAATTGTCCTTTTGGAGTGTTATTGTTAGAATATGTAATATCAATTAATGTACAGACAATAGATAGTCTTTTTGTTACAATTTTCACCGCTCAGACACTGAATCAGAGTCAACAATGAAAGTCCAAATTTTTGCATTTATTATCCAAAGCAGTTTGTTATTTTTTTGAATATATGCTTTCGAAAAGATCTGAAGAGACATATTCGGTATACGATACGACTGTGGACATAATCTGTTACGCGAATGGGTGTTAGATTAGAAACGAAGACATGGCGTGACTGCAAAAGGAGCATAATTTGATCGACAAAAATAAACATAATAATTCATTACGCAGGAATAAAAAAAAAAGCTTAAAACAAAAATTATCATATTGAAAATTTCGTACGTCTACCGATTAACGGCAGGTCTATCAGACGCAGGCGGCCAGGAGCAAACGTTAGGAAGACCTCGGAGGTTTTCAGCTACAAGGCCCATGTTCACCCAAAGGGCTTTGCGCGCTTGTGTTTTTGTTTTGAAACGATTCTCTTGTCAAATGCAGTGTTTTGATTGGCTTCCACTTTTGAGGAGCGTTGCGTGACGATACTAAAAACGACTGCGAGAAAGACTAGCTTTTTTCACGCTTGACCGAAGCTTACAGAGACAGTATTAAAAATGGAGGCCAGTAAGACTTTAATTCTTTTCCAAATGGAGGACGATATATCGCCGACTTCGTTAATTGTCACCGGAGAAAGCAGTTCAAAATTTAAATTGGTAGTGAATGCGTATGGATGCTTTGTTGAGTCCGATGAACACAATTTAAGTCATATAATTACGAAACGTCTAAGCACCAGGTACGGCGAGATTTTCCTGAAGCCCGATTCGACTGTGAAATGTTTTGATTCCTCAATCTACCATTTTGTGTTAATTCTTAGGAAGCTTAGTTATGTGTTCTCCAAAGAATAATAATAAGTTGTGTTTGCAAAGCGTCGAATCAGCACTGCGTACAGTCTTGTCGTCGCTGTAATCGCTGTGTTACAGTTCCTTTAGGTTTGGCTAAAGACTGGTTTGCTAATAATAGTTCTCGCTACTTTAGAGCGATACGCCAGACGATAAATTTACGTTAAGGATATCACTCGCTTCATTGGTTAAATTAAATAAAGCATTGTTCGTGTTAGATTGACTCGCTTGTTTTTCTTTTAACTGATTTCGACGGGACCTTTGTTCACTGTAGAATTGAACTGTCTGTAGAATTTGCAGCCAAGAAGAGCTTCTTTCCTATCTCTCCAGAGATTGAAAAAACGGATTCACGGAGACGAATGTACTTCGGCGACCCCCGTCGACGCGGTTTTCCAACCGTACGTTTCGATGGCACCGCCATTGAAAGTACTGCAGTGAAACAAACACTCACAGAACCAAAAAGGCTCGATAGCAGACCAAAATATCCAAAAAGATGTAAACCAGATTTAGCGATCTGTGGACAGCTAACAAAGATTGACTCTACACACTCAAGGCAGCGATTTTCAACTACGCGAAATGTTTTTTTCTGGACTACAGGGCGCGCAATGCATCTAGGGTGAACATGGGCCTTTAAAGTTCCGCAAACCTTTACGCACCTTTACACTATCGTGTAAAGGTGCGTAAAGTTTAACCACTAAAGCTGCCCGTAATGCTTCTGCGAAGGTTGCGTAAAGAGAGCTCTTTACGGTACGCAAGGGAAGTAGCGCAAAGCTGTTTAAAGCCTAGCGTACAACACTCTTCGTGCCCTGTGCCATATTTGCGAGCCCAGGACCTTGTCTTCACTTTAATTTTAAAAATGTTAGCTGGTTAATGAATAGTACACCGTATGGTGCCCAGCTATAACTTGATGGAAATTGTCACTACGCATATTTGATCTGTTTTATTGCTCAAGACAGAGTTAAATACTTCTTGAACTATAGTACAGTTCCATCATTAGTTTTCATGACACATGACAAAACAATTTCCTAATGGGTGCAAACATGTGATAGGTTACTAAACAATAATAATATTTTGACGTCTCGTAAAATGTTTCGAACCACCAGGCAGTTGCGTATGCCTCAACTGTAAAAGTCAGTATTTGTCTAACCACTTTCAAATTTATTGAATGTTTGGCAGCATAACCGTCAATGATGTTTGCACACGATAAATTATTAGAACCACAGCTGTTTTACATGATTTAGGGTCATATCTGATCTAAAAAAATTCATAACCCAGCCGTAACAAACACTCCTGCATCCCTGTGCAACAGAGTTTATGGCTGGTACAGCATGGTTGGGTTTTTGTCAAACAAGTTTCACCAAGTTTTACCAGGGTTGTCCAGTTTGGGGTGAGGCAACTTATCTCCAAGTTGCCCAGTAACATCACCGTACCTTTCCTTGGTCAAGTCCTAGTACCTGTAACTTCCGTCAAGGACCTTGGCTTCACACTTGATTCGAACCTGACCTTCAATGGCCATATCGCTTCACTAGCCTCCTCTCTTTTGTCAACATTAGTTCAAATAAATAGGGTACGAAGCTTGTTCTCTAAAGATGTACTGTACATAATCCTAAATTCCCTACCATTAAGCAAACTGTTCTCAGTATCGCTTGACCGTATGGTCTCGAACTTCTAAAGAAAGCATCCATAAACTATAACTTATGCAAAACTTTGCCAGCCGTATACTTACCGACACAAAAAAGTTTGATCACATTGCACAAGTCTTACATGAACTTGGTTGGCGCACCATCTAAGAGCTACTACCCTTACGTGATATAGCTATGACCTTTAACTGTCTCAATGGTATTGCCCAGCTTTGAAAGCGTCCTTAATACTTAAAAGTACTAAGGGCGCTTTCCATTTGTCAGAACTGGCAGGCCAGACGAGTCAGATAGCTAATGAAATCGACTTTTTCCATAGGGTTTTTGCTGAAAAAGAATCTCCTTCGTGCATACTATTTAGGATCTGACTGATCTGGCCGGATAGTTTTGATTAAAAGTGAAACTCTCATCAGACGGGAATGGTCTGGCCGGTCAGTTCTGACAAATGGAAAGCGCCCTACGTTTGTAAAACGCTCAGAAACTATACAGAACAATCAACTTAACTTCCCTCAGTGCCGAACCTCTTCAGCACAGTGTGCCTTCACCGTTTCAGGGCGTCTAAATATTGGAGCAGTCTTCCCAGCGATATTAGAAACTCTGCCTGTGTTGAGGTTTTTAAAAGGAGTGCCAGGCTTGAGATAATCAGAATGCGGAAATAAAAAATTTACCCATAGTTTGTTGATCTTTGTAATTAATTGTTTATTAGTTTCTTAATTTCGTATAATTGTGTTTCTAGCATTTAAATTTAATTGTCTTTTATACATGTAATTTTTACCTATTTCGTACATTATACTTAGTGAATAATGACTTGTAAATTAATTTTGAAAAGCCCAATTGGGAGAATTAATAAATTTATTAATTAATTGATAAAAAAAAAACACTTAAGCGTGAGTCGCGAACAAACCCAATTAATATGAAGTCGCCAAAATTCAAATTAATTACCTTGAAGTCTACCGGGTTTCAAGGGCGGAAGATTTTTTCACCAGGTTGTCTGAGTAATGCATGTGATGAAAAAACCCAGAAGGTACAGTGTATGATTTACAGCTAGAGCGGGAAAGTGTGAAACTTCACTACAGTACTGTATGATCCTTGTAGGACTTTAAAAAAAAAAAAAAAAAAAAAAAAAACAAGATTGGCTTTACTAAGTTTTAATTAAGTTTTGACCATTTATATATTTAAGCCTTCATTCTGTATTATATGTTATTTTCCACAACTTCCTTTGATTGTTGAGACTGGAATTTTCAACTGCTTATAAATTTGTTGAAGGCATAGAGGGGCGAAGAAAGTCAGTTTTACAACTGGTCATTTGGGCAAACTGTAGCTAGCATGTACTAGCCCAAGAGTCATTATTACTAGCTCCAAAAAACATTTGATTAGCTTTACTGTTCATCTGTAATTACAATCCCTCCCCCCCCCCCCCCCCCCCATCGCCGAATAGTTCAATTATCCATCAGGCAAGTTAAGAACAAAATTGACTTGCCCAATAGCATAATCCACTAGCCCCAGCCTATCGGACACAACTTTCTTTACACGATGACCATGTACTTGAATCCAAATTTGTGTATCTGGAGGGAAGTACGTGTGTTACATTAGTATATGTTTATGTTATATTTTGTAGAATAGTTTTATAGATAATGTCCCATGTACATTCTGTAACCCTTTGTGTTTCTGTTCTGGATTTGTAGGATTGCAAGTGAAGGGAATCGTGCTCTGTTACCAGGGTAGTTGGGTCAATCTACTAGTGTGGTGATTACAGTGGAAAAGAGCGTTATCCAAGATCCCTTCAATAACTAAAAGGTGAGAACCTTGTTCACTTACCTTATTAACAGAATTTTCACTTAATCGAATGATAAGGTTCGAGTAAGTTCGGTATAAATCAAAGACAATGGAACTCTCACAAAAAAATTTGAGTAATCGAACCCAATCCCAATCAAACTTTGAAAAGGTTCGATGGCTTAAGTTGGCATATGTTCGATTAAAACTCGACAATAAAGAGGAAAACTGAGCGTATTTTGCTGAATGTTTCCTTTTTTCAGTAGGATGTCTTACGACTGAATAGAGAGTGTATATTCTAGGAGTGGTTGTAGAGGATCAGTGTAGTGTATTTTTTGGTGCAAAAATATACTACAGTCAATCTAATGTTTGCTTCACTGTTTCTTTTTTGGTTCTTTGCTGATTTCCCGGTGATTCTTTGCATGCTAAAAGAACTCTTTAAAATCTTTGTTTACTTTGAGTGTTGGTTTGGAATGTTTGATTAAGTTCAATTGGTTCGATTGAGTTCGGAAATTGAACTTAATTGAACTCTTACGCAAATTTTTTGGTTCCATTGTGTTCCATTACCAAAATTTATCAGAACAAATAATTCTACTAACTTCGATTGAGGTAGATTACCAAACAGTTTGAGTGGTTACATCAGGTCATTGTTTTTAATTTAATAAGGTGCAATTTAATCTTTATTTATTGGAGGCTTCTAAGGCTAAGGCTTATTACAGATCACCAATGCAAAAATAAGAGTCATAAATGATAATTTAACCAACCAGGCAGCAGCAGAATGGGAGAACAATTTTGAGTCCATTACATTTTGGTACTCCTAGCTGCAAATAAAACATCTTGTCAACTGGTAGTAGGGCCAGAATTGATTAATTTAACCCTGTTTAACTTTATCTGTTAAGTTGTTGTTATGGCAACATGTTTGGCCGAAGTTGTTTTAGGAAGGGCAGTTGGGTAGAAAACTTTGTATGCGACTGATCATGATTCTGGATTGGAAATTTTGTTAGTTATTAAAGAAAAAGAGGGAAGTTTCGCTTCATTTCATTCAAATATAACACTCTTTTCAGCAGCATGAGCCAGGTGATCTTGTAGATTGTTTGATTGTTTGTATTTCAACTTAGTTACCTTCCAGAAGGTCAACATTGCAAAATTCTAATGTCATAAACTTTGAATTCTTATATATTTTTGCATCTTAAAATTGGAAGAGCAGACTTTAAGGTATCAAATTTCTCTTGATGAAATATCCCATATCAGGGAAAAATGTCAAGGATTTAGGATTCAATTATAGATTTTTTGATTAAACAGTATATTGGGATATACAATTAATGTAGAGTTGTAAGGATTAATTTATTAATTTAATTTTAGGCTCAAATTTTAACTGACGTAGATTGCAAGTGAGAGGGATGATCGAAGGATTTTTTGGGGTTTAAAAATTTCCTTTTCGGGATTTTTTGGGGTAGGAAAATTTCGGCAAGTATCTTTTTTTGGTAGCTTGATTTATAGCCAAATTCGTTGTATCACGCTGCGCGTTTGCAAACTTCGAATGGGTTTTTCTGTTCCGTTAATCATCTGAGTGGGGGCGGAGTTAATGCTAATCACAATGCAAAGCACTCGCCTAGCTTGGCCTGCAAAAACAAACCTGAGAATGACTCTAGACTGCTCAAGAATAGCGAAGGAAATCGCGGTAATGAGTGGACTTTTTGTAGAGGGCAAGGGACAAGAATAAGAATGATCAGAATTATCTTCGAAGAAAACTAGTCGATTATTGCCCGAAACAAGGCGATCACAAGCAACGAACCTTGAAACACAGAAGCAAACAAAGTGGATCGAAATGCACCTATCACAGGTAAAGATGTGTTTCCTAAGAGGCCCGCAAAGATGATTGACGGAACAGAAAAACCCAAAATTCCTTTGAAGTTTGCAAAACGCGCAGCAGGATACAACTAATTTGGCTATAAGTAGCGGGATTTTTGGGGGTATTCAAAACTAATGTTTCTATTTTTCGTGTTATATCATTTTATGCTAACTGGAAATTTTTATTATGGCTCGGAAATTCGGCATGGGAGTTTTTGGGGGATAAGTTTTGGTCCAGCGATTTTTTTGGCCCCGATTGTTTGAAGCCCAATGGATTTTTTTAGGTTTTAATTTTTGCCCCCATTCGATCATCCCTGTCACTTGAAATCCGGAGTACCCCCTCTGGGTTTGAGTTAAGCTGAAAAGGACGCTGAATTTTTCAAACTTTCCATCCCAAGTTAATCTATATTTTTCTGATTGGAAACTGTGTGGGGGAGAGTAATGAAACTAGCCATTGTCAGGTTGAATGATTGCACGTATGATTGTGAAAGTAGAACTTTTTTATTATGAACTTCTTAAACTTTCTTAGGTGAAAGTCGAAAAGCTGGAAAACTACTGTTTGAGACTCAAATGACAGCAATAAAACCGGGATGGGATTCGCACTCTCGCGGGATGTATTTTATTTCGGTTTTTTGGTAGCTGCAGCTGAGTTCCGGTTAGGTTTCGGTCGATGTTAGATAGGATTTCATGACTTGTTGACACTAATGTATCGGTCATATCGAAGCTTCAACACCCCCCTCCTGGAACCCCCCCCCCCCCCCCTCGGGCATTTGACTTTTTTGAAAATTATTGTTCAAATATTCCCCTACCCGGGCCAAAGTGCCGTTCAAATGCCCCACACTAGGGTCCATTCAGGTGATCAAATGCCCCCACCCCGAGAACATTTCACAGGTACATAAATGACAGAAGGACGCCACAAACGCCTTCAGTTGTCGAACAAAATCTTTATAAATATAGCAAATAATCCACATTCAATATAGCAAAAACTGAGAAACACTGTTAGCGTATTTAATACGAACAAAAGTCTCGTCCAAAGCGGAGAAAATCCCTGCTACAAGGTCACTGAAGGCTCAGAGTTTCTTTGTGTGTCATGCAACATACAAAGAGTTATTTAAAAAAAATTCCACCTATTGAGATTACTGCATCAGGAAAAAATTCACTGACATGCATCATCGCTCACCTTATTAATTAACATACATGTGGCAGGTCAAAGTAATTGACCTCTGTTGAGCCCCGGGGAGGGGGGTACTTTAGGACTTTCTGGGTAGGGATGTGCCGCTGGGACTCTGGAACCCTTAACCTATACCAGAGCTGGTTCAGCTGAATTTTGCTACCCTATACTAGAGTAAACTCCCCAAATACCCCCTATCCTAGAGTAGCTGTTTCCCTAGTCTAGATAAAATCTTCAGCCAACTGATCAGTTTCGTGAAAAATGATACCCTATTCTAGACCCAAACGCTCTGATTTATATACCCTATCCCAGAGTAAACTGCTTGAAAACCATACCTCGCCCCATGTAAGGGAATCCAGGACATTCTTGGACTCTGGATTCCACGCTGTGGATTCCGGATTCCAAAAAGGGCTGGATTCCAATTTTTACTGTTTTCGTGCTTTTCTTTGCATTTCGTTTTCGTGTTCGAATCTTGCGAAATTGAAAGACGTTGTTAGAATGCATAACAAGTTTGTTTTCTTTTTCGATTTATAAATTACGGGTTGAATGTATTACAGTTCCGTAAGGGTTTATGGTATAATAAGGAGGGGGGCATTGGGGGACTGTCCACACCGCAACACCGCGGAAACTGAAAATAACAAACACCGCATCACCGCAAAAAAACGTGGCGAAACACCAACATCGCAATTTTAAATTTTGTCCTTCGATTAATCTAATCCAAATCTCCATATAACTAAGGATTGAGGATCTCGGAGCTGGTTAGCGATTAGAAGTCGATTCATTTATAGAGACACATGTACAGTAAGCTGTAGAACAGGCGCATTAGATATCACTTCTTAACTGAATTGCTTTCACACTTTCTCATATGACACATATTAGACACGAATTTTAGCCAAATACAATAAAATACACTTCTCCTAGGATCACGCGATAAGCATTTATACTCAGTAAAAGATTGACAATCAAAAAGAGCACTAGAGAAGATTAAATTGGACTCCAAGCTGACAAAAGTGTTGTCCCGGTCAGCGCGGCCCTAAAGTGACTAAAGTTGTGTGTCACATAATTGTCTAAGAATGATGACATGGCTCAAAATAAATTTCGGACAGTGGCCGGACCACGTTGAATGACCAAATAAATGTTTAAGCTGTCAGGTCTCGACGTTTTTGACTGGTCAAAATAAAGAAAGGAAGTTAACTCTTGACAGTCTGCAAGCCCAAAATTATCAGTTACTTGGTCTAGTCGTTGTTGAACCATTTAAGGTGGCTGAACACAGTTTTGGCAGTTTGGGAGTATATGTCATTTGCCAAATCAAGGCAAGAGAAAGGTTGCAGCTCACAAGCTGAAACTTGGCAAGTAAAAAATATACTGATGAAAGAGTTTGACTGACAGGTCAAATGTGACGTTTTCGTGGTTTCCATGGCAACACGAACGATTGACTACAACTTGTGACTTGCTTGCCACCACGTTCAGTAAATCATGCAGCTTTGTCTTTGGCACGTTTAGATCTATCGCAGTCAGCTAAAAATTGGTATGATTTCACAACACAGTATTACAGGTACCTTTCTCTCTCAGCCTTTTGTTTTTGCTTTTGCTATGCCATAACGTCTTTGAAAAAAAAACGTAGAAAAGAAAAATCCAACAAACTACAAACTGGTCTGATCGAAGAGGTGGCGAGATTTCACTCGAATGCCGGGGATGAATAAAAAAGGCACCCACCGCGTCCTTGCACGTGATTAATTTAGTGACAGCTGATTGGTACGGTTCTGACAGTTCCTGGCTTATTTCTCAAATAAAGATTATCGAAACAATGAATCTGTTCTCACCAAAAATTTGGCACTAGGAGACTGTGAATTTTTTTTTTTTTTTTCTTTTTAGGTTAACTGTTGAACGTAGACGTTTATTTTCAATTGCGAACCAGGAGGACCTGGAAGGTTTAAGAAAAGGTTCACCGCAGGTGCACCTTTTCCAGTCCTATGCCAGGTCAAAAAGCTTGCATAAAATCGCTTTTGATTTTTTAAAGTTCAGCGAAGCAAGTGAACAACAGAGAATCAAACATAGCCAGCGGTCGAAGTTATTCATAATTCAATTTATGCCTTAAAAAGGCTGCACTGTGTTCCCTTGAAAACCCCCAAATTTTGTGATCCTGCCAGCCGCTCATAAGCAAGGGTTCCCTCGCTATTGTAGAATTTTAATCATGTGACCGTGACCTCGACCTTTCATATGGAGCTCGTGAACCATTGTTTTGACACCAGATATGCTGATATTATGTTGTCACATTCAGGTCTATACCCTGGGGAGGCTTTCCATAGATGGTTTTTCTTTCGAGCGAGTAGTTCAATTTAATCTGGAGTGGATCTTTAGTAAGTTGGATTCCGGATTCCAATCTTTAGTAGGATTCCGGATTCTTAGTGCTGGATTCCGGATTCCAAGCCCAGGATTCCGGATTCCAGAGGCAAAAAATTCCTGGATTCTGGAATCCGGATTCCCTTACATGGGGCGACATACCCTTCACAGCGGCACATACCTATATAGCCCATATATGGCAGTACCACCCCCACCCCCCCCCCCCACCCGGGTGTTGAGCTTTTTATTGTTGTATTGAATCGCCGGTATAGGCATAGTAATTCATTATAAACACAACTCATTACATTCATATATTCAAAGCCTGAATCCAATATTAAAAATATTAAAATTTAAATACCTTCAAATACGGCACAAACCTCGTAAGCATTTGGCCACAA
This sequence comes from Porites rus, assembly GCA_964035705.1. Taxonomy (NCBI): domain Eukaryota; kingdom Metazoa; phylum Cnidaria; class Anthozoa; order Scleractinia; family Poritidae; genus Porites; species Porites rus. The sequence continues at coordinate 24,166,350 of OZ037998.1, read as the reverse complement.
AGGCACCATCTTTTGACTTTTCCACGAAAATCCTTTAACACCGCGTCCCCCATGATAGAGATTTCACATGAAATCGAGGGATCAGTTCAAATTCCCCACCCCCTGGAAGACTCTGATAATCAAATTCCCTCCTCCTCGGGACGGAAAAGGTGTCAGATGTTCGGGGTATGCCCGGGGGGGATGTTGAAGCTTCGATTTGACCGATAAATAATTAGGGAACTTAGATAGAGACGTTTTCGGGGCGACGGCGACCGGACTAGCGGAGCAAGCCTGGAACAGAAGTAGCCGTCGCTTCCCTCCAAATTCGAACATTAAGATCGCAGTGAACTCAGGAGGACGGCGCCTTGGAAGACTACCGAAGAGGAAAATATGGCTTCACATAAAGAATTAAGAGAATTAATGCTTATTTGCTTGCATGCAACAACAATAACAACAACAACTTTATTTCAGTATTCTCTCGTTAGTACTTGGTATTACCTACTATTCTAAACAATTTTCAATACATACGTTTCATCTATACGATACTCTTACGAAAAAAGTGAGCTAAAAACACAATTAAAATATCAGAGTTCATACTTTTTGTTTGGATACTTTCATTTGGCTCGTAGGATAATTTTGTCCATGTAAAGCTCGATTACGGTTTGCTGTTTGCCATATTGGATCAGATTGGATCTTGACTCTGTGACATGAAACATAGAAACATTATAAAGATGTAAGTTTTGATAACAGAGCTTGGAAATCGAGCTTGAAATGTAACTCAAAGAAAACAAGGACAATTTAAGAACGATAATCTGCAAAATTCTGGTTGCTAAACGCAACAACCCTGATTGAAATGAAAGTTAAATACTCACGTTCTCGTCACAACGCCAAACAGATCAGTTTCACGTCGCCGACGGGAGCACGACGGCAATGCGGTGAGCAAGAGCATGCGCAATATTGCACAAATCATGACGTCACGTCCGGTTGAAGTAGCCGTCGCCCCGAAAACGTCTCCATCTTAAGTTCCCTAATAACATCGACCGAAACCAGCGTTCCTTGGGAAAACCATAAGCCGCGTCGTTCAATGCAATACAGCTGAGTCTATTACAGATTTAACATTTTTTTAGAGATGTAAACTGGGAACGACAGTATTGATCGTTTTATAACTAAAACTAACTCAAATATAACATCTTCGCTGCGATCGATCAAGTGAGCGGAAGTCGACGGGATCATTTCAGTCTTTTTTTAAGTCGCCGCTGACATATCGATGACTCATCTGTTTTTTTTTTGATCCGATAAAATTTTGTAATCATGTGACCGTACACCGAGCGAGCGAGCGAATGACCGTCTGTCTGCACCACAGGCATACCAATGTAAAATAACTAAATCAACAGGTATGGCAACCCAAATGCAACTCAAGGTTTTATTTGGAAGGAAATCACATGGCCGCCTGGACTTTTAGAAGAAAAAACAACAACAAAGTCGGGTCTTTTTCGGCGTTATTTTTTATGTTTACACTAACGTGGACAAGAGCTAGAGCGAGTTATAAAACAAAGGAGACGAATTTCGTAGGAAGAAAAACATGGAAATTCAAAGCGGCGGTGAGAAAATTAGAAATGTTATCGGCCAGCATGCGTGAGGTACTGGCCCGGCCGTGGGTCGGTGCATGTGTCCGCCTTGCTTTAAGTTTGTACTATTGTCAATGCAGTCGAATTTAATTCAATCTATTTGTCATCAATTACTGTATTTCATGAAATTTCTAAACAACTTCAACAGGGCGCGCGTATATATATATACTCTTTGTTCGTTGGCTCTTAGCGATAGCTATAACTAGTTTATATAAAATGGGACTTCAAATGTGACACATTTTTCTCCTAGTGAGCGATCTCATTGTTCACGGGCATTGTTTTCAAGTTTCATATGCACGTGCACAAGTTTAGCAAAAAACTAATTTGCATCCAAAAGGACCCTCAATTACTTTCCTGTCCTGTTGAGGGGTCTCCGTACCAATGAAAATGAGGTGAATGAGAGCAGGTATTGCAGAAAGGAAACACAAAAAGTGTTGCTACAGAAATTGCCGTCACCATTTCTGCTACATTAGCGTATTTCGAAGATTTCTTCGGAAAGTTATCGCCTTATGAAGCCAGGCGCAAAGATTCACCATGAATTCGATGTTATTTCAGTAACTTAGACATTTTCAATAACTAATATGCCTAACGATGATTAAATTCTCAAAGAACCGATTTTTGGGGATGCAAAATTTTTATAACTTTAATGTTTTAGAAACCCTCTCATAGAATTTTGTTTTCAAATCTTGCCAAGGTAAAGACATGTTGAAAACTATTAGCACACTAGAGGATTTTAGCAGATTACTACTAAATTTCGAGAAAACTCCCAATTTGTATACTTAATTCCATCGTAATTCTAAATCTAATTCTAAATTGATAACCGTATCAATCTCTCATGCGGGATATATATGATACAGGAGTATGATTAGCGGTCTTAGTTACAATAGTGGCTAATGTTAATAATCCTTGAAATGTTATATTACATCGGCCATTTTTAAATGACTGGGTTGAGGTTGCACAGCGCAAAGTTAGTGGTAATGAGTTCCATTCAGGGATTGTGCGTGGGAAAAAGGAAGATCACTAACAGTTGGTGTTGTATTGTAGTCGAAGATATGACAGATGAGAAGTATGACGTACGTGTTTGACGACCACTTTTCAAGAGGGGCGGAAATATCGACAACACCGTGGAAAAGTTTGTACATAAGCGTCAGGCAGGCTATCGCCCTACGCTTCTCAACCGACTGCCAACCGACGTTACTAATCATGTTCGTTAAGCTTGACTCCACGGTAGTCTCCACTAACAAAGCGAGATGCTCGTCGTTGCACCTCCTCGAGTGATAAGACGTCACCCTTCTCGTAAGGATCCCAAATCGGGCTACAGTATTCAAGCTGCGGTCTTACCAGGGTCTTATAGGCAATGTTCTTGATATAGGGTGAACATGATTTCAGGTTATGGCGCAGTAAGCCAAGAGTCTTATTCGCTCTGGTGGTAATTGAGTTGATATGGTGACTCCAGTCTAAATCGTTAGACAAATCAACTCCTGAATATTTCTGCTTGGTAGATATCTCAAGGAGTGTGTCTTTTAAGTAGTATAAAGTTCCTATAGATTGTTTCTTGCGACAGTCATTTAGGGAATTGATGATTCTATAGACAAGTCAGTCATCTGCAAAGAGTCTCATTTGAGAGTCTATGTTATCATGGATATCGTTGATGAAGATCAGAAACAATAACGGTCCTAACACGGTTCCTTATGGCACACCGGGTGTCACTACCACTTTCTCAGATTTAACACCATCAAGAACAATTTGCTGAGTACGTTGTGTTAAAAAGCACTCTTTCCAACCCGAAAATAGAACCTTCTAAACGGGTTTGTTGTACTTTTAATAAAAGCCGCTGATGCGAGACCTTATCAAATGCTTTTCAGAAGTCCATGATAACAAGGTCAATCTGCTTTCTCTGGTCTAAGGCACAAGCAAGCTCTTCAATTAATAGGAGAAGTTGGATGTCGCAACCGCGTCGTTTCCGGAAGCCATGTTGGATCAGTCTGAAAGGATATTGTTTTCCTCAAAGTGGGTTATTAGGTGGTGATATACAATATGTTCCAGATTTTTACATGAAATAGAGGTTAGCGACACAAGTCGGTAGTTAGTTGTATTTTGGCGATTACCTTTTTTAAAGGTAGGAATTATGTTTGCCGCACGCCAGTCACGAGGTAGATAGGCAGAGTCAATAAAGGGCTGATAGATTTTAGACAGCATTGGCGCAATACTGTCTGAGCAGTTCTTAACATCTACCGCTGATTAAAATTTCCGTGTATTCTTACTCTCGATCAACGCCTTCGATATAGCTTCACCCCAGCTAGCTGACTAACTCTGACCAGTGTTGACCAATCAGGGCGTGCCATTTACAAAAGCGCGATTTCTAAACCATTGTTTATCGATGTATCAACTACGAATAACAGAAAAATAACTACGGGAGTATTTTACCGCCCACCCAATAGTAACTTCAAAGTTTGGAAGGACCTCCAAAATTCTCTCTCTAACATTACAACAGACACGATATTAACCGGAGATTTTAATTTAATTGAGTTTGACTTGGGCCAATAATCGACCACTAAGGAGCACGGAGTATCCTACACTACTCTTGGACATAATTCAGGACAACTTCTTTCAACAGCTAGTGGACGAACCTACGAGAGATCAAAACATACAGGACCTTGTTCTAACCACTAACGTTGACCTGATAGACAATGCTATGACTGTTGTTGTAGGCGAACCCTTTTGTGACCACGATTCTATGACCTTCACCTTAAACAGTGCTCCTTACATAAGTCGTATTTCTAAGAAGTTTGTTTATGCATTCAATAAAGAAGATTGGAATCACCTTAGATCTCTATTTCAATACTCTCCGTGGGACCTTACCTTGGCAGGCGAAGATATTAATGTCAACTGGACAACATGGAAAGACATTTTCTTCGCCGTAGTTGATGATTGCATTCCGAAATACAGCAAAAGAAACGACTGACAGTGCCCCGGTAACTAAAGATCTTATTAAACTTTGTAGGAAGAAAAAAAATATGTTCAAGAAACGAAAAAAGTCAGGAAGAGATGAAACATGGACAGCTAATCGAGCTCTAAATAACTCATGTAAAAAGAAATGCAACTAAGCAAAATGGCAAAACCTTAAAAAACTCACGGAAAAATTGAAAACAGCCAACAATCTTAAACCATTCTGGAATTATATAAAATCAAAACGAAAAGGAACAAATGACTTATTGCTTTTGAAGAAGATTGAAAGGAAATTACAGACGATGAAAGTATCGCTCAAGAAATGAACTTATCTTTTTCATCTGTGTTTACACAAGAACAAAGTAATTTACCCGAATTCGACAACATAATAAACAGTAGATTGAGCAGCATTCTCTGCACTGCCAGTGAAGTGGAAAAATTGTTTGTTTTCACTTGATGTCATGGCGGCCATATTTGTGTCCCAAACAATGAAACGGCGGCCATGTTTGTGTCCCAAACCAGTCCTGTGAGAGTTGAACTCTTTTCTTATGTAAACGCTTTTTTTTGTTCCAATAAATTTGCATAGATGCTGACCACGTGGGTGAAAACCCAGAATACTTGAAAACACTTAATGCTCACAAGTCCCCAGGTCCCGATCTGGTCCCACCTTGCATTTTGAAAGAATGTGTACAGTAACTAAGTGACAGTAACTCCGCAAAAAAAAAAAAATTAAAACATCAAAGAAGAGTTGACCGGAACGTTGTCGATCAAGAATATAAGACAGGAAAAGAGGACAATTGTATTGAAGCCTGAACTGGAAATGGCCGTGATTTACAGGAGAGATGTCTTGATCATAGCAATTTTGTCAACAGGTTTTGGAAAGAGCACATGATCTTTACTGTCTTTGCCATGGCCAAAGAACAAATGTCCTCATCGAAAACCTGTATGATCGCAATTTCTTCTCTAAAAGTACTATAGACGACATAGATTTCGGAAATGTTGTCGCTTAGCTGTACAGCACTGGAGCTTACGACAGAAACAGTAAATTTGCTTCGAGAAAGTCCACCTCTCCAATCTACTTTCTCTATTGCTCGTTGTTAGAGAATAACGCACTACATCGAACGGTGTCGGCGATTGTGGTCGATGAATCGCACACAGTAGAAGACACATACTTGGCGTAACCTAAGTTTAAGTCACAACTCCATTCTATAGATAGCCCTATCCGTAAAAATTCAACATTCCGTAAACAACACTTAAGAGCCGGGCCCAGCGTCAAAACATAGGCGGAAATTATGACATTCACGGACAAGGCAAGTACAAACCAAGGCTCCTTGGTTTTGTAGTTATTCAGATCGAGGCATTTTAGTCGGAGAAAACCAAGGAAGCTAAAATATTTATTTAGCCGTAATAAAAAGCTTTAGGCTTTAAGAGTGGCCAAAGAAAGTAGTACTTCACAACTGCTTCTGTGATCAACAAATCTTATCAGAAACACCTGAAGAAGCATAAACCACACTCAATATGGGTGAAACAAACAAACTTCATGACCTCTAAATAAATGTAAGACTTAGTGCGGCAAAAATAAGATTTACTCAGTCCAGTTTAGAACGTAGTGTAGTCATCTACGCGCGAGGTAGCAAAATAGAAGAAAAACCTGTGTTTTTTCAAGCAGACTCCAATTCCGGTCAAGGTCACGTTGTACATTTTATCGCGAGCTTTTGAGTCGTGTTAAGCCTGTCAACACTTTATTTCTGATTGGCTGGGAAAACTGAAACCAAACAAGTTGTCAACAGGATGTAAAAATGAGTTGAAGGGGGTGGCAGTTGAAAAAGCCACGAATCCGGGCAGGCGGTTTTTATTTTTCTCGCGGCTTCGTTGCTCGTTTCGCGCGCCCTTTCCGCGCGTTTTTGCGGCTTCGCCGCTCAGTCGTGCTCCCGAAAAAACTGCCATGCTACGCAGGCTACAAAACACGCAGCGCGATACAACGATTTTCGCTATAACATCTGTTGTCTGCAAAGTGGCGGAGAATATAATACGATCCAGAGTTACAGGCTCGAAACCAACAGATGCCATTTTTTCTTGACCTATCAAAGGCTTTTGACAGTGTGCCTCATGAGCGTCTACTGCTCAAGCTCAACCGACATGGTACTGATGGGCCCCTGTTACTATGGCTTAGAAACTTTCTAACAAATAGACAACAGAGAGTCACGATACATGTACGTGAAACGTTCTCTGACTGGTCTCCTGTGACATCGGGTGTTCCCCAGGGCACAATCCTCGGGCCTACTTTGTTCTTTTATTACGAAAACGATATACCAAATGTTGTTACATCTACAATTAAACTGTTTGCTGATGATACAAAGATTTGCCGTGAACTTAATTATGCGGAGGATACATCAGCACTATAGTCGGATCTGAATTACCTGGAAAACTAGACAAGAAGCCGGCAAGTTAAATTTAATCCTCAGAAATGCGAAGTAATGAGAATAACGCTCAAGCAAGACAAAAGTAAACATCCTTAGTACCTGTCGAATACAGAACTAAAATAGGTTGTCGCAAGTAAAGACCCAGGTGTTTATGTGTCAAGAGACTTATTCTGGTCGAATCACGTGGATGTGATAGTAAAAAAGTATATTATAACATAACAAAGTAAATCGCGCGCTCTGATTGGTCAGTTAGACACTACCATTTGCCCGTATGTGCACGCCAAGAAACTGAGCTAGCGCGGTAAAATTTAGGCAAATTCAACAAATCTCCTCTCCTGACGATAAAATACACCGATGAAATGCACAGATGAAAAGTGGAAGTTGAAGAAATTACTAAGCTGTCGTTTTGAAGGAACAAAGACAAAAGATCAAGCGACAAATTTGCCCTGGATGAATTAATCACTGTTTTCCTCGCGGCTAGAATCGGCTGAAGGAAAATCGAGCGAGCGAAGATTTAAGGTACATGTTGTGTGTTTTTTTTTTATAGAAGAGAAAGTCTGTTTGAAATGTACATTTATCAATTAGCATTGTGTTATTGCCTTTTTGGTCAAGCTGATGCTAAATTCAAGCAAATATTTTAAGAAACACGCTCAAATTCGAGACAGCTTTGTTGCGAAGTTTTCTTCGCATCGATTAAAAATTTTAGTTGAGTTTAAGGACGGTGCCCACCATTATTACTTCGCACATTTTCTGCGCATGCCAAGGTAGTCGCGCGCGACGCAAAAGAAATGCGCAACACGCAGGACACGCGGACTGGTTTTGTCTCCTGTAAGTCTGGGAGGTTCTAGTTATTTCTTGTGGAAAAGATGCGTCGTTTTTCAACAGATGAAAAACAATTTCTATTTACCTTTCCGTTTCTTTGAAATCCGAAGAAGTATGCGCATTTTGCTATTTCTGCCGTATGGTCGATCTGACCAAACATTTTATAGTCAAACAAAAGTCAATTCTAAAACATCAAAAGTTATTGCTTCGAGATGTTACGCTTGGAGCTTGGGTATTAAACAATCCCTAAACAGGCAAGGATCAGTAAATCAGAAGGAAAATAGCTCTAAGTCCTCCGCTTACTCGAGAAACTGCAAGCTTAACTTTTTATCGGCTAATCGGCTATAAACACTTGCCCGAATATTTCTTTAATTTTGTAAGATTTTATGTAATTATTCACCAGAAGATAGACCTAAAGAGTTCGAGTATATACAGATGTCCCTTTTATTGAGAGTCCGAGGCTTTTATTATTTTGTCGAACAAACAAGAAAAAAACTATCACAAGATTGCTTGGATTATTGAGATCGCAGCTTCACAAATAGTTGCGGACCGCAAAGGAAACGCTTTCATCATGGAAAAAAAAAATGTTATGCTTCAGTTTACTATTATCACTGTTATTTAAGCACTTTGGCAGTACTAAGCATTAAAATTATTGACTCATTGGGCAGCTTGTCGTGTAGATAGTATTTGTTAAGGTTCAATTTCACGCCACACATAATCTGGACATTTAGACATAGCTGCCATTTGGCTGTTTATAAACTAAAGATGGAAGGTAAATAAAGTATTTCCATTCTAAGACTTTCTTAGGTTAAACAGACAATGTTAAGTCTAAAATTAACATTTAGGAACGGAAAATAGTGAATGAAAATGGCAAAGAATGCTACAGTAAAAAAAAAATCAAAAGGAAATATATAAGATGATCATTATAGCCCAGTTTATATATTATGAGGGTACATAAACGCATTCGGTACAACTACTTTCGCAGTATTCAGCTCTTTTAAATGAGAGCTCATGATCATGTATGGAACTTGAGTCTATATATGCAAATCATTTATGTCATATGAAACTTGTGGCAAAGCCCGAGAGAGAAAGCGCAAAGCACCGATATAAGCTCATTGAATGCATGCAAGTTTAATAACATATTCGATCGAGGTACCCGGTAAAATGATAAAAAAAAGATAGAAGGTTTACAATCCATATTACATCAACAGTTAAAAAAATCTTGAGGACGTGTACAGGTAAGCAAACGATTGAAGGAGTACCTGTCTAAGAGTCCCTGTTGACTATTTTCCACTACAGTACAGTAGTTTGTTTACGGTGCCAGCCCTGGATCTTGAGCTCGCCATACTACTCTATGTGCGCTGGAAGTAATCTTTAATACCTTGGAGATTGCTCTCTTCCAAAAATTTTTGTTAAATTTTTGAGACGGAGAAGCTCCAGTTGAAAGAAATAGTACAATTTGTTTTCGTTATAGTCCATGAAATGTTTTGCTTCACTTTCTGTTTTTGTTCTCTTCCGTGGGTTGTTGTTCTCTGACATTGTGGGTATCCCAGAGTACTCCGCGTTGAGTGAAGCAAAAGTGAAACTGACCAGGGAGGGGATAGGAAAAATTGTAAATGACCCAGAAAGCGGTTAAGTTAAGGTCGAAAACAACCAATTTAACTTCTAAAAACGCGTGGTAACCCCTACTTTTTATCTTACCATATGAAAGTAATAAGCCTACTCAGCAAACGATCAATTTTTGGTTCGGGAAAACTGTCGTTTACACTATTTTTAAGGAAAACGCGTGGAGAGGAGTAACTGCTGATAACTTTCTAGTTGTGCTGATACTTCAAAAAAAGACGTATAAAGAGCAGTTGTTATGTTATCATTTATTGCTCATTTTAAAACCTTGTTGTAATTATCATTGCATTTGTGTCAGTTTACTTGTACACTCTGAAATTTGGGGAAAAAAATAACTTTTTATCATTTTTCTAAAAAATGCCTATTTAGCGTTTTCCCCATATTGACGCGAAGTTATCTCTGAAAA
>OZ037998.1:24089020-24151520 GCA_964035705.1 Porites rus | reverse complement strand
TCCTAAGCTGTAATAAGTGAAATCTATGAGTAAAAAATACCATTAATGAGTAACCAAGCAATAGTTGACACGTGCACGATTAACTTGATTACTCATCGAGTATCGGCCAGAGGAGTACTCGATCAATGAGCTATCATTGATCGATAATTGCTGTAATTGGCCCTTATTTTTAAGCCTAATAACCTGTTTCTATAGGGGAAATTACCTCATTTCGGCTTTATTTGGTAAAATTACGAAATAATTTTTCGGAGTTTTATTTGCAGGGCCAAGCGAGAGGGACGCTGAAAAAGAATACATGGCAGAAGCGGTTGGAGAAGCATTAGTGGGATTACCTAGGGAAATGGGTACAACAGCTTTAAGGGGAACAGCTAGGTCTGCGCTAGAGCTGTCCCTTAGGGTGGGAGAGTACTTAGTTTCGCTGAAAATCGAAAACGCCTGGTTGGCAGGGGTTTGTGGAGTTGGCGTTATTGGATTAGGGGCTTTTTACATTCATCGGAGATTTCCCGCGCCTCCAGCAGCAGAACGACGCGCCGCAGAACTAGCAGAAGAAAATCCCATTGTAATTCCCATTGTGGACGCAACGAGAGATGGTTTAGAGAGAAACGAAGGTGGTGAGAATAACCCTGAAGTGATGCTAATAGAAAACGGTTCCATCCTTGTCGAATTGGTTTGCCACACAGAAGAGAGTTTGTTGAAATTTCTGGACGACTTTGAAGCACAAAGAATAAAGCGAAGGTTAGAGAAAGAGTTTCGAAAACTAGGATGTAGGGAGGAATTGCAGGTAACAATTACCAATCTGGATGCAGTTCGCCAGAGATTTAACCAAAACAGGTAATGTCCGTTCTTAAATGTAACTAACAACTTGAGGAAAATTCATGATTAATTTACAGTTCTGGCCTCAATTGTTCAAACGTTGGATAGCGCTATCCACCGGATCAATCACTATCCAACAGATAAGTATTACGGATTTCAATTACACTATCCTCTGGATACTGATTTATCCGGTGGATAGCGCTATCCAACGTTTGAACAACCAGCGCCAGAATTTTTAAATTAAGGCATAGGGCTCCTTCTCCTGAAAAGTGCTGAGGAGCTCTGAAGGAACTTACAAGGGGGCAAAGTTATCCGAACATGTCAATGAAAACCGTAGAGAACGAATAAAAAGGATCCACCCTACACATGGTCTTTGGAGGAGTATAAGTGAGGATCTTTCAGCGTTGGGTCACATTTTAAAGAAAGCACTTTCACTGAGTGGAGTTAATAATAAACATCGCATGCGGCGTTCAAGCTAAATATGTTGCTCGAGATTTTCCCAGTAGCACTGCGTTAAATTAATTAAGTAATGATATAGGAGGCCATAAATAGGAAGCTTATATCCTTCCCATTGGTTTCATTAAGCCTGGTTTCCACTAGCGCATAAGCACAAGCATAAGGACATAAGCACTCGCACAGTTGCATATTTGACTTAATTATCCATACCAGCTCTGCTGAACCCGATGATAAACAAGATGGCGCACGAAGGGATCGCCATATCGCTGTTGATATGTTCGCGTGAGATATTGGTCAAAGTTGCCTTTGATTGATCCACGGCCTTGTGCTTATGCTTGTGCTTATGTCGACCCTGTTTTCACTAGTCATATTAAGGTGGCTCGATACAGTTTTTCAGGGTCAATATACCTCCAAAGTTTGAGCATAAGCTGCGTCGCCATAAACAAAGATTTGGAAAAATGCCACCACAGTTGTTTTAGATAAAGATGAAAGTGTCAGATATTTGAAATCAGTGCGTACCTCAAGCTAGTTTCGGTGCCATTTGGTAGTTTATATTTCGTTGTTGGTCACCTTGAGGAAGGTTTTCCGGAGAGCATCGTCTAAAGCTCTAAGATGGGCGTCCAGGGGTTACTACGGATTTCAAGAGACAGGGATGATCGAAGGATTTTTTGGGTTTGAAAATTTTGGCAAGTAGTTTTTTGGGTAGTTTGATTTAAACAATATGAAGATTTGTGGTAGTTCCCGCGTACGCCCGGCGCGTTAGTTCCGCAAATAAAGTATAAAACCAAACTTGTTTTTCAACTGTCTCTGCTCTCTGGAAACTATTATGGCTCGGAAATTCGGCAAGGGATTTTTTGGGGGTTAAATTTTGGTACATGGGTTTTTTGGGGTTTTGATTTTGCCCCATTCGATCATCCCTTTCACTTGAAGTCAGGAGGACACCCCTCCCACCCCGCTGGGGATGAGAGTCAATATGATTCGCAGAGTCTGCATCGTCCAATATCGTATTGTATTCTGGTTTCATTTGGCTAAACGGATCATTCACTCTGATCCGGGCTGAGACAAAAAGGTACGATATTGTTCGCTTTTCTAGTTTTAGCACTAAGTCCTTAGCTTCAGAAACAGGAAAAATTGTTATTGGCTAAATGTTTGCGTATGTCGCAATCGGCACGCGCCCAAAACTATCAAGTATTCAAATCGAAATATAAAGAATAAGGGGGCCGGTCCTGGCTAGCAAACTACTCCTTTTTTTCATTAACTGATAGGGGCTTTCGAGAAAAGGGCCCCAGGTGCCATCCCTACCCAATCCCACAACCCATAATGGTTGGCCACACCACCGGGGTCTACACCCCTACTCGAATAGTGATGTGGGTTCTTTTACGTCCCACAAGAACAAATCAGTGAAAGTGCTGTAAGAAGGGACCTACGGTTTTCCGTCCTTATTCGAGAAGACTAGAAAGTATAACCATTTACAGATGTCATTTCAAAGACAGCACTTTCTTCTCAGTTATTTAAAGACCCTGAGTGTTGGTCCAGCCGGGGTTGAACCCACGATCTCCCGCTCGGCAGACCGGCGCTCTCCTAGCTGAGCTAACCACGGTGCGGTTTCTTGACCCACAGGTCAGTAAGTGGATTGGCGTCAGGCCCAGAAACCAGTGAATCGCGTTCCTCAACAGCTGGACGTAAGTATTTAATTTACCGATTAACTGTTTGAATACAAACTGTTACATGTTAGCGTAAAATCGTCCGTTACAATGGGAAACGTAGTCTCTCTAAAATTCGAACTGCGGCCTGACACGGTACCACATCGATATAGCTGAAATTTGGCATGTAGTCTTAGAATGGTGTCCTAAATACTGAATGCACATTCTAAGGTTTGAATTCTCTTTGGTTTCAAAGATACAGGAATGACAGTTTTGACGAGGCCTCGAGGGGCCGCCATGTTGGTAAACTGAAGGAGGTTTACAATAAATAATTCTAGTCTTATCATTAAAATAACTTAATCGTGACTCATACAGTTGCAAAGAACTATCCTTTCTCCTTTCTTTTAGCTACTCTTATCTGAAAATGGTTAAGCTTGAGCTATGAACGGCTATAACTTCTCACAACACTTTTCGGTACTTAAAAGGTACACACATTTGGTAGGAATTTTAAGGTCAATATCACCCACGCCACATCGATTTAGACTAAGCCATTTTAACTAAACATAGTTTGTTTATAGATAAGTTAGATTGTTGAATAAAATAATTGGGCAAACGTAATGGAGCAGAACTATAATTGCATGAATGTGCAACGGCTCAGCCACTTGACCGCTAAAACTTCCAAACAAAATTCGGTGAATATTCGAAAAAAAAATTCCTAAAAATTGATCGTGCCTCTTAAAACCTATCTATCGCTTAAAAAACCCTCACTTGTTATGTAAAAAGATGATCTTCTGTTTCTGATCTTGGGAAGAGCTTGAAATATGCGCTAAAATGAGAATTATAAATTTTGTTACACATAGTACTAGCTCAAGTTTGGCTCTTCGATTTGCCAGACCAATCGGGAGCCGCTAGTGTGCACAGTTACAATTTTCTCTGTAGTATTTCGCTGTATACGGCTACAAATAACATATTTTTCTTAGGCAGAGATAACGCAAACTTTGTCAATTTTTATCAAAAGGCTAGAAAAACAAACCCTGCACTGCGGCTTTACGCAAATTATATGGTATTCGATATTACACGTGTAAACAGGAACCTACCTTTGCTTCTATGTACATTTGGCAGATCTTTCCAGCGTAAGATATAAAACTGGTACATGAAATGAAATTAAAGAACTCATCAAGTCAATTACTCGATCGTACCGTCATCACTGAATAAAAGTGCGAAAAATATGACATGAAATGATCGGTGGGGGACGAAGCTATTTTTAGAAGCACACGGAACTGCACGCTGGAACGAAAGTGAAATGCACAATCTCAATCAAGTTCAGTCTTCTTGATGCTATTAAACGTTTCACCCGACTTTGAACAGAAAGTTAGGTTTTTATTTTCTTTCTCATTTTTGCATGTATTCTGCAGTTCGCCCAGTATTTTCTCGTAACTTATAATTTTCTAGCAAACTGGAACTGTTAAGAATAACCCCCCTCCTCCATTTGAGTGAACTATCATTCGTTCTGATTCACAATAATTTTCGAACGGTGACGAAGTGAAATTTGAAATGACATTTTGGTATTTTAAGTTCCTTTTTTTCCCCAATAGCCAGAAATGTTTTCAACGGAAAGGCTAAAGTGTCAGTGTTTTTCACGACTCTGCTTGTAGACCGACCTCACCATCAGTATTACATCGCGGACATAAATTCTGATTCGAGAGGGTCAAAAAGTAACTGATGGGTCTCTGAAAAGCGAAATGCAGTCATTTTGGGGCGAGCAGGCTATATAGATGATGAACTCATTGTTTATAACTCCATGACCGCATCCCAAAAGTCGAGCCAGCCCGGGGCAAGCGAACACAATTTTGGTGCCACGTGCCACACCAATATGTTTGGCGGGAAATTGGCTGATTTGTCAAATCTCCTTAACTCCATGACCATGCGCCTTTCCAAATATTGCCCTTCTAATCATTATATAGCTAGGGCCTCCCGTAAGCATTTGCAACTATTTTGATTTGTAGAAGACTGTTGTAACAGTTTCCATTGCTTTAATGTCTCGTAAACAACATGTGGTTCATGTTCTGATCTCTCTTCACCCCCCCCCCCCCGATCCATAACAAAAAATTTTCAGACCAACACTGAAGGTACGTACAAAAATATGACCATCTCGAGGCAAGGTTCATCACTGTAACTTACCACATAATAGCCTTTTGGTTGTTTGTCATGGCATGTGATAAAACATGGACTGGACTTGGACTGGATTAATAAACCATGGATTAATAAAACATGGAGTGTTAAAACATGGATTAATAAAAGCCTTCAAACGCTGTAAATGTTACACAGGATATAAACACTGCTGGAGAATATTCCACGTGTATTTTACTCATATATTTCCTTAACTTTTACAACTCTCGAGTTCGTGACGCCGATTACTTTTCTAGCTTTTCTCGCACATGGTTTTTCTCTTACGTCATCAAAACGTCATATATAGTTTCCTGTCCTTAGGCGCACGGACGCCTGGCACTAAATACAAGTGCTTTTAACAATGAAATTTCTATGCCCAACACTCCTTCCTAACTTAAAAAAAAGAAATGTCATCCGTGACATTTGGCATGTAATACAGAATAGTCCCTTTTACAACAGTAGTTTACGGTTTTGGATTTCTTGCTTGTCAAATCCTGGAGTGGAGTGATCAGGCCCAGCTCCTTGCAAACCGCTTAATTTACGTCTCAGCTTGTCTGTCCATACTAATGTTCACGATTCTGTAATACGACGACTATCTCAAGATAGCGTTTACAGCATCCACACAACGAATGTTTAAATACACCAAGGAAATCTCTTTTTTTTTACAAGGTAATGGACAAAAAAAAAAAACAAAAATCACTGTTTATCTGTACTGAAACAACTGATAAGGCGCTTCCCATTGTGGCAACTGCGGTCCTGCTGGATAGGGCATCATATAAGGCAACATCATGTTCGGGTTCCAGGACATCATAGGTGGTACCGGTGGAGGAATATAGCTCAAGACTGGTGGCAGCGTACTGTACTGGTCCGCTGGAAGTTTGGGAATGTAGGGCTCTGGTGATGTCTGCATTCCACACTGCCGTGTCCCTCCGGATGGGTTAACATTGATAGGCCGCACATAAGTTGGCGCCCCAGGACCGTCATACGTGAGTCGTTTAGGTGCCTGCCTCACACGTTGGGGTCGACCTGAGCTGTTGGTATCCTCGCGATTGTCCACCTTCCCACTGACTACTTGACTACTTTTGCCTCATCAGGAGTGTCAGCAATGTTAGCTCTCGTGCGCATTTCACTTAACACCTCACCTGAATGCACATGTGTGAAGTCTGGTTCTTCTCCCACCGTTTCCTCGCTTGTAGACTGTACCTGCATCTGCATTGGGTCATTTTCTGATGAATAGTTACAGTATGAAATGGCTGGAAGATCATCATCGCTGTCACTTTCCTGGCTGTCATCTTCATGTCTTGATGGCTGGATTTCATGACAATGGTAGGGTGTTGGTGGTCTTGTCTTTATAGGAGGAAGGTCTTCCCATGGTTCCCCTGGCAGATAATCACAAGGAAGTAAGAGGTTTCGATGTAGAGTAAGGCTTGGTCCTCGACTTGATTCTGGTCTCATATCATACACTGGGCTTCCCTCACCCTTTCTTGCAACGACTACATGAATCTTATCTTCCCAAAAGGAACGGAGTTTTCCGGGTCCACCACGAGGAGTAAGGTTGCGTACCAGGACACGGCCTCCCACTTGCAGCGCTGATGATCTCATTCGTTTGTCATAATTTGTTTTCCCTCTCATGGCACTCTTCGTAGCAGACTTGGACCCGAGTGAGTAAGCTTCTTGCATCGCAGATTTCCACTTGGTAACATACTCCGCATGTGACTTGGCCCCTGTTTCAGTTTCGAGATCAAAGATTACATCAATCGGCAGACAAGGACTCCGACCAAACAACAGAAAAAAAGGAGAATAACCTGTTGACTCGTGAATAGTACAATTGTATGCATGAATGAGTTTGTGTACATGGTCCTTCCAGCTAGGTTTGTGAGCTTCAGGGAGGGTTCGCAGCATACTGAGAAGTGTACGGTTCATCCTTTCCACCAAACCATTTCCTTGTGGATGATATGGAGTAGTCCGAGAGTGCATTACTCCAGACAGTTCTTCAAGCCTCTTGAACAACCGCTAAATTAGGACGTCTCTGTTTCGGACAGCAACATGTGTGATGGATGAAGTTTTCTATGTCTCTTCTCATGTGTAGCCAACAAAATCTTTCTCGGGCTAGTGCTAGTACTCTCTCAACACCGAGGTGGCCCATTTCTTCATGGAGTTCACGGTAAACAGGGCGACAAAATTTCTGTGGAAGAACTACCTGCTGGTTGCGATAAAGTAATCCACTCTTCCTGTTTACATGGAGTTTATACCACTCGTTTAGGAGCTTACGAGTCAAAGATGGTTCCTTGTGCTTTTCTGCAACCGTCGGTTTGTGGTTTGTCTTGATGAACTTAAGGGCACGTCCAATGTGGGCATCTTCTCTCTGTGCTTTCACTAAATCTACCACCGTTACTTGATTGCAGGCTGCTTGTGACAAAGAGTCAACCTTATAGAGTTCCTCTTCTTCATCGGTCAGGGACGTGAGCCAAGTTGAGTCTCCATTCGACAATGTCTGAATTGCAGAGATTGAGGCCTTCAAGCTTTCACGGGGTACTCTCTCAGTACAACTGTCCATGTAAGTCTTAAAGTCACTGGGCAATCGGGAAAGGCTATTGGCGTCAACGTTCAACTTGCCTGGTCGATACCGTTTTTCGAAGTTGAAGTCAGCAAGCTCTCCAACCCACCTCAATCCTGTGGCATTTAACTTGACAGACGTTAAAACATAAGTTAACGGGTTGTTGTCCGTATAAACCACAAATTCAGGGGCATAATAGAGATAGTCCCTAAACTGTTCTGTCACTGTCCATTTTAGAGCTAAGAATTCTAACTTTCCCGAATGCATATGGTAGTTACGCTCAGATGAGGTGAGAGTCCTAGATGCATACGCGATGTCTTGTACAGCCATTCTGTTTCTGGTAGAGGACAGCTCCCAAGCCATCCTGTGATGCATCGGTGTGTACAATAAATGGGGCATTATAATCTGGATATGCCAACAGAGGGGGTGACGTTACTTCATCTACTAAGGCATCCAATGCAGACTGGTGTTGGGGTCCCCAGTCCACTGGTGACGAAGGTGGTAGCTGTCCACTACGTAGGCTGGTGTTCTGTCTGGTCGAATAAGCTTTCTTCTTCCCCGGCAGGTCATGGTTGAGGAGGTCATAAATGGGCCTTGCTTTTTGTGCAAAGTTTTTGACATGGCGACGGTACACACCAAGTAGGCCCATGAGTCTTCTTACTTCCCCAACAGTTCGCGGCTGTAAATTCTTCATCGCAGTCACAGCATTTGTTGCTTTGGGATCTATTTGATACCCGTCTTGAGAGATAACTCTTCACAGGAAAGGCACTTCCCGTTTGAGCAATGAACACTTTCTAGGCTTGAGGTTTACACCATAACTTTTCAACTGGCGAAGAACTTTACGAAGATGTTCAATGTGTTCAGAAAATGTCTTTGAGAATACGATCACATCGTCCAAGTAAGGAATGCACATCTCATCACGCAACTCTCCAAGGCAGTTCTCCATAAATCTTTGAAAATTCGCTGGCGCATTCATAAGACCGAAGGGTATCCGCACCCATTCGTACAATCCCCAAGGTGTACCAAAGGCAGTAAGTGGCTGACTTTTCTTTCCAACAAAACACTGATGATAGGCCTTTCCCTGATCCAAAACACTAAACCAGGACTTGCCCCCTAGACTGTCTAATGCTTCTTGGATCCGAGGAATGGGATGCCGATCAGGCACCGTCTTCTTATTTAATTCTCTGTAGTCTATGCATAACCTCATTGCACCATCTTTCTTGCGAACACAGACAACACTACTTGAGAATGGCGACTTGAACTTCCCGATAAAGCCTCGGTTGAGTAAGTCCTCGATATAACCTTTAACTTCCGGGTAGAGTGGACGGGGTATGGAAATGTAATTCTTCTGCACTGGCTGATCGCCAGTCAATCCAATGTCCATTTCTAGTTTGGGAACGCAGCCAACGTCATCATCACTCATTGCGAATGCATCTGCTTCTCCAACCAACAACTGCTTTGCCTGCTCCTTTTGTTCTGCCGTCAGTCCACTCAAATCAACTTCAGGTAACCAAGACAAGTTGCTCTCAATTTGCTCGGCAGGTGCGTCTTGTTTACAGGGAGGTCTCTCATCTGGAGTTGGTGTCTCCGGATCCGTAAACCTGACTTCAACAGGAGTCACTGATCGTACAAGCTGAAGGCGCCCCAAAACAACTCTTCCAGGTAGGGTGATGTTGTGGTTAGTGTTGTTGGTCACTGTAACTGATAGAATGGTTGCATTGCCCTCCTTCACAGTCGTAAGGGATTCATGTACAGCTAATCCTGAAGGCCAAGTAGCCAGCTCATCAGGCTCGGAAAGGACAGGCGTCTTACGGTGGATTGGTCCAGTATTAGCACGACACGGTAGGTGAACAGTCTGCCCCGCAGGGAGAATCTGTGGCTTCTTTGAAGATTTAACTTGACAAAGTTCATCAGAATTAGAAGTACTGATAAGGCTGATCAATACTTGTGTGTCACCGCTTTTGCTCAGTTTGAAGCTTTTCGACATCCCGTTAAGCAGAACATCATCATTTTCCTCTTCAGTGTTCCTGACCATTAGTTCTATAACGTTAAAACCAATGATAGGTTGGTCAATAATCTCCCTTGTTATTAACAGTGGAACTCTTACTTCCGTCTCTTTTTCATTTGCTAATCGTACACCAATCTCTGCCCACCCACAGTAGGGAATATCTGTTCGGTTTGCTGCTTGCAAGCTTATGGATCCATCTGTGCCAAGTAACTGTTCAATATCCTTTATCTGGACTGCTGGTAGTTGGCTCTTCAGAAAGTCTGCTGAAACAATGGATACTTGGGCCCCTGTGTCCCATAAAGCTTCTGTAGGCTTCTCGTCCAGGTAGCACTTCACTGAACACTTCTTTCCCACCAGTTTGGCTATGCGCTCCTGTTGTCTGGGTGAAATGTGGCTAGCATACACACCACTATCTTGGGCATCTCCTAATCCTTTTTCTTTAAAAGATCCTTTCTCAGAGAGTTCCTTGATTGCTTTCCACAACACTTTGTGTTTTGGCCAATGGGCCTTCTGACAACGAACTGAACAATGCCGAACAGACTGGCGCCCTGAACACTGTAATAACTGTGTGTGACAATCAAACTTCAGGCAACCACTACACTGGTGGGACTTCTCTTTTTCTGGCGAGGGCACTCCCTGTCCCGCGGGGGTAGGCTGGGTGCGTTTCCCGGATAATTTCTGGACCTTGACTGACAGTAGCGTGCAATATGGTACAAGCCACCGCAGAGGTAGCAATGTGGGCATCGGTCACCTTCCTTCTTCCTCATACACTCTTGGCAACCAAGTGACCTTGCTCCAGTTCTCACTCCATTTCCAGCATGACTAGGCATCATAAGGTCTGCCTTCTGGTTGCTTGCTGCTTCACGCAGGTTTTTAACTTCTGCCTTCATGGTAGCCAGCTCTGCTTGCACAGCTTTTAGTGTAGCTAGAACCTGCTGGTCCTTCTGTAGCTCTTTCTTTGATTCAGCTGCACTTTCGATACGGACACCTTTACAGATTTCCCCTTGCTGGCAAGATTGAACTTATTACTTCGCTCTGCTTCTGCAGATATGGCTAGGCTCATAGCTCCAATGAGGTCTTCATCTGCGACCTTTGGGTTCTGAGTAAGTGGCCTTATTTTTGCACGAATGGTTTCGTCAGGAAGACCTGTTTCCACGGCATGCAGGAACAAACTTTGTACTGAAGAGGCATCATACTTAATCCCACTGTCCGACTCTTTTGAAGCACTAATAATCTTCTGTCTAACTGTTACTGCTCTCATCAAAAATGACTGAGGATCTTCATTAGGCTGCTGGGCAATATTTGTTAAAAGCTGATAAATATGTGGCATTTCTTTCATGTAAAATGGAAGCGAAGAATTTTACGCAACCTTGGTAGGGTGAGGTCAACCATGGTCTCTAAATAGCTTCTTAGTTGTAGACCTGGCTGTACAGCAGGAACTACGGCACTAACTACTTCTTTATCGGAGTATCCCTTGGTAAGCCCTGCTTCTATTTGCGTTATTAGGGCTTGGTAACCCAGCTTTTCTTTCTGACCGGGGTCGCCTACCACTCCCTGTATTTTAAAATCTCTACAGAATATGCTCTGCTCAACCCCTTTTACAGGAAACTTGATTGTCTCTTCTTCCTTTACTGTGCCAGTCAGCTTTTCTTTCTGCATTTTGGCTAGTTTCTCCTCCACTAATTGCTGCTTAGATTCTAAATCACCTAGTTCTTGTTTGAGCTTCTTTAGGTCGCTTTTGTTTTGTAATCCTTCTTGCCCATACTTATCGTTCATTCCCTCGACTGGCGGAGGGCCCAAGCGTGCCATTAACCCGTCAACATAATCAGTTTGGTCATCGCCGGTCAGAGCATCAACTGAATCCTCAATTTTGCGCCTGATGGACCGAATAACACCTAATTTCCCTTTGCCCTCTACTACCGACTTTTCCACTTTAACATGCAAAGCAAATTCACTTAAAGCGCTCAAGTCCATCGACAACATTTTCTTGTCTAAAAGAGTGAGGCTTTCCTCCGCCATCTTGCTTCTATTTAACACGATCACAAAACCCACGTAGCATCCAACAAAACAACATTCATACCTTTCCTGACCTCAAAGCTGTGTTCCACTATCTCTTGACTAGCTGTTCACACCAAATGTCCGCCTAAGCTACAAACCACTTTTTCCTGTTCGCCAATCAAGACCAAAATGAATATCTTGGACGGCGATCCACACAAATCCTAGCACACAACGTTCGTCGACCATTGAAACTTGTACTGTATCTAATTCCTTCGATGAATTGTCCCGGACAGGCCCCCAGAATGTTACACAGGATATAAACACTGCTTGAGAATATTCCACGTGTATTTTGCTCATATATTTCCTTAACTTTTACAACTCTCGAGTTCGTGACGCCGATTACTTTTCTAGCTTTTCTCGCACATGGTTTTTCTCTTACGTTATCAAAACGTCTTATATAGTTTCCAGTCCTTAGGCGCACGGACGCCTGGCACTAAATAAAAGTGCGTTTAACAATGAAATTTCTATGCCTAACATAAATACATGTAACTGGAACTATTATCGCCTCCTCGCTCACTAATTATGATAACTTATATCAACTTCCGTTATTTATTGCCTAGCTAAGATTTTCCAGTTCATTTGTTTGAAACCAGGCGGTTTCACGTGAGTTGTAACGCCATGCAAGGAACGTGGCGAACCGCAATACGCGTGGAAAAATATTACTTTTTTTCGAGCAAGATGGAATTGGCATCTTTGTCGTCGAGTAAGGTAACATATTTCAATTTTTACTACTATGGTTAATTTTAAAAGCTTTGGTTTGATAAAGGAACCGGAGGAAAATCAGGATTCCAGTTCGACTGTGATGGTTGCTTTTTGTTTACGCGTCGAAGCATAAATATAACAGATTCATTTTCCTTTTCCTTATACAATCTGCCTTTTTATACTGTTTTTCGCGGCAGAGCTGTCGCTAATATATAGATTTAGCCAGGGCTAAAAGCGAAGCTCCCGTTAATAAATTCATAATTTAAACCAAACAATAAACTTGTAATCCACAGATCAGGGCACATTCATTTGACTTTTGAGGCAAAGGCTAAGTGATTTTAGAGAAAAATAATTTGACAGTCCAAATTTTACATCGAGGTATTAAATAGTCTTATTTGTACACCCAAAAATAGCAATCATGTTCGATCACAGTAGATTAGGCCTGGAAAACAAATAGACCTATTCGTGTATTGTATTTGCATTAGCTGTTGCATCATAATGTGGCATTCACCAGTCTCTCCTACATTGCTCCGTTAGAGAGACTATGGATAATTGGACAAGTTCGACAAGTTTAGTTTACTAGTAAATCTTGGCGACGAATCTGGTGGCGTGTAAACCAGCCTTTTAAAGATACTTTTTCTCATCTCGTCTCAGGTAAACAGTACTCTGAGGCCCTTTTTTTTATCATACAGACCTCGGACAGAATTTGTTCTTTTTTGCCTTATTTAAACCAAAAATTCTGCAGTTTTTCACAATTTTGCAAGAGAATTTGCACTCATTCAATATCCACGACGATCAAAGCACGCGCTGCCTTTGCACAACCAAAAATTATATCATTGAATTATAAAACGTTTTCATGAAGAGAATTCTCAGATAATGCCGGGACTTTTCAGTTAGAAAAATCTGGTCCTATGTGATATGCAGGGTAATAATTACGGGCTTTTAATGAAAACGATAAAAAAAAATTCCCAAAATCACTTTTCGGCCAGCCGGACGGGTTCTCACTTTTGACAGGCACCAACTTTGTGGTGCGACTAATAGAGTTACCATTTACACTTCAACATGATAGAGAAATTGTTATGTTTAGGTTTTATTTCCCTTTATTTATTAAACTGTGTATCGTTTTGTTATGTGCAATCTTTAAAAGCGAGTGATATTTACGCGCGGAATTTACGCGCGGCGTTTTGAGTATTCCTGCATGCGATGTTTATGTTCGACCGGAAACAACCGGTGCAGCGATAAAAATTGCGAGAGGGACTACTAACAATCAATAAAATAAATATAATTCGGTGAAACATGTACAGAGACAATAATTTTCATTCACGAAGAGAAGTATTGAGAGTAAAGTGCCTCTGAAAATCATGAGTCAGGTAAGCATAAGCGTATTTATGTTTTAAGCCAGCTCCCGGTGTTTGCTCTTTTTCAAGATGAACTCGAGGCAAGAAAATTGCTCAGAGCTTTCTGTTTACAGCCAAAATCATCCTTAAATAATCTTCGGAACCTTTTCTTTGAATTTGCGGCTCTTTAGAAGACCACTTTTAAGTGATAAGGATTCCGTGGTTAAATAAAGCAGGGGCATCCAACGTCAATTTTCGGAAAATATCTGTTCGGAAGACGATTTAGGATCTAGAATTTTCGGAACATTTTTTTGTAAAATTTCTTGCTTGCCTACCTCTCCTAGGATTTTCGAACATCTAAAAATTGGTGTAATTGCCCATTTTTAACGGATTTTTTCTCTAAAAAGCTCACCTAGAATTTTCGGGAGCCTTTTTTCTCGCTGAAATTTTCGAAAAGCTAAGTTTTGATCCCTATGATTTTCGGATCTCGAGACTTTCAGCTAGGAAATCCGAACAGATGAAAAATTTTTAGGGGATAAAAATATGCTTTTATCTACCGTTTAAGTACTAAAATACGTTTAACAATGCTATGTTTAAGTGGTTTTGAACTATATTCTCGTTGGGTGCCCCTGATAAAGTTATTACTTACTTAGTTACTTACTTAGATCATTGCTCGTGTATACACTTAAGCCGTATAAACCATACGCTCCACTTCAGGAAACCGAAAAAAAAAAACACATCAAAGACAATAATTGCTCAGGCTTACCAGTCGAGATGCTGCTTCTGAAGGTCATCAAGTGTTTCAGAATCGCTTGAGACTTTTCAACTCTCTTACGCCTCAAGCAAGGGAAAGTGAGAAAGCTCTTTTTTGAAAACGATGCCATCCGAAATAGGATTTCCAATGACTTTGACAAGCGGTGCATTTGTCAACAAAAAGCGCAAAATGAATTACAAAACAATCTTGATAGCAGCTGTATTTCATTTTGTACACCAAGTAGAAAAAGACAGTTTAAAACATCACAAGATGACACGAAACTCTGTCAGTTCCAGCTATCAGTACAGTAAGCGCGTTTCCAGACGCTGCATAAATTTTTCGCATGAACTCACCAGTCAAATTTTGACCAATCAGAACATAAGAATTGGACGTAGAGCGTGATCAATGCGTGACAGTGAGAAAAGTCAAAAGCGATTGCCTTCCCTGCATGTATACGTAATAGCCGGTTGAATTTTCGCGTCCGAGGTCAGTTCGAAATCAACATTTTAAAAGTGCTGCTCATGAACACGACTTAATTCATATGCATTTTAAAAAAATTGAACACTTGAGCCTGCGATCATTTGAAAAGTATCAACTTGTCAGCGGATACCTTCAAAAAACACCCGAACTCGGCGGGTCGACACCTGAGCCCGCGATACGATCAGGCGATACTGGTTAGCAAAAACACTTTTTGGACAGCTGTCAATTAATCAAAACATGGATGTACAATATCAGGTTGCAGGCTCCCAAACTAGCTAGAAAGTGTGAGATTAAACATTGGTATGCCTGTGGTGAGGACGGACGGAAGGTCGGGTATTCGTGTACGCTCACGTGATTGCCGAATTTTCTAGGATGGACAGATTTTCTAAGCTATGGGGCTTCGAATTGAGCCCGTGATCAAATAAAATATCAGCGCAAAACACTACGTGACCTCAATGGATAGAAAAATGAGCCCGCGATACACTCAGGTGATGATGGTCAGCGTATACCCTAGTTTGACAGCTGTCAATTAACCTTCATTAGAATGGCGAATATTCGAATTAACAGACTACGAGTGTGAGTAAGACATATCCGTCCGACATGTAGTGGAAAATGCCAGATCGTGTACCTGAGCGAGCCTGAGCCCACGTTATTAGTTTTCTGATAGTGATCTGCACATGTCCCATTTTGACGGCTGTCAATTGACCTTAATTTGGCTTGCCAATACAACTTTAAACGACTGTCAGCCAACTGACAGCCTTGCCCGGCGTAGTTTCGTTTTTATGTTGTAAGTGTGACATATTAGCGGAGCTCTGGCGCACGAAGCGCGCCTGCGGAGCACCATGGGTAAGTAAATCTACCCATCCCAGAAAATTTGGTAATCACGTGACCGTACACCGCCCGCCCGTCCGTCCGCACCACAGGGTAACCGATGTTCAATCTCACACTTTCTTGCTAGTTTGGGAGCACAGGAAAACTGATATTGTACACTGCACATCAATGTTGTGATTAATTGACAGCTGTCAAAACAGGGTATGCGCTGACCAGTATCACCTGACCGTATCGCGGGCTCAGGTGTCGACCCATCAAGGTCGAGTATTTTCTTGAGGTTATCCGCTGACAAGTTACTAGTTTTCAAATGATTGCAGGCTCAAGTTGGTAACGCTCTACGTCCAATTTTTTATGCTCTGATTGGTCAAAATTTGACAGGTGAGTTCATGCGCAAAATTTATGCAGCATCTTAAATCTTTTTTTACTTTGACAGCTGAAGCTGACAGAGTTTTGTGTCAACTTGTGGTATTTTTAACTGTCTTTCTCCATTGAATGTACAAAGTGAAACTCAGCTGCTATCAAGAGTCTTCTGTTATTCATGGCTAGTTTGTTCATTGGGTTTTTGGTTGAGAAATACGTCGCTTTGACAAAGTCGGAAATCCGATTTCGGATGGCATCGTTTTAGTTTTTCGCCTTGCTTGATGCCTAAGACGGTTGAAAAGCCTGAAGCGATTCTGACCTTACTTGATAGTTTTCAGTGCATCTCGAATGGTAAGCCTGAGTAGTTATTGTATTTGATGTTTGTTTTTTATATCTAATTTAATAAAGTCGAGCGTGGTTTATGCGGCTATTTGGTTTATGCACGTTTGTAAGATTTGAGACAATGATCTGACCGAGTATCAGGTTTGATTATAAGCATATAGAACTTTAAAAAGCCTTTAGACATTTTCTCACCGCAAATAGAAAGAAAACGTTCCAAAGAATATTTAGTTATAATCCTGGCTGTAAAAAAAAGCTTTGAGCAATTTTCTTGCCTCGAGTTCATCTTTGAAAAAAGCAAACACCGGGAAGCCGGCTTAAAACATAAACAAGGATTTTCAGAGACACTTTAATACTTGTCTTCGTGAATGAAAATTGTTGTCTCTGTATATGTTTCACCGAATCATTTTCCTTTTATTGATTGTTAGTAGTCTCTTTTGCAATTTTAATCGCTGTGCCGTTTGTTTCAGTCGCTCATGAACATCGCTTGCAGGAGTAGTCAAAATGCCGCGCGTACCAAACGCTTTTGAAAATTACACATCGTTATAAAACCATTAAATAACATAAACATAATAAATTCTTTATTATGTTGAGGCGTATAACTCTATTAATCTTAATTTAAACAGTCGACTTTGGCGTTTGTCAAAAGTGAGAACCGGCTAGCCGTATAGGTGATTTTTGAAACTTGTTTAACGGTTTCGCTAAAAGCCCACGCGTGCTTGATCGTCCTGATTGAAAGAGTGTAATTTGTGTTGCAAAATTGTGAAATACTGCATTCTGTCTGATTCTGTCCGAGGTCTGTTTGATAAAAACAGTGCCGCATGGTACTGTTTCACCTCAGATGTGATGTATAAAAAGTATAAAAGGTTGGTTTACACGTCCCCAGACTTGTTGGCAAGATTTTGTAAAGTAAACTTGTCGAACGCAAAAAATTCGGCCTGATTTGTTTTCCAGGCCTAATCTACCGCGACCAAGAGCCATTATGGCTCTTAAATGTGATCGAAGATGATTGCTATTTTTCGGGTGTACATATAAGGCTATCAACTCGATGTAAGATTAAGTTCACTCTTAGATGGACTGTTTGCAAATTATTTTTCTCTAAAATCGCTTAGCCTTTCCCTCAAAAGTCACATGAATGTGCTCTAAAGTTAACTTATTGGTGGAATACACGTTTATAGTTTGATTTAAATTATAGATTCGAGTTACTGGGAGTTTCGCTTTTAGCCCTGGATAAATCTATATGTTATACCAGCTTATATGTAGGGGCAAAACGACTGGTCTTTCATCTGAGCCCGCGAGATGGTCATGTGATAATTGTCAGCGGATGTCTGATTTTGACACCTGTCGATCTAAACGTACTCATACGGATGGCTTACATAACTAAGAGGCTAGTCAAGTTGTGCAAGATCTATTGTGACATTTGACATCGGCTTACATGAAGTGTGTGTACGGGTGGGCGGGCGGGCGTACGCTACGTCATAACCAAATTTTCTCGGTTAGATAGTTTACCAAAGTTTCTTACCCATGATGCTCCGCTGCGCGCGTGAGAGCTCCGCTAATATTACAGAGGCTAGTTTTAATATACAGATCACTCAGATTTAGTGACAGAACCTTTATTATCGATTGTAATTTTGGCAACAGCTGGCGAGTATTCGATGCAAAGACAAAGTCGCTAGAACACTCTTCCATTCATTACTATTGTTTCTGCTCCGTTAAATTTGCTCAATTTTTTTGTTAACGAACTCGATTTAACTACAAGCAATGAGTATTCAGGCAGAGTGGCAAGCGTCAATGCGATTTGGCAAGAGGGATGTACGCCTTTGAATTTCTGTTAATTTTGCGGGTGTAAAAAATTCAAAAAGTTTACCGAAAACGTTATCAATTTCGAAGTAGTTTCTAAAAATACAATGAAGAGGGATAGTTCTCTCAATGTGTATCGGCAAAGGAAGATTAGCTTTGAAGACAGGGTTGTAGTCGAAGGATCAAAAACAGCTTCTATTAACCAAGATGGCGCCGGTCCGAGGCACCCAAAAACCGGCCATGTCGAAAATTTCCGAAATAGGAGGAATTAGAACCTAAAGTTACCTATTCCTTATTAAAGACCCCAAATCAATGGGCACAGGGTCCAGAGGAGTTTCGTGTGAATAAATGAATTACTTATTTAAAGTCTCACCTTGAAAAATGTCTATACCTGTTGCTTAGCACGATTAATTAGCCCAATGGGATCTTTATGAATCTACTGTAAACGATTTCTTCGCTGACCCAGATCGACTTTGTTGTTCGCCATTTTGAAAATCAATAACCGCAAGCAATATCCTCGTTGGCGCACGGCACGTCGCCCGAAGGGTGACCGAGGCGCGTTTGCGGTCTATAGAATGTGTAACGAAAGTGTAACGCGATCAAAATAACCCATTTTTTCAGAGGTTTTCGACGGGTTTTGATTTTCTAACAAACACCTCTCCTCTGGACCCTGTGAAGATGGCAGCTCGAATCGCAGATAAGTCTTTATCCATGGAATTCATTTCAGTTATGGTAAGAAAACAGAGAACAACGAAGCCACAATTTTCTGACCCTCAGAGCTAGGTTTTGGTTTTGTCGATCACATTACATGGTTTTGGGGGATAAAGAT
Organism: Porites rus; assembly: GCA_964035705.1. Lineage (NCBI taxonomy): Eukaryota > Metazoa > Cnidaria > Anthozoa > Scleractinia > Poritidae > Porites > Porites rus. The sequence goes on along the minus strand of OZ037998.1, from coordinate 24,132,384 downwards.
TGGACAGATCACGATGATCTATACGATGATAAGAAGACTGGGTAACAACTTGCAGAAGGACCTTAGTAAAACTGCGAATAAGCAATCACAAACTAATGAAAACTACGAAAGACAATAGGCGACTACTTTTTTGGGATCCAGCCTAATGGAAGACAAAGTCCGCATTTTTTATATGGCTTGCGGTTATTGATTTTCAAAATGGCGAACAACAAAGTCGATCTGGGTCAGATAAGAAGCGGAAAAATCGTTTATAGTAGATTCATAAAGATCTCCTTGGGCTAATTAATCGTGCTAAGCGACAGGTGTAGACATTTTTCAAGGTGAGACTTTAAATAAGCAATTCATTTATTCACACGGAACTCCTCTGGACCCTGTGGCTGTATTAGTAATCTATGATTAGAAATGATTTTTGCAATAAAATCAACACTCTGATTCCAAATATTACACAGTTAACTCAGTAAACGTTTTGATCACTAAACTGCTGAAACTCCTCTCTCCTCCTCCTCCTCTATCAATACACAAGTCATAAAACATTTCAGCTTGCTTTGATCTTCGTGAAAAATTATTACCGAAGTAACGTAATAGCCCTATGATGTAATTTTGATTCTTAAAATAGCTTTTGCAGTACTTCATGTAATGGAAAGGGCGAGAATCTAAAAAATATAGGTAGTAAAAAACATATCCAGAGGCATTTCTTGGTAAAACCTGGTACTTGCTTTTATCTTAATCAGTCATTTTAGGGGTGAAATGGAGTTACAAAAATTAACATAAAAATGTCCAAATGCCGTGTAAGTTCACAAAAGAAGAGGAATCTAAATCACCGCAAATACTTCACAGTTTTGAAGAATTCAACTCTGCATCTTACAAGCTTTTAAATGTAATCAGAACTGTTGTAGGTGATATGCACACTTGGAGAAAATTGTCCAAAAAAACTGAATAACTATATAGATGAGTATTCTCAAGAAGTTTTTGGTGCCCTTCCGTTCAATGCATAAAAACGAAGGTGCTACAAATTCCATATAAAAATATAATTTCAGAACTTAAGGGGAATTTGTGAAGATGGCGTTTACCCTGAGGAGAACTCTGGTAATTAATTACAAGCGCTGTGTATTTTACCTAAAGCGCAACAATTCAAAAGATGATTTCAGAGAAGCTACAGTACTGATTATCGCAGAAATATTGTTTGTGAGGCTACAGTGAAGTGTAAGAAGTGCACAGCTGTCAACCGAGTGGTGATTGATCGGATGGAATATGCACTTGGAGGGAGTGACATTTCTATACTATGGCACCGGCTCCAACTGTTATGCCCAGTATACGAGCAAAGAAGACTGAACATTTACAGCGAAACATATCGACGAATTAAAGAAAGATAACAAAGCTGCTGCCTCATCCTATGCTACATGCAGTCACTAAGGCTGAGCCAATTCATTGGAGCAAATACACAGTTTGCTAAGGGGAAAGCCCAAAGGAGCGCTTATAAGCTGTGGTGTCAGCAAATATTGGAAGCAGCCCCGGCCGTCTCATAACAATGTCCGTCTCCGCGCGACTTGCCGGCGAGTGTGATCAAATTTCAGCGGGGCATAGTACCATCTGGCATGTTTGTTCTCTTTCTTTAAAAGAGACGACAAAGAAAGTGCTATCCATATCTTAGGACATCATCTATGGCGCAGTCGTGGTAAAAAATTGTCGCCCAAGCATATTAGACTGGGGAGCATTCTTCATCAAGTCATAAACTTTGAGGAGTTTGTAAGATTTTTCACACTTCTGGTCATATCTCGAAATAAAGCTTAACACTATCGTGACTGAGAGCGTCCTGGAAGAATAGAGCGCAACAACGAAGACTAAGAATCCTTGTGAGCAATCTTCAAGCAGTTTAATATGTTTTCAAAAACTGAGCGCCCCTCTCGCAAAGAAGAAATTCAAAATACCTTTCTAAAAGCCCTAGAATATGGGGAGAGGTAACTAAAGGAATTTGTAAGGGATACATTGAAAGCGCGCACTAAAGTGAGCAAAACTGGATTTTCATAGTACCATATACATTAACAATGCTCCAACAACGTTTTATCTCTTGTATGAAATAGAAAAATGTGGGAAACAGGACGAACAAAATAGGCTCTCCAGAAGGCTCCGCTCAGGGTATTAGCCAATCCGTGTGTTTTTTGATAGATACAAAGAAGACCCAATCAAATCTGACACAAGAAAGCGAAATACAGAAACAATTCAGCCCAAAGACGAGTCATTGAAGGAGGCAGTATCCCTTTCACGAAAAACTGGAAAAACTTTCTTGCGATGTCAGACAACAAGGGAGACCTAGCAAGGTTCCTTTCAGAATATATAACGGAAAAAGCTACACTCAAGATACTATGTAATAGCGGCTGGCGGGTTGAAGACGCAATGGAAGTGCTCTCATCAGATAATGAAACAGATGTCTCTGTTTTAAGAGCTAGCCAACACATCAGATGCGACACAGCTGCTGTGTTAGCAAGATATACAGATATCCTGTTACGTCTGATTGCACATTATATTTCACCTAGTATCCCTAACCCTAAACTGTGGATCATGTCAGATATCGATAAAAAGAAAGCACTTTAAACATCAGGGCAATCCACTGCTCTTCTCCCTTTCCATACCCTCACAGGCTGTAGCATAACGTCAACAACCATGCGAAGAAGTCGGCATTGACACTTTTTTTACTATGGTATGTCTGATTGTTTTCAAGAGAGGGCGAGCTAAATGAAGCAAAAGTTAAGTCAGTCGAAAAATTGACTCGCAAAATGTGCAAAGTTGACGTAGTTGAATCGGTTGTTCATGTGCGCTCTATCTCTGTTCCAAGATCGGGAAATCTGAGGCCTGACACTCATCTGGAAACAGGCGATAAGCTGAAGTCCTCAACGTACGCGCCCTGAGCAGATGGGATGATACAGACATGCAGATAATACGACCCATGCACTTTTGATGACACAAACCCTCTCCTCAGGAGGCCTGTCAGAAAAATATTTCATGCTCATGCAACACTGGTTGCAAGACACTGTGCTGTAGTTGCATGAGAGAAAAGCTAATTATTTTTTGTACTAGACTTTGTGCATTGCAGCAACACCACCCTGATGGAATAAAATACTTGAATGGACCATTTATTAACATTGCACTTGCAGCAACTCCAAACTTGATGCATTTGCTTCTTGATTACTTTACCTCGTGCCGCCCAGATGTTTATAAATGGTAGACTTTAAACTAGAGAAGAAGTGAACAGGTAGAGTGTTTTGAGCAAAAAACATAACAGGCAGCTCAATAGGTCATCTTTACCCAATCCGTATAGTGCGTAAATTACGTGTTAATAGTGGACACTTCTAGGGTTGCTTTGTTAAATAGCTATGTGTTCTTTTCCAGCAATAGATAATAAATAGTTGGCAGTGTTTGTCTGTGAAAAGAGCAATTTGTAGTACTTTTTGCCATTTTTAGCCCGCTTAGCTGGAGGTGTTGTGTAGTATTCGAGTGAGATTTGGCGGCGAAGCCGCGAGAAACAAACGCCTCGTCCCCACTCCCTTTTTTGGATCACGGCTCCGCCGCCAGAACTTTAATCGAGCACCGAGACAATACCGTCAGTTACGCAGTTTAGGCCTTTGTTTAATATTCCTCATGATGGCCACTCGTGATAATTACACAGTATTGTGATGTCACTTGTGGAGCATAAATTATAAAGTTGATGTTTTAGCTTAAAGATCAAAATCAAATTTAATTTGGTAACCGATCAGATCTTTTTCAGCAGGCAAAAGTGATTTAGAAAACTGATGTTGCCAACTTTTACCAAGAAATGCGCACGGGATTTTGTCTATTATTGTATGGTCATGCAAAGCTCATTCTTGTTGTTGTTTACGGCTGCAACGACTGTGCCGGCTGTACAAACTGTACCAACTGTACCGGCTATACCGAGTGTACCAACTGTATTGGCTGTACCGACCGTACCTACTGTACAGACTGTACCGACATGTACCGGCTGTACCGACTGTACCGGCTATACAGACTGTAACAACTGTACTGATGGTACTGCCTGTACGCTCTACAAGATGGCAGCCAAGATGGATACCAAGTTTGGTGACGTCTCAGCCCCTAACCCCCCCTTGTACCCCGGTGTGGGTATAAATTTGGGTTTACGCCGGAGGGTTAATAAAATGGTAACACTTCCACAGAGTAACTCTTCTACTCACCTTATTCCAAATATAAATACAGAAATAATGTTTTTTTATGAGAGGTGGAACATAAATATGCGGCCAGACACTTTTTGATGCAATAGCGGGGATCAAAACCAAATTAAACCCACACCCATATGTAGCGTAGACAGCGGGATTGGAATCCTAGTCCCACTGGTGGAAGGCACTTCACTACTGTGCTGGGCTTGCACCCCCAAATGAACATTTGTATCAGTAAGTTGTTAGAGGTAGACTAAAATGCAAACTAATGAGTGGAGTGAGCATTCCTGATTTATAAATCTAACTATTGACTTTTATTTCCAGCAATTGTACGAGTGCCCCTTGAATTTGAGTGTGAGAGACCAGAAGTGTTAAAGTTAGCTGCTCAAAAATACTTGCAAAATATTGAGCGTTCAGAGAATGGTTTTGTACGTTATCTCCAAGAAAAACGCAAAGTACGTATTGTCGATGTTCGCTGTGGAAGCTTAATAGTTACAGTAGAATGTAGCTCTCGGGAAATCTTTGAGGACTTATGGGAGGACTACACGTCTGGTAATATTAATAAGGTTGCTAACAAATACCTCGTGACCGAAGAGATTCTGGTGGCACTTGGATTAGGCGTTGGCGTTCTACTCACCACAACCATTTCGGTAACGAAGTACGCTGAATGCATGGATTATTTCACAGTAAGTGTATTCTGGTTAAATTTTATTCCAGTAAAGTATATCCAACAATCTTTTGGTGTTTTAATGTTTTCGTTTATAAAACATTGCAAACCGACCGATTTTCAGTATACATTACAGGTAAGGAATTTGCGTGTCTATTCGCGTATTAAGACTGTAAATATGCTATTACACGAAAAGGTTTCTTCATTCTTGAATAGCAAGTACAACTTATTTTTCAACTGCCGCGTGAAAATATGTATTAAATTATCTTCAAGGTAATCTAGCTAAGGAACAGATTTAAATAAACCAAGACGTCACAGTACAACACAGCTCACGATTGACATGTTGATTAGTTATAACAATTTAGGTAGAATATGTTTAAAATAAAAGTCAGTTATTGTCCTCCGTGCAGGGGCTTCTCTTTTGCGGTGTGAGCACACCGCGAAAATGTTGCCTCTGCACGCAGGGTAGCCAGCCATTAACCTTACGCACCGTTTGGCATTTATTTGGCTTTCTTTAAAAAAAGTGTCAACATTATTGTACATTAGTAAATTATTTTTTTTACGTTGATGGGTCTTTTTTGGAGCCTCCTCGGTCAATTTTGCGCCACCCTCTACTGTCAAACATGCATGCTTTAAATTATCCCCTTTTTATAAGAATGTAAACTGTAAACTACAATCATGGACAAAAGTCTTGAGACCCTTTTGTGCTTCTCGGGAGTTCCAGTAGACCTTTTACCAATACGGCGGCCATATTTTAGGAGTGTGAGTACGTTTCGTTTGTATTTTGGAGCGCTTTTCGGAACATTTTTTCATGAAGTTTGCTTAGAATAAGATTGTAATCGGAAAAAAGATCCTTGTGCCGTATTTCGATGTAATAATGATCGCCTTTTTCTAGTTTAGTATTAGAAATATGGTCTTTCACTGTATATTTCTCGGGAAAAAGGCGATCATTATTACATCGAAACACGGCACAAGGATCTTTTTCCCCATCGCAATCTTATTCTAAGAAAACTTTAAGAAAAGATGTCCCGAAATGCGCTCGAAAATACAAACGAAATGTGCTCATGCCCCCTGGGCATCCTAGAATACTCCTACAATCGAATTATTTCAATATGGCCGCCGTATCGGTAAAAAGGTCTATTCACACAGGTCCAACCCCTCCCCTCACCCCACAAACAATGTTGGACGCGTGTATCCAGAATTTTTTCCGTGTTTCAACTTTGTATAGGGTGGAGGGAGGGAGAACTGCAAGAAAATTTCGAAAATGATTTAAGAGAGAACCAATGAGCAATGACAGAAAAATATGAATATTGCAGTACTGTCCCAAGGACGTTTGTCCAGGATTGTAGGTTAAATGTTTATCCCACGTCAAGTTTGGCCTTGTTGTGGCTCTCATAGGGACCCTACCTAGTCCCATGCCTCAGGCAGTTTCCAGCCATTTGGAGTCTGCGTGCTCTTATTTTTGTGGAAAGCATGGAGAGATTTCCATAGAGGCCTCGCAACTCTCCGAACGTTGTCTCTACGTGTAACATTCATAGCCATCCTTACCAGTGCAGCATCCCGGCGAATCATCTAGCCAGCTGTCTTGTCGCCTTCACGGAAGTTAGGGTTTAGCTTCGCGTAAGGTCAGAAGACTGATTCCAATTTTACCACAAATAAAGGTGTTTCAGCTGGTTGGACGTAGAGGATTTCCATATATCATTCCTACTGTAAGGAGTTCGCCGGGCTTGTGCTTTTTCACACAAGCCTTTGTTGTTACACAGGTGAAATTAAACAATGACATTACGATGAATTCGCCCAAATCTATCATCAGCCCATTTTCAAGTGTACAGGACGACATCACGATATAAGCTTTCAAGCTTCGCACGCTCTAAGTCAAGTCATTGTTTATTATGTAAAGACAGTAGTCGCCACGCTAAAGTCAGTAAATAATTATCAGCCATTTGGCAATTTCGTTTTCCAAGTAAACCCAACCCATGTTTCAAATTGCGCAGAAATGGCGATATATTTACTGTATACCCAGGTTTGGTAGGCGGAAAGAAGAAGGATGCCGGAATTTTCTCATTGTTAGTGAAAGTAAGGTAAATAACCGACTACTTTGGAGTAAGAAGTGAGAGGTTAGAGCTAACTTCTTTTTCGAACGGGCCGGCGTTGCGCCCCGTACAGTTCCATGTAACATATTCTACCCCTGATCCTAGTTTTTAAAGTAACTTCTTTTTTGAACTGGCCGGCGGCGCGCCCCATACAGTTCCATGTACGATACTAATTTAAAAATGACAACTTTAATTTAACTTGCATGTCGTAAGGAAGGCTATTAACTATCGTAGGACGGCGCACCGGCGCACGTTTCAAAAGCGACTCAAACATATTGCCAGAAGAATGTATCAATGTAAGGCTACACAGGGCTACATAGAAAACCAGCCTTTATATTAGAGTATAAAAACATCAATTGAAAAAAGTCGAAAAATTGACATTTTCCCGAAGAGATTAGTCCATGGTTTTGGTACAAGTTATGAATTTCTTCGTCTTTTCTTTTTAGGCCAAACAGGCTAAGAAAAAGTGTTTAGTATTGTTCTAGATAGAAAACCAGCCTTTTTAGACTATAAAAACATCCGTTTAAAAACGTCGAAAAATTGACGATTTTCCAAAGGGGCTAGTCCATCGTTTTGGTCAAAGTTTTGAAATTTCTTCGTCTTTCTTTTTAGGCCAAATAGGCTAAGAAAAGGTGTTTCGTATCGCTCTTTTAGATTATAAAAACATCAAGATGTACGGATTTGTACGGCCATGCACTGCTATGCACGGCTATGTACGGCCATGCACGGCTACGTCAGCTATGTAAGGTCATGCACGGCCATGTACGGCTATGTACGGCCATGCAAGTCTATATACGGCTATGCACGACTATATACAACAATGCACAGCTATGCACGGCCATGCTCGACTATGCACGGCTATGTACGTCTTTGTATGGACATGCACGGCTATGAACGCGGCTACGTACGGCCAAGAACGGCCATGTACGGCTATGTTCGGCGCGCCCTATATTGCCCCGTTCAGTTCCATGTAACATACTCTACTTGTGATTACTAGCTTGAACTTCATTTTACACAGGTAAAATAAATCAGTCACATCACGACGAATCAGTATCTATCATTCTGCCCATTTTTTTAAAGTGCATGAGCACAATATTAGCATTTAAGCTTCGCGCGCTCTGAGTCAAGTCATTGTTTATGTAAAGAAAGCAGTCGCTAAGCTAAACTCAGCAAAAGAAAAAAAAAACAGTCACACAGTCACACGTCTAATTCTTTTTTATCAGCCATTTGGCAATTTTGATTTCAAAGTGAACCAATGCAACGGCATGTTTTCATTTTTAGTTTGTAAGAATCATGATCAGTGTAGATAATTATACATTCGTAAAGTATACCCAGGTGATGATATTTACTTTATTCTTGGCATATAGTGAGGGAATAACCAAGAAAAGATAATTTGAATGAATAGAAATGGGTGTTACCCAAGTTCCTCATTTTGTTACAAAAGTGCCCAACTGCCTGTTACGAAAGTGCCCTATCAGAGTTACAATAGTTCCCTTCTTCGTTACTAAAGTGCCCGAGGTGCGTTACAAAAGTTCCCTTTTTACGTTAAAAAAGTGCCCAATCCTCTGGCACTCTCACTCTCTCTCCATCGATCGATCTATCTAGTTGATGGTGAAGTCTAGTCTATTTGACAGTAAAAAAGGTACCAATTGTGTTTGTGATCGCGCCACGGTTGAATTGTATCAAGAGACAGGCTCCTGTTCACCCTTGATCGTATATGAATTGATAAACTCAATAGTTAACTCTTGCCTTTCTATCTGTGTGCCGTGTGTCATGGTCTATCTGAATGTATCTAAGACTGTCTTTCCGCCTAATCTATTTACTTTTCGTTCAAAAGAAACAGGAGCTACAGAGAGCAACTCAAGAACGAAGAACCAGTGACGACGGCCGTCCAGGTATGTTGCAATGCACTCTGACATTTTAGTAAAATTCAGCTGCGATCCAGGCTCAGGCGTCGGATCGGGTCAAACTCGTTTCATATTAAACGACGCAGATAATTCTTTTTTAAACCGTTTCTTCCAGGTTAAGTTATAATATTGGTAAACAGAACATTTAAGGAGATTAATCGTTGCTCAGATATCTCATTTTGGAAAATCTAACCAGTCCTACCAGAGATACACACAAAATACCTACCACCATTTTCGGAAAAAAATATCTTATAATTTCGTTATTCATCGACTACTCTTTAATCTGTAAGAAAGACGGTATTTTGGGTAACATAACTAGATATAGAAAAAAGGAAAAGGAAAGAAAGAGAGGAAGAAAGAAAGAACTAATTAGATTAGAAACATATCGCACAAACAGCAAAATATAACATTTACATGTAGTGTTGCAAATCATATTTTAGTCATTTCCTTGCTAATGAAAAACGGGTCCAAAAGCAAGGAGTGAGTAGAAAATGTGGTTTTACGCTACTAAATTTTCTAGTTGTTTTTTTGCTTTTAATTCGTGCAATTCGCGGCTTCCCGTTGCTAATGTCTGAAGTTCGGGCAAGCAGAGATTGCAAAATTTCGAGCAGCGACACTGTCCCGACTACGCATGCTTATTTAATTATGGTTGGTATAGTATAAAAGATTTCCTACCCCTGTACAGGTTAGACGTCAAAATTGCAGGTAATCGTTAAAACCGATAACGTCACAAGCGGTAAAAGGGACGAGGACCTGCAAGAGCCTCTAAGGGAAAAAAAATATTTGTTGTACTCTAATTCCTAATGATCGTAGGCTCAGGTTTAGTTTTTTTTAAAAAATTATATGAAATATGTTGTGTTTATGTCACTATGGCCCGTACTATTACGATTTTGATTTCAAACTGACCTCGGACGCGAAAATTCAGCCAGTTATTTAAAAATACAGGCGGGGAAGACCTTTTCTTACCTCTCCGTCCAATTTTTATGCTCTGATTGGTCAAAATTTGACAGTTCGTGCGGAAAGTTTAAGCAGCATCTTGAAACTTGTTCACTTTGACAGCTGAGGTAGACAGAGTTTTATGTCAACTTGTGATGTTTTTAACCGTCTTTTTCCACTGGATGTACAAAATTAAATACAGCTGCTATGAAGAGTCTTTTGTTATTCATGGCCAGTTTGTTTATTGGGTTTTTGGTTCATGTGAAGAGGGAAATTATTGTTATTCTTTTATTTTGCTTTCGCTGGTAAAAATTTGAAAAGCCAATGTAGAAATCATTTATTCTTTAGTATTAACTTCTTAAAGCCGCGGCCGTAAACAACCTCTTGATTTATTGAGCGTAAACTTATTTGTCAAGTTATAATTGTATTTATTCTTCAAGCTGTGATCAACCTGTAAGAAGCCGTTATCCACCTGAGTAGCTTTTGGAAGTAATTAATGTTTTAAAACAAGCTTAGGTTTCCACCAATAGTCGTGTAGAAATTATTGTTGTGCTCTGTAATTTGACTCGTTGAGTTGTGATGTAATCTGTATCGCTTCGATAGCTTAGGCTTAAATACGAGTGCTTTGTAGAAGCTTCTTCGGTTACGTCCTGGCTACGTCCTACATTTTAAATGGTTATGTTTCTGACTGTACCCGCAGTATAGTTTTGGATTAAACTTCTACGTTGGACCCAAGTTCTGTTGTGATCATTGTCTCAAGGGTATTCAGCAGGCGTAAGAGATCCCGTGCCTTCCCGCAGCCAGCGAGTGTCCCCAGGAAAAAGCCTTTCCCAGAGAGAGTTTTAGAGTTTTTCCCCGTCCGTCAGTTTACTCTTTTGTGAAGACAAAACCTGTTTCCACACTGGTGTTAAAGTGAAAAACTTGTTTTCACATTAACAAATTCGTCGCTTGTCAAAGTCAGAAATCCGATTTCGGATGTCACCGTTTTCGCTTTTCGCCTTGCTTAATGCGTAAGAGGGTTTAAAACTCTGAAGCGATTCTGGCCTTAATTGATAGGTTTCAGGAGCTGCATCTCGAATTTTAGGCCTGGGTTACTATTGTTTTTCGTTTTTTTTATATCTAATTTCATGTAGTCGAGCACAGTTTATACAGCAAATTTATGCACGTTTGTAAGATTTGAGACAATGATCTGACCTAGTATCAGGTGGATATAAGCTTACAGAACTTTAAAAAGCCTTTAGATATATTTTCTCCCCGCAACTAGAAAGAAAACGTTCCGAAGAATATTTAGTTATAAATTTAGCTGTAGAAAGAAAACTTTGAGTGATTTTCCTGCCTCGAGTTCATCTTTGAAAAAAGCAACATTAGGAGGCCGGCTTAAAACATAAACTTAAGCTTTAAATTGTTGTCTCTGTAAATGATTTACCTAATTATATTTCTTTTATTGATTGTTAGTAGTCTCTCTTGCAATTTTAATCGCTGCGCCGTTTGTCTTCAGTAGTTCATGAACATCGATTGCAGAAGTACTCAAAATACCGCACGTATCTAACGTTGTTTAAGATTACACATCGTTATAAAACCATTGAATAAAAAAAATAAACGTAATAAATTCTTCATTATGTTGAATCGTACAGCTCGCACTGCAATTTTGGCGCTTGTCAAAAAAGAGAACCGGCCGGCCGTATGGGTGATTTTGGAAATTTTTGAACGGTTTCGCCTAAAGCCCACGATTGATCGTCCTGAATATTGACTGAGTGCAAGTTGTCTTAATGAAAATTGTGAAATACTGCATTCTGTCCTAGGTCTGTATGATAAATACAGCGTCTCATAGTACTGTTTCAACTCAGATGTGATGAAAAAAAAAGTATAAAAGGTTGGTTTACACATTTCAGATTTGCTGGCAAAATTTTGTAAAGTAAACTCGCCGAACACAAAAGATTTGGCCAGATTTGTTTTTCAAGAATTTTTTTTCCAGGCCTAATCTTCTGTGATCAAGAGCTATTATGGCTCTTGAATGTGGTCGAAGATCAGGAAGATGATTGCTGTTTTTTGGGTGTACATATAAGGCTATCAACTCGATGTAAGATGTTTCACTCTAAAATCACTTAGTCTTTCCCTCAAAAGTCGCATGAATGTGCCCTAGGTAACTGATTTGTGGATTACAAGTTTACTGTTTGATTTAAACAATAAATTTATTAATGGTAGCTTCGCTTTTAACCCTGGCTTAATCTTAAACAGCGAATTTAAGATTGATAGCTGCACAGATACCTCATTTTGGAAAATCTGACTAATCACGCATGTACGATTGCAAAGATCAATCTGAAGTCTGCAACAGTCACCGGATTAAACTTCGAATAATAAATTCATTTATGGAATCTTTGGGTGTACGCTTGACCTGCTTTGAGTGTAAAGTTGCAAATCATATTTTTAGACATTTCCTGGCTAATTGGCTAAAATAGGGTATAGAAAATGCGTCTTTTGACTACTAAATTGCTGTCTCCAAAAGGTAACGAGAAAGGCGCCGATAAAAACGCTTCACCCATTCGCTCAATTTATGGGGTGTTACTAAACAGAGTAACGGAGTAACGAGTAACGTGTAACGGAGTAACGAGAAAACGAGAAACGGGATAAAAATTCAAAAGATTAAAAAGTAAATAAATAAATCGTAATGAAAGAATAAACATAAAAATGGTTGTAAAATCCTAATAATGACCTTATTAAACCAATCTCGAAAAATATATGTATTCCAACGACGTCAACTTCCTCCTCCTCCCCCTCCCTCCAGCAAAGTCGGATGGGTGTTGTCGGGTCCGTTGAAAAATCTCCCGAGGGAGAAACGTTCAAGTATTCAGATATCGTCGACTCACGTGTTGAGAACGGAGTCAAAGGTTGTCGATGATACGCTGCAAGCAAGATTTGGATAGATTGTGGGATCTGGATTCTGTAGGCATTCGAGATAAGGATACTGTTCTTGAAGCCTTTGAAAATAATTTGAGTTTTGAAGATGGCAAGTATTTGGTCCATCTACATGTACCTTGGAAGGAGTAACATGGGCTGTTGCCAGATAATTTTGAGAACTGTGTAGCAAGACTGAGCTCGCAGCTTAAACGTCTTAGAAAGGATCCAGAGATCTTGAAAGAGTATGACTCCATCATACAAGACCAGTTGCAGAGTGGTATAATTGAGTAAGTAGACTGTGCCAAACGTCCTGTTGTTGGAACGGTGCATTATTTACTGCATCCTGGGGTGGTACGCCGGGATGAAATTACAACCAAATTTCGTGTTGTTTTTGATGCGTCGTCAAAGTCCAGCAGTGATAGTCCAAGTCTTAACGGATGTCTTTACTCAGGACCAGCCTTAACTCCAACGATCTTCAGTGTTCTCCTCCGGTTTAGAGAGAAAAGAACTGCACTTGTAGGAAACATTGAAAAGGCCTTTCTCAATGTGGGAGTTGCTGAAGAAGATCGTCTGGGTGGACAGTTTAGAAGAAGAGAATCCCGGATTGATGTTATAGCGGTTTTGTCGTCTGGTGTTTGGAGTCAATGCTAGCCCTTTTCTTTTGAATGTCACTTTGAAGTATTATATCAATCAATATGATGCTGACCCTGGTTTGGTTCAGAACGTGTTGAATTCATTTTATGTGGATGATTTGGTGACCGGAGAAAGGGGTGTCGAGGAGTCTTTGTCGCTTTATCAGAAGTCTAAGTCTCCTGCAGATGGAGGTATTTTTTTTTTAACTTGTAAACAGAATCTTTCGTAGATATAAAATTTGGCATCCCTTAATAGGAAGAGTTTATTTTTAACTTGTAAATGGAATGCCTTATAAGAATTTTGGCATCCTTTAGAAGGAGTTTTTTATGTATAACTTGTTTATGGAATACCCCATATTGCACTTATAGTCAGGGGAAAGCCGGTGCGCCCCCATACCTGGGAAATGACTGGGTATTAGAACAGGCCTGCCTTCTAAATGAAGCAAATTCATTGCTATGCAGAGCAGTTTTGTACATCAAACTACCACTTTTAAAATCAACAATGCTGTCCAATTCTCACGCAGCCAAATTTGTAAAGTAAATTACCTTGAGTTGCGGGCCTTCCAGCTTATATGCCCATGGAAAACAATGTCCCAGTTATTTCATGTCAGAAGTAAGATTATGTGCTTCTGATCCTGTACAAGATTGCATCAAAGGTGAATCCCTGAGTAAGCACTGCTAATGGTCTCCGCTGGCTGAGACTTGCATTCAGCATAGTTTGTTTGAAATGACCCCCGATAAATTTTACATATTGTGAAAGTGACCCCCACCCCCACCCCCCCCCCCCCCTTCACCGGATTACTGTAGAATCTAGCAAAATTCTAGCTTAAAATCAAAGTTCACCACATACATTTTGTGCTTTATCCACAGTTGTTTTTATAAGATCGTAATTTACTATTCACGCCTGTTTCATTCAATTGTTACTATAAGTAAGTACTGAAAGCTTTAATGTTCACTTACAGCTCTATACATGCACTGAGTACCATGGACTTTCAAACTACAATACACATTTATACTGAGTTGTCTACTTGGAAGCTGTAGTGCATAGAAACATCAAACAGACAATAAAAGGTGGAAATAGCTTATACAATACAAAGCTGTGCTCAAGCAGTGCCCGGTGGCCAATGGCGCCAAACGTTTGTTGCTGAGTGACTAGAAAATCTTATTTTGTTGATAGAAATTCTATACTGGGCACCCTAGATTTCAAAGCTTCAGATCATTAGGTACCCTGTGACTTTTATTAGACCTTGCAATATTTATTTGTATCAATTTTCCTCTTTACTTAATTTTGAAACCATATCTCAGCAAAAGAAATCTCCATCTGAGAGATTTACATAAGGAATAAAAGAATACTGTTATATAAAAATCCTTCTAGGGGATTCCATTTTCAAGTTAAACACAAACACCTCGTTCTATGGGATGTCAAATTCCTTTTGAGGGATTCCATTTACAAGTTATACATATATAAAGTGTATCTCCTGCTGAAAGGTGTCAAACTCCCGAAGGGATTCTATTTACAAGTAAAACATAAATGCAGAGCACCTCCTTCTGAGGTACGCCAAACTCCTTTTGAGGGATTCTATTTACAAGTTAAACATAAATACTGTGTACCTCCTTTTGAGAGATGCCAAACTCCATTAATTTTATAAGTTGTACATAAATAAAGTGAACCTCCTTCTTAGAGATTATAAACTCCTTTTGAGGGATTTTAGTTACAAGTTGTACATAGATTAACAGTCTACCTCCTTCTGAGGTACATTGTATGCCAAAATCCTTCTGAGGGATTCCGTTTACAAGTTAAAAATAAACACTTCCTTTTGAGGGATTCCATTTTAGTAAATCTGAGGTTTTGGTTCCTTATACTCTTAGTATCGAAATATTCCTTGTGTTTGAGGAACAGAAGAGTTTAAAATAATTTCAATAGCATTTCCGTTGCCGTTTGAAGTTCTTTATTCTTACATTCTGTTAGAATTTGCCAGTCCGACGTCGGACGACGAAAGTTGATCGCGAGAGGCGCCATCTTGTCTCACGAGCCGAAGATTGCCGAAGCAACTCTCGTTTCTAGTCCTCCTCGATCACCCCCTTCTGAAGGATTACATATACAGGGTGTCCCAAAAGTTCGTTCCTCTACTTTCATGCGCCATATAACTTTTGATCAAAACTTTATTCTTGCATGAAATTTCTAGAAAATTTTTATTGCTCTATCAAGTACATGTATTCAGAATTTCAGTAACCAGAATTCTCCCTTTGTTTTTTATCATATTCTATAGCGGTTGCGGCATGAAATGGGATAGGGCGTGTAGAGCCACAGATGATCTTTTTTGAGCTTTTTTGTCACCTGGTACGCAGGAGCCTCTTCATCTCCACTTCGACCCCCCAAACAACATTTGTTTTTAGTTTAGGCAGCTGAAAAAAAATATATACTTCAAGCATTTATCCAAAAACTGAAAGATAATCATCCCAGTCCCTGTCCACAGCAACGCTTTTGTACCTCTTTACAAATTTGAGACGAGCTGATCGTGTTTGACGTACTAACAGAGGTATTATTGCCATCTCTGTAGCCTCTAATCCTCTAACCTTCGCTTTTATATTCATGAAACTGCTCTAAACTTGGCTTGCTAACTTTAGTGAGAACTCTCTCGTTGAGTTGTCTCTTTTGTATCTTACCTTCTTCAAAACTTTTGCAGCCGCTTTATTCAGGATTATTAGTCTTCCTCTTCTTTTTTTCTTCATTT
The DNA here is from genome assembly GCA_964035705.1 of Porites rus. Classification (NCBI taxonomy): domain Eukaryota; kingdom Metazoa; phylum Cnidaria; class Anthozoa; order Scleractinia; family Poritidae; genus Porites; species Porites rus. The sequence goes on along the minus strand of OZ037998.1, from coordinate 24,116,329 downwards.
CTCGATGACCATTTCACCACTCAAGATTCGTATTTTTCCAGTTTTTTTAGCACTTATTTCTACTGATAAGCCGGTAAAGCGAAGTAAGCATGCTTATGCTCTCACGTAGCTGGACGTTTTTGCGTTTAGAGGGTTTTTCTTTCAGGATATTCACAAAAAACAAGGAAGGAGATTGAACAAACCGGGCTCTGACAAAATACAAAAAAATATGTGGCAGGAAAATGCTCTCGCGCACGCGCACCTTTGGTGCGGAAGTACACAAATATCGAATATTAGAGGCACAAGATGGCACAACAAGCATAAAATATTAAATTATATTCAAAGACAACTTTTGTTTAAACGATTTGATTACCAAGTCCAATCGGACTACATTTTAGTCTTATAAAGTAGAGGAACGAACTTTTGGGACACCCTATAGCCCCGACCTTTATGAAGCGCCAGACAATCAAGTCAAACAACCATTTGATACCAGCAATGTTAACCGTCTCTGATCGGACTCAAATCCCTTCCAAAACGACTCAAAGACACAGGAACACAGGTAAATGTAAATACATCTCATTGTGTTATTAGCTGATACAGCGTTCGGGCTCCCTGTGCCAATATCATTTACGTATCTGCCAGTAAATTCAATTTTTTGAAGACGTTTTAGCAAGTGTCCTGGCAAAGGTGAATAGACCAAGTCACAATAGTGTGGAACCGCCGATAATACAAGCGACTCTGCGTAGGTAAAAGTCTGATCTGTAAAATGTTTTAATTTTTGCAATGTGCGTACGACTCCATAAGAATCATTAGCGATGTCCTTGACGTGATCATTCCATTTTAAGTTCCCTTGGAATTTCACTCCCAGTAGCCTTGTTTCACTGACTCTTTCTAGTTGACGATTCGAAATTTCATCTATGAGACTATGAAAGTTAGCCATTTTGCTTGCTGATAACAGCACCGACTTAGTTTTCACTTGATTTAGGGCGAGACGAAGCTATATGGCTAAGAGAGGTACTAAAATCAACAACATTTTGTGCGAATTCTTTAACAGAGCATTGTAGTATCATTAGAATATTGATCACGAAATGGAGTAACAGAGGTTATCCCGCAGATCGGCAGTATATAAACAATAGCGGGCCTAAAGTTGACCCTGGGGAACCCCAAAATGTTCCAGTAATGATTTCTTATCATCAATTTCGACTTACTGAAAGTGATCACATAGGTAGTTTGCCATTCAATATAGAAAAGTTTTTGAGAAACCCAATCTAACATCTTCTGGAAGACAAAAGAGTGTAAACGATACATTGTCAAATGCCTTGAAGTAATTGGCCAATACCATTAAAGTAAGTTCGCCCTTTTTCACGGCTCTAATAATATCGTCTCTGATGCGTAATAGCACGGTAGCGGTTGAGTGTCCTTTGCGGAATCCAGCGATAGTTTGCTTTGACGTTCGAGCGGATACCGAATCTTTGTAGAAATAAGCCTTTCACAACTATCACCAATTTCGTGTAACACGAAATTCGCGGGATTTGTGTTCGCGGCGCGCAATGCATAAAGGTTGGCAATAGGCCTTTACAGGACGGCGGTGGGTTTGCTCAGCAAAACAACAATCTCTGATTGGACGTTCCAGTTTGCCAACAAGGTTGTCATGTTTAGCAGAACCCTTCACAGGGTATTATTAATCGACCTTACTCGAAGTGTTTGTACTCGTTCCACCACATCCGCCTTAACAAGGAATTTTTCAAGGACTTTCTATGTGGGAAACATTTCATACTGGTGGAATGATCACTCTTTTTTTTTCGCTGTACTCTTCCGATACCCTTTCTCCCATATAGAACTTGTTCATCGATGCTGCAAAAAGGTGGAATCCAGAGGGTACGTTTAACTTAATGGGAAATGTTTCCAGGGATGCATGGCCACCTCACATGACGCTTAGCAAGGAAAGGGGGATAGCATCGAAAGGCAGCAGCTCTTCCCTGTTGTAGAGGCCTGTATCTGCTATTTGGTATCCACATTTTGCGGGAAAACGGCGTTTAACGAAATCGCTGACGCTCTGTCTGTCCCGCTTTCAGGTAGCCGCACACAAAGCTAATCGGGACCCTTGTTCAATTCTGACTTCGTTGATGACACTGTAAGGGAGGAAGTTTTGAAGTACGCCAAGTAGAGAATTTCTTTTGTTTGGGCCGCGTTTACAGTCGTTTTTTTTTTTTTTTTTTTTTTTTTGGTGGGGAGGGGGGGGGGGGGGGGCTTTCTCCGTTGTAGTGAATTCACATATCAAGAGGTTTATAAATTTTGTTGCCGATTTGACTTAAGTACCGTTTGTGTGTCATTTGTTCCCAGAATGGTTTGCCCGCAAGAGATAGTTGTTACACTTCGGCCCTGTAAGAATGACTCTTTCTGTCGGGTCTGTCCGTTATTATTTGCTCGCATGAATTCACTAGTCTGTGCGGTTACCGCCACTCAGCTTTTTGCATCCCCTCCGGGCCCACTTTTCTCTTTCCAGTCCGGCCGGCTCCTTACCAGGTCGGCGACCATTTCCCTTCTAACGGACCTGATGCCACGCTTCTTGCAGGGCTTTGTTTTCTAAGCCTCAAAGGTCATAGTTTTCGCATAGTTGCCGCCTCTACAGCCACTGCTGCCATCCTGGCGGACTTGCCGATAAAAGTCATGGGTAGATGGTTCAAACATTGCTATCAGTTGTACATTAGAAAACAAGTCAAGGAATGCTTTCTGCGGTACCAAGAATAGCAAATGTTACTGTCAGGGATACGTCTGCGTAGCGACTTCCCCATTTTTTTTCTAGCTGTTATTGACCTGCCAATATTTCCGTCCCATCCAGGGACGTTGGCGAGACAGGTAAGGCGAGAGAGGTCTTTCAATTATTCTCCAGTTATTTACATTTTCGAGTTGTTGGCCAAGATTGCAGCTCGTAAAGCTCTCGTTCTTTAGTGACTTGCCAATACTCTTCTAGCAGTGCTGCCGCTGCAGCGAGTTGTTGTTATTGTTGTACTTTGTTGGGCTAGGTTTAAGCTCTTAGTGCTTGTAGAGGCCATAAAATGTTTGCGTTCAGAAGTCGTGTGTCACGCCAATCACCCAATGGTCTCCCTTAAATGACGCCTTGTACTTGTCTAACTAACATTACATTTAAATAAGAGATTATAAAGAGGCTAAGAGAGGGTATCTCCCATACATGCCCTTTTCCACAGGTAATTCGTCTCGAGATATTTGTAGAACCACACGGGACACGTGGATAAAGTTACCTCTTCCGTTGCGTGGATTTTTTGTGAATACTTCCCATGACTGAACGAAGCCCAGAATATGTCTAACACAGGAGTAACAGGTCATCTCGCCACCAACGAAATCGCCACCAGAAAATATAGCCCCTTTATATTCTTTTGGTTTAAATACTTATTGCGCTCTTGTAACTTTCACTGAAACAGTAAAATTAACCGCCCAAAAAGGCATTTGAAAATAAGCTTAATTTACTCAACGTATAGACTTCATTAGTTTGCCCAAAGTTTTTAAAACTTGTCTTGCCCCGCCATGACTAGCCTCCAAGCAATTTGCTTCAAATTGTTGTTGTTGTTGTTTGCAAACTTCATGTCAACAAATTGGTCTCCCATCACCATTGTCTTGCCTCCAAAGCAAGTGAGTGAGTTTTATCATCAGTCTCTCTGATTTTTGGAGTTCCTGGATGCCAACTTTCAGACTGGTTCGTTTCTGTAAGATTATCAAACCACTATGATGCTCTGGGGGCTGACAGAAGAGCTAAGACTGCATGCGACCAAAACGCCTTTAACGAGGAAAGAACGATACTTACCTTGAACAAGTCGGCGATTAACTCTAAGTTGCATGAAACGAAAAAAGGGTAAACAGCACCATAAAGTAGAACTAAAACTAGCCTCTTCACGTACAGGTAAAAATTTTTTTTGTGTTTTTAGAATTCGGTTTTTTCAATTCATCTGGCCTCTATTTTAACTCTGCCTTTGACAAAGATCAAATGTTCAGCAAATCCAATTTTTTGTTCCGTGGCAATTATCGAAGGTCTAGGGTCGAATCTCTTCCTGATCACAAAGGCCTTGGAAAAAAGATAGGATCGCACTTGCTGTGCTTAAGAACCTCTTTCAACTCAGATGATGTCAGTTTCTCGCACTTTGACCGTCTCTTATTCAAAGTTCCAAAATGCTGGGCTAAGAAGAGAATTAAGGGGACTGAGACACGGTGTTGTAGTTTCATTTTGATGAGGCTCACTTATCATCACTGCACTTCCCATGCATTTCCAGGGTTTGCTGTTAACAGCAGACTCAAGTGAACATGCGTTAATTAAAAACACAAATGGGATGACAGTAATTATTCACGATTTTAATTGTTTTTGTAAGAATTGTTTTTAATTGTTTTTTTTTTCTCTTCACCAGAACAAGGCGTTATAGCACACTGGGGATCCGGGATGTTTGGAGCCCTTGGAGGTGTTATTGGGGGTCTTGCAGGTGTCGTGGGTGATATAGCGGCTGCTCCAGTGGCGGTGATCAGAGGTGTTCCTTCAGGTTTCACTGAAGCTGGAGTGCGTGCTGGAGTGGCTACTGGCTTGGCTGTCGGAGATGAGATTTTTGTAGGTCTAATCTGCTATCTTTGTTGCCTGATCTAGATAAACAGCTCTAGTGATAAATAAATATATTTGATATATATATTAGATCAGGATGGAACTAAACGTCACTCCCTGTCCATACTGCTTTAAGTAACATTTGCTGTCTTTCCCTCTTTAACTTGAGCACCAAAAAGGAATCAAGGATTTAAGAGCGCTTAAAGTGATATCAATCAGTGATATATCACTGAAAACGCATGTTTTTCCCTTTGTTTTAATTAGCGCGCGCACATGGCAACACACACAAGCAGACCTGATAAAAGGGAAACGATTGAGCTCAAAAATCGTTAGTGATTATGCAAAAGCAAATTATGTAAACCAACGAAGTTAAATTTGTCAGAATTGAACAGCTGCCACGACAGAGTTTGGATTAATTTTTAAGAAGGGTCTTGTACTATATTGTCCAATACCGGTTAGTTTTCTTTTTTTCTTTTAATCTAAGAAAATGTTATTCAATTATACAATGGCTATACTACAGAACTAACTTCACGCACACAATATAAAAGCTACCGAGTAAATACAACGGGTTGGGAGAGGAAGCGGGGTTGCCTGCTTTATCCAGCTCATAATATTAAACATGTTTTTTTTTTTTTATTTTTTCGTTATTTATTCTTAGAGCGGAAGAATTTTTACTCGAGGACTTCGAGGACTAGTTACTCGAAGACAAGTTACTCGAAGAGAAGATTCCAATGAATAAACCTAGCGTTGATGCTCTTGAAGGTAAGAAAAAGTCTTCGAGATGTTTAAAACAGCGTTTCTGACGGCTTTAAGGTTACTTAAGCTGACATTTACTCCTAAGTAATGCAATGTTTACAACCATGTCGCTATTCCTGAAGCTCCGCCTAAGGCCTCCTTTATCAATGGTGAAATACCAGCATCTAATGTTAGTAAGGAGTCTCCTCTGTCTATAAAACTTGGTCCATCAGACTATTCTTCCATTCCTTATCAACTAAAAGTAAAACTGTGAAAGGTTTGAACCCAGGAGTCATTTCAAAAGTAGGTTGAGTTTGATCGTCTGGGTAAACGTAGTCCTGAATAGGACTGTTGTTGACAGTTACTGACGTTTCAACGACCTGTGCGGTAGTCATCTTCAGAGTTAAAGTGAGTTGTATCACGTCAGTTGGTGGTATTACACTCTGGTTATTAATCTGATTAGTCAATTACGTCGCGATGTTATTGGTCGTCTGTCGGTTAAGCCGTGATGTTATTGGCTATGAAGACTCGTAATCAGTAATTGGTGCGTTTCGATCCGTCTATTGTCACAGTTAAACAGTCGTCTATTGTTGCTCAAATTTTCATTCTCCAGTCGTTCTCTCGTAGTTAGTTTTGAGTGATCTCGTCAATAAGTCGTTTGTACGGCGCCGGTAACTGTTGGCTACGATTTAGTGGCGTTTTTTCTTAGTTAGTAAACCAGCTTTCTAAAGTAAGACGTTGATAATAGTCTGTAGACTACGTTATACATGTCGCAGAGTCCCAGTCAATTTGATGTTTCGTCTTTAAATGGTGCTCAGCAATGTGATTGGTGACGTCCCATTCCTCTTCGCTTGTTTGTGTTTGGTCAGTCGCGTGTTTAGGTTTCTGCCTGTTTCACCAATGTAAGAAGCCTGGCAGTCGCATTATTTGATCTTGTATACGGCTCCCTGTCTGTCCTCTGGTTTGTCTTTGTCCTTGACATTATTAAGCAGTCGCCGTAAAGTGGTTATCGGTTTGTGTGCAACACGTATATTGTAAGGTTATAATATACGTGCAATAGTTTCAGAGGTGCCTCTGATGTACGGTATAGTCGCTGTCGTAACAGGGCCAGAGTTGGTCTGAGTGTTGGAATCAGTGTTACTTTGAGTGTTCCGTCTAACAAAGTCCGTGTTGTAATTGTTCTTACTAAAACGTTGTTAAGATAATCAGTCTCGTCTTGTAGGCTGTCAGGTGAGTTGCAAACTAGTTGCGCTCGTCTCGTCAGAGTCCGGATAGTAGTAGCCTTGTGAGAGGTCGGGTAACGACGTAATTGACCAATCAGGTCAATAACCAGAGTATAATACCATCAACTGACGCAATACAACTCACTTTGACTTTGACTTTGCAACTTCAATCTTTACACAATAAAGCTGCAAAAATAATTTTAGATTTGCCTATTAAATCATCTGCTAGTGAGGCCCTGAATAAACTGAATTGGAAAACTCTCGCCAGACGTAGGGCCGAGCATAGGGCAACTTTTATTTATAAATGTTTGAATAACTTATTTTCACATCGTTTTAATATTGAATTCAATAAGGATAAACATGATTATAATACTAGATGTAAAAACAATATTCGTAAGAGTGCATCTAATAGGAACTGGGGTCATTGGACCTCGACAAACTTTGCCTCAAACGATTGGAATAAATTGGACCTTTCAATCAGACAAAGCCCATCATTAGCTAGTTTTAAAAGAGTGTTGAGAAATGTAAATAGTTTTTAGTTTAATTTTTATATATTCATATATTAGTCTTTATTTTTCGTTTTTGTTCTTTTTTTAATTTTTGAGGACTCTTTTGTAAATCACTCTTCAGTGAAATTGATATCCTCAATAAAGACTATTATTACTATTACTAGGACGATAAACCGTAAGCCCCGTCTCACAATCCGTGCACATATAATTCTGTGGGATGTTAAAGAACCTAATGCATACACTGTTCGTGTAAAGAGTAGGCGACGTACGAAAAAGAACCGTTACGGCCCCTCAGTAATTGGCGCCCCGTGCTGTTGGGGTAACCCTGCTGGCCAAGTAAATACAAAATTGAACCCCAACCTTTTCCATGATTTATATTCCTGGAATGTATAGTAGCTGTTTTCTATCACTTTGTTCATTTTGTACTCTCCGGTGAACCTTAATACCCATGTAGATGCAAATCACTTTTGCAATGACCCCTCATTTGACTAACCTTTTCAAAAATCTGTGGATGCATCAACAAAACTTGTCCTAGCTCAAATATGATAACAAGATAAGAATTGAACGAGTGCATCAAATGCACAACAGAAAGAAAAAGTCTGCCAACCAGCAAAGAGAAAACATCAACACCGAAAACGTGAAGGAGAAAGATCAAGATTAAATCGTTTTCATCCTTCCAGGCATCTTTAAAATTAAAAACACGAGATACAAAGAAACAAATTATGACGCGAGAAATTCCACTGAATACAAAATTCTCTAATCAGCAACCGCTTACCAACGTTTTATGCGTACCTAATTTTTTGTGAAATTAATTCCCACTTTGTGAAGCTATTCTCTCGTCAAATGCCCTCGGGATATGTCAGGGAAGGGACAGGCTTCTTAGAATTGACTCAAATAAATCTCTTCACCAAAAATGACAAAGGCTATGGATAAAGACGAATTATTTTAAAACAGAAATAAATTTACAATGTCAAAACTGTAAATTAAGAGTAGTTAGATAGATAGATGGATGGATGGACGGACGGACGGACGGACGGACGGACGGACGGACGGACGGATAGATAGATAGATAATCTTTATTTATCCACGGTACAAAATTCGTCAGCTTTAAAAATGCCTAATACTAATATAATAAAAATATTCAAATAAAAAAGCTGCTTTCCACGAATGCCGTGCCTTACAGTTCTTTGAGTAATCGTTCAAATTGCCCAAGGGACTCTGCTTCCCTTAAGTTACAAGGAAGACTGTTCCAGAGAATTGCGCCACTATAGCTGAAGCTGTTTTTGTAATAGTTTGTGCGCGGAAATGGAATATTGAGTTTATTTTCAGAGTCCCTTAGGTTGTATGCGACTTCTCGCCTTTCAAATTTAGAACTAAGATAATTTGGAGCCAACCCGTGCAGAGACCTGTAAACCATCGTAGCTCTTTGAATTTGTTGCTGGCAAGCTAGGTTTTTCCAACCTAGAAGTTTGAAAAGGTGACCAGCAACTACGTCATAGCTTGAGTAGGTCAAAACACGGGCTGCTCTGTTTTGTAGCTTTTGAACCTTATTCCGTAAAGTTATCCTACAGTTTCCCCAAACAATGTTGCAAAAATCAAAGTGTGGCTGTATTAAAGCTTCAGGAAAGAAACAGGAGGGCATTTTGCATGCCATGCGTGCATCCGCTGAATGCCAATAGCGTGGGCGCATCAAATCTGATGGCAGGAAATCGAAAACCCGCGTAAAGTTACAGTCCTTTTAAAAGCCATTTCGTTGGTGCTTTGAATATCGTACTTTCCTAGATAAAATTTTCTCCATGACAAAAATCGGACGTTTTCTACGTGCGATATATCAGCAGTAGGTTTTCTTGACCTTCATTGGTGGTGATTTTTGGCGTTGAGTCTTTTAAAAAATCACTGTTCCTGTATAAGTCTGATTTTCACTGGCAAAGCAATGCATTTCTATGGTTTGATCTCCAAACTCATGGTTTTACTTATCAAGGAAGAAACGTATCGTACCAATCTTCATCTGCTTTACGAAAAGCGAATAAAAATTCTTTTCTACTATGTTGTAGACAGAGACGTTGATATTTTGGCAGTAACTGAAACTTGGCTGAAAGCTGATGAACGTCGTGATAACATTATCCGCGATGTCACTCCGACAGGACACACTTTCGTTCATTCCCTAAGGCTCAATGGAATTAGTAGAGGTGTTGGGATGCTTTACAGGACAAATCTCAAAGTTCAGCAACTGAGCTCAGAATCCTACAAATCATTTGAATTTTAAAGAATTATTGCTTCACTCTGACAATTCATATTGTATTACAGTATGACATTTTGGTTTCTATTGATAAACCGGTCACTGTGTTATGCTTCTACTATTAGACCTGTCTGCGGCCTTCGACACTGTGGATCACGATATCCTCCTTACAAGATTGCACTCTAAATACTCTATCTCTGTCATAGCTCTTGAATGGTTTCGCTCCTACCTTACTAATCGCTCGCAATTTGCGTTAATCGAAGGGTGTAGATCGTAGTCTCGCGAGCTCAAGTGTGGTGTACCTTAAGGTTCTGTCCTTGGACCGATTCTGTATGTACTCTACACAGCACCACTGGCCGACATTCTACGATTCCACGAAATGCAATTTCACTTTTGCGCCGATGACAGTCAATTGTATATTTCTTTCTCTTCTAATAACGACATGGAATTTACCAACAGTATCACTTGAGGAATGCCTGTCCGACATTGATAAGTGGATGTCCATCAACAGATTAAAACTAAACAAAGACAAGACCGAGCTTCTCTACTTATTCTCAAAGTATAATCCAGAACAAACCCTACCCAATCTTCGCTTTGCAACTGAGATAATCAAGCCCTCTCCACATTCAAGAAACATTGCCGCTATCTTCGATACCACTATGTCAATGCTTCCCCATGTAAACAGTGTAAATCTACCTTTTATTATCTTCACACCATTTCGCGCATAAGGAAATACTTATCAACGCAAGCTACTGAGATTCTTATTCACGACTTCGTAACCTCCAAACTCGATCACTGCAATTCTCTACTATATAATGTCCCTAAAAACGTCATCAAAAGCTTCAATAGGTGCAGAATGCAGCTGCCAGAATGATTACACGGTCTAGGAAGTGTGATCACATCACTCCCATCCTCCTCGATCTTCACAGGCTAACTGTTTCTTAACGAATTCAATTCAAGATTCTACTACTTACCTTCAAAGTTCTGCATCAGCAATCTCCAACCTATATTCAAGACCTTATCACCCGCTACTTACCCTCTAGATTGCTTCGGTCATCCTCTACGCTCAGTCTGAATCCTGTTAGCTTTAACCTAAAGACATATGTATCTAGAGCACTTTCTGTCTCAGCCCCCGAACTTTGGAGTAAAGTACCTGACGACATAAGCTCATGCGAGAATCTAAGTCTTTTTAAGCAGAAACTTAAAACTACCTTTTTAAGAACTTTTACTTTAGTCATTAGGAAGATATATTTGATTTTATGTGTTTTATTTAAATTTAAATTTATTTTAATCAACTTTTAATTCTATTTTTTTCCTGGATAGGGGCTATATAAATCTTCTTCTTCTTCTTCTTCTTCTTCTTCTTCTTCTTCTTCTTCTTCTTCTTCTTCCTTCTTCTCCGTCTTATTATTATTATTATTATTATTATTATTATTATTATTATTATTATTATTATTATTATTATTACGCGAGGTTTATTTATCAGCCCCATGTCTCATGTTAAACTCATCGCGAAGACGCGCGTTTATATATGCCACAGAAACATGAAATCTATGGGGGTTTTTTTTACAGTTTTTCAAAAATGTTCGCAAAAAATATGTAAAACATATATTTTTTCTCCAACTGTAAAACATACAGAGATTTTTCCTAAGCTGCTATTTTAAGTCGTCTCCTTGAGTAACAGCTCCTGTGTTCCGCAATCGATTTCTTGTTTTTAATTTATATTTGATGACAGAAGTAATCCATCACATCACTCCATAAATCTAACTGATGATGTTTGTTCACCTTCAAGGCCTATTAAAACATAAGACAGGAAGTTTCTTAGAGGGGTGCATATAATGCTGTTTCCTAAAAAAAGAAAAACTTTTCCTAAAGGACCTAAATGAGTTGGGATGTTACAACAAACATGACACAAATGGATGGGTGAACTTGTCTGTTATTAATGTTTCTGTTGAGAGCTTTTTACTGTATCCAAATGAACCCCTTATGTAAGTTTTATAGCGATTCCTTTGGGGAGAATTATCAAGTAGATACTGATGCATTAAACAAGTATGTAGTTCAATAGCGGCAGAGGAGAAGCTGGTCTCAGTCAACATCCTTTGTGAATGAAATGTTTTACAAATTAGCATATCAACAAATGAAGTATCCACAAAATAGTATCATTTAGGAGTAAATGCAATTTTTTTGCAACAGAAGCCAGGGTTTTTTAAAAAATGTATATTGATAACGTTTCGTTTCTGCTATTTTGGGGTTATTCCCTCCTCCACAATTTTATTATTTTCCCTCCTTTTTTTTTCTATTTTCCTTCTCCTTTCCAATTTTATTATTTTCCCTCCTCCTACTCCACCTCCTCATTTTTTACGTATATTTTTCCATTCACGACTACATCGACCTTACATCAACCCTAGACTCAACTTTTTTTTCAACACAGCTTCGTAAATATTGAAACTATAAAAGACCACCACTACATTTTTCCCTCCACGACCACCACCACATTTCTATCGTTTTCCTCCACCGCCACCACCACCACATTTCTATTGTTTCCCTCCACCACCACCACCACCACCACCACATTTCTATTGTTTTCGCTCCTCCTATTGTTTTCCCCCAGACAGGCCAATTTGGCCAACCTCAGGCCAAAATAGCCAAAAAGGTCAAAAAGGCTTGTTTCTTTAAAAGTAACGTGTCTGATTTTATTGCGAGTAATTATTAGTCGCGTGTTTCAATTAATCCTTTTGAATTTTTTTTCAATATTGTTTTGTGTTTTGATAATAATAAGTCAAGGCTGTTCCCTGGGTATGGCTGTAGAGCCAATTTTTATGAAATTTTGGGTTTGTGAACTCGCATGATTAACTGACCTAACGGCGCGTGAAAATGATAAGACCATAAAACCATAAGCTTACCAAGCGCTGAGACGTCAACAGTTAGTAGTTTCCTTAACATAGAACGGAGAAAACGGCTTTGTAATAGTCAGCCAGAATTGAAATAAAGAGTTTTCAGCTGCACTTTGTGTATGTGTTTTGTTTATATCCGATTTTTAGCGCTAAAAAGAAGACATAAGCCGTTTTCTGCGTTGCTAGGTGATCGCTTCTCTTCTTCCTATTTTTTTATTAGACGGTCCGACAAACCGGGCTAAAGTTACTTACCGGGCAAGTCTAGGCAAAGGTTTTGTTTCTATTGCATAAGAGATACGCTCATTAGATATGGAAGAAGACACTTATTAGTATGGAGGAAGACCCTCATAAGTATGGAGGAACCCACTTTTTCCCTAGGTTATAACAGTGGGAGACGTCATTGACACGACCCTTATGCATATCAATGATTTGCCTCGACCTTACTCGAAACTTACTCGACGCCAACAAGGCTTATCTTTGCTGAAGCATAACTAATATTAAGGTGGCGGTCATTGTGGTTCGGATTCAGTTGCTGTTAACATTATCAGGCTGTCCAGAGTAATGAGGCGTCTGCATAGCATGAGGTGATTGTACCAAGAGAGGATGACCTTTTCGGCATATATTTAAAACGTACAGTAGTTATATAACTAGTTAACCTTCTAATTAATCGTTTTGTCTTTTTTGCCTTTTATTTATAGACAGAAACGAGTTGTGGCACAGGTGATTCACTGGACGCACTTCAATACCTCTTGAGTTCCCTCCCAGATGTGGTTGACTAATCATTATTGAACTATTGACATAATTGTAAGGGAGACTTTAGGTGCAACATTAAAAAATCGTCAGCCCCCCTCCCCCCCCCCCCAAACTTTCTCACTACAAAGCCTTTTTGAAACTATTTCAGAAAATATACAAGACTCAGTTCGTTTGCATTTATATTTTCCAATATAATCACTCTCTTAATTGTCAACTTTGTGAGACCTTGAAACCACTGTAATGTGACTAAAATATGCTTGGAATTGTAGGTTGATAAATGGAAACCGAGACTAATTCACTAATACAATGAATGCTTTAAAATCAGACAATTTCGTGTCCCTCCGATTGAATCTAAACATTATTACAAAGATCTCACTAGAATTTTTATATACATTAAATTATCGTCTAATCGCGCACATTAATCTTACGGTCAGTATAAAATACGGACTAGAAACTACGGGCTATTCTGAGGTCAGGCCCCATTTTCCTTGCAAGAGCTCTAGAGTGTATGTAAGCTGCCTAAATTGTCCTGCAATCAGGTTATCATCGCGGCAATAAGAAAGAAAATCAGTGAAGCTCACATTCCCCCATCATTGCCCTTTTCTTCGAGTTGTAAGGAAAGGGACAACCAACGGTTATAGAAAAGTGACTTTTTTGGCGCGAAAGTACTGTGTAATTTAACTTCATAGCTGGGCTTGCTGTCATCTCCTCAAATTTTACAGACACCGCTGTTATCTCCAAGAAAGACTATTTGACAAAGAACTTTTTCTCTTTGGCTTGGAGCTAATTAGTATTAGTATTGCTCCACATGCACTGTTCAGCGGAAGCCTTGGTGATTACCTGCAGACTTGCAGACTTGCAGGTAATTTTTCGATTTGTGAGCTGTCCCAGGCCTTAAAGCCAAGTTTGGTGTATATATTCCACTTCACCATTTATCAAAATTGCCAAATTGCCGCTTACTTCCAGACTGAAACTGAAGGCAATCAACAACAATCGATCATGCAGAATCGAGGATCTGTCAAGTTCGTAACTGTGGTCAAGGACAGTGAAGTCGAGCCAAAATTATCTATTTCAGTTATTTTAATTAAAAGAGCTTTTCCCACTGAAAAAAAGTCTTATCGTGGTGGGAAAAACACTGTTACTTAAAAATACCTTCCTTCTCGCCCGATTCACTATGAAACTGAGATTTGTGAAAATCCCATGAAAATCACTTGAAAATACCATGAACATCATTTCATGGCCAATGAATCTTGCAAAATAATTTTTCATCACCTCATCTGTGGCCATGAAATTTTCGTGGAAAAAAAGTTAAAGGTGTTTCATGGCCCATGAATTAAACTGGACTACTTTCATGGGTCATGAATTTCCAATGAAACACCACATTATGGAAACATACCAAGAAAGTTCAATGATGGAGCCATGAAAAACGTTTAATGGGCCATGAAATAAATACTGAATTTGATTTGTGAGTCATGAAAAATGTATGAATGATTTCACTGCTCATTAATTTCCCATGAAAATGCTGATGAGGAAAGCAGTGCCACTGTGAATTAATGCCTTGAATAAATATTTAACAACTTTGCAGCAAGAACACTGCATTCCATAATATTAACAAAATGTACATGTATTCAATAAATGAAATAGTACGTTTTGGGTTGTACTAGAATTAGCTATACCCTAACGAAACTAGTACTTTGGGCTGTTCTTTTAACAGTCAACTTTCAACAAGACAGATCCACTCTAAGACCAGCTAGCACAACATCTAAGTTCTTGTCTATTGTATCAATAGTTAGAGAAAAAGACAGACACATGTATGAACAGGCTCCAAGTACCTGTTAAAAGAAAGTTGACTGTACTGTACATGTATGTGCTACTCAGCATGAATTAAACATGCAATGTACAATACCATTCAGATGTGTATACTTATTATATACACATCTGAATACACTGTATATAAAAAAATACCAGCGAAATTCTATCCATACATGTAGAGGTATACACTATCTACTGCATGGTTCGATTATATAATGTTTTCATCTGCTAAAGAGAAAACAAAGGAGTTAAATATTACAACTTGGAATGAACCAACCTTTACTTCCTGTGAAGAATGCTTTTTCAAATGTTCTACTGAAGTACCCTTGATGAGGCAGAGTGTGGTCATGTATCAAAAAAGGAATATTCCGTAAAATAGTCTTGAATCAAGATATGATCACGGGGTCAGATCATCTACTTTCTATTTGTTAAACTGATTCACCAGTATAAAAACTAAATTCTTCCGATAAATCTTTTACACTCTGCAAATTATGTAACGTAATCAATTCTTGTTGAAAATGATTTGGATGATTTAAGTGTAACTTACTTGATTAAAAATACAGTGTTCAGGCCGTTCTATGTATTACACACAGCACAAAATGTAAACAAGATTTTTCCTGGCTTTCATGATAATGTTAAAGCTATCAAGTCAAGAGGCGAGATCGGAGCTGGCCTGGGTTGAAAAGTGCATGCTACATTTCTAAAGTACAGAAGTACAGTTACAAATAATGTTTCAATAAAGAGGCATCTTCAAAGGCCAACAATGCTATTTTATTGAAAAAAGGTAACCAAAATTTAGCAACAACTGTGACTATTGTACATTTTGAACATTATTAATAGTTTATGGTAGTACTCTGAATTTTCAATCCATTTTAACATGTAGAAATACAGTCATGTACTTGTTGTAAACATACACTTAGGAGGCTAGCAAGACATTTATGAAAAAAAAGTATATATATATATACAATGCAGTGTTGAAGGTTTAAGTAAATCCAGTTTACATGCTAAAATGTGTAAATTCTTAGCTGCATTTGTTGCCTCCCATAGCACTGCTTGAACCTTGGTAGTAAATTTTCCTTCTGTTTGAAAACTGAACCTGTCCCAGAATAATTAATATCACAATTAGCAACTGAAAATTTGCTCTAAATTAGAGGTTCTGCAAATAAGGCTGAGTGGAGTCCAATTTAGGAGTCCAATTTAGTCTGCAATCATACATGTACAAGTGTTTAACAAAATCAGACAACTGTGTAGCAGGAGTCCGATTTGTTTAATCACGAGTACAGCTGTACAACACTGTATGAATACTGACTGAATTAGAGGACATGAAGGTCTGTTGGACTAATGATTAGTAATAAAAAATTATTAATCCTAACCTTTGCAAAAGAAAAGGGAAAAGGTCAACACATGGACAGTTGTATAAATGAGCCAGTGCTTTTGTATAAATTGTGACTAAATAAACTCGTTGCTTGTTGATATATAATAATAAAAATAATAATCAAGAAAATGCATATTGTGGTCATCGCTGTACAAAACAGTCAAGTAAATAAAAAAATTGAAGAGTTAAATTTTGATATCAATAATACATTGCAACGGACTAATGTCATGTTGAAATGTTGTGATCAATGTCTCTTTTACATGTAGTACTGGCACCTATTAAAGCAGTCCACTCATCTTCATTACCACGAGCCAAACCATTTTATAAGCCACTCTCAAATGAAGCTGCATATTTATCAACCAGAACAGAACTAAATCATAGGAATTACATTGTATACAGTGTGTAAAATGGACATGCAAGTGCAGTTTTGGCGATGCAAGCATAAGCATAAGAGATTATATGAACGTTGGTGAGGATGGCCGTAACAGAAGCACAAGAATAAACACAAGAATAAAACGTAAGCTTACGTTTCTTCAGGTTTCTTGGATCACAAGAAAATTAAAACCGTACCTTGTGGAGAATTGTTTTTAGCTTTGCCGCTGAAGGGTCCAGTTTGATAAATTATCAAATCCTAAATCCTAATTATTAGGATTTCCGTACGGCCCCACTCATACATTATGCTTGCAGGAGCCATTTTCATACTATTTTACACAAACAGTTGATGTGAAGGGAATCGAAACATAAGACTTAAGCTTACATGTAAGCCTAAATGCGTAAAATATGATCTGAATATTGCTGTATGGAAATATTACACGTGCAGTGTATGAGTATCTTGTTAGCTTTAATCTGTTACAAAGCTTCGCTACATATCGTACCTCACTGTACACTGTAAAGACTGGTCCATCTTCCGCTTTGATGTAGGTGACGATCTTTTTCCTTGTAAAACTATTACAGCACTGTAAATTCCCCAAAAACTCGCCTTGAAGTTGAAAATGATGGCTGTTGATTACTCGATCAAAGTTCGATTGCTTTTTTAGCGCTCACGCTCGCTCACGCTGGTCAACAGTGATGCTCGAATTACAGGCGCGGTCGCAAGGCAAACCGCTTTGAGGGCGGTTCAAATTGAAACTGACGGCTTCGCTAGTGTTGGGTTTTGTTCGCTCTGATTGTAATTTTAGGAAGAATCTTCGGATTCAAAATATGTTTTAACCTTTAGCGCAAAAGTTTAAGAAACGTCACTTGTTGCGCGACTGTGAGGAACCATAATCGATCGCTTTTTTGTGTAACATGTAACGAAAACTTCGCACCGCTGATATCAGATCGGCTGGATTCGGTAAACGATTTTAGGTGAGTTTTGTTTTTAATCATTCTTAAGTAGTGCTTGTTTATTGTAGATTACTTGCTACTAAAGCGAAATAATCATAGTTTCGTCGTTGTGTGCTGGGGCACAGTCAGACAGAGCCGCGATTACAGTTCAAGTTGATCATGATGTAAGAAATATAAGCTTTGCGGAACACAATGTGACAGAGGCTGTGCATGGTCTTGGTTAAGTTTATTTTTATTTTTATGTTTGGTGGGCATGACGATCCTTTTTTCAAGCGACAAATCAGTTTCTTCGACGAACGGATTCACTCGGGGAAAGCCATACAAGGGTCATGACCTTGATCAGAACAGAAATGAAAGAAGTAAATTGTTTAGACACCGGATGTGCATGTGACCAAAATGAAAGTCTTGCTTGACACAAAAAGTCTCACTATTCTAACCTTGAAATTGTTATGCATGAGTCAATTCCAGCTGCGCCCAGAGTTATTATTTATGTTATGAATAGCTTTATAAATATGAAAGAATGCTTTTCAAATAATCTCAACAGAAATTTGATTTAATGACCAAAAACGCTGATTCACTTTGATAGCTCCAGATTTCGCTATGTAATTCTGGCTTGATGAGCAATGAAGAAATGCATGCATAAAATCAAGAACATGCCTTTACATGGCCTTTGAGCCAATCTGTTTTCTTTCCCAGTAAAATCCTTTGTGTAGTTATATTCTGATAGGAAACAACGTGTGTGTCAAAAGCTCGGGAATGGCCGAGGGGTTGGCAAATGCCCGGCCCCCAGGCAGCACAAAATTTGCAAATGCCCCAGCCCCGGGACTGACAAGGCGGGCAAATGCCCTGCAGTAGCCTGGGGGGGCGCTGGGCACAGCTGGAATTGCCTGATCCATTACTCCGTTGTTCTGATCATTATTAAAGCACGTGAGCATATTATTTTCCTTCAAAGTAGGGGATTCTTTTTTTAATAGGGGAAGAAGTTTCAATCTTTGTCTACACTACAGTAGCTGGCTTAGCTAGGGTAGAAAAGTTGAACTACAGTGTGCTATATATGGTTGGCTCTGCCGATGGAACTGTTCAAAATTCATTCCAACAAACCTGACAACAGTAAATTACATGTATGTATTAAAGCAGATTGTTTACAATCATGCCAGGGTAAGCAGGGATGTAGCCTGTGTACAAGCCCCCCCTCTCCTCAGTAAGAATCAGAGAAGGGGAGTCTGTGATTCACCATTGGTAATCGTGTATGGAGGCCACGTGATTTTTCCTGGAATATGTGGAAAATGATTTGATTGGCTGTTATATGTAGATCATTACAGTGTGTACATCATGAAATTGAGGGATTTTGATTGGCTTTAGGGCCTGTCATCAAAACTCAAGCAAAACAATAATGCTAAGGTCACGTTTCACACTATCATGAGCTCATGAGTCATGTCTGACTTGTCAACACTTTATTTCAAACTAATGACTTCCCGTATTCAGTGGGAAGGCTTGCATAAGAACATGGATCTTTTCCTTCAATATGGGCTTGTAAGAACATTTTTCTTGCTTGGTATAGAGTAATCCTATTTTAGAAATGTCTCACTCTCTAAGTTACTCGATGGAAATAACACGCATGCACCGACATTTTGAGAACTGGAATGACATGAAACATGAGCCATGGAAATTTTGGTCAGCGGAAACAATTTTTTTTAATTTATGCAAAGTTATTCCCATTCGCGATTAGTGACAGTGAATCACAGACGCCCCTTGTCTGATTTTTACTAAGGGGAGGGGGTGGTCTGTACACAGGCTAACAGGGATGTCGTTAAGAGCTGGCTGCCAGCTAGTTCAACCAGCTGAAAAAGAGCTTACCACCAGCTGAATTTGCAAACCAAACCAAAGACATAGGGGAATTTTAGAGATGCAGTAGAGCAAAAAAGCCGGCTTGACCTTTAACAAAACCTGCTTATCCATATATTTCATTAACGAATCGATTATTTTAAAAATAATGATATCCTTTTGAGTGGTTTGATCATCAAAACCATTGTTTTATTATTTAAGGATGGATCAAATATTCTACATGAACTCTTGACATGATTCTGCTGTTAATTTTGTTTAGATATTGCTGCATTTCAATATTCATTGTATCACTGTACTTACAAGATGGATCTGATGGCTGAGGCAACAACAGTGATCATGGGTAAGATTTACATTTTTTTGTTATTGTAACACAACAACTTTAGTTTTCACGTAAATGATTTGTCTTGTACAGCTGTTCATTTGCTATTAGCTAAAATAAACATCTGTATTGGCCTTGAAAATGAGCTTTTTTTATTTCATTGAAACTTGTCCAAACTAAGTAGGATGGAACCCTTGAAATTTGTTGTTCATTTTCAATGGTGAAATTTGGTACGTCATGATTGTAGCCTGGAGAGGAGATACAGTACATGTATTCCAGATGTTTTTTTTGTATTGCAATAACACTTTTTTTGTCATTAATGGCCTTATTTACACTGTAGTACACCATACTAAAGTGCAGTCATGTTAAAATGCAGACTGCAGACTGTGCAGACTGAAGATTTTTTTTTTAAATAAGCCCTGAAAATAGTAATTAACAGTTAATGAATGAGGCTGAGTATCTTATGAAGAATAATGGAGATCGAGGAGGGCCGAGGCAGATAACACCTTCCAAGATCTCCATAATTCTTCATATGATATGAAAGCCGAATTCAATAACTGTTTTATTGTTCATTCAAAATAATTCCAAGTTTAAAAACATAGCTAAAACATGCTTACCTCCATCGATCCATCGATGTTCAGTTCATCTTCGATAGTGTGCGTTTAGGTTTGTCCAGCTCCGCAAATATTCTCCAAATAGCAGATGTCGCCCTTCGAGTTGTCTTCTTGCTGTTCTTGCCGTGTTTTTAGCTATTTTTTTGCCTAGTTCTTACTCTTGAAACGAGTGAAATGTCCGCCATTTTTTTAAGTTCACAACGAAAACAACTCAACCTCGTCCCCAGGTCTTCTCGGTTAACGGTGCCTTAACCTGCGAAAACGCTGCATTTTTGACGTCATTTCCTCGTTAAAGTCAAAATTCTTCCAAATTTGGTCATCAGTAACTGGTTATGGTGAATTAAACGTGTGCTTTTAGCCAATCAGAATTGGGGAAATATTTTGAATGAATAATAATTAGGGTTAAGCACTGACTTGAAAAACGGTTAGCTTTTATTTAGGGTTAGGGTTGTTGCTACATGCATATAGCTTCAATTTAACCAGCCAACAAATCCTCAGTGATGTATTTGATTTAACAGTCGAGAGTAGTTAAAGACTAAATTTTCATGGTAGCCATGTCTTTGTCTTTCCCATGAAAAATAAGAGAGGACCATAATTCATGGGTAATGAAAATGTCATCAAAAGCCATTTCATTTTTTCATGACCCATTAATATTCGACCGTTCACGGAAAAATCATGGTTTTTTTATGGGGCATGAATTTAACAACCCCATGAAAAACTCATAAATTCCGACACCATGAAAAAAGAGCTTTTTAATTCATGGCTTTTTCATTACCATTAAAAAGCCATGGAAAAAAAAAGCGGGTTTCATTCTATTTCATGGCATTTTCATGGGATTTTTGTTTGTTAAAGTTTTTTCATGGGCCATGAAGCGTTGAATTTTAAGGGGTTTTTTCACGCTTTTTTCATGAGATTTTCATGGCATGTTCCCCATGAAAAACCAATGAAAATTTTCCATCAAAATCTCCTGAAAAACCTGTGAAAAACATGTGAAATTACCATGAAAAATTTCACTGGATTTTCATGGGTTTTAATTTCATAGTGATTGCTCCTTCCTCGTAGCCATGAGAAAAGAAGGGCCTCTTGCGTAAGTGACTTTTCTTGAGTGACGCAAAAATATCAGCCTTTTATTTTGCTAAGGGGTTCTCGGCCCTCGGTCGAACGTATATTTACTTACAGGGATTTCATTTAAATACCATTAAGTGGAAACATGGGCAAGGGTGTACAAAATAACGGCAACGGAAACTATGTTTTTTTACATAGAGGATGTTACATGGCCACGTGAAGATACGAAATTTTCTCTTCGAGTGTTGAAACATGTTTCACGGGTGAGCGCAGCAAACGAGTGAAATATAATAGAAAATTTTAGTAAAATCTTAATAGTTTATAATCATCGTACTGGTGTTCAGTCTGAAAACTTTCAACAGTGAAAGTAGTGAAGCACTTCACTTGACGTGCAGTGAAGCTGGGAGGGGGGGGGGAAGCGTATGGGTACTGATGTCATAATTTTTGTCACTTATTTGGCACATATTTTTACGATTAAAAAGGGGCAACATTTAGATATGATAGTCCTTGTTATGATTTTTATGGTTTTTTTGATATTTTTACCCTCTTGAATTTTTATCTTACCGCTCGTCTTCTCGTAACCCAGTTATTCCCTTACTCGTTACTCTTCACTGAGTAACACCGAAATAATAAGATTTTTTTAACATTGAATAACAGCCAAAATCATAGCGTAGATGATAGAAAAACAACCATCTCAGGTTAATAGAACCATCATCAAGACTAGAAAATTTTGAGCTTTCCGATCGAGGTTCAGAAAATTCTAGGCAGTTTTTGCTTCTTTGAACACATATTTACAGAAAGCAGTGGTTGGGTGCTCTTTTTAATACTTGGTCGCGTCATCCAAGTTTAGATTAGGAAAAGTTTTGTTGACCATGACCTGTAAGTTCAAAATTTGTTCGCTTTTTTCTGGCTCAACCGTAATAGGACTATAGCACGACTTGGTTTCAGACTTGATTGCTCGACTTTGCTGTCAATCATGTGACATCATTTTCTCACCAATAACCATTAAAATCGAAAATCAAAAAGCAACGATAGTTTGGAATACAAAGTTCTACCATCCTATAAAGTTTGAACTCAAACCGATAAATTCTGTGAAAGTTATTACTAGACTGCAGTTTCAGGCGTAAAGCTGCCCGGAGTGAAAAATATATACTCATATCATGTAAAAGGTTTAACAATATACTAGTAATAACCAATGGTTACGGAGTGCGGGCGACAACGATCGAAGGTCAAAACGTTTTTGCTCCATCACTGTGCTAGTGTGCTTTGCGTTAGTTTCACGTGAGAGATAGTCAAAACACGTGTGGTCAGATTACGAGTGTTTGAAGGTCCAAAAGCGCGTGATCATATTGCGTTCTGTGCATTCCATTCATTCTTAGTGGAAGTCCAAATGATGCTGGCTACATACAAGCGACGCAGACGTAATAACAACCTGGAGATTAGGTTTACGGGCTCCTCTTGTCCCCCCCCCCCCCCCCCCCCCCATTATACTTAATGTTTACTGAGTGAACGAATCATTTGTAAGAAAGCTTCTAGTTTGCACTGTTTCTTCCATAATTGCGATGTTACTCTAAAGGTACGATGTTACTCTAAATAAAGGTTCCTGAAAAAATGGTAATTCAGGTTGCATTTAGATTATCTACTGCTGCGTACAAGACTAGGATTCTTCCTGATCTTTCAACCGCCCTTTTACACGGTTTCATCAAGATCACGCGATTTGTCGCGTGCGAAATTAGAGCTGCGATTTGTTTGCAACTTCAATTTTCAATACATAGTTATTGAAAAATACACTAATATATGAGGAATTTCAGGCCCTTTGGCTTGAACTTGAAAAAAAAACAAAAGCAATATTATCTGAGGCGTTGTCAACAGACAGCATAATTAGGCTGACCACTTTTTGGAATATTTTGAAGAAACTATTGACCGCTATAGCGCCACCAGTAGAACAGTATATCTTTTAAGTGATGTCAACATAAATATTCTTCGGTCTCAGACTTGTAACTAAGCCCAACAATTTTTAAATTGTCTACAAAGCTAAGCCCTCTTACCAACTATTGACAAAGCTACAAGAGTTTACAATGATTCCGCTTTACTTATCGATAATATTTTCCTAAATAAATTCGAAGGTTATTCTGTCAGTGGGAATATTGTTTCAGATGTCACTGATTATTTTTCCCAATTTTTTTATACTTAGATCTACTGTTAAAATTGTCCAACCTAAGGAAATTGCAACTCACAATTATTCCAAAATTTCTCAGCGTACTTTTTTGCAGTAACTATCGGACCTTGCTTGGGATTCAACATTGTCTGGAAAGGATCCCTCTAAGTAACTTTCTACCTTATATAACAAAAAACTTCTTAAAAAGCATGCGCCACTTCGAACTTTATCAAAGCGTAAAAGTAAACAGCCAGCAACATCTTGGATCACAAAAAGGCTTCGAAAAACCATAAATATTATAAGTAAGCTTCTTTACTCTGGCGACAGAGAAAGATACAAACTTTATAGAAATAAAGTGCTGCTACTTTTTCTTTTCAGAAAAAGAAGTTATTTACACCTATTTTGAAGTAAACATTAATAATATAGAGAAGACTTGGGAAGGTATAAATATACTTATTAATCGGAAAAAGAAATCTGATAATCTGATAATTACCAGTTTAAATGATAATAGCATCACCCTGCAGGCCAAGTAAATACAAAGCCAATCCATTAATATGTATTTTTTTAACAGTTAGTGTGATGCCGAAACGGCGTTACTAACTTAATAAAGGTAAAGGTAACGAAAATAAAATGCTAAAAGTAGGGAGGCAAAGAAAGAGAAAAAGCACACAAACTGGATTTCCAGGATTCGAGCTCGCGTTTCTCTGCGATGTGGTCCAAAACAATTTTGAGAAATAGTCACTATGCTCAAGTGAATCACTAAAGTTTTTGCTGCGGAGCGACCGAAGGGAGCGAGCAGCAACATAATCAGGATTTAAAGGAAATATATAAGGGGCAACGAATTCTCGAATTCATCACTTTTTACCACAATGCATTGCATTTAACCACACTTTTTACCACAATGCATTGCATTTAACCAGAGTGCATTGCGCCACGAACAACTCAAATAAAAACACGGGGAAGTTCGGTGGGTGAGAGAGTGCATCGTTCGCTGCTCAGACTTAGAGTTTTCTTTGTGGCAAATTTTCTACAACACGGTTAGAGGGCTTACCAAATTTTAAGACACGCAGGAGTCTTTCAGATGAGTACGATGGTTAACTTGGGGATTGGATTTCAATTCAAGAGCCTTTTTTGACTCAAGAGCCTTTTTTGCTCTTCGACTCCGCAACACTGGGGATATACATATTCCAGCTTGCTAGAAGGTGATGTGAAAGTGAGAAAATGTCATGCAATGTGATTCTTAAGAAACTGTATGAGCCGAAAATGGATGTGATTTTGACCATTCGCTTCAAAATAACAGCGGAAATCGAGATAACAAAACATATGTTTTGTGTCCTACTTTGCAGACGAGGACGTGTATCGGCGTTTTGAAAAGCATAATTATGTTCTTTCATTCATTTATTGCCATGGAATATGCGTTTGCATTGTTTTTTCACTATTAATAGCTCGGTTAATGCGGATGGCGATCATCTTGCCGACGGAAGTTTCATGGAAAAGGAATAAAATGAAAGACTTTTCCTAAAGACGACGTAATCAGTCTCTGTGGTGTAGTGGTTAAGTGTAGTCGCGTCGAGTCGAAGGTGCCGGGTTCGAATCCTACTGAGTTATTTATTCCTTCCTTCTTTTTTTCCCCGTTTTTTGTGTTGTTGTTTTCTATAAATATATAGCTAAATAACTGTTACTTAATAAAGTGCAACAAACAGCAAGAAAAGTATTGTGTTTCCAAAGAAAATATCGTGCACCCTATATTAAATATATGGATAAACGATCTGAATTTCTATTATTTCCTACAATTTACTGTGGGAAAACCAGAGTTGATAACCACTTGATCATTTTCTAGGCAACGTTCCCACGAGTTCTTTCTATAGACTTATAGTAATTATTCTAGTACTTTCCAACATGTAAATAGGACATTCAATGTCATTTTTTATTCTTTTAAGTCTCACTGCCTAACTAATGCCAGTATCAACAGAATGTGCCGCAGCATTACTATCTTTTAGATACCCTAGTTTATACTCTTATACGTTTTATCGTTTAATCAAAATAGTATATCTTTATTGTCGTTTTCACTAGCAATACGAAAAAAACCAACAACAAAATAAAAGAAAAGGAAAGAAAAATTAAAAAAAGCCAGGGGAAAGATGGCTCCAAGGAAATTAGTGATTCAGTCTTAGGGACAGTATGACGTCACGTCTCGTGTTTGCTTGCTTGTTTGCATATACACCTAAACTTGCAGAGAAAATCTTTAGCATCATCCAGAACTCGGCTTCGTTCTGGAATTTCTATAATGTAGAGACGCCATCGTACGAGGTATACCCATTTCTTGTGGTTCGTGCCTTCCCGGCGTTACCTGCTCCCTTCAACCTGTAAAAAGATTTCATCAATTGTTTCATCTCAAAACACTCTACAGTACCTATTTACCTAATTGTTTTGCGACTGAAAAGAAGCATAGTAAGCAGCTCTAGTCTCACTGGGTGAAGTTTTCCTGTAGTGGTGTCTCAGCTTTGTTCCAGGGTGTCTTTATACATTCTAGAAAAACCTAAAGGGGAAATGAGTACTGAGAAGGGATGAAAATTGCTTCAGCAGAAAATATTTAACTTTCCTGACACTGATATTGAAAAAACTACAAAAAATTTTCCGTAACTGTTTTAGTACGCCTTGGCAAACTGTAAATCAGCATAAACACCCACTCACACCTATACAGCAGACTGTAAAAAAGAAGTCGTATTTTTGTAATCCGGGTACTTACTTGTGATGGAAATACACCCCAGTAATGATTAATGCCAGCAAGGAAACAGCCAATGCTCCAATACAAGTCCAGAAGAGAATGCGTAACAGTTCTGGAAGAAGAATTGATTTAAAGTTGAGCTTTAGGCCACTAGCTGTCTTTTTGATAGACTGTTGGTAGACTCTTTTCTGTAGTAAGTGACTGAATTGCCATCCACACCTTTAGGGGGCTCTTAAGCTTAAAAGTGCAGGCGTTTTTGAGCGACGCATGTCAGCCGGAAGTGAAGCCTTTTCTTTTAACATGCCTTGATGCTACGCTAAGTGTCTTTACTCTTAAAGAGAAGATTTGTGCGTGAAATTTGGTTAAAAACCACCGCCCAAGAATTCAAATTACCCACTTCCGGTTGATGTGCGTCGCTCAACTGAACGTTTTTGCTTCAGAAGCTCCCTGACAAGTCTTTACTATCCACGCCGTCTACGTGTACGCCTAGGTAATAAATACACTAAAAACTGGCAAGTCTATGAAAGGACATGATAATTATCTTCCTAGTTGTTTCACACTGTCGGATTCTTATGCATGTCCAGTAATAATCGAAGCCGTGAATGAGGCGATCACATATTACTTTAATTCCATTTAATGGGCCTTGCAAGTGATACTTTCTGAAGAGGTCTTAGAAGTTGCACTTTAAAGGGGTTTCTTAAGGCTTGTTTACATGGAGGTGGGGTACCCCAGGTAGGTGAGGTAACCCGATTAGGTGGGATAACCTGGCTGTCCATACAATCTCTCATATGGTCACTTCACCTATCATGTAAACGTGATCAAACAAAAATGAGCGATTATATGGACAGGCTGATTACCTCACCTGCCTGAGGTTCCTCAACTCCATGGAAACAGGCCGGCCCTTAAGTGGCACTTTTAAAGGGCTTATAAAAGCGGCACTATTAGAAGATGTCATAAGCTAAATTTTTAGCTATTCGCACAAGGGGGGGGGGGGGAGGTTAACTTTTGTAGACTCGATGTAAATGTATGGGGGATACTCGGAACACTCTACATGGTCCTACAGCCGCGTGACGTACTTTTCTCATTATCTCCAGTTACAGCCGAGGCTGAAAGTTAAAAAGAAATACGTTTA
>OZ037998.1:24054020-24086520 GCA_964035705.1 Porites rus | reverse complement strand
CAATCACTAGCGAGAAGACATCTTACTCAGCTCGTCCTTTTCTTCTTTAAAAATGAATCATTGGCGTAAATAAATAAAATGTCAGGCTTACTGACCACCAAACTGTTACAAACGCCTTCCCTGGTAACTTTAGCGAATTTCCTGTTGATCACCAAAGTGGGAAAACAAACTCATCAACCTCGTTCCCTGGTTCTCTTTCTTACCCATCGAGGGAGAGGTAGGAGAGAACCCTTGGAACGAGGCTGGAAAATCATGAGGTTACAAGTCAAGAACTAAAAAAACACTAAAAACTTGATAACGAAAGCCACGAGGCTCTACCAAACAGGAACTAGATGTTGGTCACTTACATCGACAATCCAGGTCACCTATAATCCTTAACGTACCCACATGTCGACAAACCCATGAAAAGTTAATAACACTCAAAAACCTGTTAACACAGACAACAACATGAACATAACGAAACCCTAAGCACGAGCGAAAGCTCGGGAACAAACAAACTATCAGCATGAATCCTCATGATAGTGAGTTTTAAAACAATCACAAAACTACCTCACAACAGAATACTATAAGAACTGGCCAAACCCAATTAAAACTGATTGAAAACAAACGTGCTGCAGTTTACTTAAGAAAACGTATTGAGCCAGAAAATAAAGAATAATTTTTCATAAAACAACGATCTTTACTCACCGATGCTGCAGTTCCTTCCCGTGAAACCCAAGACACATGTACAGCTGTAATTCAGAGGTAGGTCTGTGCACGTTGCACCATTCTGGCATGGCACTAAAGCGCATTCATCGATATCTGAAAGAAATTATTACTAACTGATTGATTTCTTTTAGGTAAATCAAATAGGATTTAACTCTGTTCATTAAGTGATTTCGAAGTCTGATCTTTCATTCTTGGGACCGATTCGCGGCGTGCGTCGTGTGCTTCCTCAGAGGATGCCCACTTCATAGAGAGACAAAAAAAGCCTTCTGGGTGTACGTCTCATCATTTCGATTGACAGACATTGATTTTTTCGCTCCACACATGTCCAATACTCTCGACCAGATTCCAGTGGACAAAACCTGGAGTCCGACGGAGTCTAGTCGAAAAATGAAACCGGAAGTACAGTAGTGGCCACAAAAGTTAAAATTTTTGTGCCTTTGAGAAAGGATTGACTGACTGACGTGATTTTTCACTGATTGGTTGATTTTAAATGGGACTTATCAACGATAATATTTTTGGTCCTTAAATAGTTTAATTAACAATTCTGAACTTTCGAAATGTGTCTCAAATAAAATTGTTGAATTTTGGAACTCCAAAAATTGTTTTTTCCTCCTCAGAAATGTCGCTATGAACGAGTAAAGGATGAAAGAAAGGCTGATGACGTCATATGACGTTAGTTGATTTGTACGGGCTTCTCTTCCGATTCTGGTCATTGCTTTGTGCTTTGAGTTAGTAAGCAATGTATCTGACTGTAACAAAAGCATAGCAAAGTAAATGAAGACTTCGAAGATGATTGGGAAATTACCAAAAATGACCATCCTTCTATTTGCCGCCATGTTGTTAATTTATTCTCCATTCTTGCAAATCATTCTACGTCATACTTGTAAATTTGTCCCCGCGACAGGGCAGACACTTAATTTTGGAGGCAAATTTTCGTGTTTTGAAGAGAAAAAATAGGTTTTGAGCCCCTTCTATAATATTTTTCATATCTTTTGTTTATTTTATTGAGGCCCACAGAGTAATAAGTCGATATAACTGTCACGTGTTTGTTACAATTAAGTCTTCTGCATTGTATTTTGCTGTATTGTGACGCCACTGAGCTTTTTGAAACCTTTTTGTAACCTCAAGATTTCATACTGTATATGAGTATCTTTGACACGTTTTCCTTTATAACTAGTTATTTCTACACATACCATCATCTTGAATAACGACAGTCGTGAAGCCGGTG
The DNA here is from genome assembly GCA_964035705.1 of Porites rus. Classification (NCBI taxonomy): domain Eukaryota; kingdom Metazoa; phylum Cnidaria; class Anthozoa; order Scleractinia; family Poritidae; genus Porites; species Porites rus. Next base: position 24,084,584 of record OZ037998.1, on the reverse strand, counting down.
GTTATTATAGTGACATCGTCTGACGTAGTAAGCGTGAGATGAAAAGCCTCGTTGTTTTCAGGTAAAGAATCATTTACAATGTTCACAGGGATACCAGCATACGCCTCTCCAGGCTTAAAGATAATTTCCTGATTTAACCGATGATCAAAATCCACATTTATTTCAGCATCGCCATAGCTGGAATTAAATCTAAATAAATACATTACAATTAGGGTCAACAAAAAAGGCAAGATTTTTGTTTAATTCCCTGAAGAAGGACAGCTTGTCCGTCTGAAATTTCAGGAAGCCTCAAGTCACTCTTTTCCTTACTGTCTTGTTATTAATGTTTACAACAATATTCTTGGATAAAACACTGAGTAGGATTTAGATATCGTCAAATTATATAAATAGTTCTTTAAGGCCAACGCCACACCTCGAATTTATCATGCAACGAACACAACTGAGTGAGTTAAGTTAATAAAGTGTCTCACGTCTGTCACATTTAAATTCGTCTGACTGAGTTTGGATCGACAGACACTTCCCTCTCGGTCCGCTTAACACGAATAAAACGAGTAAAGATCGCCTCGAGGACCGGCGTCAATCTTCTCTTGTTCTCTTCTTCTTATTTTGTTATTGGTAGTTTTTACAAGCAAAAAGTCCGACAATTTCTTCTTCGAAAAACGTGTGAAATCTACCGCCATTTTCTCCAGCTCTACCAAAACAACTAGCTAACACAACTTCGTCCCCCAGGCTCCTCAGCTGCCGTCCTTTCTTTGGTGGATAGCCATTGCTAACGACGTCACTTTACTGGATATCAGAAACGTCTTCTAAATTTGGTCAACGCGAGCTGGTTATGAGAAGAGGTTGCTCTGGCGATTGGAGGCACTCAGTGACGGAAAAACATTTTGAATGAATAACAATCAATAATAGTGGTCTATTCCCGCCTGATAAATCTCGATATTTCACTCAGTCTTGTCCAATGGTTGCAATGCAAAAATATATATTTCTAGAAAGTAAATGTTTCATAAGTTGACTTACTGTAAAACCGACGCTAAAAAGATGTTTCCGTTACGAATTACAGGAACAACAACCGCTTCAGCTTCTTCTTCCACCACTGTATTGTTCTGGGCAAATTTTGCTTCCACCGCGGAAGGATTAGCCGCTATAAAAGATCGTAAAACAAATCAAAAGAAAAACAATTAGAAGTAAAAGAAGATTTAAGCAGTTTAGCTTTCTGCCTGGTATTGAAGGAAGGAAACTGGAAATTTTCTCGTCTTTTTTTTCTGCTACCCACCCATCATGGCAAAAATTGGATTAATCGGGTTCTGTAAGTAAGCACACCTCCAGCATTTTGAAAATAGACGTTAAGATAAACGTACTTTCGTCACTGGTGGAAGGTATATTTTCTATATAATTTATTTGCGATCAGGGCTTTTCACATATTGTTAATGACATTTGAACGAGCAGTTTTAGGAAGGCTAAGGAATGAAGGACAAACAATGGATAAATGTTCTTTAAGTGCAAATGTTGTAGAGCGTCACTTGTGCACAAACCGAACATGCTAGCGCACAACCTTTCTACAATGCGCATAGTAGGCACATTTACATAGTCAACAACGAAGCGGTATCATACAACATACATGCATTCTTCTGTTTGTTGCGGTTAAGAGCCTGCTGCTCTCTAACCACAGAAACCGCCTGGCTTTATCGGAAACTGCATACAAGTACCCTCAATTTCACCGTTATTTCGGCCAAGGACACTGAAATATGCTATTCTTCATGTAGTCTGTAGGCACTAAATGTTACGTAGCTGCGGCCCGTAATTAATTTTACTGGCCCCGAAGACATATTTTAAAATTGTTAACCACGTATCTAATCCCCTAGCCAGTCTATTTGGTGTTGTTGGTCACGGTGGTGGTTGTTATCCCTTTTCTAACTGAAAACTTCCATCTTAAATGCGTAAAACAGCTTCCGTGGCCCGGGACCTTCAGTCTATCAATTTCTTACAATCTTACCTTGTTGTCGACATTCTTCTTCCAACTGTTTTATTTCCAGCTCAGTTAACAGGTTTCTTATTATCTGAAAGTAACTCACACATATATCTCTCACATTTCCACTGTGAGCTAGTGAAATATTAACGCTTTCTCCACTGTTATCCCAATTTATAGTCGAGTTCGGATCTGCTACCCTTACACTGTCAAAATACAAGTTAAGTTGATGAAGGGATTTTGAGTAAACAATGGCAACATGGACCCATCTGTCCACGCCTGGATATGTTCCTTTTCTTTCAAGAAGATTTGTAGAATTGCCGCCCACAATGAATGCTTGGCCTTGCAACCGTGAAACAGTCTTTGTGACAGTAAACTGTACATGGTATTGTCCTTGGCTCACAGGAGTGGAATATAATATTTGCACCTCTTCATCTCTGGCCACTGTTCCATTAATATAAGCCAGAAATGAAACAGTAAATTCGTCGCAAGTTTGTTTCAAACACTGGTCGGCAAATTCACCAAGAATTACTTCTGTTGCTGATGGTATACAAAGTCCACGAAACCCTTCCTTGCGGCTGACTATGACGCCAGATGGTAAAAGATTGCTGTTAAATGACTGATTGTTCGCCGGATCATAGCCATAAAGAAGGCTCGCTCCAGTTGGAAACAGATACCACAGGTAGGATTCTAAAAAGAATACATGGCAGTGTTGTTACTTCACTGGCTGCTTAGTGAGACATTAGAAAAAAAATACACTTCTCATGTTAGTAATACACTCACAATTCACGGGTAGCAAGCAGCCTCAAAGGCTTTTACATATCCTGACTGAGTACAGTAACTGAAGAGGGATCGATTTTGAACTGTTACAATTTTCTTTACTTATCCCCATGCCAGCTACATTGCTCTAACTTTTTGCTCTAACTCAGTTTGATAAGTATTTGTCTCAGCGTAATAGGCTTACTCAACACCAAAGCGGGAATTGCAAGTATCACTCTGCAGAAACCTTAAGCCTGCTTATTACTAATCACATATTCAGGACCATGGAAGAAATGAAGTCCTGATAGACCTTATCAAAGCATTTGCATATAAAAACACGTCTCTTCAAACTGCGTAATCTGCGTGCGTCAAATCAGTTCCCTGAATGGTTCAAAAGCTACCTTACCAATCGCAAGCAGTCCATTCGACTTGACGCTTAACGATCTGAAGAACTTACAATCACACAGGGAGTAACCCAGGGATCCATCATAGGACCCATGTTGTTTGGTTTTTATATGAACAATCTACCTTCCGCAGTCAAGTCTCCGAGTATCAATTCCTATGCTGACGACACAGTGGTTTATCGTTCCTTTTCTTCAGAGGATACCGATTCCTGTCTTGCCAAAATCATAGCGGACCTTCGCCATATTGCTGGTCGGAGTTGCTCGAAGCAGTTAATGATCAACTCAAGTAAAGCTGAACTAATTTTGTTTGGAACAAGGTAGCTCCTGAACAGAGTAAAGGGAGTTACTATAACTCTCCTAAGTCAGGATCTTATTTCTATACCCTCAGTCAAAGTCTTGAACATTATACTAGTGATCTGACTTCGCCCCTTCTACGTACGTTTAGGTCAAGCACCTATTTTCTAAACCCCTACTTTTAGCTATTTTAACTCATCTTGTCTTTAGTAAGTTCCTATATACTATTCAACGGTCTGGGCAAGCAGTTTCAAACAGAACATACAGAAGTTACAACTCGTAAGTAGTTTGACCATGTCTCACCGTTCCTTTAGGAATTGGGATGCCTTTCCTTTCTTTAAAAAGATCAACTGCTGGTGCGCGAAGTACATGCAAATGTACAAAATTGTAAACGGCTATGCCCCGTCGTTTTTAAGAAGTTAAATTAGCAAGAGATCAGATGTGCATTGTTATAATACTAGACAAAGTGTTAATTTAGATCTTCCCAGTGTAAAACAACCACCACTCAACGCTCTTTTCAATTTTGCTCAGTCAACATATGGAATTCTCTCAATGCCAACACAAGAAACAGTCAATCCTCCGCCAGTTTTAAGCGCAATGTTAATGTAAATTATGTACCAAACTATAAGTCTAATTTTGACTTTTTTTTAAAGATAACTTTGAATACTGTTACGGAATACGTATATATATATAAAACGTGCCTGAAAAAGGCCCAGATTATTCGCACAGAAACCTGGCTAAAACCGGATTTCTGGTGACTGCGGTGAGAATTTTCTTTCTTAATTTGTCCCATCGTTAAGTTCAGTCCCTGAGCTAACTTGCCATTGGATGGGAAGGGGCCTCCATGTCAATCCTCAGCGGCGGGGGGAGGTTCTGCAAAAGCGTCGCATGGTCAGTTAATCTCTCTGGAGGATCAGTGTACTGGTCATGTTGGCCGATTTGCCAATGAAAGGATTCCCCTCACCGATGTGCTTGGCTGCAAGGCTGTGTCAGGACAGGGGATGATGCGGCCTTGAATTCTCCGCTTAGGGTTAGTTTTAGTCTTAGTTTGAGCTGCCTCGATTTCGTGGGCCTTAAAGCAGCCAGAGATGGCCAAGTTGAGAGTGTCTTTTTGATAGACTTGAATATTTCTTTGCTAATCAGGGACCAAGAAGACAGTCACCATAGAGGGCTTATGAGTAAGAGCTCAATTTCTTTAAAATATTGGCCATTAGCCCCTTTATTTAAGCCAAGTTAAGCTGTGTGGCATAGAGTTGCCAGCTGATGCGATTATTCCACGAATGCACGTTGGATATGAGATGGTAGAATAGCCAACGAGGCGCGTATCGCCGAGTTGGCAACAATCATCTCATATCCAACAGGCGCGAGTGGAACAAACGCCCACAAAATATGCAGAATTCTTCCCGACTTTATTTGACTTTTAAAAACAACCGATTTTCAGCTTGTTTTTAATTTTGAGCAGACTCGTACAATTACCATATTTTGAGAGCATGGTATAACGGCTCGTATTCCATGATGGCTACGCCGATCAGAGCTCTAGAATTGCATTATCCTATGATTCAGTTTCCAATAATATGTAAATTATATCTTTTAGCTTAAGACATTTACTTGCAATACTATATTGTAACTTATTCTTATTTTCCTTCTTTTCATCATTAATTGTAAATTAACTCTGAAAATCCCTTAGGGAGAGAATAAAAACTACTGTACATCATGTTTGTGTTAAATTGTATCAAAGACGCCCCAGCATAATAAATAAATGGGGTTGTTCGGAAATCTAAACTTCCTCCATTCCTTATTTGTTTGGAATTGTTACTCTATTTAACACTTTATCGTAATAGGTATTTTTAATTGAAAGGAAAGTCATTCTTGCCTTTAGAGCAGTTTTTGCCAGTGTATCCAGGGACGCAAGTGCAGTTGTAATCATTAATCAAATCATTACAACTTCCACCATTCTGGCAGGGGCTATGAGTACAATCGTTGATATCTATGAAAACAGACATAAAATAATGAGCAAAAAAATAAATAGATGAAGATAAAAATAGTACCTGGTGCACCAAAACAGAACCGTTTCTTTAAAGTCTTGCTTATTATGTATCAGACATTGTAAACTGACTATCCTTTGATCAGTTGCCTTCGATCAGTTGCCCTGTAAATAATCTAGCGAAGGGTCATATTGTTAGCCTCCGTTGTAGTCGGACTTGTCATTCGAGATCCAGATAGAGAACTCGATAAATCGGCACCATTCTTTTTTCTCGCGTGCGACGGGTGCAGCGAGTGCTGCTGGGCGAACAGATTCAAACATGTAAACCACAAAAAGCACATGATATAGTCTCTGGCGTCCTGAGAATCACACTAACAGCTTCAATTTTCGGACAGTTAAGGAGCACTTACTAATACTACAGTTTCTTCCGGTGAATCCCAGTGGGCATGTACAGTTAAAGCCGTTGAACAGATCAATGCAGGTACCTCCGTTTTCACATGGCCCACTAGAACAATCATCTATATCTGTAGGGGAATATGAAAACAATTTCAGCACTTCATATGTAACTAAGCTTAACTAACACATTAATACATTCACCCACTCCGTTCGCTGTATATCTCTTGTTCTGTTTAAAATGCTGTATATGTTTTTTCTTGAGGCATAGAAGTACCTGTGTTTAACCAGGAGAGAGGCGATGTTAATTACGGGAAAGGAACATACTGGATAGTATAATTCCCTTGAGAACTTCTTAATAACTCGCACCCTATTTGCTAAGAATTCGAAAAAGAAACATTTGGGGACAAGAAAAAGGGGCCCTTTATATTACTATTACAAAAGTTAAATACAGTTAAATATGTCGCACAATGTCGGTAATAGAAAGCTGCTGTCCAAACCGATTAAAATGTTTATACTGAGCTATAAAACACTGTGTAGATTACATAAGCTACCAGATAAAAAGACCAGAAAACCTTTTTACTGTAAAAGCGCTTGATCAGAATCTGTCATGATCTGCACAGATATCTAGTACATGCAAAAATTTCTCTTAAAAGGTTGGTTCCATAAAAAGAATGAGTAATCTTCCCAGGAAGGTCAGAGAAGAAATTTACTTTAAGATAATTATTCCCTGTGTAGTCTATTCTATCTCTGTCGGGGGAACAGAAATTGCTCCCCAGCCTTATTAATTGGTAAAACAGAGAGAATACATGCTTAGAGCAGCCAGAACCATATTTAATCTACTACCAGAGTTAAATAACGAGCAAAGTCGAGCTAGGGCCGACTAGCAACCATTATCCTACGTATATAAAAGAAGGTTATTAACCTGCTCTTATGCATCAAGAATACTATGGTAATATCGAAACTGAGATCGACAACATTTTTAAGAAGAAGGAGGACAATGGATACGACATGAGCAGAAGGTTTCAACTTGAAATCGTCCGAAGTAAATCTGAAGTAGGCAGAAATAGTTTAAGGTATAGAGGAACACTAGTAATCTGGAACAGTCTCTCCAACGATCTAAAGGAACTTAAGAATGCAAAGACCTTTAAGCTTAGCCTGAAAAAGGCCCGGAACATAATTAATAAAACCAACCTCCAGAAAGAGGCTGCTGTCATTATCAACAAAAAAGAATTCAAAGTTTTTTATACTTTTAGGCTGTACCCTATTATGTTTCAATGATGTGTTTAGTTATTTACTTATTTATCATACACTGGAATCATAGAATTATAAAATCTGCATGGGAATGTTTTCATAGGATGTATTTCAGGATATTATCGTATTATATCGTATTATTTGTATCTGTAAGTAGGAAATATATTTTTTGCAGGTCTACATCAGCTTTTTAGCTACATACATGTATTACAACATAATATTATAAGTAGTTTTTAAGTAAGACTCTCACTGTTCAGGGGCGGATCTAGGGGGAGGGTGCAGGGGGTGCGCACCCCCCCCCCCCCCTTAGATGACCTGCGGTTTTCTAATACAGCTGGAATTCTCAAAAAAAAAAAACCAAGTGGTTTATTGGTGTTGAAGTAGAGCAAGAGACGAGTGCACCCCCTCCTAAAAAAAATCCTGGATCCGCCCCTGCTGTTTTTCTTTACGTAAGGAATTTATTGCCGTAGCAGTGTCAAAATATAAGACGTATTAAAACAGAGAGCCTTTTTAACCGGTAAACTTACTTTGAGAACAATTATTCCCTGTGAATCCCATTTGACATATGCAGCTGAAGTTGAGATGAAGATCTATGCAGGTCACGCTGTTAACACATGGACTGGAAGCACATTCATTGATATCTAAATTTTAAAAAAGGGTTATTAAGTAACCATAGCACAAAAGGGTAAGACATGAAAATGCCGTGTTTGCATTTAAACTGGTTAACGTTTCGCCAAGGCTTACGTAAGCGTTCGTGTCTGGGGCTTCCCGCGATCCCTCCTCGATAAAGTCTTCTCTTCTTCGTTATTAAAGTATGTATGGCTGGGCGGGCGGGACGGCGTGCGCTAACATCAGAACCAAAATTTCTCGCATCGATAAGTCACCAAATGCTTTTATAGGCACGGAGCTTTGGGTGCGGAAGCCCTGCTTCAAGATAGAATACAGTAGTATTGGAAATAGAAGAACTGATGATGAAAACGTGGTTGGTCTCAGTTAGGGAAAAAAACTTTCTCACCGTTGAAGGGAATTTAGTTTTAGAAATTTTAAAAATAACTGCGACGGATGAGCAATAAAATCAGTTGCAAGAATTAGGCCGTCGTCTTTGTGCTCGCCAACGAACAGGGTAAATGGAACAGGCGAAAATCATGCCGGCAAGCGTGGTTTAGGGAAAAGGAGCGCACGCCATCTTTGCGCTTTCTCGCAATATAGAGACTTTTCAAAGGCTATCTTATTAACATGAGGCAATCCACTCGGCAAAAGGTACGACAAACAAAAGAAAGTCCTAATAGTTAATAATAATGTTCATACTAATTTAAATGAAGATATGATCGTCGCAGTTGCAATAGCAGTTTAAGCATTTGCAAATAAACCCGAAAATAATATCGGGGCTTTAACTGAACGGGAGTTAGACACGCATGGCCTCTGCGTTAGCGCTGCAATGCTCCATCAACTGAGCTATAAAGACGTATATTTTAGAACAGGTCAATTAGGTGAATTCGTCTTAACCATGAAAGAAAATAAAATAGAATAAAGATGACGTGAACTGCGGAAAACAAATTTCAATGAAGATATGATCGTCGCAGCTGTAATACCAATTTAAGCAATAAATTGCAAATTGACCCGAAAACATTTCTGTGCTTTAATATTCATACCATTGTCTAGTATAGTGATATTCACTTCCACTTCCGAGAACGTTGTTACGTTATCTGATGTAGATATTGCTACAGATAATGTCTCGTTTCCTTCACCAGAGATTACATCGTCTATGATCTCCACTGAGACGCCAGCAGATGTCTCCCCAGGCCGGATAACCGCTTCACCACTACCTGGAACTCCAGAGAAGTCAGCCCCGGCCGTAGCAGTGATATCTTTTATTGAATAACTTAAAAATAACAAAACAAAAACAAAACAAAAGGAAAGGAAAAAACATTTTGGTAAAAAATATTTTCTGCTTACTTTTTCATACCGTGTCTAGGTCTGCCTAAGGGTGTCAGAAATACGCTTAAATATATCCTCCACTGTGGAGTTATTTACTAAAATCGGAGTTAACATCTCAGCTACAAATCAAAGGACGAAGACGAAGAAGGAAGTTCACCTGCTAATGAATATTTTTGTTGTTGTTTGAGTGATGTTTACTAAAGATTGTCTCAGTCACTTACTTGATTACTGAAGCCAAAACAAGGTTTCCATTTCGCGGTAAAGTCAATGTAAGATTCCCAATATCTTCACTTGCAACAATGTTTCTCTTTGTTAATTCCAAATGTACCATAAATGGGCTGGTCGCTGGAAGGATTGAGAACTTAAGATAAATTTAAAAAACTCTAACATGTTCTTACTGCAAAAACATTTTACCTGAATACAAACAGCGAAATCAAACCAAAATGTCTTATAAAATATGTTGTAAAACATATATCTACCACATAAGAGGGAACTCTTTCAAGAAAGTATTTTTCGAAAGGACAATTTTCAAGGCAGCTTGAGGAAAGAAGAGGCACTATTTAGCGAGAGAAAAAACATTCAACCTTTTTCCCCATTATTAAGCCAAAAATGGCCTCTCCAGGAAAATGTGTACACCGCACGAACTTAGTTGACTTACCTTGCTCTCGACTTTCTTTTTCTAGTTGTGCCACTTCCGTGGCAGTTAGGGTACCCTTGATGACCTGCAAATAACTGACAAAAAAGTCATGAACGTTTGTCCTTGAACCTAATGATACGTGAACCGCAGAGTTGTCACTTTGCCAAGGAGAAGATATCACAGCGTCACCAGCTGTCACCATAACGCTGTTCACATACAGTTCAAGACTGGTGGAAACTGCTGAGTACACAATAGCCACGTGAACCCAGGTATCAGTGGCCGGAAAAGCTATTTTTCTATCAAGAATAGTTGAAGAGTTACCACCAACAACATACGCATGTCCCTCCAGGCGCGCAGCAGTCCTCCTTACAATGAATTGCACATGATAGGAGCCTCGAAATGATGAGTTAGAGTCCAGTACTTTCATACTTTCTCCCACGTTCACTGGCCCCACGATATAAACCAAAAATGAAACACTGAAGCCACTACAGACAGTGGCGTTCTTAAAACATGGACTGGCGAAGTCTCCTAAGTCGATTTCGCTCGCCTGTGGTATTTGGATGCCTTGTACGTTCTTCTTCGTGGCCACTTTTATACCAGAAGACAGCTCATCGCTTTCAAAAGACATGTTTAACATTGGCTCGTAACCGTAGAGGCGATTTTCACCGACTGGAAACAAGTACCAAGTGTAGGTGTCTGCAAAGCACAAAGGAGGTACATGCGGGTATTACATCAGAACACCAATGACACTTAGGCTTAATTAGTATTATTTATCCAAAATGTTTCTCCATTTTGGCTCAAATCTCCCGGCTAATTCTTCATAGCCAGTCAGTGTTGACCAAATTTGGAAAGCGTTTCCTATATCCGATTAAATGAGGTTAAAACTGCTAAAACGGTAGAAAAAGGACCGTAACCGAAAAAACGTCGTCGTCTTGGTAGAGCTGTAGAAAAAGACGGAACATTTCACACGTTTCACGAAGAAGAAATAGCTGAATTACTACCTAAGAGTAACAACTTAAATAAAACATTAAGTCGACGGATGAACTCTGGTATTTGAAGAATATATGCACAACTAAACGTACCGTCGGCACGTACCGTCGCCAAACAAAATTAATTATCGTTGATGTTTTGAAAACCAAAGATTAAGCAAGATAAAAATATTGAAAAAAAGGGCAAGAAGTCAAAACGTTTTCTTATAGTATCTTACCTAAAGTGCAATTTTTTCCAGTATAGCCCGGAGTACAGGAGCAGTTGTAGTCTAATACCAAGTCAGTGCAGGTTCCATTGTTTTGACAAGGACCGCTTGCACATTCGTCGATATCTACAAGATGTTACAAATTAATCACTGATTGTTGTTCATGGTTGTTGTTGTTGTTGTTCTTTTTTGTTTTTTGTTTTGTTATTGTTTTGCAATATAACAAAATTTCAGTTGATAACCACGCCGAAGTATTGTTCTGGTCGGGATGTTTTACGCGTCACAAACGATTAAGACAAAAAAACGTTAGTATTTATTTAACCTGAAGGTTCACATAATATCCTATCAAGGTTCCTTTACCGTTAAGGGCTCTCACATAAACACCGCAATGTAATGGATAAATAAATAAGATAAACTCGTTAGTATTGATCAAGTTATAATTCTTCTGATCCTGACATACCCTCCGATAAAGTTAGTGCCCAGTTTTGGGATATACAATGACGGTATATATCTAAAATATCTTTTTACATGGATGTCAAGGAACTCAAAACTTAAAAATGTAACATTATATTTGATGTAGTCAATTTCCCTTCATTTTCTTATTACAAAACTTAGAGGAAGTGCCTGGCAAATAAGAACTGCTTCTACAAGTATAGGAAATAGGCTGTCTTATCCTTTATCCTCTCATGAACGTTCGCCTCCTTTATGGTAATCCGAATTCAAGGATCCTGGAACTATTTGCTTGTGGAATCCAGAATCTTGGGCTTTGGAAACTGGAATGTTTTGCCACCGAAAAGGAATCCGGAATAGTACCTTAATACCTTAGTCCGAAATCCCTAGTTTAGAATCCAGCAGATTCCTAGACAGACTTGGAATATCTTACATGGTGCGATTACCTACATTGCAATCCACAGTATTTTTCTGACCTGACTGTACTCACCGTTATCCAGGATAACTAACTGAACACTCTCTTCTGTCACACTAGTGATACCATCTTGTGATGTTAAGTTCAAGATTAAGGTTTCGTTTACTTCTGGCGATGTGTCGTTTACGATGTTCACTGACAAACGTTTAACAACCTCTCCAGGTTTGAAGACGAACTGTCCGTATGACAAATCTTCGATGGTGAAATCCGAAATGTTGGACAAAGTACCCTCTGACAGGGTGTACCTGAAATGATTTAGAAAAATTGAAAGAAAAACTTTTAAAATCTACATTTTAGTAAGATGAAGATAATGATTTCCTGCTATGTCACCTCCCGTTTTACTCTCAGAGTATGGCATGCATCGCCCACGATTCAATTCGAAGGGAATTTAGCGTTTACATAAAATGCGTCAAGACCTCAAATTCATTCCTTTTGTTGTTGTTGTAGACTTTGTTTTTCATTTCTGCGAGCGGCTTTCTACATTACATAGATAAAAATGGCACACAGCGAAACAATCTGCATCGATGCACTTACATCACGACTGATACTACACCAAGGTTGCCTTCTCTATCGATAAAGATAGTAATGACTCCATCTGACTCTTGAAAAACTCTTGAAGACTGCCTAACTGTCACCGTAGTAAGATTTGGGTTTGTGGCTAAGGAAGAAAAAAACATAGTATAAGCTGAGGAGATCATTAAAAATCATATAAAAAACAGTTTAGGTTTGGGTAAAACATTTTTTAGCAGAGATAAGTCGTCAGGCGAGCGTACCTTGAGTGAAACTTTCGTCCTTTAAACTGTTGACATCACCTTGTATCGCGTATTCAAATACCTGTAAATAGCTCGCGAAAAAACCATTGGCGCTCATGGAAGCCCCTAGAGTCATGCTGACTTGTGAGATAGAACCGTTGAAGTAAACTGAGGAGGCATTCAATTTGTCATTTGTTCCGTTTAAGAAAATCTCGAGATCACCTGGCCCTTTGTAGATAAGTGCTACATGAATCCACTTTTCGGTGAAGGAAAACACAGCAGAGGCCATTGTCTCGTTGAGATTCCGAGAAACAATGGCAACAGCCTTGAAATAAGAGTTATTATTTGAAACAGTGAACCGAACACGATGACTTGCATCTGTTATAGGCATCTGATGAATGATATCTACTGTCTCATTCTCTGGAATGCTTCCATTCATCTTGAATAGAAAGGAGACGGTAAAGTTATTACAGACTGCGGCATCCGCAAAACAACGAGACGAGAAATCTCCCAGGGTGACCTTCTCTCCTGGTGGTACCCAGAGCCCATTCACACCGTTATCTTTAGTCACAAGAGAGCCATTAGGAAGAAGCTCGCTCATAAATGAAAGGTTGGCTTGCTGCTGGTATCCATATAACCTGTTACCGGCACTAGGAAACAGGTACCACGTGTAACGATCTGCAACAAGACAAGTAAAGCGCCGTTAAATATGAAATAAATCCTACAAGAATGTTTTCAATCTACGTTCTCTAATGACAAAGAATTATAGCAATTTTAGAGATAGAAATGCCGTTCCATCACTCCCAAATGAAGCGATATGTCAGAATGGAAAGGAAAAGGCTTATTACTATACGTCAACTTCGGTGCAAAACCTGGTTAACAAAATCATATAGGTACTAGACGGTGGAGACGACAAAATACGAAATAATGAAACTTTATTGAAGACAAAAAATTGGTTTATTTCGCCCTCATTTGTCGAGAGCTGTAGTCTATGTAAGTACAGATAGTGGAAATGACATAAGACTTTCGCAGTTGGTTGTTATCTGTCTAACTTTTCCAAGAAACAAAACCGAAAAGGCACGTTTAAAATTCTCAATGTTTGAGAGAGATGTTTTTTTCAAGTTTTTTTTTAGTCACAGTAACACAGGCGGGTACTGCTAATAGGAGTCAAAGTTAGGACGCTCTAGTTACTAGACCAGATGCTCTACCAATAAGCTACAGGTGACTAGTGGCAGCTAAGGTCACTAAACTGGGTTCATGTGACAAAAACCGGATTGACATTCTAGACAGTAGTCCTAGAATTTGTTGTCGATAATAACTTGACGGGAAACTTAATCCCGATATCGAGATAACAATGCACTCTCCCTTTAAGCGAGAGACCCTCAGCGACTCGCAGCTTCTCTTTTTTCTTTCCTTTTTTCTCTGTTGGCTCCTTTCCCTTTCATTCCTACTGCTCGCCTTTAATCTGAGCTTCTCGAGATACACTTATTTTTCAGTTTGGAGAGTCAAACAAGATGATCGTTGAAGCGGAATGGCGTAAGTCCACTTTAATGATAAATTAAAACGTGTGGGTATATTTTTGATGTGATCATTTTCATCGATCATTCCTTTATTGAGATCGTGATGCTATTTCTTCGCATTAAGAAGAAATTCTCACCCTTTCTAATTAAGAACTACTGTTCGTTGTTTTTTCGAGTATTTACAAACACTATTTGCAGTGAATTTGGAAGTTTAGAGGGGAGGACGGAGAACTCAAATAAGTTTTGTGTGATGGTAACGATGACAGCAACGAAAGGCCAACAAAGAGAATTACACCTTGATGCCAGGATAGAGATTTTGTCGGCTTAGTTGTTCGTTACACATATCCGTCAGCTTTTGTCCCCCTAATTTCCCTGACGTCATTCTTCCCAAGAAAAAAGAAAAAGAAAAGCGTGCTATCAGCGATCATTAGCCTATCATTGTTGTATAAGAAGAACGTCGATGTTTCTGGCAACGTTTTTGACGCAATTCGCCTGTAGATTCTTCGAAAAACTATATAAAATATGCATTATTAGAAATAAGAACGTGTTTTTTCATATTGATAAACATGAAATCGCCAGCTATGTATATGTAAAAAACTATAAATCACTGAAATAATTGCCTTACTTTTTTTAAGCTAACTTATTGTTTAAGGGTTGATTAAATAGAAATTCATTTCTTTCCGAACTATTTCTCGCGTTTCTGTTTTACGTACATGTAGCTGATCTTGCAATAATGAACCCGAACATGTTTGATTTCAGATATTTACATAAAATCATCATTGCAATCAGAGTTATTAAAAGCGGCACTAAAGGGACACGGGACAAAGGACAAATTCTGGCGAGATTTTCAGAAGTAAGAGAGCTGATGGCTATGTTTAGTTGAATGTGTGCTTAAGGATAACGTTCACTGTAACCCGACAAATGATAATTTACTTGTTAATGACTAATTCCCGGGGACTAATTAAGTTAAACACCAGGATAAGTAGAGATCATTTATTAACTTTAGCGTTGCAATTAAAAAATTAAGGAGGACCTGCCGATTAGGGGAAAGTTTCTCAGTAAAAGATTAGACATTGCTACTGTTAGCACTGATCGATCGTCAAACAGTGGCACGTTTATTAAGGTGAAAACTAGGACTACTAGTGGACAAATGGCCTAGTTTGTTTCAATTAAATGTTTCATTCCATATTTTCCGTGTGTTTCAAATTAGCCTTTTTCCATATGAAATATTCAAACTTGGCAAATTCAGAATGAAACAAGTTGTAACGTGAAAAGAAGCAATTCCAATGTTAAAGGAGCCCCTATCTAATAAGCGAACATCAATAGCAAGACCCGGGCACCAGAGACCACCCTCAGCAAAAGAATGAACCATGAATTTAAAACAAGTACGAATGAACTTGAAACTGGTGGATAGTGTTCCTTCCCCGCCTGTCTCCAAAGAGTAGACAATGCATGGAAACCGCATCGAATATCATAAACCTTCAAAATGCATATAGCTTTTGCCTGGAGACTCACGACTCACACAAATTCAGGGGTGGAAACTTTGGGCTTTCAAATAAAAATTGCAGTATGGAATCATTTAAACTTTGAAGTACAGCAACACATTCGTTTTATTTGTAATTTAAGCGAAAAATAAAATCAGGTAACAAATTTACAGTTGAAATAATAAATAATCTCATATTATATTGTAGTGTGTTTCTAAGTTTTCAGATTTTGTGACTCATTAAGCCGATTTTCACCGCTCAATCGTCATCATGTCTTTGACGTATTTACAACGACTACCCACTTTCGGCTGTAGTTAGTTGGAGAAGCCGAAAATTTGGCTTTTCTTTTTAAAATACCTCTTAAAACCCCTGTTGACGGGGCTACCCATAATTACACACATTATGTGCTGTTTTTATATTGGTCCTGTAATAACGGTTTAAAGACAATGTTTTTTATTACAATAACACAATCGCCTCGTTAACAAATTAAAGTAAAACTCGCCCAAGGTCACTCGAAACATTTTATTTAATTCTCCGTCAGTTATTTAAAACGTTTGAGAATTCTTTGGTACAGAATAGATAATCTTTCCTCCTTGTTCATTTGCCCTTTGCAAACAGTATATTGTAAGTTATTGGCTAGGGTAGGTAAAGACGATTATTGTCAACGCGAATTAAGCCTAATTCTAAATAGGAAGCAAATAAGAATAAATAATAGGTTTGTCAAAATAACAAGCCACCGGTAAGGCAAAAAAGAAAAAGGTAATAAAAAGTGTCGAAATTTACAGCGTGCTTTATAGTGGACTCTCGTGTGGCATGGTTTGACGCGAGAAAAAAAAAAGAAAATACTGCAACTAATTAATAAATCTTACCAGTTGAAAGGGAACAAGCAGGGTAGAGCCAGATAACAGATATTACTATCAAGAAGAGCATTCCTTTAAATAATTGTAGTCAAATGTTGCGGACTCTTGGAAACATCAAAATATGGTGTTAACATATGCAGTCAGAATTGACGAGCAAAATAAGCCATGCGTAACAAACTTTCGTTTATTTATATTGCGCAGGAAACGAATTGTGTTTACAAATATAATTATGGAAAGAGAAAAAGCTAGAACTATCAACAGGGATCTGTGTCTGATCGATTGTATGAAGAGATTATTAATAAGTTTACATCCCTAGGCAAATTGTGCTACCTTTGAACCGTGTTCCCTTACTCAAAAAAAAAAGCTATCGATCAAGAGTCAACCAATGATCGTTAATTTATCTTCAACAAACCTAAAAAATGACCCCGTTCACTGAAATAGAACTTGTGCAAGTTGCGTGTCAATCATTACAAATCACCACAAGTTACTTTTACAAAACTAATCGATCCTCTGGTGTTTTGATTCAACAAACCCTCCGCTCGGGGCTGAGAGCTTGCTACCAGACTAATAAACCCACCCACCCACCCCCCTAACTAATAAGCCCCATAACACCGCCACGATTTGTGTTTTTAGTACCAATACATAGTAGTGGAGCTCTCAGTACAATCTTTATGTCTACTGTTAATGGGTCGGGTCGTCAGTTGAACTCGGCTAGAAACCTCCTGTTGACTTTTAGACTACGAGTAGTCCCCCATTTTTCCTCAGGGATAGTAGAGCGAGCGAAACGCGAGCGCGCGTGAAAATCACCCCACGCGAGAAAAGGCAACACGCGGCGGGAGAGAACACACTGCGTGTCGCCTTTTCTCCCGTGGGTTGATTTTCACGCGCGCTCGCGTTTTGGTCGCTCTATTATCCCTGAGGAAAAATGGGGGACTATTCGTAGTCTAGTTGACTTTAAAAAAACTTCCAAAGATAAAGGCCTCAATGATAAAAATATGATAGAAATGTGATTGTAAATTTTAGTCCTGGTGAATACGTGAGAAAGATGTTACACTTAGCTCCAACGAGTCTCCTGTACCTCAGTGGTAGAGCATCTGGACTGGTAACCAGATGATTTTCATCCCTAGGTATTGTTATTCATGACATTATAATAAGGTATGGGGAGTCAATCTGACCTGGGACAAGCCCAAGACAGACTGAATTGAATACATGAATAGGTAATCTGGAACCCGACTTACTCGCTAATGAGGTGGGTGGGTCGCCAATAGCCTTCGTGTCGGACAAAGTGAAGCCATGGGACAATGCGTGAAAGTGTTTCCTCATTTATATATACTCATTTGCTTATCATTAATTAATCCCCAGGGATGATATTCACAATTCAGATGGAACGTGAATAGCCTGCGAATACAGCCGTTTCTCCTTGCTCCTCGCCGCCAGAGACGTTTCGCCAGGAGGAACGTCTGCGACTCAGCGACAGAAATTCCTTACTTATGACATAAAATCTGTCCGGAATCTGGTCAGGAGCTTTGATTAGTAGTCATAGCAGTTGTATTGTTTGACCTACTGTGTACGAATGACAGACAAAAGACAAGAGAGGCCACAAAGGTCAAATGTAAATGCGATGAGTCTACTACAAAACATTTAATTGTCGTGGAATATATTCTTCTTTAGAAAAAAGCATCTGAGTTTTGCTGTAGCTCGTTCGCGGTATTTATATATCATATGCATGATGCATGGATCCTGCCATCAAGTTTATTTTGGAAACGCAGAGTTTGAGGTTGTTTACCATTTACAAACACTTTCCGGGAAATCCGGTGGAAAGTAAATGGAACACGAATTTTTGGGTCTTCCCAACGGAAAATTTCCGGGAGCAACGGAACATCTGAAAGGGTAGTCTTGTTTTTCCCGATGGAATATTCCAATTCCAATTCTGGAAATTCGTGTTCCATTCCTTCAAAGCCATCTTTGATACCAGTTACAGGCCTTCGAGGCCGTTTTTCGGTAAACGGAACGGATTTGTACAAATGGTAAAGGCGATTCCGGGACGAAATTTACCAGTACTCAACTTTGCGAACCATTTACCCACACCATGAACCGAATGGTTTGCCCATGTAAATGGTAAACAATCTGAGTCTCAAGTTCGTCGCGTGCTCGGGGAGAAAGCGCAGCAATGCGCTTTCATGAATTTTGAGTCATTACCCTGGACGTGTCAAACTACTGAATCTGGAGTTACATGTGAGGTTGCTCATACCATGAACACATTGCTGGGGAACATGAAGGTAACGCATTTGTTAATGTGATTATTTTCTCTCGCTAAGATACCATGGCAGCTGTTTATCAGATTTTCCGATAGAATAATTCTGAACCCTGCATCCTTAATAGCACCGGGGTTTTTGAACTGCGTCTTGAGTCGTCCGCGGCAGCTTTTCCATGTGCATCGTGGCTTTAGCATCCATCTAAACGGAGGAATTGTTCCAGACACATTGGACAAAAGCAGCGAGTTTTATAGCCAAAAAAAGGAGCAATGATGTAGTAATATAGTTTGTTATATAGTTATAACGATTAAACTGCATTCAATAACTCAGTGTAGAAGCCGAGAAATGTCTCGGTTTGTCCTTAAAATCAACATTTCGGTGTAACGGGTGTTTGCTTTTTGTGTTTGCGTCAGTAATTTGTTGCCGGGAATCCTGCTGCTCTATGTGTTATCGGCGAGTTTGAAATTAGCCTGCGCCACAGACGGAAGCTAACTTCTGAACTGAGTCTAACCGTGATTAGCGTCATGTTCATCTGCGACGCAGACTATGAAATCAGAGCGAGACGAACGCAAGGCAGCTAGGCAAGAAAGGATGTCATTTTCAGTTTTAGTTATTCGCTTACTAAAAATGTATTGCAGCCACTTTCTAATTAACTGTTTTGTCCTTATCATTTATTTTTAAACAGAAAGGAAATGTGCCACCAAACAAGGACCCAGTGGCCGCACTGCAGTACCTCCTGGGACCCCTCTCTAAACTTAAAGTGTCAGACCGGACTGACCATGATTGATAATCTGTTGTAAGATCTGTCAGAATATATGCTTCTGGACCTGTACAGGTTCTGATTGTACCGTAACACTATTTTTGTCTGCTTTTTGCACGTTTTACAGCTGTCTGTTATATAACAGAATGATTTCTTTTTAAGCCCAGAGTCTTTCTGCCTGAAAACTGTTATACCAGTCCTGCACTAACAAAGAGGATGTAAATGTTGTAGAGTATACGTATACACTGAAACCTGTATTAAGCGGACACCGTATTGAACGGACACCCTTTATTAAGCGGACAATAGCCGAAGTCCCCAAATTTATTTCCCCTATTTACTTTAAATGAAACCTTTATTAAGCGGACACCTCTATTAAGCGGACGCGGACACCTAAAAAGTACCTGAAATGGTAATTTCTATTGTTGCCAACCTGTATTAAACGGACACTTGTAATTAAATTCCACCACCCAACATGCCAGACACCGGAAATGCGAAAGATTGCCACCCACAAATTTCAATATTTTTACTTTAAAAAACGGGATTTGACGAACTTATTTGATTAGTTTCACAGTACAGTGTTGTTTTCTATTTCGTTTTGTTTGTATAGAGCTTGTTTCACTTATCCGAGTTCTTCAAATTTGAGTTGCAATCTATGTTTATGGTACTATCATCAATAAGTCCCCTTTAATAAAGAAATTAATGCAAACTTGTATCGTCATAGTTTGGGAGTATTCTAAACGTTTCCACTGTTCATTTGAATGGCATTTGACAGCGATGACGTTATCTATCGAAACCTGTATTAGGCGGACATCCTGTATTAAGCTGACACTACAGCATTCCGCGGGGGCGTCCGCTTAATACAGGTTTCATTGTATTGTAAAAATACTAATTTTGACATAACAGGATACAAATATCCCGTTCAAACTCTTCAATAGTCGGGACGAGCGAAAAAGGAAGCGAAGGTTGCCCGTTTTTTTCTTGCTCTCGCTCTTGTTATAGACCGGCAACGGAACTTATCTTTTGAACAAAAATTTTAATAAATCAAGAAGATTCACTCATAAACGTACTGAAAAGCACTTATAGCTTTCCAATTTATTTTTCAATTGCAATTTTAAAAATTTTACATACATTTATTCTGATTCGGTCTGAGTTGTGTTTGTTTGGACTGTGTTTCGAAAGGTACGACTCTGTTAGCCAGGCTAATAGGGAGCTGCTGTTGAACGACGTACGTCAACCAGAAGTGGACATTTTGCACCCTTTTTGAGGAAAAATAGGACGCGTCTTACATAAGATGCGTCTTAAATAAGACGCGAAATTTCCGTATAAACGGCACATTTCGTATAAATAAGACGCGTCTTATTTTAGAACAGCCCTAAGGCTAAGGCGAGAAAAACTTCGTATAACCGACCTTCGCGTCTTACATAAGACGCGAACGCATAGTACGCATGCGTTAGTTTTTTGCGGGAAAATTATCGCTTACCCCGCTTGGTCCGTCGCGGAGGAAAAAGATTTTTGTTATTATGTAAAGAGAAGGCGATAACAGACTTCCTGGACAAATGCGTGACATCTGCTGGTGTAAGCAGACCCTTTTAATTTTAAACTATCACAATTTATTAATATTTGCTAATCAAATTGCTATCTTCGTATTATAAACTTACACTTTAAAAGTCAGTTTAAGTAGTATACAGAAGACTTAGATAAGACATGCTCGTATAACTGGCCCAGTTCGCGTCTTATTTAAGACGCGTCTTATTTTTCCTCGTATAAATGGCCCTATTGTGTCTTTAAGAGTAAGGATGCATAGTAATACAAATTTGGTAGCGTCAAGAGCTGTTAAAAGGGAAAAGGTATCACTTCCGGTTAACGAACGTCGGTTAAAAAAAGACCGTTGTATAAGCTCCCTAACAACGTCGTAAGTCTCAGACAACACTGATACAGTTTTATTCCCAGTTTCCATTTCACAAGGTGTCGGCGAGAAGAGTAACATATTAAAAAGCCGAGAAAAAAAAACTACACAGATAAAAACGAGCGTTGTTGTTTTATTGATTTTAAAACACTTAAACACAAGTCGCAGCCGATTGTTTTCGACTTGATAGCGGAGCTCTCGCGTGCGCGAAGCGCGCAGCGGAGTACGATGGGTAAGAAAGTTTGGTGACCTATGCATCCGAGATATTTTGGTAGTCACGTGACCGTACGCCCGCCCGTCTGCCCGACCGACCGACCGTCCGTCCGCCCCCACAGGCATACCAACGAAAATAACCTAATCAACAAGCAGGTATGGCAACTTAAGTCAATAAAGACGTAAACGGAAAGCGGAAATTGTTTCTTTATCCGTGTTGTCTAAATTGGGAAAAACCACCTGCAATCAACCCCTTGAGATTCGCAGCAAACAGCATTTCTGATTGGCCGACAGAATGTCAACCTGTCAGCGGATGCCAAATTCCGAGTGGATACAAACTTCAAAGCAATCCATACTGTCGGTTGTAATGCGGCTTGATTCGTGTTTGCTCGAAGAAATATATTATTTATCGCCATTATTTGTTCAACCCGATTCATCGCAAGAGTTTTTAGACGGCAAAAAGGAGAAAAAATACCTTGCACATTGATTATAGTTATAAACAAAATTATTTCAGAAATAAAAAGCGGAAAACTCTGATAGAAAACAAAAACTGTCATAAACAACCAACCTTGGGCGCGACAGTTTGTACGCTGATGTCAGACTTTAAAACATGTCACATCACGCGTAAGCCAAACTACTCCTTCCACAAGACTGGAAGGGGTGTTCGAAAATCTCAAGGGGCACCGATTGCAGGCTGTTTTTCTCACTGTCTTCTCCCCTCGCCCCACCCCCCCCCTTTGTTTTCCGTTTCGACCTCGGTTCTGCATACAAAGAACACCAAAAAAACACACGCTACGAAGGCTACAACTGGACGTAAAGTTAAGCCGTGCCTATATCAGGTTTTAAGACACTAATTTAACATTAATTTCCTTTTTATTTTTTTAATGAGTTATTAATGTTGATTTTAAAGATCATATTATGTACAGCCACTTTTTAATGTTATCCAACTACTGCCCGGAATTGAGTGCAAAGAAAAGTGACCGTGATCATTCGTCCGTGGGGGACTGAATTATAAAATTGGTTTTTCCAACTGAGAGGATAAAGCCAAGTTATCATAAATGAATAGCTCACGTTTCGCGCGCCTGAAACCTTTGTCAGAGTGAATCCGCCCTGAGGGTTTTCTCTGACGAGAGATCACACTAAAGCCGAAACGTCAGTTTCTCAATCTTTTCTCGTTTATTGTAGTAAAACTACTTTATTAGGTCAGTTGATTAAATTTCTGTCAGTTAATCATGTTAATTGTCGGTCCTTGGGATGTTCATGTTCAAACTAATTTCCATCTGGATTAGTAGGTGATGGAAAATGCGGTGGACACTTGGTGCAGGTTTTCATGTAGAAATCTTGAGGCATGGTGTAGTGACAGTCGTTGGCTGTGGAGTCCGTGCATCTCGGGGGAGGACGAGTCGGGCACATCCATGGTGGAAAACTTTTCGCTTGCGCAATATCTTGGGGATCTTTCATCCACGCAACCACTTGGTAGCCCGTCAAAACCCAGACATCACCCAAATCTTGGGCATACTTAAGAAATTTCTTGGCGGCGTTCATGTGGTCACCCGAAGGGCCCCAATAGAAATACGACGGGTGCATATGCATTCCGAACGGAGCTCGGTTTGTATCGTAGTGGTAGTGGAAGTTTCTCACCAGAATATCATACCACACCGTTTCATTGCCGTTAGGATCGCACGCGTCCATCATAGAACCACAAGTAGTGTGGTCTTCGTTCATGAGATTGACGTTTGGAATCTCCCAGAGGCCAGGGTAGGACATTTTTGGGCACGGTTGTTGACTGGTAGGGCAAACCTGAGTTGACTTGTAATCCAGGGTGTAGGGGTACATAGGGCCACGCCCATCAAACCTAATATTAGCCGGCCAGGACAGGTCGTAAGCAAATTTGCTGATGTATAGAACCTTGAACATGTTCTCGGTAAACATAAGGAATGGTGCTCGAAATCCTCTAATGGCTCCATAAGGGATATTCCCAAATCTATCCAAGATAAAAAAAAAAAGTTTAAATTAGCAAAGGCTATTAAAGGCACCTGCTTCATCAAGAAAGAAAAGATAAAGTATAAAGAAAAAAGGGACTTATAACAACTAGCTGTAATCGTTCTGAGACAATTACAACTGGCTCGCAATTAAAACAAAACGACAAGGTAAGGTATTCTTGTGTGTTTTTCTTTTTCTTTTTTTTACTTTTTTGTATTAATTGATTCCCATTCAAGAAGGCCGCACCCAAAATTTTAAATTTGGACAAAAATAACGTGTGAGAATAGAACTGTGCCAAAGTTTAACAGTAAAAGTATAAAACAGCACCACTTAATACGGACACCTCCTTATTACGAACAGTTTGCTTGGTCCTTTCGTTTGAGTAGGTGTCCCCACACATCAGCAGAAAATCCGAGAACACTTATTCCAATACGAAGTATCCAGTCTCTCCTCGTTCCTCGCCCCGCTCGTCTCCTCGGGCGTTTTGCAAGAAAGACTTCTGAGCCTCAGCGACAGAAATTCCATACTGATGACGTAAAATCTGTCCGGACGTACCCGTACAGTGGTGTCGAGTATTGCGCAATATTACTCTATCCCGAGTACTTTTAACTCTCTAGAAATGCATTCTTAGCCCGGGGAGGGGGGGGGGGGAAGGGTACTCCCTTATATGAGTCATGTAGGTATATGCCGCCCTTCCTCGTTTTTTGGTCTGAAAACGGGTATAGATTTTGCCCATTTTGATCTTGAATCGGGTATGGTTTTCGAGGGAACTACGGTATGAACGTATTTATCGTTTCAATTCCAAATGAGTAAGAAAGGAAGCGAAATATGCGAATTCGAAATGGATTTGAAGAATATTTTTGTTTGCGCTCTAATCTAATTGCTGCCTAAAGAAACGCCAGGTCTGAAAATGGGTATGGAATTTAGAGTTCTGCTGGTCTGAAAACGGGTGTGGAAAATGACATTTTTTTTTGTCTGAAATAGGGTGAAGAATTTGGGGAACCGGGCGGCACACCCTCATCAAGAATTCCCAGGAGTACCGCCCCCCCCCCCCGGGATTCTAAGTTTGTATCTGTTCGGTCATGCTACTGTATAAGAGTGAAGAAAAATTTTTGACTAGGGCGTCAGTATTATTTTCCCGAAAATTTAGATGCAATTTAAAGAGTTACGAAAGTAAGAATTCAGTGTGATTCCTCTCTCCAAATTAAGCATTTTCGAATCCGACAATTTTAGGTTTCCTTTTTCGACGAAAAATAGCTCAACCTGGGGAGTGATATACGAGAAATAATACTCCTGGGGAATTTATTAGATAAGATTCGAAAATTGTACAGCTATAGAAAATTCCAGGCAATTTTACAGATTTCACAGAAAACAGTCGTAGTAACACCACCCGATGAGTCAGACACAGTTTTATTACAACAGCTCGTAATCTTTCCCTTACCGATGCAAAATCTCTTTCTGGCCATCTATTTCATTCTTCCATGTGGTGTAATCGGCTTGTTCCCAGTAGGTTGTTGGCTCCTGATGCGTGACAGTGTGGTCCGCTATCTCATAGCCTCTGGAATACGCACTTTCCACCAGGAAGTAATCCGTATAGTTGTGAGATACAAACAGCGTTCCCACGGCAGGGCAGCCATTGGGATTACTCACGCCGTCAAAAAGCTCGTTATAGAGATCATAGTATTGCTTTTCTAGATCATCGTCGAATGTAACCATGATGATTTGAGGAGTTTTCTCAGGAGTCAATCCCCCAGGAGGTTTACGATCATCGCTGCAGCGACAGTTCGGTGGAAGACACTTTGCAGGATCACAAGGTTCAGCGGGATGAAACTGCGTTCGAACGCAGGAAATGAACAAAATGAATCCCAAACAGGAAAACCAAGGATCCATAATCTTTATAAAAAGCAATGAACTACAGCAGCAACTATAGCAAGCTTCTGACTTCTCCAATTGCAAGTTCTCGGAATCTTTATCTTCACCCTGATTGTTACTTCCGGCGCACCGTTCAAAGTCCTGGACCACGCGATTTTTGAGTTTACCGTCTGTGGGATGTGAGCTTGTTCGTGGGAAATAAACTTGGAACCAGTGTGTCAAAAGAAAAATTTCCTACTGATATCCAGGGGCAGTTCCTGTTATAAATACGCGCAAGAACGTAGCCCCAGATTTTTGGCATCAAGTCACGTGAAGATCAAGGGTCACGCATTCCCAACATCCGATGTGTCTTGGTCATGTGATCGAATCCTTCGTGGAATCGTCGAACAGGATGTGCTGTTCTGCGACGTTTTCCCAGACGTTTTCCTGTTAATTCTGCCCACTTTGATTTGTTTACAGTGGCAAAGGTATGTCAACTCCATACATTTTCGTTTTCTTCACAAATTCTTTATCCACAGGTTGGAATTGCTTATGGATCATGTCTTTATTCATGAGCTTATGGGGCAGGGGATTTTATGCCATGCGATCCAACTGGATACAATATCCATATACCCCGTGAAATTGTCATAACTCATTTTAGTGGTGTCACGTCAGGATTTTATGTGTCGTTATCACAGCTGAAAAAGTCGATAGTTTTGTGCGGCTTAAGACCGTAGTATTTTACAAATTATGGGAGTATATTAGCGGAAATGCCGTGTTTACTCAAGTGAAAAAAATGGACTTAAAATAGCTTAACTTAATACAAAATATTGCTTCCCCGCACTTGCTCAGACGAAACATCTTTTGTCTGTGGAAAGACTTTGATCCCTTCTAATATCCCCCTATTTTTCCCAAGCGAACCGCAAATTTTTTGCACAACTTTTATACGGTATTAAAAGTTTATGTTTTTGCCTGTTTTTCTAGAAAACCCCTCTACGTTCGAATTCTGTCGTTTGGTCATTTCAATAATAAGGCCAGGGAGCAACTATAAGACTTACAATATGGTTCTGTATTCTGTAACAGAAGTGGCTTGGCGGGTCGCTAGTCAAGACGAGTGTTTATAAAAACTAGAGTGATTTTACTTCAACCGTGAAACAGGTAGTTAGTAACAACTAGTGCAAAATTAAGCTACAAATAAGCAAAAGAAGACAGCAGAGGTAGTCCATAATAGTGCGTAGTATATTCTACTACATTGTACCTATTTCACGGGTTAAGTAAAATCACTCTATGACGTAAGACATATAAGTGTAAGACAGACCTAAGAAACCTATTTTCAGTATAAGTTTTTAAGAACAAGTAAGGGATATTTTTAGTGGCTTGGTGGCTCGTTGGCTTCTCAGTTGAGCTTTATAGTGTCTTAATTAATAGGAAGAAAGGTGAATATTTTAGTGGCTCGGTGGCTTAGTTGTCATCAGTCAAGGTTAGAAGGAGATTAAGGTATTGATGTTTTACTGGGTCGGTTCAAGACTCATCAGTGACTGGCGAGCTGCAGAGACACCCCAATGAATATACAGCCTGTATACCAAGAGAATTGGCCCTGTATTCTGTAGTTATGCCAAGCAGGCTAGTTCATTATTAGTTTTGAATTAATGAGTCCTTCCATCTGACATCATCAAAATTATGAATTCCCACATTGTAGTAGCTTATTCTGCAAAGCTACTGATGCTCTTGCCGAATGGTTGGAATTTCAAAGCACTATTTGATCAATTTGTTTCCAATCTGATCTATTGGCCAATGATGTCAGAGCGATCTTCATCTTTGTAAAAGTTCAATCACATAGCTCTCTGCTCTGATTAAAAGAGCTTAACATATTCACATTCCAATGCTAACACTCACTTCTGCTCGTTTGCATTGTTTTTTCTCATAATTAACAGCCAGCTTTAATAATTTACCCCTCTCTTTAGAAGTGTAGGTGTGGAAAATTGGATACACCATGTATTTTGGATTTTGCCCTTTTATCGTCAGAAAACCTTTTACTAATTCATGGAAAATTCTTTAATCTTTTTTCTGCTGTCCCTTTACTACTATACCTGTTCTAGCCAACAAGTGGGCTTGCCATTCAGTGGCATTCATTTCACAGGCTATTAGAGTCATGCATACAAACATCAAGTGTCAAAGCCAACTTCAGTGTAGGTGTGACATGGACTAAGATCCTTCTCTATTATTTTCATTTCCAACTCAGAAATTATTACAGGAAATTGCAAAAGTGAAATTTTTTCCATGCGGGAGGAAGAATGACAGCTGAATGGAGAGCTGAGCATGCTCAGTGGTATGGCAAGCTTAACTTGCTGAGTGACATGCATGATCTGGGCTCTCATAGATTACATATATATATTGAGCGTACATTGTCTATGCTTTTATGCTTTGTGTTGAGATAGTACTGTACATGAGCTGATGTGGAGATTAAGTGGTTTTCATTTACTCCTTTTGTCCGACAAATTTCATTTGAATTTTTGTTTTCCAGATCCCCCCAAAAAAATATTTTAGAACTTTGCACTATTATGTCAGCATATATAGTTGACATATATTTTTTCTCAAGCATAGTGGACAGTATCTTAACCAGGGCTTCTGATAGGTCGCGGAAGGAAAAGTCAAATTTCGTGGGGTTTTTAGGGACAAATTCGCGGAAAAATTGGCCGATTTCGCGGGAATTTTGTGGGAGTTTTTTGGGCAAACTTCACCAAAAAGCAATCGGTAAAAAACAGCCGATTTTGTGGTTATTTTCAAGGCAAATTTTGCTAGAAATCGATCGGTTTTGCGCTGATCAGACCAGGATTTGTTACGTTTTTCTAACAGAGGACATCATTTGCTCTTTCAACAACAATACGTTCCAGAAATGAACCAATGGCAATTAAAGCCTTTAACATCATGGCTAGTGCCCAGTTTTTCGCAACATAATCTACGCCTGGTAGTTTTGGGACGTTGTTTGCATGTTTCAGTGACAAAGTTCCAAGATAAATTTGCAAGTTTACGGCAAGTAAATAGCCACTACAGCTGAAATAAGTTTCAAATGTGTTGTACAAACAAGTGTTTGATAAGATTTCTACCAAATTTCGTGGTATTTTTCGTGTTTTTGTGAATTTAGGGGGACTTCGTAGATTTACCTGAATTTCAGGGCTCTGTGACCACGTGAAATATCAGAAGCCATGCTTAACTGAATGCTCCTATCAGAACTAAGTGAGCCTAGCTTTGGTATGGAAACTGTTTCTTACTGTACTGTAGCTGCTTTATTAGTTTCTAATAGAACACGGATAAAGCAGATATATATATACAGAAATAAGTGATAGTCGTTCTTTCTTAAAATCCAGTTTGTAACAAATTGGTTCTGATTTTATTCAAAGAAGTTATCACACGTTTACATGTATAATATTTTTATTAGTTTTATTGTTTTTAAAGCAAACGAGTTACATTAAATTTTGTATTTTGTAAATACAGTAAGTGAATATTCAGGAACATCCATTCAATTGACATAAAATTTTTATTCTGGAATAAGTGCATTAATATATTATTGAAAACATTCTGCACAGGGAAGCAGAATTACTTGGCAAAAAATTTGGTGGTTTTAAAAACAATGAAGGAAATGGCACACATTGCTAGCTGGTGGCAAAACAACAGCATTTGATCACATATGGTAAAGCAGTTAACATAAAAAGGTTGAGAAAAAAACTGGCATACTTTCAGAATGTTTAAAATCTGGCATCACATGTACCTTCTTACCTCCAACTTATGACAGCAAGTTTTACATAGGTTTAAACAATATTAATTTTTTGCTGATGTAATTGTTATGTTTGTTTTATTTCTATTTCTTTAGTTGTAAAGATGACTTCTAATCCATCCTCACCGACTGGTTATCTACACACCCTCTGTCGTCAGGGTAATATTGCTACAATTCAATCCTACCTTAATGGAATAGAGGATAACAGCAAGTTGGAAGAGCGTGTTGGTTTCCTTGGTTACACTCCACTTCATGAGGCAACCAACCTAGGTCAAACCAAAGTTGTCAGGTTGTTACTCCTATATGGTGCAAATGCGAATGCCAAGGCCAATGGTTTCTACACACCTCTTCATATTGCAGCATCAATGGACAATGTAGATTGTGTGGTTGAGCTTTTGAACCATAATGCTGATATAACTAGTAAAGATGAGTTTGGGAAGACAGCTTACGAAACAGCCATTATACACAAATGCAAAAAGTCGGCAAGAATTCTTAAAAGTGAAGGTTAGTAAAGTTAATATAATCTTAAATGTTACAAGCCTAGCCACATGTAACGCATAAAATGATTATTTTAATGAAGGGTGATAATCGGGCAGTGTGGCCGAGTAGTTAGAGCACTGGACCTGAAATTCAGAGGTCTGAGTTCAAGTCTCTCTTGCACTACTAGCTGGATTTGTTCTTGGTGGTCCCAAGTTCAACTCCTCAACAATGCTTAAATAATATTGTACATTTTGTAAATAGCCAGCTAGTTTACTCCAGTCAGTTGGGTCCTTAAACCCTGTTAAGTTTGATTTACATCGTTAGATTATTTGTTTCAGGCATTTGCTCAGCCCCACTAGCATTAGTGCTATAAATAATGCTGAGGATATTAAGATTTAACAGAATTATTATTATTATTATCCAGTGCGTATGGGACTTCTTGGGCTCATAAATCCATCTGATAGTGCGGATGCAGAGTATTCAGCATTTATTAGGGTAAGCGCTCCACTTGTAAGCAAAATAGAGGCGCAATCCCATGAGACATGGCTGCTGAAGAGAACGCACGTGCAAAATAGAGGCACAATCCCATGAGACATGGCTGCCAAAGAGAATGCACGTGCTTTAGAACTCTCCGCGAAATCTGGCTTAAGACAACCAAGCCAAGGATATAAGTACTTGTCCATCACTAAAATTGGGCATAGGTCTAAGATTAAATGGTTAGGAGATTTTGAAGAGCTGAAATTGTTTGTAGACGGCTATTTGAAAATTACAGGAAGGTGGAGCTACAGGACGGACAATGGTGGCTTTCATACGATGAAAGCCGAAGGTGCCTCCAGAAGCGTTTATTCTGGGATGAAAACACTCAATGTACAAGGGTCGAAATCCGAAATTATCAGCCAGAAGCTACTACAATTTGCAAGTACTGTTAGCAAGGAACAAAGCCATTTTGCAGCATCAAATATTCAAACCAATTTCG
>OZ037998.1:23994020-24049020 GCA_964035705.1 Porites rus | reverse complement strand
GCCGGAATTATTCTTCGGAATACAAACTGCAATCAACGACAGAAACAGGTCAATTGGCCGAAACTTGTCCTGGAAGAAATAGATCCTTTATGGTTAGAAAGCATAAAGTGGGTGGAAAAACTGTTTCTAGCTTCCAATTTACTAGCAAGTGTTCCAAGTAACATTTACGTTTTGGACAAACTATGCTGTCTGGACTTGAGAAGAAATCAGCTCAAATCGATCCCTTCCCGTCTACTGCAGATGCCGAGTTTACGAGATCTCAGACTCTCTGAAAATAAACTCACTGAATTGCCGAGGAACTGCAAGTGGAGTCCTTCTCTCAAGTCAGTTTATTTGAGTGATAACTCCTTAGAAACGCTCCCGAAAAGCATGGCAACAGCAAAGTTAACAATTCTTTACCTTGCACGGAATAATTTGTACGAGGTGCCTCAATGCATATGGAAGATAACCACTCTTCAATCGTTGGATCTGTCTGGCAATCCAAGGTTAACACAACTTCCATCTCAAATGGGAAGGCTTATAAATATTGAAATGCTCAGGCTGGAAAATTTAGAACAGGTAGGTGGTGCACACAAAATGGGAATTTATTGGAAAAGGGAATGTTTAAAACTTAGTGTTGTATTTTCGTGCCTTTTTTGGTTTGAAGAATATCACGTTTGTATTTCTTTGATTGAGAATTTTAGTTTGTGTGTGAAGTTTATACCGACCAATACTCTTTATGGAAAAGGGACACCCTCGGAACAACACTGCTTTCTTGATTTGTTCTTGGTCACAAGCCAAACGAAGAGGGGAAAAAACGAAATCAATCAGTAATTTATTCACTTATTACTTCCATTGCTTTGATAGTTAGGTTAGGAGTAAACACAGGGCTTGAAATAATTTTGCGACTAGCGCCAGTCGAGTTGTCCGGTCAAATCTATTACGTTTTATCTCCAAAAAGAAAAGCCCCTTTCTTTTTTTTTTGCTTCACGAACGCCAAGGTAATGTCTAATTACGTAAAATTTGAAGTTCGGAGTTAGATTTCCATTAGAAACGACGTAAATGATCAGACAAAGTGTCAAGTCATCCAAGGATTTGACCGGATAAAGCCTATACTTTTGACCGGCCTTTGTCCGTTGACCGTCCGTTATTTCAAGTTCTGGTGTTAAACACAATAGGTGGGCGCAGTTTTGAGCTTTATGGTTTAAGCAGAGCATTGGCCATTGTACCGGCGTTATAAATTAGTATTATTTGGCCACGTTAATGTTGCCGTTTTGCTTCCCACTTACTCTAGTTTTAAAAAGAGAGTTTGAGCAACTCGGATATAGTCTATTACGTTCACTTAAGTTTGTTTTGCGGTGTGCTGTAGAGGGGAGGTAGAAGAACGGATGATCATCATCAGTGGATTGGATGTGATGTCCCTGTTTTTGTTGTACCTTGTTGTTTCGCTTTTGCTGTTTAGACCTCAGTAGGTACCGTACCAAAACGAAAAAGCTGAATGAATTAAATGGTGCGTATTTCTTGTCCTTTATTATGCCTAAAGATGACAGATCCTCCTGATGAGATCAAACAGAACGGAGTCAAAACCATCATGTATCTTCGAAATAGTCTGCGCTCATCCAAAGCTTATTATACTGTAAAGTTGATGTTGGTTGGAAGAGCAGAGCAAGGAAAGACAACATTGATGCATCGGCTGATGCGGGACTACACATACAACATCAATCAGTCAACAAACGGTACATGAAAATGTTTAGTGTTGCTAGTTCAGTAACTGAGAGAGTGGATGGTGTGTATGAAGTGTTCACTGTGTACAGGTAGCCATTACGACACCTAAGGGAGGATCATCAGGTTATACCTATATTAAGGCCCAGGAAAAGGTTAGCCACTGGCGCACCACCCGGGTCTACTTCCCCCACTCTTTTCGAACAGTGTTGTGGGTTCTTTTGCGTCCCTCAAGAACCAGATAAGTGGAAGTGCTGTGAGACGGGACCTACGGTTTTTCGTCCTTATCCGAGAAGACTAGAAAGTCTAACCGCGTTTGCAGATGTCATTACGAAGGCAGCATTTTCTTCTCAGTAATTAAAAGACCCTTGGTGTTGGTCCGGCCGGGATTTGAACCCGCGACCTACCGCCCAGCAAACCGGCGCTCTCCCAACTGAACTAACCTGCAGCTGTTTGTTAAATTTTTCTTTCTTCTATGAGAAGTCGTAGGGAAACTTCAGAAAGAAATGTTTCAGGCTTCCATTGGATAACACTTTTTAACTCCATTCTTGGTCCACTTGAAGGTTCGACGGTGAAGCGCCTAAAAATTGGCTCAGTCGATTACTGTTTAGACAACAAGTTTTGTATCCGACCTAGAATCTTAAATAGCGTAACATTTTATTTTCATGTTTATGTTGGTACTTTCACAGGCATTGCCATAGACGAATTTCGTTACAATCGCAGAGAATTTGGCCTGTTTTCAAACTACCCGGAGTTTAAATTCAAGATATGGGACTTCGGCGGTCAGGAGGACTTCTACACGACGCATCAGTGTTTTTTATCCACCCTGGCGCTTTATCTTTTAGTCTGGAATCTGCAAGAAGGTAAACAAACAAACAAACAAAAAAAACCGTAGGGAGAAGTTAGTAGCTTTGACCTTTATCACACGCTGTTTCAGTTACGGGCAGATTGTAGCTTTTGGGTCTGTGGATGAAATCCTATGATGTGAAATATAAATGGCATCTCTTTACTTTTTGCGTTATGCGGTGTAGACCGCAGATACAACCGTCCCTCAGGCTACACACGGTACTTTTTGTTGTACTAGCAGGGAGCTTAAGCAACGATGACGGCGACGGCGACGGCTACGAAAACGTCACTGGAAAAGTGAATTCGCGCTGCCTCAAACTTTATCGCGCTTACTTCATCTCGTTTAATTCGTCAAATGTTGGCAAATGTCTTTGGAGTTGAATTCTAAAGGATTGTATCAAAGTTCACGAAAAGAAAAACAAGATTGTTGTTTTGTGTTCCGGTCCTCGACAAAACGTGAAATCAGGCGTTTTCACATTGTAGTCGTGCAACGACGGCAAAGAAATATCATACAAAAATGCGTGATTCACGTGCAAAGCTGTTATTTTGCCAATCTAAACCTATTGGTTTATTGCCGTTCTCGTTGCCGTCGCCGTCGTCCTTGCTTTTCCTAATTTATCCACGGGACGTACGTGATCCTGTGTTCCGAATCCTATTCATTTATTTACGGTTTTACTTACTTGTTTAAATTATCCAGTGAAATGATTTATGTATTTATTTACTTGCATGTATTTATGAAAGAAAAAAGTGCACGTGATTTGAGTGTCGATGTTATTAAGCACTATAGTACTATTTGGGGACACTATATTTACGTTTCCAGCTGGAGACGGGACCGCCATTTTACGTGGTCATCCGAGCCACGCGAAGGTCTGGCCACTTGCAGGACAAAGACAGTACCGTCGTTTCTCAGTTAGGGTTGATTTCTACTGTCGCGTAATTTTTACGTGCGTACGTGCGTAAAATTTAGGTTCGCTAATAAAATAGAGGCAATGTATGAAAGGTCGCACGTCAGCGCAAAAGTAGAACCTCACTCAACTTCACGTTTAATCTCAACACTTTATATCTTGCCCTCTATTTTATTTATGTGATTAAAATTTGCGTGCGTTAACGTGCGTAGCCAAAAACGCGTCAGTGGAAATCACCCGTTACTTTAAGACCCTGAGTATTGGTCCGGACCCGGGAATCGAACCCACGACTTCCCGCTCTGCAGTCAAGCGCTCTACCGACTGAGCTAACACTGCTGTCGTTAGTGGATGAAGCAGTCTCACATTACTGGTAATATTATGCTGTATACACAGGATTCCCTGCACTCTTTTCCTTAGACCGCAAGCAGCCGTCCTTTTTTCCTCAGAGCCACGCGAGGCGAGAGAAAAAGTAAAGTTGTGCAAATTACTGGTTCGCCCTCCTTCTTCGCGGCTTCGCCGCTCGCCCCCATTCGTGCTCTTGGTCTACTGTGACTCAAAAGAAAAATAAGAGACTGCTCGCAGTCTATCTCTTCCTGCTCTGGGAGAGGAATGCGATGATGATATACTGCATACAGGGAGTAGTAAAAAAATATTTTTAACTCTTACAAACAGTGCCAGTGATGATTACATGTAAGGGGTCTAACTTTTGAGTCTGTTGCAGGAATCCTATCCTGTGACCATTTAAATGAAACCGATTTGCTCGTAGCCACACACGGTACTGTTTGTTTTCGCCTTTTCTCTGAACAAAAAAGTATCAGGGTTGTTTATTTAAGGCCCTTTTGGCTCTATAATGCCTTCTTTGTATTACTGTGGCAAATACTTGAGGAATATCTTAGTTTTTAAGGCCATCAACAATCTCTCACCAAATTACATAAGAACTACGTTAACAATGTCTAATGACATTCATAATGCGAGCATGAAAATGAGAAGACTTGCCCAAAATTACTAATGTAGGAACTAAACATTTTTCAGTCATGCCTGAGGTCTTAAGAATGTTTTAAAGCTTTTGGCCTTGTTTCGTGCGTTTTACCCAAAAAAATCGAAAATGGATTTTAACTCGGTTTTAACTACGTTATATATCTGCAATGTCCAGGCTAAAAAATGTTTAAAATATTCGCATGAAATTTATTGAAATTATTCTTGTTATTATTTGTTCTTCAGAGAGTATTTACATGATTGCGTGATGCAGTTAATTCGTGTGTTCATTTCACATATGACTGCGCAATGCGATTGTTTTGTCAGTTCACTAGAGTTCTCAGTGGCTCAGTGGTTAGAGTATCTTGCTAGAGTCTGGAAGGCTGTGGGTTCATTTCCCATCTGGAACTCAGACTTTTTTTTCTGAGTTCTTCTCTCCTCACATATTTTTCTATTTATTTATTTTTTTCGTCCGAATATTGAATTACTGGGCCATCGCTTTTTTCGAGACTGGACTACGGATAGCAGTTAAAATCAATTCGCTGGTTATAGACCTTACATCTGCGCCCACTCTCCGCATAGAAAAGTAAAAAGTACAGTGTATTTCGTTCTTAACGCTGCAAACACTTTTTTTATTTTGCTCTGTGCAGGCGAAACTGGAATCGAGATGCTAAAAAGTTGGTTAGACACCATTTCAGCGACAGCGTCCAACATAAGCCTCATCATCGTGGGCACTCACCTGGACGAAGTTCGTAAAAGCAGGGAAGCTGGATATGAAAAGCGCATGCACGACCTGGTGAAAGAGCTGACCAATAAGTACGCAGGACAAATGAATGTGGTGGGCATTAAAGAAGTTAGTTGCGCATTGGATAATAGAGAAGGTATAGAAAAGAGACCATTATAAGTAAACAGCAAGTTCTCTTCTGTGTGTCCTTAATTGTTCCTACCGACGGAGAGGGTTAATTAAATTAAAGTTAGCTTTAATAATTATGTTAATTCCAATTTGTAAATCGTTCAGACGTGCTAATATATTAATAAAGATGTAAAGTTGTAAGAAGTAAGAATACCGCTTCGGCTTTTCTGTGAAATCCGTTTAAGCGTGGAATTTAATTGAAAATTAATCGTCATTAATGCATTTTCCAATAGAGCTTACCAGCACAAAACAATGCAAAAACTGTATGCTGTCCATTATTATTATTATTATTAATAATCATTAACACTAAATGACTTTCGAGAGAAACAAACTTAACTGTTTCCCGAGGGACCAGTCTTAAAGTGAGTTCTTATATGGCTAGAGATTTTGAAGCTGGAAATTCACTGAACCTCACTGTAACGGCGGTCGTCGGTCAATATTCGCGGGTAACAGTGCACTGTTAGCCCGTTACCCGTGAGAGATTTTGCAGTAGAGACCTAAAGGTCGAGGTTTGGTCATTTTACTGCAAACGACAAACTGCGTTTTGCGGTTAACGGTGTCACGTTATCGGTCTGCCCATATTTTGGACTTAAGATTCGCGGGTGGTAGCTCGCGGCTGCCATGTTTGTTTTCATTAATCCACTTCTATTTTAGCTGAGAAATTGTCTTCAAAATTACGTTTTTTGAACTAGATTTCGATAACTAATAAGCAAAAGAGTTCTAAAAAGTCGTACTTCTTCTCAAACGTGTTATTGTGATGTTTTAGGGAGCAAAAAACCTTGCGGTAAATCACTTACCTCTGGAACGTGGTCGTGCCGCACAAACGTGAACCTCAAACCGCAAACCTGACGGCAAGGGCCTGGTCATGTGACTTCTTGACGTTCGCGGTTCGCGGGAAATGCTGGAAACCTCAATCTCAAGGTCTCTATTGTTGTCCGAATGCCCGCTCACAGATTTTGGCGGGAAACACTTTCATTCTTAGATGTCATTTGACCTCAAAGTAACCAATGAGGGCGCGCGCTGTTTGAAAGAAATTTCTAGCTACATAACGATTGTCGTTGATGAACGCTTTGCTAGAAACGTAACCTAAAATATTTCTCTACAAGGAACACGCCAAGTAAGAGTTAACTCTTCACCTACTTTCATAAGTGCACACGTGATACGTGCCTAACTTCCCTCCGGTGATATGAAAGGTCCGTTTTCGCTCCCATGGCTTCCCACGTGCCTTTTTTTCTCTTTTCCTTTTCCCTTCAAGTGCCAACCATACAAGCTAAACACAGTAGGCCGGGTTTCCGGCGCTAGCGGCTAGCTAAAACCAATGGCTACTCGGAAGTGCAAAGGTGATTTAACACGAGACGATTTGCTGCGATGATTTTCAGGGCAGCACAGCTTTGCAAGTTTTAATGCTGGTTCAAACCTTTAAGGATAAAAAGCAACTCTATTAAAACATGACGTTTCGGCGACATGTCACTATTAGCAAATGCAAAGCGTAGACGGAGGTGACGGCTGGTGTAGCCACCTCCATCTAGCCATTGCCGAACACAGGTACTCTGTAATTGACAAACACTTTCAAAGAAACAAGACGCTATGGGAGCGTGCACGTGAATGCGGGGAAATAGTAAGAAATGATATTTTTCCGGTTACTCCGTAGCATACCCTTCCATACAAATAACCCTTACTTTTCTCTTTTTGTGTAACAGACGTACGCGTCGTAACTTCTTCACCGGAAGTCTCCCACTGCTAGGTGCATGACCGCGTGGCTGTAACCCAATTCGGTTAACATTTCTGCCATAAATAAATTACGCGCGACAACATCTCAGTTCCACTTCCCTTATTTCCTCTACAACAACACTTTCGTTATGTACAGTTAACTCCAGACCTAACATCAGTACACTACCTTACAAAACTTGCCGAAAATGCACAATCTCCACACCGAGGATAATTCAAGTTCAACATCGCAACATAAACTAGAAATATGTATCTCGCAATAACCCTCGCGAAACTCTGTAGCTCCACTCAAGTTAAGCACTGTCGGGCGGGGTTAGGAACTGGATGGGTAACCCACCGCGAATGATCGTCGTGACGGTCCTTACTTTTTTCTTTCTTTTCTTTTTTTTTGCGTATTGTGTGGTGTAATTTTTAAAAGTGTATTGAAAAGCATATTTAGCACTATTTCGGCCGCTGGATTTAGAGAAAAAAAAACAAACAAATAAACACGGCAGTACAGAACTGAAACTTTAATCTATCGGCGGGGAATTTGACCGGCAAACTAATAAATTTGGGTTTTCCACGGTGTAAAACGAATTCCAAGCTAGATTTCAGGGGGAAAAGGCAAGGTTTCGACGGTAAAAAGCCAAACTGGAACGTACTTTGGAGAAACATATCGCACGACATAAGCAAACTCGTCTGCGAAGTGAAACGCACTGAAAATTGCTCTTGTATCTCGATTTTCGCTCGTATTTTGAAGCTGCTAGCCCAGATTGCTTCAATGTTTTGTGTAAAATACTTTTGCAGTCAATATTTCGAGCCAGCGAACTAATTCCGAAGCAACTTCGGGACATTCAGAACCAACTTCGGGACATCCGAATGCAACTTTGAAACATGCCTGAGCGTCGCGAATCCTTTACTTTGCGCTCCGCCGAAACAAAAACACCAACAAGAGCCAACTAATCTCCGAGAACGTTTTAAGATCCTTAAGAGGAAAACTTGAGTGCCTCATTTATGACATGTCGTTAATTAAGGAAGAGACCAACCTTAAACCGGCACTCAAAACCGATTCCATTCCCTCAAAACTTTTCACTTGATTATTTCATTCTTTTGTTCTTCAAATTTAATGTTGTGTCTCACACCGTCGTTTCCTATATATATCTTTTCATAGTCTTTTTGATTTGCATTTTATAATGATGACATGTGGTCGCCGAAACGTCATGTTTTGATAGCGTTGCTTTTTATCCTTGAATGTTTCACAGAATCTGTCGTTATCAGAAGGTTCAAACCTTGCAACGCAAAACTCGCATCGATTTTCTTGACAGTTTTGACGTTGTAAGCTTTTGAATCCTCTTTAAAAACTTGCATCGCTTTTCTTGACAGTTCTGACTTTGTCTTCGTCGTCTCTTGTTTTGTCATAAAAATCATACAAAACAAGAAGTTTTACAAATTTAAAAGGAAGGGAAAGGAAGCCCAAGGGAAACCACTGGGCTTATAAGGAATAGCCGGGCTGCTTCAGTTAATTATTACAACAAGATATGAAAAACAAGTTAGCAAGTCCTTTAGTTCTGTTTGCGGTCATTTGAGTTTACTTTGTATTGATTACATGTAACGTTCCGTTTTCGTTGTGTTTTCCTCAAAAAGGGATTGATGACCTTCGGCTCACTATCTATGATGCCGCAGCAGCCCTCAAAAAGACCAGCCTGGGTCAGGTATCGGTGATGGGTGAGATGATCCCACACAGCTTCCTTTTGGTAGAATCAGCCATTCATGCCAAGCGGCAAGAACTGCACGACTTAAGAAAGCTGCCAATCATGCACAAATCAGAATATGAGGCTCTGGTTCTGGACATCATAAAGAATGACCCACAGGATATTGAGGATACTAACGACTTGAGGGAGGTTACTCAGTTCATGCACGAGAGGGGTAAGCATTGGCCAGGTTCTGCTCCCAGTGAACAGGGAGCTGGTACGACTTATCACCGCAAAAGCTCTAGGGATTGTTAGAGGGACAGCATAAACATGGCGGACTGCAACAAGCCACCTGTTAAAAGACGCTGTCCCTGTTATTGTGAATGAAGGAGACATACCTGTTGCATTAGGGTCTTAAGGAATTCTGTAATGGCGAAGATTAGTTGTATTTCTAAAACTATTATTGCAGTTTGGAACAGTGATAGTGCGCTATTTCTTTTGACCGTACATGCTGTCAGTCCCTCCAAACGTTCCCAAGAAGCTTTATTAGTTTTACATTTGCGAGTTCATCTTACAGAATATCACGTGACGCAGGGGTAACAGGGGTGCACTCAATTTGCGATAATGAGTAGTAAAGCCGCTCGTATAGGGCTGTTTTCTAGACTGAATTGATTATTCAAATGAGAATAGAGAGTTAAAGATACCACGACGGCGACAGCGTTTAAAAAGTAAATTCGTATAACTCTCTATTTGTCAAATGTTGGCGAACTCTCCTGGAGTTGAATTCCTAAGAACCATATCCAAGTTCAGAAAGTGAAAGAAAATTTCGTCTTCGCTTGTTTACGTCCTCCATAAAAACTGAGTGTGTTCTTTCTATGTGGGCTTTTGTTAATTATCCCATATTTCACAGACTTAACTTATACCCAGGCCCTTTCGGTTTGAAATTAGGCAATGGTAAGCTAATTAAAATGGTCTACTGCTAATTAAACCACGCATCTCATTGTAATTAAGGGCTTTACTACTGTTACAGGCATCCTGTTACACTATAACGACCCCAACCAAGACCTTCAAGATCTTTATTTCATCGATCCCAAGTGGCTTTGTGAATTGATGGCGAGAGTTGTGACGTTGCCAGAGGTAAATCCGTACATACACAACGGAGTCTTGAACCTGGACGATCTTCCACAGATTTTAAGAGGGGAGCTGTTTGCTCAGCACAACTCACCTCAGTTCATCCGCCTTTTAAATCGATTCCAGGTCGCATGCTCCTTGGGCGACAACCGCGTTTTGATTCCTTCTAAACTGCCGGCCAAGAAACCGGATGAGGCCACGAATGCCGACTTGCCTTTCATAACGCTGAAGCGATTGCACTCTCTGCCTTGCATACCTCATGGATTCTGGAGTCGCCTTATCTCGCGCTTGTTGTCTTATATGAACGACATGCTGTCAGGTGGAGAGACCTTCACCAGGAGTGAATACTCCAGTCCGTTCCAGCTTGATCCTTTCTGCTGTCGATGCCCTCTGGTGCTGGAAAATTTAACCTCAGGTGGCCATATGGATAGTGAACAGAACCTTCATGGCGCAAGAGATTCCTCAATTGGAGGATCGTTCGAGAATCTTTATGATTCTTCTGGGGAAATTCAAGGTATTCGATTTTTTGGAACTCAGCGGCGTGGGACCTTCATCAACGGCAGGTTCTTTGGCGTTTCCGATGGGGAAGGTCAAAGCTCTCGCAGTGATTCGGGGTATGAATACAGTTCTGAGGAGGAAGACGAATCTCACGGAAGACCTCGCCAGGTGCTAAATATGACTTTTCCTTTCACTCGTTCAAATGATAACCGTCGGAGAAACAGACAAATATTTAAACATGGTACCGATCCAGGTGTCTGGCGAGATGACGAGAGTGTCAGTGGTCCCGAGAATGCCACACCCAAGAGCTACACAGCAGGTATTCCGATCTTAAGACAGAATTTCCGCGTGGAGGTGGAGTCGAGTCGTGATAAATCGGCGTCAAGCCTCGATGAAGCGTCCTGTGCAGCGGCAGCTGTTGAATATGGAACCCCCCAAAGTGCCCTTGAACCTTCGATACCTACAAATGAGCTTGAAGAAATAAAACAGACAGAAATTGATAGCTGTGAAAATCTCTCTTTTGAGAGAAAAATAGTCATTAAGGCAGATAAGGCAATCGTCCAAGATAAGATCATCAATGAAAGGCCGTTAATGAGCTCCGATGGTAAAGAGCCCAGTGAAAGAAGCATGACGGGCTTGTCCCCGTATTGTAGTAGTGGCGAGGAAAGTGCGCCTTACCATTCTGCGGTTTCCAGAACGAGCACGCCAGATACATTTCCAAGTGATTTAACCGATGGACAATGCATGGGTCTTTCAAAAAGTCCCACTGAAGACCCCAAGAGTGAATCTTCCTTGGAAGGCTTCAGTGCTAAGGGAATCTCGTGGCTCTCACATCCCGTGACGGAAGCGGAAACTAAGGGGACACAAAGTTCTGGTTCACTAGAGAAACTCCCACCTCTTCACACCATTGAAGGCCCGGAATGCAGCGAAGGAGATAGGGGAAACGCCGATATAGAAGATGGAGAAGCAGGTAACTAAGGAATCAGTTACATCGCCTTCCACTGCTTGGTGGCGAGGGTATAAACTTAAAGCGAACGACTAAGAGGGTAATGTAAATCGTATCTGTCAATTCTTTAGAAAGGATAGGGAGGGAATTAACTAGTTAATCGCTTGTGTGAAATTCCAGCTCTGTGGGATTTTACCCATAGGCTGTAAAGGACTGACTAACTAACCCATCAAGAGATGGCCGTCTATTTTATCGGCTCGAATTCCTCAAAACTATAGACTTTTTCTAGGTATTTGGTACTGGCCAAACCAGACTGAACAGTTCGTGCATAATCGCTACATGATAAACTTTTTAGTTGGGTGAAAAGTGTTTTTGTTGTTGTTGTTATTGTTTTTGCTCTGCCGGGATTCTATTTTCACTGGGGTGCTGAGGGGAAAGTAACGCTAAGGAGCGCTTATCAATTAAAACATTGAGGTGTTCTTCGTTTGTTTGTTTGTTTGTTTGTTTGTTTGCTCATCTCAACATTGCTTACATGAGTGTAAAATCTTCAGTTCTTTTGGGTTTTCTGTCAAAGTACCACCGAAGGGAATAAACTTACCTATTTAGAAGTTACATCTACTAGAGAATCGGGCTGGTGAAAATTTCGCCTGGCAGGGTGTGTAATAACTATCAACTGAAGGTAATGTAGACGGGCTGAAAATATCACTGACCAAGGGATAGAGGATAAGGGGGTGCATGACTTACACGACACCTCTTCTAGGTCTTCTAGCGGTGTTGTTGATATTTGACGGCTTTCGAGTTGTTAAAATAAATTGATGGTTAACTTACAACTATTACTTTCCTCTGATCGCTCATATTTTCTAGCAGGTGTAAGCGAACCCTCAGACTCTACGATCTGCGATAATCAAGAGTCGCTTCCTACCCCTGGCACAAGCTTACAGTTTACAGAACATCCTTCTGAAGTGTTTAAAGATACCGCACTTGAGACGCCACTTACAAGTACACCATCGAAAGCCCCGAGACCTTGTCCTGAGAAAAGCTCTAGTGAAGATACTTATCAAGGCAGACCACGTCTTGGAACACCCCATCGTCCTGCCTGCCCTTTCATTGAGGATTTTCCCTTCGAAAAATTGCCTCAGCTTCCCACGGATGTTGCCAAGCTGATCGACAATGGATTCCTTCATTGTTGGAAGTCCGGAGTTTGTTTGAGTCATCCGCGCTTGTTCCTCTTGCTGCACTGTGTTCCTGACACGTCAAATGATCGACAGGTCATTGTTACAGAGGTGAGTCCCTGCCCTCAAGGCCGCAGGGTGCTCAGCTATGTTGTAGACCATATCGATACTCTGATTCGTGAGTGGTACCAAGAACTCTCCACCACAGACGGTTTTCAACCCAGGGTAAGACAGTTGATACCTTGCGTGGTGTGCGAGCGGCTTGGTCTCGAGCCCTACAAATTCACATTTGTTCAATGCCAGCAGCAGAGTTCCAAATCCGACACAATTTCATGCCCCAAACATCCTCGACTGGAGGTCAATCTACACAAAGTAGCGCCGGACATCATGTTACACGACGTAGATGCTGATTTGCTGTTGTCACATGATGAGATCACTTATGAAGACACTGATTCGAGTAGGCTGGGAACTGGTGGATTTGGGAAGGTATTGTGAATTATTAGAAACCTCTAGATTCGACGCTAACACCCGTCGTTTAATGACGACGGCTCTTACGTATTCCCGCTAAAATGACGCTGCTTCAAGCGTGAGCACTGCTTGGTATTGAGGAAATCTCGTCCTCGTCGTTCTTGTCTTATATTCTTAAGATCTCTGTAATAAACTTTATCTTACTATATAGTTTTAAGTCGTTGTGAACAATTTTTAGGTTGCTTATGAGGCTGGATCAGAGTGATGTCAAATTGCACTTTGAGTTTGGGACTATTTTGGGACCGTATCACCGTCTTTTTCATTGGCTATTACAAAGTTGCGCCTGGCTGTAGTGGGTCAAAATTTTTCCCAAAAACATCTCATACTGCAAGTCAACACGTGGTCGTAAATGAGCCCAAAAATGGCCAAGATGCTAAAGTAACGTTGAATTTGAGACCGTGACCTTTAGACATCGATTTGGAGCTAGAGACTAGATGGATCACTTTAGGTCTCTGGGAAACTGCCCACCTACCCCTCCCTTAACCCAACATTTTGCCCCAAGTAAGACGCAAATGTTAACGTTGAGTTAGGGGAGGGGTATGTGGGAAGTTTCTCAGGAACCTAAATCGATCCGACTAGAATGAAACTGAGCCTTATTAATCCTTTCACTGAGTGCAAGTTAACCATAAACATTGCTGCAGTTACTGTATCCTTCTGCATATCCTCTGAAACATAGACACAGTAAAACCCCGTAAATACGGACACTGGGGGACCATAGAAAGTGTCCTTATAAACGGGGTGTCCGAA
Organism: Porites rus; assembly: GCA_964035705.1. Classification (NCBI taxonomy): domain Eukaryota; kingdom Metazoa; phylum Cnidaria; class Anthozoa; order Scleractinia; family Poritidae; genus Porites; species Porites rus. Next base: position 24,035,260 of record OZ037998.1, on the reverse strand, counting down.
TTAAGCGGGTTGAATTTAGAAAAAATGTAAGGGCTTTATTCCCCCAGGGACAAAGCAAACTGTCCGTAATTACGAGGTGTCCTTAAAGCGGGGTTTTACTGTACATAGGTATTGCATTGCTGACAATGTTGCTCCCCGTGTTACTGTATCAGGTTGTTCGTGGACAGTGCAGAGGGCAAGATGTAGCCATCAAGTTTTATATTCAGAGCGATGAGTCAGAGCCCCTCAGGCATTATCGTGAAGTGCGTAAGGAGTTGAACGTGCTGCGTCGTGTTCGCCAACACCCATTCCTGATCAGCGTTATTGGTGTTTCCCTGCGTCCTCTGTGTCTGGTGCTGGAACTTGCTGAGCGTGGTGCGCTTACTGATATTATTGTCAAACAGAAGTCTGTAGACCGGATTGTGCTTTTCCGCATCGCCTATCAAGTAGCAGACGCTTTGAGATTTCTGCACGATTTGGGTATAATTTATCGGGACTTAAAACCTGAAAATGTCCTTGTTTGGTCACTGGACGAGCGTGATGAACTGCACGTTAAGCTCATCGACTTTGGCACCGCTAACTTTGCGACCATGACAGGGCTTATTTCGTACGCAGGCACACCCGGTATTCGTGCCCCTGAGATGTTGGAATGCGCTAACAAGGAAGAGTATACCTTTCAAGTAGATGTTTACTCATACGCGATCCTTCTGTATCAGCTCGTTACACGACTAGTTCCCTTTGAAGAATACGATTCTGAACCGAAGATCAACGCGGCTGTCATCGGGGGAGAGCGTCCAAGGTGGCAGCAGGTCCGCGTGACTATGTTCGGTCTTCCGACACTCACCGAACTGATGCTTCGGTGTTGGTCGGGTAAACCGACCAGGCGACCGAAGAGTGCTGAGATAGTAGAGCAAGTCCGTCAACCAGCATTCCAGTGTTTACTCGCTAAACAGCCCATTCCCACTGAAAGCCTGTCAGTCAGGCATGCGTGCCTCGTCCCAGATTCGCACGATCTGTGGCTCGCGTGTGATGGTCGCACCGCTAACAAAATTTTCATTTACAATAGTCGGACACTCGACATGAAATTTTCCTTCTGTATTGACACTTACCAAGAAGAGAAGTACGTCTTGCAAATTCAGTGCATGCATTTTATGGCACATCACATGTTGATCGCACTCCGCGGTGAGTTGGACTTAGTCAACATCTACTCCACCTCAAGCGCATCGCGCTACAAGTGCGTGGCATCCTTTACCTTTAAAGAAATGGTCACCTGTATCTCGTCAAACGATCAGTACATCTTTTTTGGATTCATTGACGGACAAGTTCGCTACATCCTGAAAACAGATGTAAAGAAAAATGAAAGACGGCGTGTTTTTCGCAGCTTTCCTGTGGAGCGCCACCGGATTCTTTCAATGGCTGTTGCTGAAGATAAACTCTGGGTGGCAACCAGCAGGTATATCTTCCGTTTCTTCACTAAACCGGGTGAAATGGAAGCGTTTGACATAGACGCCATGTGGTATGCTGGTCCAATTGGCATGGAAAACAATCCGCAGACTCAGGTCTCCCTTTTGAGGGTTGCTTTTGATGGACAAAGCGTTCTGTCTGTTTGTAGGTACGTACCTATCTGCTTGCAGGGCGTCGCAGAGTAGATGAGCTAAATTTGAATACGTCAATTTTTATTGTGGAAGGTTTGAACTCAGACGTCAGTTCATAAGTAGGTTGAGCACGATCTTCCAGGAAAACGTAGCGCTGAATAGGACTGTTGTTGACAGTGACTGACGTTTCGACAACCTGTGCGGTAGTCATATTCAGAGGAAACGGAGTTTTATCACGTCAGTTGATGGTAATACTCTGTTTATTGACCTGATTGGTCAATTAAGTCGCGATGTTATTGGTCGTCTGTTCAGTCAGTCGGGTGCAAAGGTTTCTGCCGGTTTCAACAATGTAACTGGTCTGGCAGTCACAGCATTTGATCTCTTATTGCTCCCTGTCTGTCCTCCGGTTTGTCTTTGTCCTTAACATTTGTAAGAAGCCGTCGTAAAGTTGTTATCGGTTTGTGTGCAACACTTATATTGTAGGTGCCTCTCAGATACGGTATGGTTGCTGTCGTAACAGGGCCAGAGTTAACGTTGGTCTGAGTGTAGTACTCGGCGTTACTGTGAGTGTTTCGTCTAACAGAGTCCGTGTTGTAGTTGTTTCTACCAGAACGTTGTTTAGGTAGTCAGTCTCGTCTCGTAGACTGTCAGGCGAGTCGTTAACTAGTTGCGCTCGACTCGTCTAAGTCCGTATAGTTGTAACCTTATGAGAGGTCGGGTTGTACTACGACTGGTCCAGTATAGTCTGTCGGTATGTGTCGGTTTCCTGTAAATTTACGTTCGTAGTCTGTTCTCGCGAGTGCGGATCAAGTAGTTTAGAAAAGGTATTTTACCGTTTTCCTTGGTATCATTCGTAAACGTTATGTCTGCGTTCTGTCTGTTAAGGTGTTCGTGAAAATCTTCGATGTCGTCCTTGTGTACAGCGACAAAGGTGTCGTCAACGTAGCGTATCCAAGGAGATATAGTTCGCGTGTAGGTAGCTAGGGCTTGTTCCTCGATGTTTTGCATCACAATTTCTGCTTCAACAACAGAAACTGGAGAGCCCATAGCTGTACCGTGTAACTGTACTGTTTGCCGTTGTACTGAAGGTACGTCGACGTTAGGCAGAGGTTTAGTAGGTCCATAATGTCGTCTGTAGGCAGTGGTAGTTTAACAGTTGAGTTCGTAATAGCGTTCTCAGTGCATTCTAGAACCAGTTGAAGTGGGTCAGTGATTTCACGTCAGAAGGCACTTGTTTGTGGTCGTCAGGTATCTGTATTGCCTTAATGGCGCCAATAAAGTTCTTAGCAAACTGTAGTTTATATCTAGATTCGTCAGTCAAAGGTTTCAGTACGTTAGTTAAGTATTTAGACAGTTCGTAAGTCGGGGACCCACAGAAAAAGACTGTGGGCCGCATATGTACGTTAGTTTGTGTAGTTTTGGTAGTCCATACAGCTTGGGTCGCTGCGGGACGCTACACAGTCTGTTGTAGCGTCAGTGGATAATCAGATAATCATTGGATCGTCGGAGTAATGCCTTCAACTGACGTGATACAACTCACTTCACTCTGAAGATGACTACCGCACAGGTTGTCGAAACGGTAGTCACTGTCAACAACAGTCCTATTCAGGACTACATAGGCTCAAGTTTATTTTTGTCTGAGCCGATCTTAGCATGCATACTCCAAGCTCTCATCCCTTAGGATTGCATGTCTATGTTGCGTAACGTAAAGGTTTTTAGCGGATTTTTCTGGGGGCTTGCACGACAAACGTAAAATCCTCTGAACCCTGTGTCCTTCAACTTGTGTACGTGATTTAGTTCTTTTGCCTTTGATCACAAGCCTACCATCCACTGCATGTGTGATGTTTTATTTATTTTTCTTTCAAAATATATCTCCCGTTCTGATTAACTCAAATTCCCTGGCATATTCTTCATAACCAGCTCGCGATAACCAAATTTGAAAGACGTTTGCGATATCCGGTAAAATGACGTCAATGGTACAGGCTCCTACCGACAGAAAAAGGGACGAAAACCAAGAAGTCCTTGGGGCGAGGTTGTGTTAGCTCAGCTTGTTTTGATAGAGTTGGAAAAAATGGCGAAAATTCTACACGGAAGAGATTGCCGAGTTTCTGCCTAAGAGAGGGAGGGTGGTGCTTTTTATTTTTATTGTCGTCTAATCATTTTACCCCCCCTTTTTATGCAGGTCTGTTCTTAGTAAATGGGATGTCTGCAGCATACAAAAACACTTCAGTGTCGACTGTGCTCCCATTATACACAGCCTTCCCGGCAGGTCAACTGACACGATGCTCGTAGAAGGCACTGATGCCTTTGCCTGTATCACATGCGTGGAGCCCACGCGCGACGCCGTTTGGGTGGGGACCTCGAGCGGTCACATCTTGATTTTCGATTCGGATACGGGGCATCTTCTCACGTGGTTCCATACTTTTGATGAAACGCGTAGCCTTACCCTCATGCACGGCCCAGGCCCATGTGGCACTGAGCAGAATTACGTCATCAGCACGGGCAAAGGGCTTAGGCCTGAGGGATTAGGGACACGTAGTGTGTGTGTGTTGTCTGCGGAACGAGTACGAGAGCCCCCCGTGGAGATTACTGCGAGGAAAATTTCCGAGCCGAAACAAAAGATAGGAAAACAGAACCAACGAAGCCCGACTCCTCCATGTGTCGATGAGCCCGATGCTGCAGAGACAGACCCGTACCTTCCCCCGAGGTGCGTGATGATTTTGTGGGAATCTGTGTCCAAGAGCTGTTTTTCCAGAATCGAGGCCAAAAGTGGTCGGCAGCGTTTTCCGATTGTTACTAACAATAAAGTCTCCGAAGACCAGGCCTCGAAAGATAGCGAAGAAGAGATTCCTCAAACGTAATCCGTAAAACGGTAACCTGAGATCAACTTGTACTTAAGACCACGTCGCACTAGTTTACGACCCGAGTACTGATTCTCTAAATCTCAATAGGCTTGGCTATAAAAATATTTTTTAGAGAAGAAATCATTGAGGTGAACAAACCGACGAACTGGTCTGTATCCAATTTTTGCAGATGACCAAAAGAGCGTTTTTTCTTTAACATAAAATTTCTTAATAAATTATTGTAGTGGCCTTATGCCTAGCAAAATTTGGGTAATAATAGGTGGTTTTGTATAAGAAAGTTTATTGAACGCTGTCGAAGTTCAGTTATAACGCAGTGTCAGAAACGTGCCGTATTTCCTATATTTTATATACAAATGTGTTAGAATAGATATAGCAAGGTATATTCATGATGTAAAACGTAGTGTTACAGAGCCTGTGGCATCTTGGTTTTTATTGAGCGCTAAAAAGGCCAGTTTTACATTTCTTATATCAGTCGGTCTTACGTTTATGTTTACGTTGTGAAAAGCTCTAAACTTGCCGTCAAATAAGTAACAAACCAATTTGTTTGTTGAGAAGGGCCCTCAGTAAAGTTTAAAAATATAAACGTAGGTAAATAGAGATTAAACAAAATGCTGCTGCGTTGTCTAAAATGAGAGAGCCTGGGTACAAGTGTGATGAACATCACACAGATTCGTCCCAACCGAGCTTGCGCACTCCTATGTGCAACCTTCTCCCGAAGGCTCAGCCAGATACCAAAATTTTCCAGTCACGGCACTTTAGGTAGAACCTCTCAAGAAAGACCGCGACAGTTTTAGAGGGGTTGATGGTAACGTTTTTCCGTTTTATTGTAGCTGAGCTTATGCACGCGCGACGCTTCCTCCATTGCTGTACAAATTGGAAACCTATCGATGCGAATGAAATGTGGTTATGACATCAGGGAACGTACGACCATCCGTACAGACTCTCGAGGATTGGGAAGGGAGACTCTTCAAGGCAGAGGAAAGGAGTCCCAGACATGCACCGCGTTTCGGTCTTGGCTTAAAATTAACCAGTTTAAAGGCAATCAGTGTAACTTCCCCAGCAAAAATCTAGAACTTTCTTGTGTTTCACTTACGACAAAAAATTAACTGTTTTTTGCTTGGTTACGCTTTTGGTCACTCTCCAGGACCAGTCTAGTCTCAGACTGGGCAAAATTTTGACAGGTGTTTGCATGCTTAACAACGTATGCAGCATCTTGAATAGACCTTTTCACGATACCTGCGATTTTTGCACGCGCTAACAGGTAACTTTTGTAAACAAAATGTCTGTTTTCTCACCATACTGATTATCTCGTAAATGAGAAGTTTTTCTCCTACCAACAAAACCATAACTTTGAATATATATATATATATATATATATATATAGTTTGTACAAAGGAGAATGGACTACATATGTTGATTTGAATCCTTTATTGACCCGACGCGTTTCGGCTTACGCCTTCTTCAGGGGTCTAAACTGCGTTCGGTATTACAGTTAATTATATTACGTGTTAAAGGTAATTTTATCCGTAAATTGCTTAATTGTATAGCATAATTGTGTATGTACATCAATTACGAATTTGCGGTATTTAGCGACCCTTACAACGTATGTTTAAAACATTTTGTGTACCCAGAACTTTGTAAAGATCACTGCAACTATATAGAAATGGTTAGCCAATTCGTTTGTTAAGTCCATTTGGCTGCATGGAATTCAGTTTCTTTTGCCAGAATATCTCCCGGTGTCTCAGGAGATCTTTTTTCTGTTCATTGCTTATATTATCTTTCCTAATCTGTTCTATTATTGTAATGATCACGTTATTGTCGAAGTTGTGTGTTCGTTTATTATGTAGAAAGTGTTCCGTAAGTTCACAACTGCTGATTCCCTTTTTGATATGATTTCTGTGGTTGTTTAAGCGAAGATTGAACGCTGTTACGCTCTTGCCTATGTACTGTATATATATATATATATATATATATATATATATATCTTTGCTAGCATGTGCTTAGAATAATGTAACTACTTTATGTGCGACATATTGTGGAATGTGTGCAAGGAAACAAAATATATGCTGCTATAAAATATATTTAATTTTCATAAGGAATTACTTTTTTAAAGTATGGTGTTGAGCTTCTAATTATTTTTATATTTAATTTTCATAGGGAATTACTTTTTTAAAGTATGGTGTTGAGCTTCTAATTATCAGGATCATATATATATATATACACCCGTTTTCAAAAAGGTTTTCATATAGAGAGATATATAGATAGATATATACTTTTGTTTTCTTGCACGTGCGCCCGTGTGCATTTACATTTGTTATTGTCCAACTTGTGAAAAAACTTAGTTCAACAATAATTTTTCTTTTCGTCAGGTTCTTTGTTCCAATTTGTCAATTAAAAAAATAATTCACGAATATTGTCTGCATTTCTCTTGTTTTGCATTCTCTTGAAAATTAAAGAATGAGGAATTCGGTCACTTGTAGGTCATATAATTGTTGTCGTTACAGGATAAGGGGAAAAACGCAGATGAAATGAAAAAAAAAAAGTGTTTTCGAAACCGCTGAGAAGGAAGATGTGACGGTAGATGTCCATGTTGGATATGTGGGAAGGAGAAACAATATTATAGCAGCTGATTAAAACGGACTAAGGCGTTGACGAGGTTCATAGAAGCAGACTTTATCATAACCATGATGAGCTGGTCATATATCTTAATGTCTCTCTTTTTTTCGTGTAAAATCACGGCCTGTAAGGCAACATCTCATTGAGGACAGAATAAACTCTCGGCCACAAATGCTTTCAAGTTAGTTTACAGTTTCTCTTAAGTACGCCCCTGGACAGCGCATTTTTTAATACACTCCATTTGGCCTACCAATTCGGTGACGCCGTATAACTCGCGGATCGGCTGCTCCGCGGGATGTTTTCCTCATTCCCAAAATCAGCTATATAATTCGCCTTTGCAAATTTGTATCGCAGGGCGCATGTATTTTTCTAAAAAGAAAAAAGCTCAAAATGACATGTCAAATTGGAACAAAAAACCCGACGACGAAAAAATTTATCGTTGAACCGAGTTTTTCACAAGTTGGACAATAACAAGTGAAAAATGCACACGGGCGCACGTGCAAGAGAACAAAAGTATATATCTATCTATATATCTCTCCGTATGAAAACCTTTTTGAAAACGGGTGTATATATATATATATGATCCTGATAATTAGAAGCTCAACACCATACTTTAAAAAAGTAATTCCCTATGAAAATTAAATATAAAAATAATTAGAAGCTCAACACCATACTTTAAAAAAGTAATTCCTTATGAAAATTAAATATATTTTATAGCAGCATATATTTTGTTTCCTTGCACACATTCCACAATATGTCGCACATAAAGTAGTTACATTATTCTAAGCACATGCTAGCAAAGAAATTTATCTTCTCTACATGAATTTTATTTTACATCAGCGAAAACTTTGAGTATTAATTTTTAAAAGCAGAACTCGGTAAAATGATGTAAGCTCAATGTGACATGATGGATGTAAGAGCTGTTCTCTCTGTCCACCTCACTTATCTTAGATTCTTGATTGTAATGCGTTATGTATAGTTTTAATATTATTTTTTTTACTTTTATATTATATGCGTAATTCCAATTATAGATTGTGTATGGGGTTTATCCCAAGCTATAAGGCTCCGACACATTAATAAAGTATTCTATCTGTCTGTCTGTTGTCTGTCTGTCTGTCTGTCTGTCTGTCTGTCTGTCTGTCTATCTATCTATCTATCTATCTGTCTGTCTGTCTGTCTGTCTATCTATCTATCTATCTATCTATCTATATCTGAGGCTTTTAATCCCTGTAAGGTTCAGTGAGCTTTCCCTCAAAAACCCTAAATTCCTCTGAGATGGGCAACTCTAATCTAACTGCAAATTTCCTTAGAGATAACTGGAGAGGGTTTGATAAAGATCAAAGCATTTTCTCTTTGGTGATCATTTTATGAATTCTCATAACCATTTCTCTTGACAATGTATGGATATTGTTGGGAGAAAATTGATGTTAGTCACTATTGAGTGTTAAAGGGTTAAGAGGCATTTTGTTTAACAAACTTGTACAGTACAAACATTTTACTGAAAAATTGAAACTGTGCTGTTAAACAAAAATTCAAGACCATATCTTGACATAAACAAATCTGCAGTTATTAACAAAGTCATACATAATCGTCTTCAAACTGAAGACGGTTTTGCACGATACCTAGCATACACACGCAAAAACAGTGCAACGAACACAACAATAACCCCCCAAACAGCTTGAGCAGACAATGGGTGATTATAAATAATGCACGATAGCATGATACTCAACATCATTCTAATGGTCATGATGATGGTAAACACAACTGGCCCAAAAGACTGTATGGTGTAAAAAATAAAAAGCTGCCCTGTCGCTGAAGTCAGTGACAGTATTGTGGCATGGTAGGCAAACTCAGGGTGGCTCATCATAAACCCAACAGCTGATAAAAAATTTCCACCCTCAATCATTGACAATACTGTGAAGAGACAAGAGAACAGGTTTGCGCCAAACATCATCTGGATGGTTGACATCTTGTATACTGAGAACAGTTCTGATTGCCAGTTGGAAGTGAAACTATCAAATGCCATGTATCCCAGAAGTATTATAGCTCCTGAAAAAGTGGTAGCAGCAGATGTTCGCTTCCCTGATGGATCTGCCGCCAAGAGAAAGAGACTCACGCCTGCTGAGAGTAGAACAGCAACAACATATTCGTGATAGGGGTAGGATTTGTTGGACACTATCTTGCCCATGATCATTACTGGAATGATCTTGGATGCTTTACAAAGAACTAGGGTCGGAAAGCTGACATACTTAAGGGCCTCATATTGACACCAGCTGCTCAAAATATTTGAAAAGGACGAATAGGAATACTTGTAAAGGGGTGCAGTGTGGCGTGGCTGGTGAGTGAACAAAATACAAACTGATGCTACCACTAAAGCAAGTGAACGATTTACAAATATTAGGAACTGAGAGTTTGTAAATTTCACTAATTTGACTGAGCCATCAGGAAGGTGCTCTTCATAAGTTCGTGTCACTATTCGCTCCTGTAGGACAGCCCAGGTGAGGTATGACAATTGCAAACCCCCTGCACAAAACAGGAACTTGATAATTGGTTGAGAAAAACTTGGTGGAGGACAGCTTTCATACTTTGAAGGACTTTCTTTGATGCCACCATCTTCTGCTTGAACGTCTGCAGATTCTATATGAGGAGCACCAAAAACGCACAGCTGAATTGAGCGGAACAAGCAGCTAGTTCCTAAAATAAGCGAAAAGAAATAGACAGTATTTTCAGGACATGATAAAATACAGTGCAAATTTAACCTCATATTATGTACATGCCTTGGTCTTAAATAATAAAGTGAACATGCCTTGTCCAGTTTAAGAAAATTTTAATATAAGTGCATTGTCCAACAAAACGTTACAAACTAGATATCTTTGTCATAACAATCGTAATTATTATAGGAACCAAGTGAAATACTTGAACAAGAAATTGACAACCTCAAAAGATGGACCAAGGAAAGCATTGTGTCAACCAGAGCATGATCTCCCATGCATGATTATGATATATCTCCCAAGTTATCCCCTCCCCTAACCTGAATTGAAGGGGGAGGTGGGGGGTAGCTTTGACACAAGTACTCGACTGTCTTGACTGTCAACATCTGTGTTGAGGCGTTTTTTAACGGAAACTCGGAGGTACATTGATCGCGGCCGCCATCTTGAAAAGAAAAGGAAAGGATTAAGGGAGGAAGGCGTTAAAAGGGGCAGGGGCGGGGAGACCTCTTCCTTCAAATCAGTTTTTGACTCGTCCCAACTCTCTGGCAGTATTAATGTCCAAGATGGCGGGACAACGTCATTCCCGAAAACAAATCATCGCTCCAAAATACGCCTGCTTTGCAGGCTAGTTATTTACTTGTGGCCTTTAACTTACCGAAACTCCCTGCGAGTCAGAGAAAAGAATGACAGTAAGCGATCTCTCTAAATTAAACTTTTTAAAAATAAATTTATGTTCAAAAAAGAAATGAAAATAAAGCAAGATGAAGGAATGATCGCTGACATATCGAGCTACTACGGCAACACGGTTCATTAGCAACCCCTACAAAAATCCTTCGTCTTAAATTAAATAAAGAAGAAATTATAAACGAAAATAAAATAAAAACTTTTTAAACAAAAACATACATGCACAACGTCAGGGTGTACACGTAGCACAAACAGGCCAAACATCTTACCACTTCGTTCATTAAAGTTTGAGTTCTTGAGCATACGGATGATACAAGCCGAGGGGACGATAATTTTTGCATAGCCAAGTAGGTTCCACATCAGGTTCTCTATCCAGCTATCATTATCCACCTCGACATTTTGTTCCGAACTCGCTTCCTTCTGATTCTCCGTGTCCCCTAGCTCTTCATCTCCTTTCACGTGAGCTCCGTATATCGTTAGAGCGAGTAGCAGTACGGCAAGCAGGTGAACAGAAATAGACTTAAACATATTGTAGTCAGGGAGCAGAGACCGAAAAATGCGGGTTTCGTTCAGCTATGACGCAACAGAAACGGTCAGACACTTGATTCTCGAAGAGAAAGAATTCCCTATCAACGGTTTAACAATTAGGTCATGCGTGAGCGTGCGTATGTCGAGAAAAATATGAAACTACAAACTGATCCTTACGGCAAGGCGATGAAGAAGTAAACAAAAGAATTTGTATGTCGAGAACGCGGAAGTTTGGGGAGCACGAAAGTGCGCCTCGATCGAGCAACTCTAGCCTCTTAAGTGCTCTCCAAACTTCCCGCTTGCTCAATATCTTGGCATACGCACAGCTGAAGCATGAACTAATTGTTTTATAAGATTATCGAAGCGTTCAATGCAGCAGTTAACTTAAATTATAACTGAATAAAACGATCTATTGCATAAATCAGCTCTACTTACGAAGCATAAACGTGATGAACAAAAGTACAAGAATTCAAAAACACACGTCGAAAAAAGCAAAGGGGGGTAAAGTAAACTTTCAGTTCCGAACAATAACATAGTGCGCGTGCTTGCCCTATATAAGTCCTATTGAGCCGCTATGAACAAAGTCTTTATTTACGCACGCCCGTGTGTAAATAAGATTCTTTTTCATGATGACGTGTTCAGCTGTGTTTTTCGTCTCTTTTCCTAAGTACCCAAACATCGACGGCAATGATGAAAAACTTTCCAGATTTGTTTGAAATTTAGCTTTGTTCTAGCCTCTCAAACCAACAGCAAAAGCGGTGAAGATATCTCGCCAATAATAGTATAATAGAGCCTGAATGATTCGTTGAAAAGTCTGTCTTAAAGACTGACATTTAAGTGGAAAAAGACCACAAATTTGTCTGACCAGCCAATGTTCGTAAAGAAGTTGAAGTTTAAAGAAGGATGACAGTCGTCTTCGCTGAAAAACATGTTTTCTGGATTTCGCCGAGCAAAACGTCACAACAAAACGTAAGTTGCACTCTTTTCAGCAAATCCAAACCATGCTACACGACTTCTTACGAACATGTGAGTATTTTAACTTTAGGTGAACTTTAAGACCCTTTAACCACTGTTTCTGCTTAATTAATTTCCATTGATCTTTAACGAATAAAGAAGCAAATTTTCTCTCTCAGTTTTACAAAAAGAATTTTCATTCAAACGATTGTGGCGTGTTTGTAATCAGCCAATAGAAGCGTTTGTTACTTCCTCGAACCCAGACGTCTCTCTCTCGATGAAGATGTGCGCGGCGGGAAGGAGACAACGGGCGAGACGGCGTTTCGCCCGCCGCCTGTACCCTTCCCATGGTCCCTTGCGGTTTATCACTGACCAATCGCTTGCGAAAAACGAAGCCCCTGAGGCCGAGGCTGCGTTTGTTATGTGTCGCGCGTTACGAGAGTTTTGCAGTTAATCAAAAAGCAAGCATTTTTGTCAGCTATGTTGTAAAAGAATTTGCTCATACTTTTAGCTGTGCGTATATAGAGTTATTGATGCAGTTGGGAAGTTTGGAGAGCACTCAAGAAGCTAGAGTTGCTCTCGGCTGCGCCTCGAGCTACTCTTAGGCATCTTTTGTGCTCTCCAAACTTCCCGCGTGCATCCATAACCCGATATACGCATGGCTAAGCGTGAAGATATTCTTAAATTTTATTTTTGTTGGGAGCGCAATACGCGTCAATGTCTACGTGGCATACATTTTTTTTTACCTGACATTCATGTTCTTGTGAAAGTTTTAGCCTGAGAAAACAGCCGCCATTTGGCGACGCTATCACTGGTTTCCCCGCCAAACGACGTCTGAGAAACGAGCGCAGAAATTCCATACTGGTGACGCGTCACTACCCAGGTTAAAGGTTTGGGTTTAAGGGAATTTACCTGACGAGAATCCTCGACATTTTAAACTATGAATAATGTGTCAATAAGTCACGTGATATGTCACGTGACCAGTTTGCTAAAAATTGTAAATTATTGACCGCTGGTTTAATAATTTTTACAGTCCTATTTATGACGTTGTTAAACTTCAGAATAAGGCAATTAGAGTAATTAATGATGTACCCATTATGGATAACATTACCCTACTCTATGTCAATCTAGGCATTTTGAAATTTCCTGACGTTGTTAAACTTCATTCATGTCTCTTCTTCTTTGATATCTTCAATGATTTCGGACCCTCCAATCTTATAATACTACTTTTATCAGAACAACTTAGCTATACTACTCGTAATGTCTCTTCAAACAACTTGACAAAACAAAATTGACGCTATCTTGCCCATGATTATTACTGGAAGATCTTAGATGCTTTAAAAAGAATCTGGGTTGGATAGCTTACATACAGTCTAAGGGCCTCATATTGACACCAGCTGCTCATAATATTCTTGAAAAGGACGAATAGGAATACTTGAAAAGGGGTGAAGTGTGGCGTGGCTGGCGAGTGAACAATATACAAGCTGATGCTACAACTAAAGTAAGTGAACGATTTAAAAATACTGGGAACTGAGAGTTTGTGAATTTCACTATCGTGAGTGAGCCATCAGGAAGGTGCTTTTCATAAGTCCCTGTCACTATTCGCTCTTGTAGGACACCCCAGGTGAGGTATGACAATTGCAAACCACCTGCACAAAACAAGAGCTTGATGCTTGGTTGAGAAAAACTTGGTGGAGGAGAGCTTTCATCCTTTCGAACTTCCTTTGATACCACCCTCTTCAACATCTGCAGATTCTATATGAGGAGTACCAAACACACACAGCTGAATTGAGCGGAACAAGCAGCCAGTTCCTAAGAAAGCAAAAAGAAATAGTCTATATTTTCAGGACATACCAAAAAAAATCAACCACATATGTACATATGCCTTGGCCTTAAAACACTGTCCAGTTTAAGAAACTTTTGTTTTCACGTTTTATGGGAGACGTGAACACAAGACAACTGATATGTTTTCTTTTTTCCTTCTTTTGAACGGAGAAAAATTCGCCCTCAAGTGAAAAATCTGAAAGTATTTCCGATTTTTTTGAGGGCAGGGGCGGCTGTACACAGGATAATTCTCACATGGCACTTGTATGGAAGCAGCAGTTGGTAATATAGTTAATAGAGTCCTGTGGAACCGTTAAACAGTGCAAACACGCGTTGTCAGTATCACCTGCGGTAAGAAAGGAAAAAGGCTTTTTTGTCAATGGCGGATCCGGACCTTCAGAAAAGCGGGGGAAGTGGGTGTCATCCAGACCCTGAGATAAGGGGCAGCCTGGTCTCCAAAATTTTTTTGTTCAGCCCCTCGGGCCTCAGTTTAGTCTAAAAATAGGGGTGGGGTTACATATGATTTCCGTTGCTAATTAGCAGAACAGAATGAGGGTGTACCTCTACTGATCCATACTCTTTTACATGTAAAGCGATATGCTTTTGTGGACGAAACTGGATTTGTATTTGTGCTTTTCTAATGATGACTATGGTTTCATAAAATGATAACAATCGGTGGCTAGCTTGGTGGAAAGATTTTACGCATATGCGTTCTTTTTCTTTTCTTCCGTGTACGTTTGAAATAGCCGTATATGACCTACTTACTATATGCTGTGTTACATTTCAAGTGCCATATATAGAAGGTCAAGCGTAAAACGGAATGGCCACTCGGGAATGGCGGACGAGAACGATAAAAGATGGATAGCACTTTCATGCGTCGCTTTGCAGAAATTTACAGACAAAAAGATTAGTATTTATCTCTCTGATAGCAGCAAAAGGGTAGGATGGGTATTCGCTATTGATCCAGTGACTCACTCTGTCGTTCTAGAAGAAGAAACTGAACACTCGACAGAAACTTCTAAGAAACTCACTTTTGTGTTAGGACATTCGATTTCACGGGTTGTTTTGGAGGAAGACGCTGAATCCAGCAAAGGACCGCGCCGTCAGTTAACTGATTTCATCGGAGATGCGAAGGATACCCAATATTCTCAGGAAGAGCTGATGAAAAGGAAAGAGGATTTAATGGACTGGCTTTCTCGTAACAGAATTCCTGTTAGTGAATACTCTGAAAACAGTGCGTTGCTGTCTGTTATGGGAGTGTTGTTAGTGGAGCCACCTTATGACCCTGACTGCTGTAGATGTAGCAACGAGATAGTACTGGACCGTGTTCAGAAACTTATCAAAGCAAAGCAAGATCATGACAAGTGTCATAAGTGAGCAAGGATATAGTTCTACAGAATTATATGCGCTACTGTTATAGGAGTTGGTGTACTCACTCACTTGACGGCATAGTGGCTACACTTTGATTTATGACTGTAGCCCCAAAATCGCAGAGTCCTCATTTATTTGTGAGGTGGGGAACCTAAGGGGGTCGTAAGTGCCATGAGTACCGGTATGTACCGGCCAAAAAAGATTGCAATGTTGGGACCGGCTGATCTTTAGGAGAGTTCTTGGAATTCCATATGATATTTCCACTGCAGAGTATGTGCACTCTGATTGGCTGTTTTCTTGTAATGTTCAGGTATTATTAACTAGGTGTCCAAGGCGTGTGGTAGCCATCCTTATTGATATCCATGTTATGGACAATTGACAGCTGTCAAAAATAGCATCCGTTGACCAGTGTCACCTGACTGTATCGTGGGCTCAAGTGTTTAACTCATTTTTAAAGTTATCTGCTGGCCACTTGCTGGTTTTTTGCTGGTTTAGGTGCATAATGAAAAGGCCATAAAATAAATAGCTTATTAACCCCATCTGTTTGGTCATTACAGAAAAATCTCAGACCCTTGGCTTTGATGTATTGACCTCGCTATCGCTCAGTCAATACTTTTATACATCTTGACCTCAGTCTGAGATTTCCCTGTAATGAAAGTAGTAAGTAATGAGCTAGTTTTAAAAATTCCTCTTGGGGGAGTCATATTAGAAATGACATATTTACAGATAGGGTATCAGTGACAAGGAAAAATTTGTCAAAAACAGGGTTGAAATTTCAAATCCTGGGTAATATGTACCCACCCAAGAGTCCCTCCTCTCCCTGCTCCCTGGTTGGAAACCAACATGATTTTAACCCATTCCCTCCTGCGAATTTCACTAGAAAACCCTTTTTGAAGCTAGTCGAGCCATTTTCAGGTTACTGTTTGGCTATTAATTAAGAGCCAAAAAACTCCCCAATGCCATTTGTAGGTTTAGCATTTCATGAGCTTCTATTCCAAGTGCAAAATAATAGCTTCCAAAGTTTGGGCATGCAGGGCAGAAAGCCGAGTTTTGAGGCCTTTTCTTTTTGCTTTCTCTCCAGCCCCTTTTGTTTTGCTTTTCTTGCCTTGTTTTCTCTTGCTGGGCAGTTAGTACATGTAAGTTCATTTCGTTGGGAAAAGTTTTTTGGGGGAAGCTTTTAGTATCATACATAAAGCGTAGGATCAGATGGAAAAAAATGCAGGTGGATAGTGGAACATTGTAAGATCGTCATCAAAATTGTGGAGTCAAGTTTATATGGTGCTTTGCCTTTTCTCTGGTCTCATTCTGGCATTTTTTTGAAATATCTCTAATCCTTCTGTACAAGTAAGATGACAAAGTTGTTCTTGTCTGTTAAAACTGATGATGTCATTAGTAGTACATGTATATGGGTGTTTCAGGGGGGAGTGGGTTATTTTGCTAGCCTGCTTTCAAGTTTACTTTGTGAGAATCATTAAAGGGTTGGCTCACTCTTCCACAAACTTTGACTTTCATGCACTCTAAATGGAGAGCTTTCTGGCAGGGTATGTATTTTTCAGGTCAGTTAAAAGTAAAACAAAATCTACAATCGGTGACAATTTGTTGAGACATTGTACTCAAATAGGGTAACTTAGAAGAACAAAAGAATCCGCGCCGCTCCCCTGTCCCCTCCATTCAAAGTTGGGGTGTTTGTTGTTTTCTATTGGTAGCTCGAACATCGGCACAACATTGCATGGAAGGGATGGGGAAGGAGAAGCTATATTTCCTCCTTTTGAAGTTAGTAAAAGTAAAAAAGCCCAGTTTTGGGTGAAGTGTCTGTAAGTGTGGATATTTCATATCAGGTAAAGTATTTTTTTTATCTACATCAGTCTTTTATTATTATAAATCAAACTAAAAAATATGGTTTTCATTACACTGCATAACTTGTAGCCTAAAGGAACCCAGTGATGAAAGTTATCATTTCACATCCAATATACTTACTACACTGAGTCTTTTGGTGCAATTTCAGCTTTTTCAGCTCTGTTTCGAAGTATCTTGTACAATTTGCCAAAACACCCTCTCAGTACTGGGCACCATTGACTTCTTTTTAATTGTTTGTACTACCAATACTGGTAACAGGATAAGAGGCAGGCATCATCCCGCATATCTCACATCTTTAAGCTTGCAAGTTGCATAAAAGAGAACTACATGTACAAGTAACTTTTATAGACAAGTGTCTGTTTTCTCCCCATATTGCTTATCTTGTAAAGGAGAAGTTAGACTCTTAGAAATAAAACTAAAACTTTAATTAAAATTATTTTAATTAAAGTTTTAGTTTTAAGTAAAATTAATTAATTTTTAATTAACATTATTTTAATTAAAGTTTTAGTTTTATTTGTAATTATGATGTATATATAATATATAATCCTTATATTATAAACTTAGGGCCATATATTTCCCATGAAAATTAAATAATTATTTTTATTATTCATTGAAAATATTTCCCCAATTCTGATTTGCTAAAAGCTCATGCATAATTCACTATAACCAGTTAATGATGACCAAATTTGGAAGAATTTTGTGTTTAATGAGGAAATGATGTAAAAAATGCAGCCCGCTACAGGTAAATGCATCATTAACCGAGAAGACCTGGGGACAAAGTTGAGTTGTTTTGGTTGTGAAAACAAAAATGGCCAACACTTCACTCATTTCAAGAGCAAGAACCACAGCTGGAACTAGGCGAAATAATAGCTAAAGACTTAGCAAAACCAGCAAGAAGACAACTCGGAGGGCAACATCTGCTATTTGGAGAACATTTGTGGAGCTGGACAAACTGAAACATACACTATTGAAGATGAACTTAACACCGATGGAGGTAAGCATGTTTTAGCTATGTTTTTAAACTAGGAATTATTTTGAATGAATAATAAAACAACTATTCAATTCTGCATTCGTATCATATGAAGAATCATGGAGATCTTGCAGGGTGTTATCCGCCTTGCCCTATGGCCTCGATGGATAACACCCTCCTCGATCTCCATAATTCTTCACAAGATACCCAGCCTCATTCATTAATATATTTTTAAATAACAGAATACATATATTTATAGCAGCATATTTTTGTTTCCATGCAGACATGTCATAATATGTCACATCATAATAGATTATTATAAGCACATGCTAGCAAAGAAATTTATCATCTAAAGATGCTTTTTTTTATTAACTGAGGGTATAAGTCCCTGTAAGGTTCTGTGAGCTTTACCTCAAAAGCCAAAATTCCTCTGAGATGGGCAACTCCAATCTCACTACAAATCAACCCTTTAAGCCCCAATAGCCAGATTCCAATTCTTCAGCCCGATCTTCATACATACATTTCCTTAGAGATGAATGGAGAGAGTTGGATAAAAGATCAAAGCATTTTCTCTCTGGTGATCACTTTATTGATCAATTCTTATAAACAATTTCTCTTGACAATATATGGATCTTAGCTTGTTGGGAGAAAACTGATATTGATCACTATTGGGTGTTAAAGGGTTAAGAAGCATTTTGTTTAACAATCTTCTACAATACAAAATTTTACTGAAAGATTGAAACTGTGCGGTTAAACAAAAATTCAACACCATATCTGCAGTTATTAACAAGGTCATACATTAATCAGCATTCTTTATCTTCTGATAACATTGTCTTGATACAAACAGTTACCCCTTTGTAGACGGTTTTGCACGATACCTAGCATACACACGCAAAAACAGAGCAACAAAGACAACAATAACCCCCAAGACAGCTTGAGCGGACAATGGGTGACTATAAATAATGCACGACAGCATGATACTCAACATCATTCTAATGGTCATGATGATGGTAAACACAACTGGCCCAAAAGACTGTATGGTGTAAAAAATAAAAAGCTGCCCTGTCGCTGAAGTCAGTGACAGTATTGTGGCATGGTAGGCAAACTCAGGGTGGCTCATCATAAACCCAACTGCTGATAAAAAATTTCCACCCTCAATCATTGACCACACTGTGAAGAGACACGAGAACAGGTTTGCACCAAACATCATTTGGATGGTTGACATCTTGTATACTGAGAACAGTTCTGATTGCCAGTTGGAAGTGAAACTATCAAATGCCATGTATCCCAGAAGTATTATAGCTCCTGAAAAAGTGGTAGCAGCAGATGTTCGCTTCCCTGATGGATCTGCCGCCAAGAGAAAGAGACTCACGCCAGCAGAGAGTAGAACAGCAACAACATATTCATGGTAGGGGTAGGATTTGTTGGACACTATCTTGCCCATGATCATTACTGGAATGATCTTAGATGCTTTACAAAGAACTTGGGTTGGAAAGCTGACATACTTAAGGGCCTCATATTGACACCAGCTGCTCATAATATTTGAAAAGGATGAATAGGAATACTTGTAAAGGGGTGCAGTGTGGCGTGGCTGGCGAGTAAATAATATACAAACTGATGCTACAACTAAAGCAAGTGAACGATTTACAAATACTAGGAACTGAGAGTTTGTGAATTTCACTGATTTGACTGAGCCATCTGGAAGGTGCTCTTCATAAGTCCGTGTCACTATGCGCTCTTGTAGGACACCCCAGGTGAGGTATGACAATTGCAAACCAGCTGCACAAAATAACAGCTTGATGCTTGTTTGAGAAAAACTTGAAGGAGGTGAGCTTTCATCCTTTGAAGAACTTCTATTGTTACCACCCTCTTCAACATCTGCAGATTCTACATGAGGAGTACCAAACACACACAGCTGAATTGAGCGGAACAAGCAGCCAGTTCCTAAGAAAGCAAAAAGAAATACAGTCAAGGGACATAAGTATTCATCACTTTCAAAAAAGATGCCCAAAATTTTTACTCCCGTTGTACACACTGTCACTTGATGCAGGGTGCGCGTTTGGTCAATAAAGGTTGGAAAAATTAGAAAAAATAGAAACAAACATACATCTGATCAAGAGCACGAAAAAAACTGCACAGTTCCTGAAGGAAAAGAAATAAGAGCTCTTTGTGTTTTGACACCTCACTTATTCAGTCATTCAACATTAAGTTCAAGGTTAGGTCGCTATAAAAGGGTCATATATATATATATATATTTTTCGCTTCTGAGAATTTATTTTCAGCTCTCATGAGCCGAAAAGGTGCTGAACTGTCCACAGAGATGAAAGAATTAATTATTACTCTGTCAGAATCCGTGCAAAACAAAGCGGAACTGTCAAGAATGTTGAACATTCCAAGAACGACTATCACGAGCATTCTAAGCAAGACAGTACCAAAGGACTGGCACAGTGGAGACTTTGATGCAAAGTGGCAGGAAAAGGAGCTTCACAAATAGAGACAGAAATGCTTTAAAGCGTTTGGTTAAAAGTAAAAGACGACTTACCTTACAGGACATTACTGCAAAGCTAAATGAGTGCAAAACAAAGACTTTCAGCCAGAAAACCGTGCAAAGGGTGTTGCATTCGGAGGGGTATATAAGAAGGTTAGCCAAAAAAAAAGGTGGTTCGGGAAGCAAATCTAAAAAAGCGAGTCAAGTGGTGTAAAGAGCGAAGAGGTCGGACAGTAGATATCTACTGGAAAAAAGTAATGTTTTCAGATGAAAGTCAGATTATGCTCGGTACAAACAACATTTGGCGAAAAGACGATGAAAAGTGCAACCCACATCTTATTTGTTCTCGCTCTGAACGGAAGATAAGTTTGATAATCTGGGGATGTATTTGTTATGATGGTGTTGGAACTTCGACTGCAGTTGAAGGCAACATCAACTCTGCCAAATACATTGACATTCTAGACAAGAACTTATGGTCAGTAGTTGTCTGGTATTTTAAAGGAAAAGAATACTTGTTCATGGATGACAATGTGCCTGTTCACAGAGCCTACACTGTAGAAAATTACAAAGATCAAAACAAAGTAACCTCAATGGAATGGCCAGCACAATCACCAGACTTAAATATAATAGAAAATATCTGGCTCTACATGAAGATGAGAGAGAGCTACAAAAGTCCGCCGTAGATATCACTACCAGAAACGATCTTTTGTGTGAAATCTAGAGTGTGCCGCGGAACATTGAATTGGATTATATAAGAAACCTTTACCAGTCCATACGTGAACGCCTAAATAATGTATCATTGAAATGAAGGGTCATCTCACTACATATTAAGATGATTTTAAAGTTAGATTTGCCGCAAACGGTGTTAAAACTAGCGCGCTTAAAATGTAAACAAACCCGCCATATTGAAAGTGACGAATACTTATGTCCCCCGTCTGTAGTCTGTATTTTCAGGACATACCAAAACAATCAATCACATATGTACACATGCTTTGGCCTTAAAACACTGTCCAGTTTAAGAAACTTTTAATGTTATTATAAGCATTGTTTGTCCAACACAAAGGTACAAACTAGACAATAATATTAAACAAGGAAGCAGGACACCCCTGAGAGGAATTTCACAAATCAGCAGTTAATTTATAAGACATCATAAATCTGTCACACACAAGAAACATCTGTGACATAAAAAAAAATGTTACTATTATGGGAGGCAAGTGAAAAACTTGAGCAAGAAAGTTTCTTTTCCTCTAAAGATGGACCAAGGAAAGCACATGAATCAGAGCAACCTGACACTAAGCATAAAAGGGGACAAGGGAACTCCGCAGCAATCTCCCGTGGTCATGATATATCTCCTAAGTAATCCCCACTCTCCTAACCCGGGTCCAGGGTGAAGGGGGGGGGGGGGGGGGAAGGGTGTTTACCCTTGACACAAGTACTTGACTGTCCTGACTGTCAACATTTGTAAGCGACAAGCTTTCATTTGGCCAGGTCTAAAGAATTTTGTTTTTACTTGTGGGCTTTAACTTATTGAGAAAGGCCAATGACAGCAAGCGACCTGTGACCCTTACCTTTCCTCTGCCATTTTTTTCACTAGAATAACAAGCTTAATTTCTAAGTATAAATTTATGTTAGAAAAAGAAATGAAAATAGAGCAGGATGAAGGAATGATTGCTGGCTTATCGAGCTACTACGGCCACGGTTCATTGGCAACACGTAGAAAAACCTTCGTCTAAAATTAAATAAACAAGTCCGGAAATGCAAATCACACAACACAACCTTTTTAAACAAGATACAATTAAGCACAGCGAATTGATGGTGGTGTGAATTAATCATGTACAGGGTGTACACGTAGCAAGAACAAACATCTTACCACTTCGTTCATTAAAGTTTGAGTTCTTGAGCATACGGATGATAAAAGCCGCGGGGACGATAATTGTTGCATAGCCAAGAAGGTTCCACATCAGGTTCTCTATCCAGCTATCACTTCTTGTATCCACCTCAGCATTTTGTCCCGAACTCGCTTCCTTCTGATTCTCCGTGTCCCCTAGCGCTTCGTCTCCTTTCACGTGAGCTCCGTATATCGTTAGAGCAAGTAACAGTACGGCTATCCGGTGAACAGATACAGACTTAAACATATTTAAGTCTCACCACTTGTTTGGAAGTAATTACGTTAAAGCGTGAACAAGAACAAACAAACTTTCGAGGGATTGAGCTCCGCCAAATTGTCCCCTATTATTGAAAATAAAATGTCAACTCCTTGCCTACAACATCTGGGAAACTCCTAGCAATTGACTCAAACAAAGAAAGTTTGCTTTTGAGGTTGAATATTCATAGTTGTCATTGCCACGTCGTGACCACTTCCATAGCAGCGATTTGAACACAGCAAACATGAAACTCCTCCCCAGGCTCTAAAGTTCTTATCAATCCCATAATCCACTGGTAGACGTCATCTTCCAAAATAAAACATGGCGGGAAGAGATTGGTGGTGGAATTTTTTTTGACTGTTTATGTATAAATTTCACCGAAATTCCTGCGATTTAGTTGAGGGAAATGAGTGGATCAGGATGGCTGGAAACATTACGAAAGTTCAACGAGAGGAAGAAGGCAGAAAAGGAAGAAAGTATGGTGATACCGTTACGTTATGTCTTTTAAGTTTCACAGATGCAGACAGCACACCCACTAGCCTTATTGCTTGAAAATGCTTTAGCCGATTATTACTCACAAAAAGTAGAACATAAACTAATATATAAAACAACCGTAAGATGTTGAAATATTTTAGGGTACTATGGAGAACATTATGTTATAAATACTCGCAACAGATCAATTGACCATGTTATATATGAAACAATGTGAACTGCTAAACTGTATTTATTTAAGTTAGTTAGATGGAGATTTTCTCTGTTGTGACAAACATGAATTAGTTCTTTTGGCTTTAGTAATGGTGCATATCTCTTAAGGATATATGTTCACTCTTGGTGCCTGATCCAAACAGTGTTTACAGTGTTCTCCTTATCAGGCGGTAACCGGTAAAATTTACCGCCTGAAGCAACACTTCTTACCACCTGCAACTGCTTAAAGGTTTACCAAAATTAAATAATTTTTTTTAAAAAAATATATGCAAGTTGTGATCCGATCCGATTCTCACAAGAAAATGAATGAATGTATGGAAAAGTATAGCTACCTAAGTACAAAACGTACAGCTCAAAAATAATGCACGTGTAGGAACTTCTTCTTGCGTCCGCAAGCTGGCAACTTCGTGCGGCTTTTTGCAGGGCGCTTGCGCTTGAATCCAGCAAGACGCAAGAACTTCTTTTGCGGTTATAAATTTAACCATAAGAATTTCCTAAAATTATATTGAGCAAAGGTAACCTTTTAAGCGAGGAAATGTGTACAATTTTGGTAAAAAAAAAAGCAGCGCTTCAAAAAAGAAGGAACGATCGTCTTGTGTTTCGCAAAAGAGCCGTGTAATTTGAGACCGCACGTGCAACTGTGTCAACTTAAAGCGCTCTCGGAAAAAAAACGTGCTAAAGCAAAGTAAGGAATATTTTCACTAAAGGCTCTTTCAAATTAGCGCAATAAAGTAATAATAATTCCCATGTTTTCTTGTGGGCAGAAATTCAACGCCTTTGGTTTGTTTTGCCGAGACTATGGTATTGTACTATGAAATGATCCAAATAATCGAAATGTTCGAAACTACAGACCGTTTGTTAAACAAACGCCTCACACGCTTTATCTATCTTTGGAAAAGCTGAACGATTGAAGTGTTCATTTTGCAGAAAAAGCAGAGAAAGCTGTTCATTTTCTCAGGCAACTTTTTACGTGTGTCCTTTCATGATTACCTTTTGCTGCCACAGAGTGAATTAGTATCAACGCTACAAAACGGTGTTGTAACAAAAAGGCGACAAACACTACAAACTTCTTTCAGGTTAACACTTCTAAAGAACTTCATGCGCCTTCTTGAGGCTTGCGGTAATTTTCTAGCTTCTTGCGGTGAAGATTTTTGACTTCTTTCGTTTCAAAGTTCTTGCGGGTAAACCACAAAGGGTCAGCAAAAATACGGCACTTTCACTTCTTGCGGTGGCTTGCACGTTCTTGCGGCGCAGCAACTTCTTACGCCACTTTTTGCGCGTGCATAATTTTGGTTCTGTACTAGTACTGTATATGCAGTTTTCCTTTTTAGGGACATGCATTTTGGAAAGAGAACATTAACGTCGACATAGTAAAATTATTGGAATCAAACGTTTTAATTTGTTATCTAAAGATAACGACAGCAGATTTGCGTAAAACAGGTCTTAAAATATGGGAATAAAAAATTTCCCAGTGAGGGCGGGTCCATGTCCCTCACTCCACTGCCCCCCTCTTAGAAAAGTATATATTTTTTGCCTTACCGTCCATGAGTGGTCCCTTACCTGCTGAGCTAAAATTTAGGGAGAACACTGGTTTACCTGTTGTATTTTCTTATGTAATTAAGTAAACATTTGATCCATGTTAACTTTAATTGTCAGATGCTGTTTTGAAATGTTGACATAGCAGGGATATTTAGATGGTCTGTGTACTGCAAAGTGCAGGATGCAAAGGAAATTTAGTTTTACAGCTTGCCCTTTGGGTGGTTTATGGTCAAGTCACTCTAAAATCATCTTGTCTGAAGTTATGTCGCCTGTCTGAAATGCTGAGTCACAGAACTGTATGTGGCTCATAATTTTATCACGCTCAACAATATCGTAGCATCCCTTTTACACATTAATCGCACTTGTTTAGTCGCATCGAAGATTAAAGAATGAGATACATTTCTCATTTATTGCGCTTGTTTTGTTGTTCATCAAGAGTGAAAGAGTAAGATATTCTACACATTTATAGTGTGTGTTTCATCTCATCATTACTTAAAGAATGAGATATGTTACTCATTCATTTCTCTTGTTTTGCCTCATGATGGTTTAAAGAGCAAGGTATATTACACACACTCTTTATTTAAGAAAAATCAACTTGTTTATTTGTGCCCTTCAACTGATAAAATTCGAGCAACATGACGCAGCATTTGGGGCGACTTACAATCAAGCCAGGTCAAGCATACCACGAATTCACATGCAAGGGAGTTTTGAAATTTCTACTCGCTTAGTTTCCCTGAATTTGATGTAAATGTCTTCGAAGCAGTTTTATCCATTCAAAGATTTTCAATCTGACCAAATACAGAGAAGTTCTCATAAAATTTTCACTACTCAACAGGGATACAGGAATGCCGATTTGAATTTGAAGCTAGTTACGGGAACAACTAATGGATTCATTTTTCAAATAATTAAATCTTTAATAGAATCTTTGAGAGGGGGAATGCTTGACCTGCAATGACTGTAACTCTGGTGTTAGGCGATATAACTTTTGGTAAGAGGGTCATTTAAACAAAGGTTAGGGAGTGCAGGTGAGATCAATCCAAGGTTATAAATACACCCTCCCTTGCATAAGTTTTATGTGACAGAAGGTCATTAAATGTGTGTGATCAGATGGCTTTCTATGCATTCCATTCATTAATGATTACTGGTTACCTGTACACATGTGCCATGCATGCATAATAGAAACTTGGTCACAGTTGTTCAAAAGCTGGATAGTACAATCCACTAGATAATGCTCTATTCACTGGATAGCACAATAATTGTGCTATCCAGTGAATAGCCAATTCAATATCAATCCAATTATTGGTTTCTTTAATATTTATCCACTGGATAGTGATTTATCCAGTGGATAGCGCTATCCAGCTTTTGAACAACTGGGGCCTGGTGATTAGGATTGCGTGCTCAGGGCTTGAAATAATGGCCGGTCAACGGACAATGTCCGGACTGATTGGGGAGTTGACCAGTCAACTTTTCGTCTTGCCGGTCATGTTGACCAGTCACAATCGATCGTATTGAAAATGAAACCAGTTGTTTCAATTGTTATCAGTATGTAGCAAGTCGCTGTGCATTGCGAAACGTTGATCTGAAATCCTGGGTGAAGTACAACTACAACCGTTGTTTACAATTCACGCATTGAAACAGACATTGGGGTTCACGCGCTTTCGGTCACAAAATTTAAAATATTTTTACTTTTATGAGTTAAGCAACAACTTACGGGCGTCTGATCGGTCGCGGAGAAAAAAGTCAAGTTTCGCGGGATTTTTAGAGAGATTCGCTGAAAAATCGGCTGATATTGCGGGAATTTCGCGGAAATTTTCGGGACTAACTTCGCCGAAAAACAATAGATAAAAACGGCTGATTTCGTGGGAATTTTCTGGACAAATTTAGCTAAAAATCGATTGATTTTGTGCTGATTTGATGAGCGTGTTTAAAGTTTTTTAACAGAGATAATCACTTGCTATTTTAACAACAAAGCGCTCGAGAAATGAGCCAGTGGCAAAGCTTTTTAAAACTTCATGACTAGTGCTCAGTTGTCCCCAACATAACTTATGCCTGGTAGTTTTGGAATGTTGTTCGCTCATTGTGGGGATGAAGTTGGCGGCAATTAACAGCCCCAATAGCTGAGATAAGTTTCAAATATATTGTATCGACATGTATTAGATAAGATTTCTAACAAATTTTGTGGCCCCTCGACCCCGCGAAATATCTGAACCCACAGCTGTTTTTTGGCCCTTGTTTTAAGAGTTATTTATCTCATAAATTTGACCGGCCAGAAACAATAAGTGACCGAGTTAAAATGAATTTGGCCGGTCATCGTGTCTGAAGGCTCTCCGGAAATTATTTCGAGCCTTGGTGCTCCTCTGGTTGCCTGCAGTTAACCTGTTACTACCTGTAACTACTATTTTTCAGAACCTGATGATGTTGAACAGAATGCCCCTAGTGAGACAGAGCTTTTCACTAAATACTACAGTGAGTGGAAAGGAACAGGGAAAGGCAAAACCAAAAGCTATGATGCTATTCCAAGATTCTATTTCAAGGTAAACTAACTGTACAATTAAATGTACTTCGTGGGAGCAATGGTGGCACAGTGGTGAGAACACCTGCCTCCACCACCAATGTGGCCCTGGTTTGACTCCATACACTGTATGTGGGTTGAGTTTGTTCTTGGTTCCGTTCCCTCCTTTGCTCCAAGAGGTTTTTCTCTGGGTTCTGCAGTCTTCCCCTCTCCTTAAAAACTAATACTTCCAAATTCCAATCTGATCTGGTATGTACGGACACGTTTCAACAAGTTCTTATGAACTCCTAAGTGCTCCATGGGTAATCAAATTATAATCACTATTATTATAGAAGCACTCTTAGGACCAAGCTGGGGGGGGGGGGGGGGGTTATGCACATGTACATACCTGTATGTTTTATGTCTGAAATTCAAAACCTATCATTTCACCCATTGAGCACAATTTAGACTATGTCCCCAATGACATTTTACTATATTTGCCCTTATCTTTGTTACTGTTGCAATTTTAACAAGTTTTTGTTATTTCTTTGCCCTTCATCTGTCTTGTGTTGCTGTTTCAAGGCCTTGTTGCCTGTTGACAGTTTTCCCCATCAGGGCCTCCCAGTGTATGCCATTGATGGTGTTAATATTTTACATAATCTGACATCTTTTTCTGCAGCTTGTGAAGGCCCTTTCTTCTGCATTATAACTATGAAAATGTTTCTTATGTTCTAAAATTACGGTTATTCTGTATAATACTGGATATAGTAAATAAATATGTTAATTTTTTCTGCCCCCCATCAGAAGCCCTGAATAAAATAATATTGCATGAGGAGACCATAAAATACATGCATCCAACTTTTGATTTAAAGAGATACAACTGTAGGGACTAGGATCTAGCATCCTGCCATTTTGTTGTGGATGGAAAAAGATTGACAAAATGAGTCAGTTCAGTTGCTGATGAAGGCTGTTGGAGACAGTTTATGGCTACATTACTAGCCTTGTCATATGAATTTTTTCACAAACAGAGATTTAGGTTGATGATTGTTGTTTTGCATTATATTTATTCACAGGATTCATAGTGTTAGAACAATGTATCAGCATAATTACTTCCTATTTAATGGCAGTTATGTACTAGGTAATTTCTATGAGTTTCAGCTGTCCAGTCTCCTTTTGGGAGGAGAAAAAAGAGGAGTCAATAACTTTTCCAAACTGTACCCGTGCATGTTTGGTAAAAAAAAATAATTATCTGTTATTGACCAAGCATGAAGCTAAGGTGGCTGGATATTGGCCAATTTCATTGACTGAGACGAAGTTGAGGTCAATAAAGTTCTACGCAAAAAAGAACGAGTCCAATAACCAGGCTAAAAAGAGAACTTTTTCATGCCGTAAATCCCGAGGGGCAAGATTGGCACATCTTGACCACTCAAGTAGCCAATCAGAATGCAGGATTTGCCTCATCTTGCCTGCTTGTGGATTCAGCCATATAATAATAACAACAAGAACAAGAATTATTATTTACTCTTTGTATTTGCTTTGTTGTGCTCACCAGCTTCCCTCTGAGGATGAGGTGTTACTACAAAAACTGCGAGAAGAATCAAGAGCAGTTTTTCTTCAAAGGAAAAGCAGAGAACTACTTGACAATGATGAACTGCAGGTGAGAAGGTCTTCTTAGCTCGTGAGTTCCAACGAACCCGGAACCACTTGCCTCCGTCAAATCATGACACGTGGTTGAACACAACTGTTAAAGTTAATTTACTGTATTGTACATTTGTACATTGAGAAACTGTTTTCTTGCATAACAACTGTCCTGAGCAAAATTCAATCTCCTCAAAATAAAACATGTGCAAATTCCCTAGGGGGATCATGTGATCTAACAATGCAATAATTATTAATAATTATTGTCCAAAACAGGAACCGGAAATAAACGGTACTAGCTACAGATGTCAAAAGCTAGCCAGGAAATATTATTTTTATTGCTATTGTTTTGTCTGACGTGGTGCACAGTTTTGCAAGATTCTAGGGCTGTGAACACCGTACCAGTAAAAAAAGAGGAACCTAAGATGAGGAGTGTTCTTGGCAACTTAAAATATTTTAAATTGATGCAAATCTCTGAACAATCAAGTGCTCCGTCTACGTGCAAGAGACGAGTTTTTAATTGTGCAGACATCAGTGACACACTTTTGTACATGTATATCGTGACTGTGACGTTTTGGTGTTTTTAATGACAACTTTTTTGACAACATCTTTGATCTATAACTGGACACGAACACAGCAAAAAGAATTAAAATGGTGTTATGAATAATAATGATAATAATAATAATAATAATAATAATAGTAATAATAATAATAATTGTCACTTGATTGTTTGAAGATTTGTTTCCATTTTGGTATTAAATGTATTTTTTTAAGTTGCTAACAATACTGTACTGTCCACCTCTGTTTTGTTGTTTCATTGCTTTTCAAACAGCTTTCTAAAAAGCAGTAGTCATCTAGAGTTTGTAAAGTTAAGTATTTGTGAAGTTATGACCCCATTGTAATAACACTGTACTAAAGTAGGATTATTTTATTATTAGTGACAACATGTATGAGTGTGCATATGTTTCCTTTTTAGAATCTTTGGTTTCTTTTGGACAAACATCACACACCACCAGTTTTTGGAGATGAACAGGTGCAAACTGTATAAATGTACTTTATTAGACGTATTTATTGTGACAATGATGTTTATGCTACAGGTCAAAATTAAATTCAGGTTAAAATTTTTTAACCTAGGTTGATTCTCAATTTCCTTTGTCTCCCAGCCCTATGTAAGCTGAATAAACATCTTTCTCATGTTTTCACCAGGCTTGAAATTTACCATCACATTTCTATCACAACAGATTCTGGTATTTATTTTTAGGGATGCCATGAAGGGTTAAATTTGCAGGGTAAAGGTCCTTTAACTTGAATAACCCTAATCATAACATGTTTAGTTACACCTACACCTGCAAACTATACCCAGAAAAGGATGCCATACAAATTGCATATATTAGGAAATGGCTTTGCTCCATGCAGACCCAGTGGTAACATTTTGTAATTTGCAAGAAGACAGTTATTTTATTTTTTAAAATTTCTTGTTTGTAGATGATTAATTATGAAGACTTTCTGAAAGTTGGAGAAGCAGCAGGTGACAAGTGCAGGTAAAGTTTAGTTTTTACTTGTCAAGTGTTCCAGACATATTATGTAATAAAGTTTATTTGAAAGCATTTTAAAATCTTATTAATTATTTAAGAATTAATAGCTTAGTTCATAAAATAATCATTATTAAAATACTATTATTTGTGAAGAGAAACTAGCAAAACTGTGAACACCTGGACATTCAGAAGTATTTCTGTAATGTTATTGTGTTGCAAGAAGAAAGTCAATCAGGTATATGAAAACTAGGCTGCAAGTACAGATGTAGCAATGGTAGATCTATGGTTCTGTGGCTTGTTCAAGTGTCCTGATCTCTGTTTCGGTTGGTCACAATGCAATAAACAATTTCAGGTGTTCACGGTTTTCCAAGTTTGACAATAAAGCAGGGTTGAAATTTGTTTTTTGAAAAGAAAATTGGAGTGGGGAATTTTGTGGAATTGTAAGTTGTTTCTTTATAAATCTTAGAACCTTTGTAGTGTTTGGAATTGATATCCTACAAAATTGCTTTTGAGTGTCTTATTTTGTGCCTGCTGGACATGCCCTTGAAATAATATTGTTGTTACAATTAGATGTTTAGTAGTTTTGAAGTTAAAGTGAGGATGAATATCTGTTGGGACAAAAAAGTGCCTGTAATTGTGTTGATTGTGGCCGTTGTAATAAAATTGTAAAACATCTACGACCATTCATACAGAGACTATATATTTTTTTGTCCTTATGACTTTAATTAGGTCTGAGTGAATGCTTTTTGTGATTATTGCAGGCCTTTCTTCAGTGCAACTGTGTTTGCTAAGTTATTTCAGCAGGATCCTTTTGGAAGGTACGCTATTAACGATATATTAAAAGGCACTCAAAAATTAGGTTTTATTTTTTTTACTGAGTTAAATAAATTACTGTGAAACTATGCCCTTGATTTCATTTTATCACAAATTGGTTCTATTTCTTTTCATCAGGATATCAATCATGCAGTTTTTCAACTATGTGATGAGGAAAGGTAAGTTTCAGTACTCTTAAATGAAAAATAAAAGTTCTGAATAATATTGATGGAGCATGGTGAAAAAAATAATGCTAGAAGGAGATCAAAATACAGTTAATCCAGCTGGAAAATTAGTTCTTAATGCATTTATTAGTGTACCAGTGAAATGATTGTATTAAAATTAATGGTAAAAGGTTTTAAAACCTTTCTTGATGACTGTGAAATTATAGGTAAAACTGGACTTGGTTCACAAGCCTCTGAAATAATATTTTATAAACAATTATTAGCTGGCTCTTGACTATACTGTAAAGCATAGAGAACCCAGGGCTAGCATAGCCATAAGCCTTAATGGGTGGTTAATCTATCATAGCCAGCGTTAGTACTCCTTTCCCTCCCCTCCCCCCTCCCATCCATCTGAACCAAGCCCAGTTGTTTGAAAGGTGGATAATGCCATACACTGGATAAATCTCTGTGTAGTGAATAACCCAAATTGGTTTCCCTGTAATACATCCATTATGCTAGTTAGTGAGTTATCCAGGGGATAGTGCTATATCCAATGTTTGAACATGGAACTTTAAGGTTTGTCTGTTGAAGAATAATAATGGCCAAAGGTTTTAAAACCTTTCTTGATGATCGCAAAATGTTAGTATACATGTAGGTGATGATGAAAACCTTTCCCTTGGGTCATAAGCCTCTGACATTGCTGGCTCTTGACACTATTGTCTATGCTAAAGTACAGGGAAACTACCTTGGTTATCACACTACTTCTCATTATAAGTCTGAATGGGTCCACAGTTGATCCGTCATGGCCTGCAGATTTCATCTATGTTCATAATGCTAGTCAATATATTATTAACAACTGCATGGACACAGAAAAGTAGGATGTATCGCCAAGTGCTTTTCTTATTACTTTTTGACAAGCCTTATTTTGTACATGAACGTGAAAGTTGAAAAGTAACTACTAACAGCTAATATGTTTGAGTGATCAAGGAAAGTATTGACTTGTGGAGAGATTCAGAATCAAAATAATTGTATGACAGATGGCAAATGTTAGAATCAAATTGAATGTAAACAGATAAGTTCTCAAATTAGGACACTCACACAGATGAGCAGAATTGATGTAAAAACTGCCCGTTTTCTCATGGGTGAAACCACTTATGATACAATGAGCAGCAAAAATGACAAGTATAGGGAAAACGTTTAAGTCATGCTGTTTAAATACTGATGTCTGCAGGTTGCCATAAACTTTATTCTGAATCTCTGCAACTGTTAAATATTAAATGTTTATATTACTTTTTAAAAAATAACTAAGATGGTAGGTTCTTTCTGATTGGTTAAAAACGTAGGTTTTTTTGTGCCGGTAAACTCAAGAAAATTAAAGTTATTTTGTAAAAGCAATAGATCACGCTTTCTATGAGTTTACCGGCATGATAACCCACGCAGGATGTTGGAACATGAGAAAAACTTGTAAATCACGAGCCGAAGGCAAGTGATTTACAAGCTTTTCGAGTGTTCTCCCAGCATCCCAACTGGGTTATCACGCTGGTAAACCCATAGAAAGTGTGGTCTATTGCTTAAGCAATGCAACAGTTGCATGTAAGTTGGTAATTTTTTATCAGTTTGGCTTCATCAGACCAGGATTGGATTGAGCCTCTATGATGTTGCAGGGCAGGGATACTTGAAAGAGTCGGTAAGCCAAGTTTGTTCTCTAAGTTTAGGATGGTGATGTTCTGGGAGTACCAAATTCAAAGTTCTCTGAAAAATGGCCTTTGAATAATGTTACAGATCAAATTTGATTTCAGGTTTATTTTGATTTATAATTAACCTAGCTTGATTCTCATTCCCTTTGTCTCCTTGCCCTAATTCATGAATAATTAGGGCTAGGAGACAAAAGAAATTGAGAATCAACCTAGGTGAAAAAATTTTAACCTGAAATCAACTTTGACCTGTAACAAATACAACCGTCTCTTATTTTTTGTGTCTGAAACACAGACTTGTCTCTTGCAAAGTATCCCCTTTGGCAGGGAGCATGTGACTGTATTTGCGGCCTATGTCAAAAAAAAAATGTTGTACCCAGAACATTTACTATGAAAATCAAGCCAAAAAAATGTAGACCTACTTTGCAATAGACTAGTTTCAAGTTTTTCCATTGGACTGGCAGCTTTTAGTTTTCTGCTTTCCTGTCACCATTGTATGCTTGTCTAATGTTAGTTTACGCATTAGTTACTGTAGAAGATGACTTTTCTGGGTTCTTGCCAATGGTGCAAGTAAACATGTAAAGTTACTTGTCCTGGACTATAATCCCTGATTTACTCTCTACAATTGTTCCTCTAGACGTGATCATACAGTGAAGCGAACTAATTACATACAGTGCCATTGTTGTAATTGTGACAAATTATTTAAGGTTTGTTAAGAAATCTGTCTGCCTGATTGTTTCTCAAGCTGTTAAAGTAAACTTTTTTCCCCTCTTACTCAGGACCTGGAAAATTATATCCTGGAGCTGATCCCAACTTTACCTCAGGTATGATGCTGGTTTGTTATTAGTGTCTCCAGCTAGCAGAGATGCTGAATAATTTCCATACAAAATGAAGAAGTGTTTAGGGTGCTCTATCAAGACAATTCTTGTCATAAGTTTGAGCCAAGTTTGAGCACTGTAACGATGTCTTTTCATATTATCAACATAGTTGAAGTGGCATTCTACCACCTTAGAAATATAGCTAAGATTTGTAAGTATATCAATGTCACAATGGCTGAAGTTCTTGTGCATGCATAGCTGGATTTCTGCTACTCGCTTTTACATGGTCTTCCCAATTATGAAATTAACAAACTGCAAAGTGTCCAAAATGCTGCAGCTCGTGTGATTGCCCGCTTAAGTAAGTTTGATCACATATTAAAGTGATACTTTAAAGGAGTTGCACTGGTTACCAGTGGAGCAAAGAATAATCTTTAAGATTAATCTTATTTGTTTTAAGATACTCAACAATTTAGCTCTTGATTATTTGGTTGACCTAATCCATGTTTATGAACCTGCGAGGTACCTTCAATCTTCAGACAAGTGGCGTCATGTTATTAAACCCTATAACTTAAAGACATACGGTTTAAGGGCTTTTTCAGTCATTGCCCCTAAGTTGAGTTGTCAAAGTGAGCGGCCAGTCCAGTAATATTTTAATTAAAAAACACCATCTGTAGAGAAAATAATGCCAAGCAGAGTAGCCAGCCAATACTAACCAAATAGGCGGCAATTTTCCCTGGCAGCCGACTAGTTTTGACATCCCTGATTTTAAAGACGTTTGCAAATTCATGCCCCCACCATGCAAACATCCCTAAAAAAACCACAACCCAACAAACCCAGTCTTTTGTTGCAAAATAATACATCTTTAGGCAGTTAACTATGATTATGACAGCTTTTTGCTGTCTGTTGCATTGTCACTCTCTAAATTTTATTACTTTGAAGAGTAACTACTGAAAAGTAATAATACTATTCTATTCCCTCAAAGTTGGACAATATTGGTGACCTGAGCAATTCTGTCGTAGAGTTTAAAATAAATGTTTCTAGCTTTTGACGCATAGTAATGGAAAGTTTTGCTTGTGATATAATATTATTTTTACCATTAATAATTCATTCTTTCACTTGTTCTGATGTAATTGTATCCTCTGCATTTTCTCTTTTTCAGTTGGATGGCCTTGAGAAATCATTTTATTCTTTTTATGTCTGCACCGCTGTCAGAAAATTTTTCTTTTTTTTGGATCCTCTGAGAACGGGTAAGAAAGTAACTAACGAAAGATTTTGGAGATTAACAACACAGTTATTGAGAAAGATGATATTTTAGTCAGTGACACATACAGATGGCTCAGAAGAAACAATCTGAGTACTCCCAATAGGACCCGTCTTACTTTAATATGACCTGTTACTAGTCCAGAATGATGCTCTACCACTAAGCTACAGGAGACTCGTGGGAGCTAAGGCCAATAAACTAGGTCCTTCCTTGCTTTCTTTCTTTCTCCTGCTCTCTTTTCTTTTCTTCCTTCCTTCCTTGTTCCCCCTCCCTCACTTCCGCTACCTTCCCGCTTCCCTACATTACTCCCCCTTCCTCCTCCATCCCTCCATGCTTCTGTCCCTTTGTCCCTCCCTCCTTTCCTCCTTCCTTTCCTTCGTTGTTCCATATCCTTCCTTAATCCGCCTTCTTTCCTCCTTGCCTTTCTTACTCCTTCCCTCCCCCTCCCTCCTTCCCCTTTTCCTCCCTCCCTCCCGGCCCCCCATGCATGT
Organism: Porites rus; assembly: GCA_964035705.1. Classification (NCBI taxonomy): domain Eukaryota; kingdom Metazoa; phylum Cnidaria; class Anthozoa; order Scleractinia; family Poritidae; genus Porites; species Porites rus. The sequence goes on along the minus strand of OZ037998.1, from coordinate 23,999,526 downwards.
TTTTAAAATATTAAGCTTTGTTACGTAGGAAAAATCAAAATTCAAGACATCCTAGCTTGCAGCTTTCTTGACGATCTCCTTGAGGTGTGTATTGTATTTTACCCACAATAATGACTTTAATACAGATTAGTCATAAGACATACACGTAAGTTAAAAGGATAGAACAAGAAAGTCTCCAACTTGTGTTTTAGGTTAACCTAAAATTTATTCATCCTCTCTTAGTTTGCAAGAATTCAAGCACAAGCAAGTGTTTTTTTTATTTAGGCTTTCCAGATTGACTCAATTAGTTCCTTATAATATTAAAAGACAAGTTTGTTAACTAAAGCTAAAAATGCTTTTTTCATCCAAACCATTTAAAGGCATTGTAATGTCATTGTATACTAATATTATTATTCAGAGGATTCAAACAGATAATATATCTTTTGCTTATTTCGTTTTTGATTCCAACATGCACAGGTATAGTGACCTTTCTGTTTGTGTTTTGTCTCTGTGTAGTTAAGAGATGAAGACTTGTCAAAAGAGCAACAAGATGCAAACTGGTTTTCTGCTCCATCAGCACTTAGAGTATATGGTGAGATTAGCTGCTTGGCTTGCCTTTTCAATGGATTATCATGTTTTCTAGAAAAGGTTCCTGAATTTATTAAAAGGGAGGGTAACTTATTTGAAGGGTGGAATGAATAATTGAGGGGGCAGTTCTTACATCTGAAACATTATTTTTTGGCTAATCAATGCTCTTTTTAACAAACTGGAACTGACTTCACAATAAGAATACTATTTTGCATTGCTTGTTGATTAATCCTCTCTACTGAGGAAAGTGAAGTTCAGGTCGTAGTGAGTGGCTTTGCTTATATGCCTATAGTTTGCCTGAGGGTGTGGGGGAGGGTGCTTTGTGAAAGTGTCATGCAGAGTGCTTATTTAAAGGAACACAGCATTAGTAGTACATGACACTGTTCTAAACCATACAACCAACACACTGGTATTGCTAAGCTGATCAGACGTCTATGCTCTAAGGAGACACTTGTGAGCATATAAGAAGTATCCCTGTACTAGGAGTTACCGTACTAATCTATGTAATATCTGGCTATAAAAAGTACTGTTTTTACTCTTGTCGTACATTAACTATTTACTAGGCTCGATTGGTTTTACCAGACATAAATTATATGATGTATGGACTTATCCGACTCAGCCCTTGAAGTGATGATAGCTGCAAAATATAGTGTAAACAGAGTGCAAGCCTGCCTGAGCAGGCCTTTTTATCAACCTTAGGCTGAAGCTTTCCTTTAGTTCACCACCCATTTTGGTGTGAAATCGGTCTGCCGGTGGACCGGAACGGGTAGCACATGCGTAATGTTTTTGATTTCGAATCGCACGTGTATTTTATCAACATAATAAGACCAACTTCAAATGACCTAGATATGAATTGACACGAAATAAAAAAGCCATACCGGTATGAAACTCACGCCAGTGCGAGTTTTCTCATGCAGACACCCTTACTGTTGTTGATCTGAGTATTAGTCTTGGTTTGGTTTTTTTTTTCAGGTCAGTATCTCAGTCTTGACACAGATCACAATGGAATGTTAAGTAAAGAAGAATTAGCAAGGTAACATGTATGTCATGGTTATAGTAGGAATATTTAGTTACTGGGGTTCTAATGTATTTGCTTATTTTAAACCTTACTAAATATACGTTGATATGTGTTTGTTTTAATACTTTTTTTCTCTTGTTTTCAGATATGGCTCAGGAACATTAACCAAAGTTTTTGTTGATCGAGTATTTCAGGAGTGTTTAACTTATGATGGAGAAATGGTTAGTATTTATAATCAAGAATAATAATTTTGTCAATAGCTTTACATCAAGATTATTGTTTTCCTGTGCCCAGGGCTGAAAATAACGGCCGGTCAACGGACAATGTCCGGCCGGATCGCGGACTTGACCGGTCAATTTCCGGTCTTGCCGGTCATTTTGTCCGGTCATTTTTGGATACGAACATTTTATTTTCCATAAAGTTGTCGCTTAATGCTCTATAACGCTGTAATGGTTTCTTTTTTCTTTGGCGTTATTTGCTACTTTGCACTAAACCCTTATTAGGAAAAGAATGCCGAAATAGATTAATTTCATGTCGTCATGTCGTAATGAAACGCAACAAAGTGAATAACAAACTGAGTTGTCGTCTAACGCAACGTTGCAGGTCGTACTGTACTTTCTGCTTTGCTGTAATCAGTAATGTGACCTTCTTTGGGAATTCGATGGAATCCGGGCAAATCGATCGAAATTGTCAGCAGGTCGTCCTGCGTTTCTCCGGGAATAATGTTAGTGCATCGATTAATAATAATTTCTTTATGTCGAACACGAATCTCGTTTGCGGACTCGATTCGATCACGTGCCAGGCAAGGAAAAAGATAAAGTTTCACCATTTCTGAACATACTGCCCTCATTCCTTTTCCTGTTGATGATTATATTTTTCATTTCCGGTAAAGTGATGTTGAAGATAAATGCATTGTAAATAATTGCAAATAATAATAATAATAATAATAATTGGAAAAAATGGTGTTTTGCAGGATTATAAAACATATTTGGATTTTGTCCTTGCACTAGAAAACAGAAAAGAACCCCAGGTGGGTAATCTAAAATAGTTTCGCATGAACAATTTTCCATATTGCTCACTATTAAAGTTCTTTCTACAGGGAAAAAATACTTGCCTGCCCTGTCTGTGATAACAGCCTGCTATAGAGATTACGTTTTGGTGAAAACGACTTTATTCTTAACAACGTTATTGATATTTTATAATTTCGTTACTACATTTTTGTCTTGTCTTTTAGGCTTTACAGTACATGTTTAGAATACTGGATATACAGGTGAGATCGATGTTTGTTAAAGTTTTTATAGCGCATGTATCTGTTTCCTGATTTACACCCGCAAAAAAAAATTCTACAGCTTTTTAACTCGTGGTTGTTTTTTTTTGTTTCAGGGTGTTGGACATCTCAACATCTTTTCATTAAACTTCTTCTTTAGGGTAGGGATTTGACTTCTTGTCTTCAAGTACTTTGTTCATTTTATTATTACTGAAAATTTCATTACTTTTAGAGCAAGGTCTTTACAAGCAATTTTCAAAGACGCATCATTTTTTTTTCTGTACTTTTTTGTGGCTTTCCTCTCGCAGGAAATTCAAGAGGAAATGAAGAAACATGGACATGAACCAGTGAAGTTTCTGGATGTTAAGGTACTAATGAAACATGGTAGTTTTAGCCGTTACATGTAGAAGTATTTAATAAATGCCTACTGTGTAAATAAAAATTTCGCTCTCGGGGAACAATTGGGGACCACAATTTACTTTGGTCATGAACGAAAGGGTGTGAAATACCTGTTGCGAGTAGCTCAAAAGATCTATCGTGGAAGAGATACCCAAATAAGTGCGATTGGCGAAACAGATCGACTTCATACACACTCAAATGACTGGCAAATTCCATTTAAAAACTTGTCTCATTATCACCGATGCTTCCATTAAGAAATTCCCAAAAGCTGAGCCAAAGGAAAAAGAGGGAAGGAGAAATGAAAAGAACCGGAAGAGAAAACGCAAAAGATTTTCTCTTTTGGAAATGTTCTTGCTACCCCAAAAAGTTTATTCTCACGCCAGAAAGAAAGGAAACATATTTAGCGAATTAAACAAGAAGCTTTAGATTGTTTCTGTTCGTTTTCGTCCAACTTGAATGGTTAATGACGTTAATGGGTTTTGAGCTCTTCAAATTCCATGACGTTTTTCATGACCTTTTCAAATTGTCCATGATCTTAGGTTAAGCTGTCATTTCAAAATATTTCATAACATTCCTTGTCTTAGGGTATATGTTGACTTAACTGAGTTCAACAGACACAAGCTGTGGTGTTCACCAGAATGAGTTTTCCATGACTTTGCAGGACCGACATTTAAGTTCCATGACTTTCCAGGCCCGGAAAATGAAATTCTTAAATTTCATGATTTTCAAGGTTTTCCACGACCCGTACGAACCCTGCGGTTAATAGAGCCCTGGTCTGGTAAATAACAGGACTCGGGTTCATACCTCGGCTGGAACACTGACCAGGGTCTTTGAAAAACTGGTGAGATCAGACATGCTGGTTGAGGCCTATCTTCTCGTGGATTTTTAGGGGAGGCCCTTTCAGGGCTACAGAGTTACTGGTGCAAATGGGTATGGTGTCCCTGAGCTAATGAATGAAATAAAATGAGGCACCAATGAAGAACAATATTCTTTAACTAAGGCTTCAACTCTATCAAGGCCGAACACCTTCCTAAAACTGACACCCAGAGTTAGCGCGTGGTAATCTCCAGGCATTTTCTTTGCCTCTCTGTAAAGCGGACATCTCTCTAAGGCGGACACTTGTGCTCATGGTCTCCACGGTTAGAATTCTTGAGAGGGTTGACTGAGCTGTATGATTGTGTTTCTTCACAGGATGAGATTTTTGATATGGTCAAGCCAGTAGATCCTTATCGGATCACTCTGCAAGATCTTATCAGCAGGTCAGTCGTCATAACTACCTTATTATAAGAAATTAACGCGACTTAAATTAACGCGGCGAATTTAGTGGAAAACTACTTTCAAAATAAAGGAAATTTACTGGAAAGAGAGGCTAACATTTCAAATGACGGAAATTTACGCGACGCTCACAAACCAAGAAACAAAACTGGTTGAAACAACAGAAACAAAGTTAAACGTATAATCACAAAATGAAACTTTGTTCGTGGTAGACGTCAAGCGAAGAAATCTGGCCACCTCGAGGCTTCATCACAGCTCCACTGTTACTGGTGGATTCCACCATGATATAAGCGATATTTCTTTATAATAAGGTGATTAACGTGTGGATAAATTTGTTTAACCCAAACATGTGTCCTCTCAACAACTTCTAACGTCAGTGTTTATGGGTTTAAAGTGTTAAAGAACATGTCAGCAACAATAGCACGGAACAGTGGTATCTGTAAAGTGAAAGCTTGTGTTAACTCGAATTGTTATGATTCATCCAAAATATTTACGGAAGAAATGTAAATGTGGGTAATTTTTCATTGTTCTCAGTCTTTTGAATTAGGTCATTTAGTGATTGCACCCGTCCGCAACACCAATATATTACAAATTTAGGAACATTATACATGTACGTTTCTGGGATACTGCCCACCTACCCCTCCCCCACGCTAACATTAACACTTCTCTTAAGGGAAAATGTTGGCTTAGGGGAGGGGTAGGTGAGCAGTTTCCCAGAAACCGAGTCTTCTCGTATACATTGCACTGTAACTGGGGCAAAGACTGCCGCTCGTTAAACCAGTATCTTCGTCTCATTATATCAGGGTCCTACTGTCGTGGCAAACACTGTTATATAGATATCTCACTCTCTCAAACAGAAATGCTAAAGTTTCGCACAGTGGAACGCCGTTAATGCGACCACCGCGCTGGGCCATAAAATCCTGGTCGTAATAACGTGCTGGTCGCATTATTGGGGTCTTCCAAATAATAAAATGACTCAG
>OZ037998.1:23716520-23989020 GCA_964035705.1 Porites rus | reverse complement strand
TTTTCATACGCGCTTTCGATGGTCTCTATTAAATGAGAAAATAGAAGGTCTGTCATTAGGCCGCTAAAGAGACATGGTCACCCCCCTTGTGGAATGATGTGACATGGTGTGAGCAGACTCTCTCGACGAGAATCCTGACACAATATCATCAAGACCGTTTGTCCGGGTTTTAAGCAACCACGACGACAACAAGAGTTCACGAGTCTTTTACACTTTTTAGCGGTAATACTTCCGAGTTTTCTAACTCTGTCAATCGGCCATTTTCACAAAGAGATCATTTCAGTCATTTGACTGCAACTACCAGAATCCACGGATCGTGTTTGATGTCTTGATCAATTTGTTTTCTTATTCAGGTCCAAAATAACAATAACAATTTTTCGTTGTGAAAATGGCCTGTTTGTTCAATGGAATAAGCGAAGTTCCTGGGGCTGAATTCTTAGGGGCCACCGTCAAGTTCAAAGGAAGATCCGTAGTCTTGCGTCCGTGTAAGAAAGAGTATGATGCACGCAGAGTTGTTATAAATGTAGATCAAAACTGAAACAAAGTCTATGGCACCGAGGTATTTAAGGTACAGAACTGGTGGGCTTCACCAGATGAGCGCCCCGCGGTCTGCCAAGAGGGATTCCGCGCCGTGTTCAAATCCTGGCCGGACACTCACTACACTCAGGGTCTTTAAATAAGTGACGAAAATGAGCTGCTTTTGAAATGACATCTGCAAACAGTTTAGCCTGTTCCAGGCTCTTAGATAGTCGGGGCTGCTGAATTGAAAAAGCGCGAACACGAAAATAAAACGGGAGGAAACTGGGGAGAGCAGGGGCTTCCTTTTCCCTTTTTCCCATCCCGCCAACTTTTCGCGTGCCTTTTACTTTCGCTTCTTCCCCACTATCTGAGAGCCTGGAAGAAGAAGTCTTTCGGTCACAACCCCAGCCCAACCCTTGCTCATGCAAGAATTCTGTAAGAATTCCCCTGCTGTGGGATGTTGAACAACCCGTCCATAAAGACTGTAGGGGACGTAGTGCTGCTAGTCTTAAGGTAACAGACTTGTTGTTTGGCTTCACTTTATGTGAAAAAAAAAACAAAAAAAAGAAAAACAGACGAGAAAAATTGTTGACCTCGCTCGTTAGCGATTATCGATTATTAAATTTAGCGAGCTTTTCTGACCTGCAATACAACAACCACACAACAGAACTGCAAAGTGTACATTTGTAATATTGTTTTTCATTTTGTTTATAGGTCAGTTGAGCATTTAGGGCAAGATTTCCGTGTAACCCCATACATTCATTAATTATACATACATCTATCATGTTCAAAGAAAACAAAAGTCAGAACAATACTAAGCCTTTTGGGATTTCAGCTATTATTTTAAAAATTTTTCATTCTTTTTTTTGCTAAGTCTTTCTTGAAACGCCCCAAATTTGACGCTTTCGGCACTGAAATAAGAACTTTTTGGAACAAATTTCGAACTATTTTCGCTCTCCTAAACCTAACTTTAAAAAGTAGATTTGCTGCTATAAATGTAGCAACAACGCTTTGTTTTCAGCGATTTTTTTTGTCTGGGAACAAAAGATTAATTTATTTGCTGTAAAAACTGAAGTCTCGCATGCAACGGCATGGCTCAAACAGAATTTTTTGGAAAAAAGTCAAGGTCTTTTTAAGGACTAAAATTATTTTTTCAGGGATTTCTTTTCCCCAATAACATGAAGTAAAGACCTTTAAAATGAGTAGGTGGAGGGGGGGTTCGCATATCTCAATACCTTCCTTTAGTAGGGCACGGTTCCTAGGATACTTCAAATAACGGAAAATGAACTATGCCGGGAACACAGAAATCAGAAGAAAGCACTTTGATCATCACCAACAAAATTTGTGTATTGCTGTTCTTTCTATCATTCCTTAGCGCAAAACATTTTCTTTTTACCAAAGGTTATTTTTAATCAAGGAGCTTTCAAAAATTTATTCAAGGACCTTTCAAGGATATCCCGGACTTTTCAACGACAGGATGCTTTTTCAAGCACTTTTCAAGGCCAGTGCGAACCATGTAATGTGATGCATTTGTCCACTTAACAATAATTTCGTCCATTCGCACTACTCGTACGATTCGACAACTTTTTGAAGAGGACCCTAGAGTGAACTAATGAGATGCATGGACATGATAAGTTGTCCTGTCCTACGAGTTGTAAAAAAAATTTTCCCCTCGTATAAGAGGGGAGGGGAGGGGAGCGATAGTATGGTACATGACTGGAAAGTCCTGAGGGAAGTGGACTTACAGTGCGACCCGGAAAACCGTGAACACTTGAAATATCTCAGGAGTGTTAAATGTGTTATCTAATGACCAATCACAAAAATATCAGGACACACGAACTGGCCCCAAAACCACACATTAATGAACGTTCTTGCTTGCAGTTTAGTTTTCTCATGCATGATTGCCTGTTCTCTTGCAAGACAATAACATATTATCATTAATACTTTTGTTGCTCACGGTTTTCCCAGTTTGACTGTAACAAGATTAACAATTATCTTGTAGCTTACTAATTGGATATATTTGACCACACTTGGCAATAACAACAACTTGCCTTCATGCCAAAATGGTACAACTATTGGAGTGACCTGGGCCTCTGCTATGAGCCTGCCAACACCTAACAAAAAAATTGAAAATCCTAATTATATACAGTGCAGATCAAGACCTTTAAACTAACTGATCATCACTAATTTCCTCTAGAACACCCTGTAATAAATGGTCTGTAATGTTGGGTTACTCTAACATGCCGGGTAAAGCACTTACCAGTACAGAAAATTATATGAGTGAATCTGGGGATTAGAAGGGCCTGAAGCGTTTTTCCAATGAATTGTCCAGTTCTACAGGAAAGTCAAGTATGCACGGGAAACTGACCAAGAAAAGGGTGAATATTAAAGCAGAGTACGTTGGAGAGAAATCATTCACAAGTTTTGTTCCTGAAGTGCATATAGGGAGCTAGCCTGTGACGCAGATGTTCTGGCAGGGGCACCAACATTCCAGCCCACGTAAAACCTCAAAATTACTACTAAACATCTACAATGACAAGCACATCTACACTGACACACAAGGATTTATGGATTTAAAAGATGAGAGTCAAAGTCTACAGGGAGGGAAGTTCAGATCTTGAGAAGAGCATGGAATCACCAGACTGGCTACCAGGAATGACAGAACCTTGTTCAAGGTTCCCCACAACTTGGCACAACTGCAGTGAGAATTGAACTTGTAACAGCACTACAAAATATGTGTTATGGGAATCAGCATTAAGATGAGATGGACAGGACGCTCAGAAAGCAGGTGGGTGAAGAAAATTGTACAAACAACACCAAAAAATTTACCCCCAACTCAGTTTAATAACAAAGAAAGTGTCAACCTCAGTAATTTCTGGAAAATAGGGACTCTAGGATAGGGAGAGACTTTGGAAGTTTAGTCTACCAAAGAGTACCAAAATTCAGCTAAACTGAGTCTGATATAGGCCAAGGGTTCCTGGGTCCCAGCAGCACATTCCTACCCAAACATTTCCAAGTAACCAATTCTCCAGCCCCCTCCAGGGAAATTTCCATACGAGCATAATTGTGCAGGTTTACACACCAGTCAATGAAGACAAGGACAATTCTGAGCAATTCAATGGGCAACTACCACAAGATGTCATTAATGTGATATACTGATCGACAAACCATGATATCACAAAATCATAGTACAGAGATTTCAACAAACAGAAAGAAGGGAGCCATAGTGGATTGGAGAGCATTACTGGACCATTTGATTCCCAGATATTCAAGAAAGACCCAGTTAAGGAAGGCATCCATCTGAGATGAGAAATGGACACAAAACAAGATTGGGTCAAGTGGAGAAGACCTGGTGCCCAATGCGCACAGCAGTGTGGTAGGCCGGGAATTAAGTCAAAACATAAACTAAGACCAACTTACCCCATTTCAGTCTCTTGATGGCATCATTCATATTGATGGCACCTAACAAAAAGAATTTTACCACCAACATAAGTGCTATCAGTGAAATAACTACAACAAAATGACAAAAAGTGCAAATTAAATGGTTGATCATTTAATTAATTAACTGCTAATTAACTTGCATTTCTTTAACTAAAATATCCAAAGCAACAAAGCTTGAGTAATATACAGGGATGGACACTGAATCTGAAGTTGGGCGACATAAATGTAAGACAAAGAATAGACACTACTTTTTATAAAAAAATTCAATGTTTCTGACTTCATACTTTTTTTTTCCACGGGTAAAATTACATGGGCAAAATTAGGGGTGGGTCCTTTGAAATTTTGTATTATTTTAAAATTATAAAATTCCATCTCTGTCAGAAAAAGTATCTAGAATAGAGCTGTTAAGTGTCCCCGCCTTCCCTTTTGAAAGTTCCTTATCCACCCCTGAATTATAATTATAGAGATTGTCTGAAGGGAAACAAAAAGTACTTTGAGTTTAAGTGGGAAGATTGAGTTACCGACCGGGGAGGGTAAAATGTAACAACTGTACTCTTAACCTGGTCTTAAATGTTATTGTATCCAGAGGACAAAGCCATTATGGCTTAAAAAAAACAACCACAATTGGCAATAATATTGACTGTGGCTTTGTGGTATGCTTGTGTCCAGATCAACAATATGAGTGTTTGTTGAATTTATATTATTATTATTATTAAAAAAGAGCCAGCTTTACTACATTGATTAGTAATTCATTTCATTGTTGGTTTTTTTTTATTCATTGGTTCATTTAATGATCTCTTATTCTTCTAATAGTAAATTTATATTAATTTTACCTTCAGGAAAGATATGAATCCATTCTCCTTGATTAACACGTTCAAGTGCTACTTCCATTCCTTTCTGATGAACACCATCCCCTGTTCAGAAATCGTACTCAGTCAATATGAACAAATCAATGAATATGGAATGTTCATTTACAGTCAGACCAGGTCAGCGAAGGTCTGCATACCTCCCAAGATTCCATAATTCAAAAGTTGAATCCATTGGTAGTTGTAGATTTCAGATTCATCTTTGCATTCTTGCATGAATAATAAGCCGTGAATTCACCCGCGAGGCAGTTGATGTGTGTAATCTACGAAATTTCCATTCAAAGATTTTCAACCTTACCAAATACAGAGAAGTTCTCGTAAAATATTCACTGCTCATTACACATACAGGAGTTCTGATTTGAATTTGACACTAGTCATACGGGAACAACTAACTAACTCATTTTTCAAAATAATAATCAAATCATCAAGGGGTTACGTTTGACCTGCCTTGACTGTAAGTCATCTGTTTCACAGCATAACAATACATTCCTTAACATTAATGACTTAATTTTTTTAAAATTAAATTTTATTGTTCTTTAATTAGTAGGACTTCTTTAAACAGTGTAAATGAAAAATTGTTTCATAGTGACTTACCTCTAACAACAGGAATTGCCTGGAAAGAATGTAAAAATGATTTTATTAACTTTTGACTTTCTGCAAAAGCCTGCTGGTTTACACTAAGGAAGTAATGTATGCATTGTATTTACTTTATGGCATAAATATCCTAATTTTCAACAAACAATAATAATTACCTGTATTATATTATTTTTAGTAACAAAAAATGGTTTGTTAAATGCGAATTAAAGGTTGGTTTGCCTGCAACATGGCTAATGGAAACTGGTTGTAAACACAAGCAATAAATAATATTATTATTTGTTTTATGCCCTGGACTAGTAAGAGGGATTACATCACTTACCTTTGCTCTACTGAAAAAAGCACAACGAAACGGTGTTGAAAACAAAAGTTCACGGGCACCAAGAGTCCTGTAAAGAGAAACAAAAGCAGGCAATGTAGATTATTCCAATGAAATAGACCTTTTTACCAATACGGCAGCCATATTAAATTAATGCGATTTAAGGAGTATTATAGGATGCCCAGGGGGCATGAGCACATTTCGTTGGTATTTTCGGCGCTTTTTGGGACATTTTTTCTTAAAAGTTTTCTTAGAATAAGATTGTCATGGGAAAAAGATCATTGTACTGTGTTTGGATGTAATAATGATCGCCTTTTTCTAGTTTAGTTTTAGAAATATGGTCTTTCACTGTATATTTCTGGGGAAAAAGGCGATCATTATTACATCCAAACACAGCACAAGGATCTTTTTTCCCATTACAATCTTATTCTAAGAAAACTTTAAGAAAAAATGTCCCGAAAAGCGCTCGAAAATACAAACGAAATGTGCTCATGCCCCCTGGGCATCCTATAATACTCCTTAAATGGAATTAATTCAATATGGCCGCCATATCGGTAAAAAGGTCTATTGGATATTTTGTCTGACAAAAGGTATAATGTGTCAATAGGGCTGCATAGATGACCTACGGTAACTTTGCATCAATCACAAGATACATGTATTTCCTCATCAATGATTTATTTCACGTTTGACAAGCTGTTTATTTACATTTTACAATTTACCACCACCAGTAAAATAATGTTTGCAGCAAAAATGTTGAGTGACTTGTGATGCTCTAAACCACCGAAGAAGATGAACCATTAAGGTGTCTTCATGTGATATTGCTCCTTTTCTTTTTCTGGTGACCATTTTTTATGTCTGCCAACCATAAATTTTTATTTATTTCAAGTCGCCAAAAGGCAAAATTGAGACAAGTAGAGGTCGAAGCATTGTTTCAGACATCTTTATGCTTGATGTACACCTGTAGTTGGCCCCTTTTGTTCTTCAGTAATTACTGTTTGATTTTCTATGAGCCCAATGCAACCCCTTTGAAACTTTGAGGCACTTACCCAAGTCAGAACTGGCCAGCCAAAATGGCAGTTTTGAAAATAAACTTGGTTTCACTTTGAGGGTTTTCCCTAAAAAACCCACCAATTTCTACTGTTTAGGAATAGACTGATTTAGCTGGAGGTCTAGTTCTGAATGAAAGTGGAATTCTCTATATGACACAGCTGTTCTAGTCTGGCCAGTTCTGGTAGTTAACGGAAACCTTGGAGTCAGCCCCAACGTGTGTTAGTGGTTAAGAGGGAGGTGACTTTAATCACATGATTAATATTACAGTGCAGCTTGCAAAGAAATTTGTGTTCCATAGCCTTGGGCAAATGAATTGTGTCCTAATAACTTCCCCGAAGGGCAAATGAATTTGTTTAGGAAATTCACATTAGAGTGGTTTTCGTTTGAGTGTCGTAAAACCAAAACCAAAGTAATTACTCTGGCCAATCACATAGGACACAGACAATACATTGAACCAATCAAAACTCGAAGTAATTACATGTGGCTGACGCAAAGCGCGGGAAAATGCATGCGAGCGCGTCACAATTGGCTTTGGTTTTACTTCTGATTGGATGAAAAGGTGGCGCGAATCTTTTAAGCCAATCGCATCGTGTAGAAAGTGCAAAACCAATTACTTTTCGACACTCAAATGAAAACCGCTCTACAAGAGAACTGTAATCAATCTCGCTGATCAAAAAAACATTTTTCGGCCTAGTTAAAATTTATCTGGCAAGTACATGCTAGCTACAGCTTGCCCAAATGGCAAGCTTAAAACTGACTTTCCTTGCAGCCTGCAGTGCTCAACATAAAAAAGAGGTCTTCACTTATGACAGCACTCACCATCTGACCTTCTTATGTGTATTTAAAACAGTCCGTATTTTCATTAGTCCTTGAAAATAAATAACAAAATTCTATGCATAAGTGTCCAAATAAAATGGAATGTTGAAGGCTCTGTTTATATGGGTCTGAATAAAATAATTAAAAAAGATTAAAATGTATTTAGTCATTCAATATTCTGAGCTCCTTGGAAGAGAGCCTTTGTCTGTAAAAGTATGGACATTTAATGTCACATTTTTTTAATCCTATATACGCATCCATGATGATAGGAGAACTTTTTCTAGAGTTTCTTGTGCATGAGTTCATTTTTAACAGGGGCAAGCGTCAGAGTCACAGTCTTATCAGAAGCTTAGGGAGTTATGATCTGAGTAAACATTGTTCTTTATTAATTTGCTTTCATTTCTGGCCCTCACAGTATAGTTAAAACTAGATTGTTGCAATGCATTGTGATTGGTTTAGTTCTTCCACTTTTGCTGAGCACTACAACAATCACATAGTCTCAAGCAGAAGAAGACGATCTTAACTAACCACGGAAATGAGACAGTACTAAGCATATTCTTCTCCCTCTGCTTCCAAAGCCAACATTTTATTTCTCACCACGACGGATCATATGCAACAGAGTCAAAAGTGGGTTGGAAGAAAATGGAAACATTCTTATTCTAGCCAATTTTAAACCATTGAGCTTCCAAGTCTACTTATCATTCTGATTCTTGATTTTGATTCAGTCGTAAGTGCTCTTTACAAGTCCAATTACAACTCTGATACCATCTGGAACCAGCCTTTAGCCATAAAAACTTAAATGTTGTAGTAAAAGAAACAATCAAACACAACTTCCGTCACCTGTATCTAACTCGCTTCGATGGAAAATTGTTGTTTGTTCACGATATGGGCACAGAAGACTTGTGTTTGACAATGATTCCAGTTAAAATTTACAGTCATGTTTATAATTTATTGATCAAAGGTGCTCTGCATGCTGCAAATGTAATTCCATCAGCAGAACAATACATTCCATGTTGAACAAATCACATGGAGTACATTTTCACCACTTGTCTCTTTTTTCTGTTTAGTCACTTCCTTCGCTAGGCAGTTTCCATAATGGTTGTCAGCGTGCAAAGAAAGTAGTGTCTGATAGCCAGGGGCTAGTGGATTTTGCTATCGGGCTAGTGAATTCTGTTATTAACTTGCCCGACGGGCAAGTGAAGTCCTTTGCGGAATTCAAATTACAGAAGAACTGTGAAATCAATCTGCTCATCAAAACGTTTTTGGGGCTAGTTGAAATGATGTTTGGGCTAGTAAATGTTAGCTTCAGCTTGCCCGAGTGGCAAGCTGCAAAAATGACTTTCTTTGCACCCTGGTCGTGTTCAATTATACCGTATTCTACAATAAACAAGGGCAGTTGGTGTTGTGAATAAAGGGCAGGTGTACCCTATGGTTAATCTTAATTTTGTTAAGTGAGACACCACTTGATCTGAAACACTTAGTAACAAAATTCTCTTACCCCATAAGCACGGATCATCAAGACAAGATGTATGATTGCAAACTGTCACCAAAGGCACTCCATCAGGTCTTTCCTCTGCATTTTTCTCCAAGATGTCATAATTGTACTTTCTCACTGAGTTAAACCACTCTAAAAGAGATGTAAAAGCCTTAATCAAGCATAAAAGTGTGAAACAAAGTTTATCTGTTCAAGACTAATAAATTATGATTTTCCTTTCAAATCACGAAACTCCAAATAAACAATTTATTACATTTTCAGATGACGTTCTTGTGATTAAAAAACTAGCAGTAATAATTAATTATTTAATCCCTTTGTACATGGCTCTAAGGCACTTAACAAGAAATATTGGGGGTCATGTAGCAGCTGCTCGGAAGAGAAGTCACCAGTGGTGCCCAACCCTGACCCCAAACAATACTGAAACAATTGAAAGAATGACATGTCATTGTTTTCTGCGACCAATCAGGAGAGACCTTACAACCGGGTCCAACACAATTGAATATTGGAACTGTAAAAAATAATAATGATAAAAAAAAGAAATAAAAGAAATTTAAATTAAATCTGATAAAGATCATCCTCAAAGCTAGAAACAAAGAATATTAACAAAAAAAATTGCAATAATGTTAAGGTCTACAGAAAATTAAGAATAAGCAACAAAATAAATAGAGGATATTACACGGTGGCGAGAAGATACGAATTTTATGTTCGAGTGGCAAGAACAATATCTCACGAGTGAGCGAAGCGAACGAGTGAGATATTGTTCTTGCCACGAGAACATAAAATTCATATCTTCGAGCCAACGTGTAATGTTCTTTTTATTATATGGAGAAACCAATTCAACAAAAGCAAAAGGCGGGAATCGTGATGTCATTGAACGATACGACACTCACAAAGGTGACATACGGAAAATACGCCACTCGGGTCCCGGATGAAGTGGCGTATGGAATCTACGAGTGGTTTAGTTCCCATTAAAACACTCTCCTCCATATAATAAATAGGTTTTCAGTATAGATTTAAATAATTATTGGTTTAAGTTTTCAGCAGATCTTATTTCAAACGGAACAGATTT
The DNA here is from genome assembly GCA_964035705.1 of Porites rus. Classification (NCBI taxonomy): domain Eukaryota; kingdom Metazoa; phylum Cnidaria; class Anthozoa; order Scleractinia; family Poritidae; genus Porites; species Porites rus. The sequence goes on along the minus strand of OZ037998.1, from coordinate 23,978,851 downwards.
CCTTAGTTTTGGCACTCCAATGCTGAATGCATGGTCTCCAAACGAAACGGTGTTTGTACATGTACATGGAACTTTCCATAAGCAGTAACAACTGATTAGAGGATCCTACAGATCGTGTAGGGACATATCTGTCAGTAAGGTTGGTAATGTGGCCAGGTGCGAGACCATTCAGTGCCTTGTATGTAGTTAACAAAATTTTGAATACAATGCATTGTTTGATGGGGAGCCAGTGCAGATCAATCAATTAAGATGCTGGGTATAATGTGCTCAAACTTTCTCTAGTTAAACACCAGCCAGTATTTTTTGAATCTGCCTAAGAGATTCTTCCCGCCATGGTGATCAGCTCACACATGGAGGAAAAACAATCAATGTATTGTTTGTAGAGGAAAAGACACTTTCTTTGCGTGTGAATTGTCGAGGCAGAAAGGCCTAGAAAAACTTTGCGAGATATTTGAAAGCTAATACAAACTTTGTGTAGTGTACAATCAATGCGCCAATTCAAAGTTTCCATCATGATGAGAACATACTCATGCAAAGCGCATTGGTTGTTTGTTAATCATTCACTATATTAAACATCTTCAAAAATAAGAAAAGTATTATTAAAATTCTATACTTCTGTCATTTAGATTAATGACGTGATCATTTTTGCAATAATTTATTATAACTAGCAGCTGGGAGTGATTTGTGTAGGGTGCTTCAAAGTTTGATCATATTATTATAAAAGATTTGCCATAAATATGGTATTTGCAGCTTATTTACTGGAAAATGCACTTTTGGTAGCCTGAAATTCATCTGATTGCTTCGAGTCGTTTTCTCCTCTCAACAACGTCTGAATCGACTGGCCATTAATGCCGTCCAGTGACCTCACTCACTACCCAAAAACCGGGTAGTGATTTTGATTGGTTGATTGTCTAAACATTCACATAATTATTATGTATAATTATGAAAAATTTTAGCGCGATTGTCTCTTGATATTCAGCGGGTCGCATCACTGCCATTCTTTCATTTAGTTCAAACATTTTGATAAGCTTAATCTTTATCTTAAACAGCAAAATTGCCCTTGTCTTCAAAACTGAAATGCTAAATTGAACTGCGAATAAAGAATCATTGCAGAGAGTCGGTAGGTTTTTCATTTAGAGCCGCTTTGTGGTTTTGGCAGTCGGTGATTTTGTTTACGCGAAGTTTTCTGAGATCAATGTTATAATTCGACCTTCTTGCTATTTTTACCGTCAAGTGTAATGATTCTGTTAGCTTTTCTTTCTTGTCCCCTTGTTTTTTTTTCTTCGTTAAGGACCAAATAGCTTCTTTTCAATTAAAGCAAATCATTGTGTTTTTGAACTATAAAGTGTTCCGTGTGTGTGTTTATTTCATTGCGTGATTGCGACCAAGTTTGATTATAGAATTTAGTACAACTGGTTCAGAGTTGTACTGCATGCAGTTGATAGTTTGAACGTTAAACATGAATTACGATCGAAAAAAATAAAGCAGTTCTGTATCATGCAGACATTTCCAAACGATATTTCTCAGTTTGCCACTTGAAAATCGTGTTTTACTTTTTGCATGAATTAAAGCAAAGGTCATGGAGAAGTGACGTCACTGGACGGCATTAACGGCCGGTTGATTCAGACGTTACTGAGGGAGTATAACGACTCGAAGTAATCGGATGAAATTCAGGCTACACTTTTGGGCATTTGCACCTTATTTTAAGCCCCATGGGGGTTTTGTATGAACGCCCGGCCCCACCATGTGGCATTTGCAGCTTTTCCAAAACAAAATGACAAATGTCTGACAAATACCCGGGGGGGATGGGCACGCTTGGAATTGACTGAGCCATAAACACCACGACCTTGATTATTCCCGATATTTGACCCCACATAAAGAAAGGAAGCTTTAGTCTACAGTCCGATCGATGCTTCCATGTGTGTTATCATGAAACAGCAGTACGAGGAACAGAAAAAATTAAGCTTATTGAGTCGTCCTCGAGAAGAATAATGATTCTACTAGGAAACGCAAGCTTTATCTTAAGCCCAAAACAGGCCAAATGGGCGACGTAAATCATTTGCGTGTAGAAGCAACATCTTACCCAGGAATATTTTACTGGAAAGTCCAACTAAGCCAAGAATAAAAGCACTCTGAAATCTCCACGAAACCTTTCCAAGAGCAGACGATTTCAACGGCCATTCCATCGGCTCCATGCTGAATCCACCAGAAAACCTCTTACACGACGTAGTTACCTATGCACAGCAAAGGCCCTTGTGAATAATTTTTGCGGGCTCAGTTCCAAGAAAACCAAGAGGAGGAACAATGTCCATGAAGATTTGGTAGGACTTTTGTTAGTATTTTTCGGCTATATGGCGTTAAGCGTAACGTCGTTTTAATTGTCTAAACTTGTTAGTGATACTAAGGATAAGCTTACTGAAACTGCGCTTGTAGAAAGAGCAGATTTAGTGAGGTCGACAGTCAGTTTAATACTACAGTATGTGGTCCTTGGTCCGCGTGTAAAAGTCATTAACTTGAATATCTTACCCGAATCTTCACGTAACGAGCTGAAATACTCCTTGAAGATAGCTTTTATGTTCCTGTCGATAATTCTGAAGTTTCAAGTTCCAGACATAAATATTTTGCTTGGAATTCGCAAAAGGGCGACCGTTTTCGATGGTCCTTGGTCCGCGAATCTGGTCCTTGGTCCGCGTCTCAGGTAAGCAGCACGATAAAAACGTAAAAATGTTATAGTCTCCACACGAAAACGTGATTTTCACAGTATTTCTTGTATTTTTTTCTTTCCTTGATGCAATTAAGCTAAAGTTTTTTTCGGAAAATGTTGTGAGCATAAAATAATCTGCTTTTCTTTCAAAGACTTCAGACAACAGTATCCTCGAGTCTCCCACACGAGCGTCGACGAGCGGTTTTTAGCGCGGTCGAAAATGATTACCAAAAAACTCTGTATGTATTCGAGGTATTAAAAAAGAGAACTTGTAGACATGTATAGGGACGATTTTCAAAACATTCTTCGAAAACAAAGGCCGTCGCTTTTTACTTTGGGAAGTTTTATTCAACCAAGGTCATAGGTCGCGGACCAAGGACCGCTAAGCGAAATTTGGTGATATTTTATAAGAGTCGCTAAAACAAAAAATTCAGAGTCTACAGCAATATGCTTCCAACAGCAGAAATAAGTTGATCTGAAAACCTGTTCTGCAAAAAGGCAAGTCTTCCCGTTGCGTTTTAGTTATTCGCAGGCTAAGTAAACATGACCATGTAATTTACGGTGCCGCAAAAAACCACACTTCAAGAAAGACAAATTAACCTACCTCTCAACAAACTTTAATTTCGCGTCTTCACCCGTAGCAGGAAAGCTGAAACTTCGTCATATGAAAGAATGCTAATCAGTAAATCACGATATCTTTCATTATTCAACGTCTTTTTTTTCTCGACGAAGTATTTTATCATTTTCGGAAAAGACGCGGACCAAGGGCATCGCGGACTTCCGCGGACCAAGGACCACATACTGTATGAGATGAGGCTAAATTTGCGCGCGGGTGGGAGGGCGCTGGAACTCTTAAATTTCCTATTGTGGTGTGCCACCTATCCTTGAGGATTTCTTTGCAACCTACATCTTATAGCAGACAAATTTCCCCCATTTTGAAGCTTTCCAACCGAGGCTCCGGGGTCCACGGAGCTCTTGGAACAAGTTGTTTAATTGCGGGTTTTTTCTTGCGTTTCTGGTTCTTACGGTTCAAGGTTATCTTCTCCTTGATCAGTTTCCATATTCTCAATACCATAATCCATATACTCCCTATGGTACTGATGAGGAGAATTTATTTCACAATCACTGATTAACATCAGGCTCCAGCTCATATCAGTCCTTCTGTTTAATGTGGGTGAGCCAATTACGCAGTGACTCCAAGAATAGAGTAAAAATTTTAGGTACAGGATAACCCCTTTGTGGGGTTACTTTAACTCCTAATTTAACTCAAAATCTGGGGTCACTTTTACTTCTGAAAAAGACTTCTTTTAACTCCTAGACTGGAGTTAAAATAACTCAGAAAATGGGGTTATTTTACTCCTTAAACTCTTTTTGTAGTTACTTTAACTCTGAAAGTGGAGTAAAAATTTTAATTAGGTACAGGTTAACTCCTTTTTGGGGGTTATTTTAACTCCTCAATATTAACTTCAAATGTGGGGGGATTTTTACTCCTGAAAAAACCCTTCTAGTGGAGTTTTTATAACTCCTTGAAAATTGATGTGCACTAACTTCTAAAACTGACTCTTACTCGATCTGCAGGCCTTGGCTCAGAGAGACCTGCATTTCTTCTTCCAGGTCTTCATCATTGTCTTCTTTTCTATGGGATACTCTTCATGTAACACTCCATCAGAGTGTAACATCTTCATCATCGTCATTATTATCATAATTATCATCATCATCATTGTTTGACAATGCTCTAAAAATAACAGCTTTCAAAAAATTATTATTATCCTGGTATCGATAGTTTACTTGGCAAATTTATGTTTTCGTTTAGTCCCTTTGCTATTTTCTTCAGGTTCGTTTTCCCTGTGCAATGGCAGCCAGAGAGGTGCAGTTCAATTTACAGAATGTTTATTGGCATCATGAGCTCATCAGCAGGACACCAGATGAAAATGAATTTGTGAGAGATAACCGCGACAATAGAAATAATGATCTACATAACGCAGTTCTCCTGTCTGATGTCCATGCATGCTTGCAAGAATCACAGAGGTCAAAAATCCATGATGTAAATGTAAAAGGCGAGACACCCCTGCACCTTGCAGCCATAAACACATCTCGGGAAGGTTCCAGAGTCATTGATATATTGATCGAAAAAGGAGGAGATGTCAACAAACAAAACAAGTGGGGCCAAACTCCTCTTCATTATGCCGCTATAACAGATAGTTTCCAAAACCTAGAAAAGCTCTTAGGACTGCCCAACGTTGACGTTAATATTGCAGATTTGAATGGATACAATGCTCTCCATTGTTTAATCTCCTTGGGTAAAGAATCGCGCCTGGATGATTTTGAGGAGTTTGATGTCGCTGAATTTGAAGAAGTAAGGTCCGACTTGATCAAAGCGATTCACCTTCTTGTAGACGCAGGTGTAAGGATCAATTGCCAGACCAACTTTGGGCACAGTGTTCTTCACTTGGCTTCCACGCGAAAAGACAATACTCCTTTGCTGAGATACATTATTTGCAGCTTTCCTGAAGTAGAGCTAAGGGCAAAAAACCAAATGGGTGAGAACTTTTTGCATGTTTACGCAGCGTCAGAAATTTTTGAAGAAATTTCGGACACGTTGGATAAGATTGCCGCTATAAGTTTACCTGTTCTAAAGGATCTGTTGTCCGATAGGAACGTTTTTGGCAGGACTCCGTGGAGTAATATGATAGATGATGCGAACATTTCGGAAGAAGCTTTGCAGAAAATTTTGTCATACGGAGTGTCCGCACAAACATCCGATAATCTCGGGAATACAGTATTACACAGGATCGCAGGTGTGTCGACGGGTTTGATGTATTCTAGAATCATGGATTTTCTCATACAAGGCGGAGCTGATATCGATGCTGAAAACGTTTACAGAGAATCTCCTGCATTTGTTCTGTTTCTTGAAAAAGTTTTTGACGTTTTTGCAAAATACAAGATGGATTTTAACCGAAAGGACAGATGGGGCCGCAGTCCGCTTGTCTCTATTATGAAGCATAGACCGATTCCAAGTCTTCTTAGAAAACTGATAGAAGAAGGCGCTGCAGACGTAAATACGAAAGGTATGTATGGCTCGACTCCCCTTCATTTTGCCGCTTATCACAACTTTCCGGAGCAAGTAGAATTGCTGTTGAAATATGGCGCTGACAGAGATGCCGTGGATGATTTGCAAGACAGACCGCTGGATACTGTCCGACGTCACTGCAGCTTTCTATGTCATAACATGCTAGAGGAAGATGACCTGGGTACATCGGAGATCCCAAGGAATAGGGCGTTCGAAGAGATTCTTTTGAACATGCCAAGGATGCTTCCCTCTTCCAGCATTACGTCCTCACAAGGTGTACAAACAGTGCTTGGCTTACAGGGTCACATGGATGGATTTTCCCAGCACCTCATGACAAGGTACTACTTCAGACCGATGAAGATTGCCACCGAGGTAGAAGCAGTGGTGTCAGAAGTCAACACTCTTGTCGCGTCATTGTGCGGTAAAATAGCCACATATGATTCCAGGTTTGAGATGTCAGTTTTTCCTTCCGGAAGCTCTGCTGAGGGAACCAAAGTGGGACGTCCAGATGAATTCGACTTCGTTCTATGCCTTGACAAATTCAACGACAAGACTGCAGTTGTGATGACGGAAGAATGTCTAGAAACTGGTTATGCGTGTCTTCGATTTACAGAAACTCCAGTTTCTAAGGAACATCTGCCGTTTTGCGACGCAGATGGTTATTTCCTGGCGCTACCAATTCTGCAACATTTTTTCAGGTACCTAAGACGGGCTCTGAACGAAACAGAATTGTGGACATCTGGAAATTTGTACTACAATTTCGAAGACAAGATGGAGGTGCTTCACGGTAAGCCGGTGTTTAACTTTTGTGTGTATTGGATGGGGTCAGTATACAAACAACTGAAGATGAGCATTGACTTAGTCCCGGCGGTTTACAAACGCGGATGGTGGCCACCTAACATCAATACAAACGAAATCCTTCTAAAGAATGAAAATGTCATTGATGCAGGCTGTTTCCTGATGCTTCAGACGAAAGTTCAAGACTTTGACAAGAAGAGGCATCTTCTGAACGATAGCATAAGTCACACGTGCAACATTCTCGAGGGCGACGAAAACTTTGTCAAAAGGAGAATGCTGCGAATCTCAGCCACACCTGCAGAGATAGCTCTGATGAAAACCTTGCCAGAAAAGTTTCGACATGCTTATGCCCTTGCAAAAATAGTGAAAACCAAAGAGGTGTGTCCAGAGATTGAAATCGATAAGCTCCCAACAAATCGTTATTATATGCTGAAGAAATTCAATGAGAGGAAACCATTCCCGGTGAAACCACCTTCGGTGATCAAGAGCTACATGTTAAAAAACTGTACATTTTACCTTTTTCAAGAAATGCGCCGTCGTTCGGAGCAGAGCTATGCACAATTGAACATCGCTGAACTTGCCGCAAAGTTGTACGAGCAGCTGTTGGTATTTGCCGATGAACATTCTTTGAAGCCATACTTTCTCCCTTTCTCCGACGTATTTGAGTTTGAAAAGGACGAACCAAAAACTGCTTACACGGATTTCCTACTAAAGCTCCAGCGCGAGTTAAGCTTGAAGTTAGCACTCGGTATTTTAAACCATCCCTTTCCTGAAATGTGCGTGGCATCTAAAATTGAAGGAAGGCCTTTTGTGTGGTAGCAGTCACAGCTTCTTTACTTTACAACGTAAAAGACCCGTTAAAAACCCCAACTGGCGAGAGGCAACCAGTTACTAAACTAGAAGCGGAGCTTAGGACTTGAACTCGGAACTGAAAACTACTTCAGCTAGTGGTCAGAACATAGCCTGAAACAGAGCAGGCGTTCCATTTCTGGTGAGCAAAGCAAGTCGCTCTCGCAACCCCTTTCGCATGCCACTTATGCGTTTCTTCTCGTGACTTCCGTAAATGAGAGAAAACAGACGACATTTCGCCACGCCACCAACGGTTTCCCCGCAAAATGACGTCTGAGAAACGAGCGCAGAAATTCCATACTGATGACGCATCACTAGCTAGATCTGGGTAGTGCTTCTGATTGGTCGTGCCGCGTGGGAAACGTGCTTCAGCCAATCAAAAGCACTACCCAGTTTTGGGTAGTGACGCGTCATCAGACGTCATTTCTCGGGGAAACCGTTGGTGGCGTCGCGAATGTCATCTGGTTTCTCAGGCTAAGGACTCTGATAACCCACAAGAGTTAAGACAATGTCGTCAAATGGGTACTTCGTAGATCGGCACCCCTCCTGCCCCCCCCCCCCCCCCCCACCACCACCACCAGCACGAAATTGCATGGAGGGGGTAGGGGAGGAAAAGCTACATTTTTCTCGTGTGAAGTCGGCGAAGTGCCAGAGGCCCTCGAGAGAGAATTGTCGCAACTAATTTTGTTACCGATTGCAGCATTGCCAGATATCAACTGGAACTCTAAATGCTGATCTTTATTCTTGTTTTCAGCATTATAATTTACGATAAAGAATTACTTTCACTTTTCATTCTAGCCATTAAATCAATGGGAGAAACAGTTTCCTAAAACACTTTTATTTTAAACTCCGATGTCTATTATATATTATTCTAAACTCCTGCTGATTTTAGCTGCTTGAATATGGTATATTTCATTAATTTCGTTGTTGTTGTTGTTGAAGTGTCCTCTATTTATTGTGTCATAACTGATAGCTAGACTATATTATCAAATGCAGAAACTGTGAACACTTAAGAAAATTCCAGGAATGTTGATTGTATAAGAACTAATCACACCAAAGAATGAACAAACCACAAACTAGTGAATTACCAGCCTAGTCCCTAGGCGTTCTCGGCGCGGTCAATCCTGGACTCTACCGTGAGCTGTGACATCCACCGGGAGATACTCGCCCGCTCTTTCCCAGACTTCGCGCGGACAACGGGTCAAGAGAGAACGCCTAGGGACTAGGCTGGTGAATTACTATTGCTACAGGCACTTTAGGATTCAGGGGCACCCAACGTCAATTTTCGGAAAATATCTGTTCGGAAGACGATTTGATATCTAGAATTTTCGGAACATTTGTTGTAAAATTTCTTGCTTGCCTGCCTCTCCTAGGATTTTTGAAGATCTAAAAAATGGTATAATTGCTCATTTTTAACGCATTTTTACCCTAAAAAGGTCATCTAGAATTTTCGGGAGCCTTTTTTTGGCTAAATTTTCGAAAAGATAAGTTTTGATCCCTATAATTTTCGGATCACCAGAAATTGAGCTAGGAAATCCGAACAGATGAAACATCTTTAGGCGATAAAAATACGGCTATATCTACCGTTTAATAAAATATGTTTAACAATGCTATGTTTAAGGGTTTTGAACTATATTCTCGTTGGGAGCCCCTGAGGTTTTTGAGAAACTATTAATAAAAAAAATATTGCCTTCGCCTGGCAACAAATTAACATCCTAGGACTATTTCTTGTGTTCATGCATGGCTTCCTTAAGTAGTTCTGTTAGTAAAATGCATCCAGATATTAATATTAGTGCGCTTTCTATTTGTCAGAACTGACAGGCCAAACCATTCCCATCACAATGATAACTTCCCTGTTAATCAAAACTCTCTAGCCAGATAAGTCAAATCCTAAATAGTATGCATGAAGGATGACGTTTTTCAGCAAAAACTCTTGGAAAAAGCCCATGTCATTTTCAAACTGACTCACTGGTCGGTCAATGGTCCAGCCGGCCAGTTCTGACAAAGGGAAAGCACCCTTAGGTGCCCTCTTTGAGTTATTCACAGCAATTAAATATGATTGAATCATTTGTATATGACAAAGGTTGATGATTATAAACTTTAACTTAGAGTTACCCTCAACTACAAGACAGTGAGATTGATGAAATTAGATTTAAAATAACTATTATGCAAAAATTAAGCTAACATTTCCCTCTTGGTCCCCTTCTTTGTCACAGCCCTAACGGTTGAAATACATGAACAGCTGTAGTTTGTAAAAGCTTGAATCTATGACTAAGTAGAGATTCAATCCTTTCATTATGCTTACTCTTAGCAGTTTGCGGTCATGTTACCTACAAAAGTTTGGGATATACAACCCCAATAATGTAATAGATTGAAAGAGCATAAAAACAAGTTGTGGGTCTGGCAATTTTTAGGTATTAAATTTGTAACAATACAATTTTATGGTGGTTTCAATAATGGCAAAAAACTGTGTGGCAATGGAATGTAGCAAAATTCAGGTTTACATGAAGCAACACCCAAACTGCATTTTAAAGAATACCATGGTATTTTCTACTTTGGCCAATTCTAAAAAACGGGGGAATAAAATAATGGAAACAAGGATTAAGACTGTACAGCAAAAAATTGCAACTATTCCTAAACATAGATCAGTGTCATAATTCATCAGCTTTGCCTTTCCTGAATCCAAACAAGTCCTTAATCCACAACCAAAGCCTATTTAAGCCATCCATTATCATTTGAAAAAAGCTAACATCCTCTCCCGGCATAAAATGTCCTTCATCTTCCACTACATCTTCCTCACTTTCCTTCTGACGGGCACCAAGCTGATCCTGCATTTTTTTTATGTCTTCTCGCGAATACATCTCCATACCAGGCATTCCTGGGATTCCTCTGCAACAACAGCATGTTATTATTAAGTCTTAATCTTAGTTTAGAGAGGGACAATAATAATTATTGGTTCTCAAAAAGTGCTGGCAACCAGTGAAAGTATCCTTCAAGTCATAATGAAAGAACCGGCCACTTACAGAAATTTTGTTAAAGGATTTAAAATAAACCAAATTTGGGTAAAAAGTGTACCATCCTCAAGTCTTAAATGTTTTCACTGGCCATGCAAAATCTTAAATCTTAATGTCATTAGAATAATATATTTTGAATTCATAATTGTAATATTAATCTCGGTAATTTCATAATTATTGTATATCTTTATGTCATGAGAATAATATTGTATATTGGGTAATAGACACGTCTCTATACTACCTGCCTCGATTAGCGCCCCTATTTTTCAGGTAGTCTGTATTTGTAATTTATTTATTGTGAATGTAAACAAATAAAGCTTGAATATCTTAAACAAACTGAAATTCACTTTTCAGGGCCCCCAAAATAAACATTTTCCCCAGGGAGGCCCCCCTGATCCCTCTAGTAGAGAGGGGGATGTGGGTTATCCTCCTTTCCACACCTGCCCCCAACTTGCAAGCACCTTTCCACCTGTCTCTACTGTCATATTTTTTTACAAGACATAGATTACATGTACTTCATGGACAATTATGCAGTGATTTTAATGTTTATGCTTTTGTCTGAAAAGTGGGTGATCAAGAAGCAAGTTGAACTTTATCTACTAAATAAATAAAATTAATGTAAATCCTTTCTCTTACTTGCTCAATTTTGGCATACCCAAGAAAGACTCTGCATGAACTGAGTAGGCTCTTTGTTGAGTATATGCTGCATGTTGCTAAGGATACAGCTTCGACACCCAGACCTAATAGCTTCGTGCTTGGTACAGTGAACCCAAGAGACCTTTTTTAGCCAATATTGAATGTTCATTTTTCCCATTTCAGACCAGGTGATGGTACCCTGGAAAGCTGTTTCCTTCAAATGTCATCCTCTGCACATGCATCCATGTACATATGTATACATAATTATTAATGACAAGACAAAAGGCAATTCCCTGAAGATAACATACCAGCTAACAAGGTCTATTAAAATATGTCCAGTGGTTTAGCAGTAAACAGATGCCCGTACTCACAACCAGGTTGATGAGAGAAAATAAGAATAAATAGTCCAGAAATATGATGCCTTCCAAGGGGTGGAAGTGACAGGTGACATGGCTCGAAAACTGGCAACAATCTTCTCAGGAAGCACCGACAATCAACAGAAAAGGAGGAGAGAATTGTGACAGCAATAATCTTTTTTTAATTAGGGAAAGCGACATCTGACGTCTGTATATTTTTGGTGTTTTAGCTGCAAAATAATGATCACTCCTCTGTTATTTCCGAACATTTTCTGTTACTTTCTTTGAAACGTTTTCCAATGATCTGATGATTTTTTTTCAAGAATGGTCCCTCCATGGAGAAAGATTAATAACAATTTATTAACAAATTTTTTTAACTCTTTCCAGGTGCTATATCTGCCATAAATTCCAAAATTGAGTATCAGCAAAATTTTCTTCCTAAACAGACATATTTCCTAACCTAAAATGAGACAGCAACATATTTCCTAACATACAAGGCAACAGGCAGTCTCAGAAATGACAGACAAAGCGGCAGCATACATCCTAATTGGAAGGCCTTAAATATGGGCTGTGGCAACTTTGAAGGATTGACCCAATTCAGACAGAGCCTTCTTTTCTCCTCCTCCATCAAAAAGAAGGCAAAAGGAGGTACTCAGCTTGCAGGGTGGGTACTTACATATAATATGGATTTGCATAAGAAATGATGTAATCAACATGTCACAAGCATGGGACAAAGAAAAACTCTGAGTCCCCAAAACAAATTGAACCTATGACCTCCCGCAGACCGGTCGGATGCTCTAACCACTGAGCTACGAAGGACTCATGGTGAGCTGGGTCATATACATTACAAGGTTCATGTATGACATGCATCCTACATACTGCAAGGATCAGCAATGTCGCAAGAAAGATGGTAAATTTAAGCTCAACGCAGAAAGTCATAGGTTCAATTCGGGGACTCAGATTTTTTCTTTGTTCCATGCTTGTGACATGTTGATCACATCATTTCTCATTTCTTCACCAAAGTTTAAAAAATTACCATCTTTCTTTATTTGTCATACATATATGTACTCAAAATTTGAAACTACGTGAGTCTGAGGAGAGAAAAACCAAACAAAAACAACAGAACTTCTGCATTACCTCATTTGTTTTAAGATATCTTCTGCTTTCTTCTCATCTTCAGTCAGAACTAGAAAACTTTCGTCAACCTTTCTTTCTCCAGCCTTGAGCTTTGATAACTTTCCTTTGCATGCACTTGACATTGAATAACAAACTTCATTGATCAGTTTTGACAATGACAACTTATCTTTCCATAAGAGCTCTGCAAGATCTGTATCCACTTCTGCCACAGACTCCTCACACGCTTTTGAAATTGTCTGGCACTCTCTTTTACATTTCCCAACATTCTCTTGCTCCAAAAGGCGTAACTCTCCATTCTTTTCTCTCAGATCTATTTTGGATATCCAGCTTCCTTCATCTTTTTCTGGATTGCAGGACTTTTCCACTAGATCAATAACTTTATCCTCCTCAAGCTGCAGAGCCAAAAGGAAAAGTTATTTCATTTTTCCCATTTTGAAAATATTTCTTTAATACAAGGACCCTGCCTCCAGCTATGTTGCAAGTGACTCCATTTAAGTTTGTAAACATGGACAAAGAAAAATAAAACACATAGAAAATATTACATTCAATATTATCACCTTGTCTGGTCTGTCTGGGGAGTGATTTTACTGATTTACAAGTTCTTGTCATCTGGCCTTAGTAGTTCAAAAGATGGAAAGTGCTATCCACCAGGCCCTGGTTGTTCAAACATTGGATAGCGCTACCCGCCAAATAAATGTCTATCCCAAGGATAGCGTAATTGATTTCCGTAATACTTATCCCCTGGATAGTGCTTTATCCAGTGGATAGCGCTATCCAATGTTTGAACAACCAGGGCCCAATAAATCACTATCCAGTGGATATAAAGTGAAAAGGAAACCAATAACATGGTGGATAGTGCTATCGGGCAACTGGAGGCAGAGCCAAAACTACTTGAATGCTCAGATGGGTGAATTTTTTTTTTGCCCTGTATTGGGTCTAGAATGACCAAACCAATGTATAATAGCCAAACAACACCATTCCAAAGAATTTCAAATCAACTGAAAATTACTGTTAATATCAGCATTATAACTGCCCTGGGTTCCAGAGAGTTCTTATTATGTTTAGTTTGTTCTTATCTAATTCATGATAGTTTGCAGCGAAGCTGCGATCGCCAGCAATTTTGTTTATGCAAAGTTTTCTAAGATTTAAGTTATCAATATTCGACCTTCTTGTCATTTCCACCATCAAGTGTAATGATTCTGTTAACTTTTCTTTCTTGTTTTCTTTCCTCTTCATTAAGGACCAGATAGCTTCTTTTCAATTAAAGCAAATTGTTGTGTTTTTGAAGTGTTCTGGGTGTGTTTACTTCATTGCGTGATTGCAAACAAGTTTGATCATTCAATTACAGCAGATTTGTTCAGAGGACTGCATGCAGTTGACGGTTAGAACGTTAATTAAAACATGAATTACAATAAAAAGAGTAAAGCAATTCTGTATCATGTAGACATTTCAAGACAATATTTCTTTGTTTGCCAGTTGAAAATCGTGTCTTACTTTTTGCATGAATTAAAGCAAAGGCTTAGTAGTGATGTCACTGGATGGCATTAATGGCCAGTCAATTCAGAGGTTACTGAAATTCAAGCTAGGGATATACCATCAAGGACTTCAAATGCTGACCCTGGCATTGAAGAAGGAAGGTCAATATAGCTGCTTCTTGTTTTAACTTAAGACTCCATGTGGAGAAGGAAAAATAAAATTCCAAGACAAAGCACCCAGCAGTGGTGGGGGGGGCAGGGGGTACTCCCTTATATAAGCTGCAGAGGTATGTGCCGACCCAAAGAGTATGGTTTTTTGCACCATTCTGGTCTGGAATCGGGTATGGTTTTCGAGGAAACTGCGGGAGTGTATGAACATATTAATCGTTTCCATTCCATGGCCAAATGAATAAGAAAGAAAGAGAAATATGCAAATTCAAATCACATTTTAATAAATCTTTTTTTCGTTGGCATCCTAATCTAAGTAATGATGACATAATTTCTTGGGGGGCAGGTCTGAAAAAGGGAATAGATTTTAGAGGCCAGGTCTGAAAATCAGTGTGGAAAATGGGATTTTGCAGGATTTGGAGAACCAGGCAGCACACTAGGCTTAGCCACAAGTTGCTCGGCAACTTTTCAGCAACTTTTGAGATTTTCCGCAACTTTTTAGAATTTTGGCAACTTTCAGAATTTTCGGCAACTTTGGGCTTTTTGAGGTTCTTTGAAGCGACTTTCTTCACGTTTTGAGCCACATTGGTCAGTTTTCGATAGACATTTATTCAATTTATTCTAAAATACAATAATTAGGGCCTAAGGCCCCCCCCCCCCATGGGTTGATTTTTGTGATGCCTTATCACGAGGTCAGCGGTATCACGTTGCACATTTTTCAAGATGGCGGACAATTACCATGTTTTGTTCATGTCATTCTGATAGACTATTTGTTGATCAAGTGAAATGGAAAGAACCTCTGATATTATCATTGGACTTTGACAAATAAAGTTTTGATAAGAAGCAATGTGCGAATTTTTAACCTTTAATACCCCAAAAAGGTACGAAAAGCAGAAGAATTTTGGCAACTTTTCGGCAACTTTTTGGAAATTCAGCAACTTTTCGGCAACTTTTTGAAAAAAATAGCAACTTTTTGGCAACTTTTAGACACTTTTATCGGCAACTTTTTTGGGATTCATCGGCAACTTGTGGCTAGGCCTACAGCACACCCCAACCAAGAATTCCAAGGAACACGCCCCAGGCCAGCACCCCACTCCCAGGGGAGGGGGTACTCTGGATTTCATGTGACAGGGATGATAGAATGGGGCAAAAACCAAAACCCCCCAAAAATCGCTAGACCAAACTTTAACACCAAAAAATCCCATCCCGAATATCCGAGCCATTAAAATTGCCAGAAAGCATTAAATGATATAACACCAAAAAAGGAAACATTAGTTTGAATACCCAAAATAATCCCTGCTTACGTCAAACTACCCCCGAAAAATTTTGCCAATATTTTCCTACCCATAAGCATCCTTAAATCGAAAATTTCAAACCCCGCAAATCCTTCGATCATCCCTGTCACTTAAAATCCGGAGTACCCTTTCCCCCCCCCCCCCGGGGGACACCACTACCCGTAACCTGAGGTTTAATTTAAATAACCGCCCCAAGTTTACAAGTCAAAATAACCTTTTTTCTCTGAAAGCATGAAGTCCTGGGAGATTTTAATACTTCGTGTCTGTCCAAATCTTGAGCTTTACCTAGTCGTGAAGTGCAAAAATGTTTTCTGAAAAATAAACCACACCTAGATTTTTGTATTTGTGTGGGCTTTTTAATACGGACGGCGGAGCCAGACTCGGCACTTCTGCATGGAGGCGTCTTCAAACATAGATCCGTAGCTCAAAATCTCTTATTTTTCGAGTAAGAAAATATTTTCTACGCCATCTCTATTTTTCTGCATAGAATATGAAAAAACAGCATCAACTACAAAGAAGCGCGTCAGATTTAGACTTACTAAGCTTACCTTTTTCGCTGCAGCACCTCGTCGCATTTCTTGCGTTTTTCCATATAAATATTTTACCGCCTTTTGACATGTTTCACATCTAATAAAAGGAAGGTCCTCTTTAATAGCATAGTATTTTTCTTTCTTTGGAAGTTGCCCGATTACTGTAGAAATAAATAACAATAGGCAGAAGTAAAAAATACAAAGTGTTTTTGCCGCCATCTTAGAACGGATTGAATGTGCGCTGAGGGGGAACTGGGGAAGAAGAGACCACGTGTCAGACTTAGAGAGCGGACTTGAATCAGCCAATCAGAGAAGTGAAGAAAACGTACCAAAACGTTCTGGCCGCCATATTGTTTCAGACTGCATTGCCTTGAGTGTTTCAGCAGTTTCTGCTTTGTTTGCTTCTCTAAACTGCAACGTAAGTTGAATTTGTGCAATTTTATAAAGAGCTGTACGCGTCATTAATTGGCAAAGTAGGAGAAATGTCTAATTTTCTTCTGCAAAATGCAGGAATCAGTGCGTTCTTCGAAGACGACGACGACTTCTTTGGAGAAGACACTGCAATGTGCAGCGAGGTGGACGACGACGACCTTCCCCTTACTAATTACCTTCTTAAATTCGATGTTGGCGAAGAAGAACCATGGGATTCTACAGAAGATTTGAGCGTGGGAGGAGAAAGCGTCGATGAACGAGACATTTTTGGGCTTGGTTGTGAGGTAGTAGACGATGACGGGGTGTCTTTTACTTTTGAGAGTGGACACTGGAATGAAGACGCTCCTGATAGAGCAGAATTGGTTGAAAAGGAAGTTTGTCGAGCTAAAAATAAAGGCAATCATGGAAAGGAAGAATCGGTTAAAAGTAGTGTTATTGTTGACTTAAATAACCAAAAGCAGACAACCACCTTGGATCCTAAGAACGTTGTCGAAGCTGCATGTGTAGTTCATTCCAAAGTAAAAGCAACAAATATTTCCTTCGCTGAAGACACTTTTGAACCCGGTTCCCCTAACCCAGAGGATTTGGAAACTGATGTGTTGGACCATGTTGGAGAAGTTTTTGGTTTGGAGAATGAAGTCTCTCCTGATAAAGTAGAATTTGAAGTGAGCCAAGCTAAGAAGAAAGGCAATGACTCAAGCATCCAAAAACAGAAAAAAACCTCAGATCCTAAGAACGTTATAAAAGCTGCATATACAGTTCATTCCAATGAAAAAGCAACAAATGTTTCTTTAGAGAGAAGTAAGAATGGGCCTCTGAAAACAACCATAAAGACTCAAGCAGAGAAAGCGAAAGAACAGCGTCAAAGGAAAAAGAAGTTTGTGCAAGAACTCCAGGATACCATTGAAGAACTAAAGCAAGAAAAGGCCGGCTTGCAACAAGTCAATACTCAACTGAATGACAAAATTGGAAGCTTACAGGAAGAAATCAGCTACTTGAAAGGAGTTATCGCAAATCAAAGTGAATTAGCCAAAATTTTGAGGACTGTTGCGAACATTCCAGGGATTTCAATCAACTGCAGCGTTTTAAAGAATGACCAAGGTGAAATGGGTAAAAATAACAAACGGAAATGTGTTCCTGCTGGTAAGAAGGGTGTAAATTTAAGTGATGAAAATACCAAAAAGAGGAGGATGGATATAGAGGTAAATAATGAGCTGGAGAATAATGCTGGAGTGTGTGTTCATGTTCAAAGTGGTAAAGTATCACTTGAGTTCTGTCCAGAATGCAGTAAGAAGGCAAAGAGCACACCACTATCCTGAGATGCATCAGAGGTCCAAAAGACTCCAGTAATCTTTATTAATAATTTATAGTAGTTGTTAAAAGTCTCCTGTTTAGTGGGTGACATTACAATGAAAAGACCAATGGTCACTACCAGCTCAGATCATCACAAAAATGTTACTATTTTGGTGATGTTTTCTGTGGCAAACAATGGTAGGTGGTAATGTATCATGACAAACGAAGCAGCTGTAACCAATCAAGACATCCAAAACACATCTTACCCAAAGTTTCATTGCCCAGAGTTATGCTGCATGAAATATAGTCTGAGGTGTTTACCATTCTGAAATGAATAATAGTAAGAGTGGAAAGCAATGACAGTATAGACCTTACGGCAACAGCTTCTTTTAATACTGTTTTGCAGCAATGTTACTTTGGGTCAGGTGACTTTTGGGTGACTTGACCTTCAAGCAAAGCAGTAAGTTGAAGACAGGAAGTTTTGTCACTAGTATTTTAATGATCTAATACCCCCTCTCTGACACTTCATGCAGTGTACCACTAACAAAGGGAGTAGATCCCTGAGTTTTATTTTGTTTGCAGGTTTTGATCATTGTTCATGGACTGTCAAAGTTAACATTACTCGGTTAGTATTGTCATAACTGATGGCAGATGTTATTAGTGATCAAACATTAATTGTTGGAGACCACTTTTTAGAATCTTCTTAAATTTTGCAACACAGTGTTACGTCAATTTTTGGCATCAAATCATTAACTCAGTAAATTTGTTAATTTTTACAAGATATCTTATTGAATTCTTGTTTCTGCATTAATTTGCAATGCATAACATATTTTGTATTTAAAACAGTAATGTTTTACCCATGTGTTCCAAAGATCCTCACATTGACTTATTAGTCTTTAAAAATAAGGTATTTTTTTAAAAAAAAAATCATATTTTAAGAAATCTAAATAGTTCTTTTTGTACTTTCAGTGTAATTTAGTATGGAGAAAGGAAGGAAAACATACAATAGTATTGAACATTGCTGCGTACAATATACATTTAATGTTGTTAGAAATCAACTTTCTTGCATTTCTAACTTTTCTTAAAACTTTTTTAACTAGTAACTGGATTGAATGCACTGTAATGGATGCTTGCCACTCCTTGCACCCTCTGGAGTCAAGTGTCTTTGGGGTTTAAGTGTAAGTAATGTTCCCTCAAAGGTTTTTGTAAGTATAGAATACAATGAGGGACACAGGTAATGGTTTGTCAGTAGGCATGTTTTTGTAATCCCAGTAGTTTCCTTTCGCTCAGCCTCCTAACTCAAACTGAAAAGGGGTTGAGAAAGACAAGATTGCTTTTCAATGAAGTTCAGATGGTGGTTGTTTGCAGTCAGCTGGCTGTAAACAGTGTGTTTAGCTAAAAAAAAGCATCATTTTACAACAACTGAGCGAGTTCCTCAAATGTTATTGGTCAAGTACTATGTTTTGTAAGAGTAAAGAGTAGGACATGATGTGATGGTATTGTAATTTGTTTTTCTCTTTCTTCATTGGAAATGGACATCAAAAACTGTCAATGTTACTGTAAAAAAAAAAAAAAAAAAACAAACAAATCAACAATTTTTCAGGTTCTGTACTCTTATTGACCATAGACATGACATCAAAATGATCTTTCGGTTTAATGTGCTTCCACTAGAGTTTTGAACATTTTGACAGTATTTTTATGGTCGAAATGAGTGTAGACCGTGGAAAATTGTTGTTGATTTGTTAATAGGATATTGAACTTAGTATAATTCCAGTCATAGCAATTGCTATTTGTGAAGTTTTTTTCTCTTGGAGTAAAAGGAGATTAATTTTGTCCAGTACTACAGGATAGCAGGGGTTTGTTTTGTATTCTGTGTATTAAAAATGTTGATGATAATGTTCAGTTCAATCATGTTGTCTAAAAATTAATGACAAGGTGTTTGTAAATCAGTTTTTAATGATGGTTCTAACAGCTGATATCATGGATTTACTTGGTAAGCAAAAAGGTTTACTGATGAGGTGATTATTTGAATCAAAATTTATTGTAGCTTTGTAGATGCATTTAGTGATCAGGGTTTGTCATCCAATAATGTTTTTTAGGATGGCTACAGGTAAGATTTAGAATTGGCCTCCACTGCTTTGAATTATTTGGTCTTATCACTTTCACTCCTGTAGTGGTTTAAGTATTAATTTCCTAAAATGAATGCAAAATTCCCTTTTGTAAAATACTGAAAAATGAAATAATAGTACTATGAAACATTAAGCGGTGAAACAGAGGTTTCATTTTGGCGGTAAGACCACAGAACTTTATCCACAGATTGAAAAGTACATGTAGAGTGACGAAATTATTACTATAGTCTTGGAGTGAAAGGGTCAGGCCAACAGTGACGGCTCAAAATAGTATTCAAAGAAACATCTCTTGTTTGAGTTGCTGGAATTCAGCAACATATATGGTCACTTTTAAAAATAATATTGTACAAGTTATTTTAAAGTTTCAACATGCAAAGCTGAGAACAGATACAATACTACACTTAGTCTTAGTCATTTGACGTAAGTGATATCTCTAAATAAAAGCACATACAGTACTCAAAAAGTGGCTGTTGTTTTGGTGTCTGGAAAGAACAGGAATCTTGTGTGTTTACTTTTGTCAATTTTTGCACCACAACTGGTCCTATTCAGGACTGGACTCACTCAGACGATTCATATTTTCCTTTATATAGCAGCATCCAATTCAACTTAAAGCTGTGGGCACTTAAAAAAGTCAGAGTAGCATTCCTCAATAAAAACAAATTGCAAAGACGCTAAGGTATTGGTATTTTCAATAATATTATTATTACCCAGGTTCTTTTAATTTGAGCATGAAATTACAAATTTGATAGAAATGCCCTGCTTTGCCAAAAAAATTAATGGTCATAGCAGAAAAATAATAGATAATTTTCAAGCCTTGTACATCACTTCTTTTTACCAACTGAGACAAACTTGAAAACAGTAGGCCACTGTTTAACTTCACTTTAATGCTACTGCATTTATCATGTCTTTTTCAGTTTTTCCTTTCCATTCTCTGTTTAGGTCATTTGACACTTCAATGACTGTATCTTTCCTGTTCCAAACAGAACTTTTGACCAAAACCATAAAATTGTGAAAATTCCACAACTTTTTACAGCACTTTTTCGGAGAATTTAGGTATTACTGCATGGCATGTGGGTAGGTTATTCTGGGCTTTGTCTATTTCATTTTGCAAGGGTTACTTCATCTGAGATGGACTTTGGACTTTTATCCCTTGTAGAGGTTGGATGGTGGGGGTGAGGTTTGAGGGGGATAGCAACTCTCTTGGGATTGTGTTGACTCCACCTCGCATGTTAAAATTCATCCCCCTGTTTTTGTTTGACTTAAAATAAAAGTAATCTGCCTTGATTAAAAACATCTCTATAAACTTCTGTCAAGGCTCTGTTAGGGTAAAATCGGACAAGCAACATGGCCTTGAAACAGTGACATAAGACATCAGGAATGGTGACAAATGGCACAAGGATGGGTTGAAATTTCAACAGCAATAGACATAAGTGCAATACAATAGAAAAATACCTAGAGCGACATGGCTTCGTCGGATCAATGTAGGATTGTGAGAAACTGCCCACCTACCCCTCCCCTAAGCTAACATTGACACTTCTCAGTTAAGGCAAAATGATGGCTTAGGGGAGGGGTAAGTGGGCAGTTTCCCAGAAACCTAAATTGACCCTCCTCCTCAATATGTGAAACGAGAGGTTTTGAAATTCAGACTGGGGACATTATAAGTAAACCTAAATTGACCCTCCTCCTCAATATGTGAAACGAGAGGTTTTGAAATTCAGACTGGGGACATTATAAGTAAACCTAAATTGACCCTCCTCCTCAATATGTGAAACGAGAGGTTTTGAAATTCAGACTGGGGACATTATAAGTAACACTCCACCCCCCAAGAAAGCCTCTTTTTTAGCCTTTTGGAGGCTTACGTGTTAATAGACAGTAAAGAGGTTGCCACAAAAAACCTTATGCTTCATTCTTTTATTTACACTTTCTTGAATAGAAAAAATAGTATATAAATACTAGAAACATTCTGCTGAACTGTTATTGAAAATTTACTGTTATTATATATAAAGTTAATCCTCTATAAACTGTAGCATGGTAAGAATCTAGAAACTAGAGATTTCAGAAGGGAAGTATAAAAAGCTATTCCTGTCTTTGAGAATGTCTGTTTGAGCATTTCCAGGGTTTTCTGACAGATCTTGATGTTAGTTGTCAAACTAAAGCTCAGTGCAGCTTAAACAACCTGTTTGTAAGATGCATATCATCCACATATCTGGAAGAAAAAAAGTATTTTTAAGTTTAATTCAAATATTGCATAATACTGAGCCAGCAATGGCATGCAATATGGGCTTGTGCAAAACAATAATACATTGAAACCCTGCCTTACGGCCACCTCATTATTAGGACAGTTTTTTTTTGCCACCTGGCAAAAACCGCCATACATTTTCTTGTAAAAAACCCTGGTTACTACAGCCACCCAGTTAATACAGCCAACATTGGTGACTATATTACCCGGGGGGGGTACTCCCTAAATTGGGCTATATAGGTATGTGCGGCCCCAAAGGGTAGGGTTTTTCAGCCGTTTTGGTCATAAATTGGGTATTGATTTTGGCTATTTTGCCGCCATTTTGGTCATAAATAGAGTAACGATTTTTGCACTGTAGTCTTAACTTTGCAGTATTATAACCTACCTAATAAAAGCAGATAAACATTGCCTTTAACATTGGTCTGAACTAGGGAAATAATTATAAGGCAGGTCTGAAACAGGGTATTGAGTTAAGGGTCAGGTCATAAATAGGGTATCAAATTTTTGGTTAGGTCATAAATAGGGTAGGGAAAATCGCAGATTTTGGTCATAAATAGGGTAAGGGTTTTGGGAAGCGGGCCGCACACCCTTACCCAATTTTTCTGCGAGTACCCCCCCCCCCCCCCCCCCCGGGCTGTATTAACAGAGTTCTACTGTATTATAATCGCATGGGAGAGATTTGCTTCAGTACCCATGACTATTTGTGAATAATAATTATTTCTGAGTTGAAAGTAGAAGACATTAAACAAGTTTAACTTCTGTTTGTCTGTGTTGAGTTTGCTGTCTGTGAATACTGGAAATGGCATGTGCTGCAGCTGTTCCAGCTTCTGCATTTCTAATGATTTGCAGAGTTTCAAAATGTCAATGAACTTAACCATTGCTGATAAATCTCTGTCACTTTCTTGTTCTTTCTTTCTTGCTCCACCAAAAAGAAGTGAAAAAAACATCATGTAACTTGCTGAATACATACGTTTCGCAACTTATGTGTTTGAAACTGATTTATTTATTACTTTCATTGGATTGTTCACACCTAGGAGTGTGTTGTAGACTTACCTTAGATGTCAGCTGTTTTTGCAGTGAAATGTTTGCCAGCCGCTGCACCTGCAATGTGGCCGTCAGTCATGCCTGGGATACTGTTCAGATATGTGAACAGAAGTGGCCGGCAACATTGTTCATCCCAGTCTTTACCCCCCTGGCCCCGGCATGCCTGCGAAGTTGACTCAAGTTCAACTATGCAGGCATGCCGGTGGTAGAGCTCTGCGATGGCTCTAGCTGCTGGTGAAGCATGTTCTCATTTGTCCGAGAAGTGTCCCCGGCAGTACCGGTGGCCATGTTGCAGATATATCGCCAGCATATGAGAACCAGGCTTTAGCTCCACAAAAATGAGAGCCCGAACTATTATTAGTTTTTAAAAAAGAATGACATCAGGGAGATTGCTTCTCAGATGCTCTTTCCTTGGTGTGTGAAAGGCGTCTGCTCCCCCGTGGCTGGCCAAAGAGATCCTGAATAATGATGCTACCTTACCCCACTCCCCCTGCTACTTGCCCGTACTTGGAAACTGGGTAAATGCATAAACAAGGCCTGTATTGTAACAAATCTATAACTAAGCAAATTCGGAAAAAAGGTCTTATATCTGGTCTTAACTAAACCATGTGTACTTTTACTAGACGACCGTTTTTACTAATAATGCAATAAAAAAACGATAAAGTAAACAAAACATTGTTCATAGGTTACACAACCTTGCCAACGCGCGTACATATCCGCTAATTATCAGGACTTCCACTCAAATACTGTGTTAACAAGTCAAACCAAGGCAATACTAAAGAGCTAAAAAGTCAGAAAATAGAACTTACCTCGTCATGGGACTGTTAATGTGAGGGAAATGCTTTTGACTTTTAGGATGAAATGGCGGCGGAAGCGCCATGCCTGTTCCCCATCTCGGGTAAATACTTCTGCTGGGAAAACCTTTAGAGGGAAGCATCTGCCTGAGAGTCGACCACTCCTCGCATCTTGTTGCTTGAGAAGAAGGGTACCACTTTTCCTCTTCCAAATGTCGTGAAAATGTTTTCAAAGAAGGTTGTGTTTCGCGTGCCCAGTGTTCAGGGACGGTGGTGGCGACTGGTGGATCGCAGATAAATTTAGACCTCTGTACCGGCGCATTACTTCTGAGATCCTGTGGATCGTGTCTTTTGTTCACCCACACTACATCGTTGTTATCTGGTCGTATTTTAGCGGTAGATTTGTAGCCAAAAAGCATCCCGCCAAGTGACTCCGCAGCCATGTCTGAAATTCCTTCGCGCAATAGGCTGTTGTAACTGTATGGTTGCTAAGTAACAGATTAGTCCCTTGTCACTAGCCTGCATGACAGGCGCTTTATGAGCCAAGCGGGGCGAACGCGATATTTCGCGCGGAGCGCGACACGAGCGCGAAGCGCGAGACGAGGGAAAGGGCTTTATGAGCCAAGCGGGGCGAACGTGCGTCAGTTCGTCTTCTCTTTGGGCTCAATCCAAAAGTGACCGACAAAATTTTTTTAGATGAGGCGGGGGAGCTTCCATCTCCACTAATTTCTTGAGTCAACCCTTTCCCGAGTAGATTTATAAATAGAACGGCTTGTTTCCCGCGAAAAGTGTCATATTCCGTGAGTCTCGTATGTCACCGTGAAAAAATAAAGTTGGATGAAGTCGAACTCAGAAGCCTGTTTTTCGACCGTTTTCCGTTTTTACTATACGTCCATTTTTACGATTTTACAGCCGCTGGGATCTGGGTATCATAAAACAAAAGTTAATGAATTACCCGACGACTGAGCATGAAGCGATGGGACAAAGGAAGCAAACTGAGGAAAGGTTATCTTTACGAGTGTTTTTTTTTTTGCCGTCACACATCCCACGTGTAAGCATGCACTTCGAAAAGAGTCGACGATTAAGCTTTCTGTGGACGATTTGGAACTTTTCGATGATCAGCGCCGAAAAAGTACCAGGATCATTTCATTTGATTTTTGTCATCACCGTGGAGTGCAACAAATTTGTGATCATTGAATTATCCAAAATCTTATCTGTTTAAAAGTAACGAGGATAACTAGAAGGCGGATTTTTGACATACCGTACCGCCGTATCTGTCATCAGTAAAATTAAAAAACGGCTCCTTAGCATTATAAGAAACTCTTGAGCTGCTTTTGAGTTTCCGTTAAAATCAGGTGTATGTAAGGAATTCATTTACTCGCGCGCAGTAGAATTAAACGATGATTTTTAAATGACTTTTTACTGATTTTGATAGATGTGCCTCTCAAACGCATTTGTTTGTCAGTTGTGTTGTCTCGGATAATATCTACCTGTTGCTGTCAAGACTTTTTGCTTCTGAAATTATTCAACTCTTGCTTACTGTTATTTGACCCTTTCGTTTTAATTCAAAGTCCTCGTTCCAGCGAAAACGCAGGCGCAAACGTTACTGAAATTTTAAACGTCGCCTCTCTTTCATTTTAACCAATCGACTTACAGAACGTTCGCGTACGTCACCATGTGACGTCATGGTATAGTATATAAGCACACGCCACACACGAGCGAGCTTCAGTTTGCACTGACTTTCACTGTGTATACTTGACTTACGTCACTGTAATTGAAAGGAAATTGCGCCTAAAATGGGTTGTAATCAGAGCAAAGTGAGATTTTCGCAAGTATTTAAGAGGAAGAGGGTAAGAGCAACTTAGCGGTTGATGAAGTTTTCGTAATAAATGAAAAAAATGCCAATTTTCTGCACCTTTCGTTGTGGTTTTCGTTGAAAACATACGGCGTCAGCCTTGCCATATAAGGGCACAAATTTGAAATTATTGTGACCAATCATAGAGAGTTATTTGAAGGCCCCATGTGGGGTTAACGTGACCATAAAAGGAAACAAATTTGAAAAATTCTGACCAATCATAGGACAGTGTTTGCAAGCCCACGTGGTTTCGGTTCAACCATAAAAGGAAACGAATTGGAATTGAAAGTGACCAATCACTGCGCGTTTCCTCCATATCTCGCGCGTGCGTAGAAAGATTGAGCCGTTACAGAACAGCGAGTGATCTTTGTTTACCTCGAAAGAAAAGTCAACTGAAGAAAAAGAACAAACAAACAAAAAACAAAGATGGTTTCAATTATGGCAATTGAAACCACGAAGTCTCCAATGTTTCTTTGAAATGTAGCGATTACTAGAAAAATTCAAACTATATCAGCATTATTTGACTGCAGTGTCAGGCAGCGCGCGCAGACAAATCGTTGCTTTTCAATTCATTGAAAGAATAGATGAGATCTTCTAATATCCAGAGTACATATATTGAAGATCACATTTAATAGAACAAATTTTATTTTCATTCAATTTCAAGTAATTACAAATAATTTACCCACCCTCAAATAATAGCGAGGGAACTAATCGAGGCCGGGGGGGGAGGGAGAGGGAAAATAAGGCATATTTTACATTTTTTTTATTTTTATTTTATATTTTACGGTTTGAGAAAAAAAAGACTAGACAACAACAACAACTAAATCTTAGATCAAATAAAGTAAATTCGAATCAAACTCACTTCAGAAATTTTCTAGGGTCTCAGTGTGGAAAACTGTCATCCCGGTTGGGAACTCCCCTATATAGGGGCGGGGATTCTCATTGCCTCGCTTAGGGGTGTAAATTTCGGATTTTGGTCTCACTTGGAGTGTTCTGGACAAAAACGCCAGTATATTTAGCCGTAAAAGTCTCTATCAGGGTTGCATGCGAAGAAATAGAAAAAATTATATATTTTCAATTCGTTTTACTTACTCGATACATGTAATCCCTGTTTAAAATGGTCTCTTTTAGGGGTCAAAAAAGGGTTAGGCCACGCCCTGATTGGAATTGAGGGGAGAGTTTAATTCGAAATTTCCGACGAGTATCCCTACCCCTTTCATATGGGAGTCGCCCTGGACCGTCAGCCGTCAAAGGTCCAAAATTTAACTGTTAACCGTCGACCGTCGAAAATACGGATTAATTTTAACTGCAAATCTCACTAATTCTGATCTTTACGTGGATTCTTGCTCCTGAAAAAATGTCTTAACTAGAAAAAAACAGCTCTTTCTAGAAATTTTGAATGTATTTGGAAATTATATTTTAGTGAAAGGCCAAGACAACCTCCAAAACGCAACAGTTCATATTAATTCGTAATTTACGTTTGGACTAAATTTCTACTTTAAAAAATGTAGCGTCAACCGCCTATGCTACCACTCCATCGAGACCCTCATAAGAGACTCCTTACTTATCTGTTAATAATTTTCTTTGCTAGGCAACCGAGAGAACAACTTGGTACGTTGACCTTGGTGCGTTAGAATGCAGCCCTCCTCTTATGCAGCATACGTCACAGAAACCAGCCCCAGCCTCAAACATCCATTATGAGGACTTTTCTATTCTGTCTTTTATGACAAGAAAAGATCATTACGAGTGGGTGGAGATGTATGCTAAAGAACAATTGTTTGAATGTGTGGAATCTTGCTTAAACTATAAAGGATTTCATGAATATGGATTCCACTTATTATCACTTACTCCAAGGCCCTTGTTGGAGATCAGAACTTACGATAATAGATCCATTCATTCCCTTCCTTGGGGGAACTCCACGGCCTTGGAGTACTTTCTAAGGTAGGTACAACGGAGACGGCTTCGGGTTCATTGTAAGTAACCTGCGAGCAAGCTCACCAATTATGGCGAGCGAGCCGCCAGAGCCTGCCCCTCGAGCTCTCGTCTCCTTTCGAGCGCAGCTCTCTCTTGAATTCTCGCGAATCCCCCAAACGGAAAGCTTTCTCGCAGGCTGATGGTAAATTGCCATCGATCTTTTCCTCGGTTGGAATCCAAGACAGTCTTGGATTCTGGATTCCACGCCATGGATTCCGGATTCCAAATACTGGATTTCGGAGTCTTTGTAAGTGGAATTTAGATTCCGGATTCCAATCGTTGGCGGGATTCCGTGAGCTGTATTCCGGATCCCAAAGCCCAGGATTCCCGATTCCACAAGCAAAAATGTCCCTTACATGAAGCGCAATTAGGAAAAAATATTTATTGCCCAAATAAGGTAACCCGATGCTCGAATTCCGGAATCCGCAAAAAAATTGCTTGTGCAATCCGGATTCCTTGGCTTCGGAATCAGGGAATACCCGGATGCTGATCAAGGATTCCAGAATACAAGTTCCACTGACAATGAATCCGGAATCCCGTAGTACCTAGAATCCGGAATCCACCACGTTTTAATGCCCTTATATTTGCAAAGTTTAACAAAGTTGAGCCTCTGGATACTAATTCTTAGTATTTAAATGTTCTCAACTGATTTTGTAAAAATGAAAGTTCTGATGGGCTCTCCAGCTCTATAAGTTTTGCGAACTTTATTTCCACTCTGATAACTTGCAAAAACAGCGGGGAGAGACGGTTCCACACTAACTCTCCCCTTGAATATTCCGTCCTGATAGCCCCCCTCCCCCTCCCCCCACTGTATTATACCGGGCCTCCGAGGTTGGAAGTGCGCAGAAGATATTGTGCATCAGAAAGAAAAAGCGGGTGTTCGGTAGCTTAGAATGCTGAGAAAACAATGGGGTGTTCTATCTATGTTGAAAATTTGAAAAAACAAAACAAACAAAAAAAACGCTCGCTAGAGTTCTCAACAGTTAAATTGGCCTTTGTATAGAACGAACGTTGAAAGAAACATGGCGTTATCTGTAATAAATTACGCTAAATAGGTCTCTAAGGAGGAAAAACTTTATAGTAAGGATATTTAAAGGCGAATTAGCCTGTTCTTTTCTTATTCATTCACAGAACTATTCCAGAAGCAATTGTGGCAAAGGTGGGGAATGATCCCTTTGTTCTTGTTATCGACGATCTCGATAACGAGTCAGGCTACAGTAAAATGTGTGTTAGTCTGATTGAGAAGACCTGCCAGACGCTGCAAATGAGGTAAAATAATAAAAAAAATTGTTATTCTTTCCTGGTCCCCAGGGTCGTCTTGTGTTCCAGTATGGCGACTGTAAGGGAAACCCAGCCTCGTTCCCAGTCGTCCTCGGCGATTTCGGATGTGACGTCACCAGTTAAGCTTGTAGGAAAAATTCGCTCTCGGTTCCAAGCCTCTTATAACTCGGATAGCGCGAACTGACCTGGTTACGAGGCTGGGGGAGACCCTCTTCTCTTCTGCCGCCACCTTTTTGGAAAACGAAAAGACCCTGGCCTGGGGACGAGGTTGGCACTTGTGATTCTATCGTGAGTTGGACTCCATGTAAGGAGTGTCCAAAAGCAACTGAGTTAAAAAGGCAACTTTTCGTTCCTCTTGTTGTCTGTTGTTTTTACTTCTTTATTTACTCCCTCTTTTCTCATTCATCCTATTTCTACTAAGTCTTTTCAGAAAGGTAAGTGATAGAGCGGTTTTCACTTGACTGTCGAAAGGGATTGGTTTTGGTTTTGGTTTTGGTTTTACTATGCCCTTTGGTTGGCTAGTGTATTTACTTTGGTTTTGGTTTTACGACAGTCAAGTGAAAACCGCTCTATACATAAATCACAGGGATTCTTTCTAGCAACCGGACGGAGAATACTCGAAATTGTTTTCTCCGTGTTATTGAAAAAGGTGCCCGTAATTATCATCATCATCATTATCATCTTCATCTTCATCATTTTCGTCATCATTATTTTGGGAAAAATTGCGATCATTAACATACTGATTTTGATTCTTCAGTCTTAGTTTGGAAATACCTATGCTCTTCAAAAGATTGTAAATAAATGAATCACTTTGGATCGAATCTATCTTCTTTTGATGTCATTCACTGACTGCCATCTTAATTTTCACAGATTTGAGGGGAGGTTGAAGAGAGTTTGTATCAACAGACCATACGGTCTGTTAGCCTATGACCTCGCGATCAGAAAGCGGTTCAACCTCCCGTTTGCCAGGTAAGACATCTAATGAGGTATTGCTAATATAGCAATTATATTGGGTGGTCGGAATCTTAGCCCTGTCTCGTTACCGGCGCAATGGTCTTCCCTTGTGTCTTTGCGTTTTTGAAGCTTTCCCATGATCCTTGCGCCGCGACTACCGTCGAAAATCCCAAGAAGAGTCTGGGTACGAGGTAGTGCTTAACATACATTTGCAAATAGTAAGGGAAACGTTTAGTCAGCTTTGATCAACCTCGTGCTCAGGGATTCGCATTTAGATAAGGCGGAAACCCTGGGAACGAGACTGATTGTTGATTGCCGTCAAATTACCAAAGGTCCTGGCCCAGTTGTTCAAAAGGCAAACCATTTAATTATCGAAATCTCTTTCCAGCAGATAGAGCAGTTGATTTCCCTTATACGTATTCAATATATAGCAATTTATCCGGTGGCTTGCGCAATCCAACGTTTGAACAACCAGTGCCAGGAATTGAACAATCCTCAACCTCGTCTCCAGGGCTTTTCCCGAAAGCCCTGGGGACGAGGTTGGAACAATCCGCTCCTCCTGTAGTATAATCTCGTACCCAGATCTCCCACAAGACAGAGTGAGATCTGGGTACGAAATTATCTGTAGCAAGGGACCTACGCAGATCTAACCTCTCACATGTCTTCCACTGTCACCTGTCATAAGACATTCTGATCGATTTTAATGAACGTTTTCTTTTTCAGCTGTGAAATTGAGAATAAGCTAATCGTAGTTGATCGATTCTCTGTGGGAAAGCTGGCAAGAGCTACAGGTTAGTTTATATTGAGGGAGGCGTTCTTTCGAGTATATACGGTTTGGATAGAATTTGCCGATTTTATTTCATTTGTGGTCAATTTGTATTCCTTTTGAGTGCAATATTACATTTGTGGCTTCAACCCCCCTTGCTTACGCGCAACAATGACAACTTATCCGTCTTTTTTAAGACGGTTATCTTAGAATTGGTTTTTTGTTGGTCTTGCAGGTTTTCCAGGAAGACTTATTCCAGAAGATGAACTTAAAACCAGAGTTGCGTGTCTCTGAAGCTACTCTAGGAAAAGATTTACAATGACAATTTAAGCTCTAGAAATTAATTCGTATTTTATCAAAATAGTCTTCCTGCGATTAAGCTGGTTTCAGTTATCTTGAATATTGTAGTATTGTTATTATTATTATTTTAAACATAAATGACGCTGTTGTATATTCTTTACACATATCTGATGTAGCGTCATTTATTATAATTGTCTTCTGTTTCAAAGATAACAAGATGGCAGATAAAATTGTTTCTTAAGTTCTAAGCAATGTCAACTGAAGTTACGTTTCGACACTATAACATGCTGTTCTCGATATGCAACAAAATTGCTTAACTATTATATTCTTTCTCTACACAAAATACTGATAAACGTTTACCTATAACTATTACCAATGCAAAACACGGTTCTTTCAATAAACATGCTAGGGATTGTTTCTACTGCAAATTAACATTGCAATCAGTAATCGTAGGAAATAATACTGTTATTTAGCACAGCCAAAGCTTTAAATATAGACTTAGTATTAATAAATAGTAGAAAAATGTATTTGAAAACAGTGCAATCCAATGCAACGAAAAAACTTTAAGATGTGAGGAGTACTAACTGCTTTCATTAGTTTGAGAAATTTGTTGTTTTGCTGACAATTTATACTCGATAAAGTGTCATTTTGGATTTTTTGGATCAGACAATAATATAACATCGTTGCTAAGGGTTGCACTAATTTTGTTATACATAATGTTAAACAAGAAATGCTTACAATAAATATGTGAACATTTAAGTTTCATGCCTCTTGCGAGTGATTTTGTTTAATTCTTATTTTGTTCGGTTTCTTCCTTCTCATTCCTCTTCCAGCTGAATATTTTAAACTGTTTCAGGAAATACAATTTCCCGTGTTGCCTTGCCTGTGTAGCTAGCGTTTCCAAATCGGCGATCTCGCGTGGAAATGCTTGCTAAGCAGGCTCCCCCGCGCGTCCCCCGCTCCACCTCCCTATACTTAGCTAACGTTTCTCACCTCGAAGGAGCCTATTCTGAGGTTTAATTAAGGAATTACAGAAACAGCAAGTTGTAAAGTCAGGTTTTGCTCCCATTTTTCGTTTCCCCCGAATACTTATGAGCATAACCCAACAACGAGATCACTCGCTTTCAGTAACAAAAGTATAATTATACGAGGACGAAACTGGACTGACAGTTTTTCTCTCGTACACTCAAAGTAAATAGAAAACCTGGGAAACTTTATTATACTTTTTTACTTGAAAATTAACACGATTACTTTAAAGGGGAACTCCGGGAGAAAAATGACCTTTTTCTTAATGATTTGCCTACATTTGCTGTTTCAATTTTTGACTACTAAGTTAAGTGATTGTTCGCTAGAACGAAGATATTTCCCGCTAAAGCGGACTGAAAAATGCAAATAGCATTCCGCCATCTTGAAAATTGTTTGCCTGCTCAGAAATGGGTCAGCGTTTTCATTTATGACGTCAGAACGTCAAGCGTAATGCGATATTTACTCGGCTTCCAGTTGTGTACAACATTTTTATTTTGCATCGTCTGCTTTGGGAGCTTTTCTTACCTTTATCACTCTTATAATGTCGAATTCTGGGTCAGAATCCGAGTTCTCCGACGAAGAACAAGGAGCTCAAACGTTTTCTATCCAGCCGTATCAGTTTGAACCGCGGGTAAACACGGATGAGAGGGATATCAACGCTGAAAGTCTTTCAGGCGACGAGTCCATGGAAGGCAGCGAAGAATTGAATCCAAGACTGGAAAATTCCGCCTGGTATGTTCTGTGCTGTTTGCTTCATTGTAATTCTTTTACCGACGTGCGAAATAAACTGTTGTTTGGCCCAGATGTCGTGTTCGTATTTGTTCCTTTTTTGTTTGTTTTTTTTCGTTTTGAGAGTCTTGAGTACGTGAACATTTCATTATCGAGTGGCCGACAAATTGCTTAGTGTTCCTAGTTTTCAATGTCTTGCGAATTAGGTGCTGTGAACGTGAAAGCTGTTAAAAACCTAGCATAAATTCCCTCCTCCCCCCGCAGCTGGAGTTTTCAAGTAGAAGGGAAGGATTTTGAACAATTTTCTGGGCGCTTCGCTTTCTTTTATGTAAGCTAACACTAGCACGGGTGCAAACAAAAAGAATTGTATTTTTGTAAATGTTGATCTTCACTACACATAGGTTCTTTAAGTCAACAGGCGGCCGTTGGTCCCGCCTAACCTATGTCAGGAGAGAATTTTATTTACATGTTTAACTATCTAAATTTGCCAGTGTCCTCACTTTCTTTACTAGCTTGTATAAACAGTTTTCTTCAACTCAAACAAAATTAATGTGCTTCAACATATTTTATCTACATATCACAAAAAAAGTTAGTAACATCTAAATGTTACGAAACCTTACATTGTTGTCTTAAATCAGCTCTCAGTTGCTGGTGTTTATCCAGCTTCTTAACCTGTACCTCATGTTAAATGTAGATCAATTCAGTTTTTGTTTCCCATCTATGATTTAGGTGCTCATGTGATAATTGCCAGATTATGGGGAGAGCAGAGGCATGCATATGCTGCCAAGAAATAGAGCAGGTTAAAAATAAGCTTAATGAAGCAGTTACTAGTGGTGAATGTGAGGAAGAGCCAACATGCATCACGCAGCATCCAGGGTTCCATCCAGTGTGTATAAATAGATGGGTCCTGCAGACTGCATGGTATCAATATAAGCAACAATACAAAGAATCTTTTAATGGTCCTGAAGACAAACTCTACAGGCACATAGCATACAGACAATTGGCCCGATGGTGCTGGGGAATCCTGGGCAAGGAAATTAGGGTTGTGCTTCCTTCATGTGCTGTAATGTGTATTAGGAACTTCTATCCTCCACCTGGGCCTGAGGAGGAGTTTGTCTTTACAGGTTTTAAATATGCAGACGAGTGACATGACTTAAAACTGACATCAGGCTGCCAGTGTAAATGAGAAACTGTAAGCCAATTATGATGCATAATATACAGCTATAAAGAGGATATTACAAATAATTTGCTTACATTTTGTGAGCTGAATTTTTAAGCCTTTAGGTTTTGTATTCTCATTTTACACTATGATATGTTGAAAAGTCCTATACACATGCATCCATGTACATATGTCTAAGTAGGTTATGAAAATGCAAATCTCCTTGAGAACATCAAAAACATGGTGTGAATAAGGAAAACAAAACATGCTAGCTAAAAAGGTCTATTCCTCATTATTTGCAGTCAGAAAACCTCACAAGTGGTGAACTGTTCTTGTCATGTGGGTTTCAGTTTTCTACACGTAATTGGAATAAAAAGACATGGTGGTATTTGAGTTTCTTATTGTTAAGTTTGGAAAAAATTTCAGTGTTACTCTGATAGACTGTTACAAATAGGAAACCTCCAGGAAATGTGTCAAAGGCTCACTATTGTTAAGTCATCTATTAAATCTTGAACGATGTTGGCGTATTGCATCTGATTTACTAGGTGCTGGTTCTGAGGCAATGTTACTTGGTAGGTGTGGATGAAGTGGCTGTGCAGCTGCATTCCCCTGCTCAACACGACTGAGCACCTCTGAAAGTAGGTCTGATAAGAACTGATATGACTTCTTCTCATTAATTGGTTTGACAACCCATCTTTTATTTGCTTTTGGGAAGCAAAGCTTGTATCTTGCCTCACCTGCCCGTTCACCTGACTTTATCACAGCTTGACTACGGCCAGTGTTAGCATTGTTGTCTAGAGCGGCTAGCTGGGTCCTAGCGACCATGCCCTGGTAAGAATAATGCTCGCGTTTGGAGGCATACTTCAGCATCATTGAATGGTACACCTCAATTTTACCAGTGTGACAGAAGTCAGTTAGTTTAGCCAGATCTTTAAGAAGCTTTTTATTCAGTACCACTTCCTCTAAAGCTATGTGAGCTTGTGAGCCTGGCTTAAGCCAACAAATTTGCTTAGCTTCAGAGGAAGAGATACGTCGGTGGCAACACTGATGGAAGAGCGTATTGCCTGACCACTTGTGCTTGTTTGCTACATGATCTAAAACAGACTTCCACTTTTCACGCAGAAGCTGCACATTCCCATCGCAGGTTGCCGCGCACCACCAAAGGTGATTGGAAATGGATTGTATCCATGGGGCCAGTTCCTCACAACCCTTTTGTTTGGCTTTGTTTGTAAGTTTTTTGACCACCCACTTGGAGAGATGCCAAACATCATACTGGTGGTTGATGTGTGGGAAGTCCTTCTTCATGCTGCTGCTGATGGAAACATGGCGGTCTGTAGCAATCCTGTTAATCATGATCCCCTTTTCCTCCAAGTCTTGAAGGCAGCGAGAAAAGCCCTCTTTCTCCATGGCATTTGACGAGCTGACTTCTGAGACCTGGACAACATTGAATGCAACCACATCTCCAGAGTCCTCATCCATTAAAGTGTAGGTGCCATATTTGGCACTGTGGCCAGGGCTGTCACACCTGCCATCACCATCGAGATTTACAACTTCCTTGGAAGTCAGTCTGTCTACCTGCCGTTGACTCTCTGCTTCCCATGCCTCATTCACCACAGGGAACAGGTATTTACGCTGGGTGTCATAAAAGACACTTTCGCTGAAAAATTGCAGGTTAAAACATGATGCCAGACGACTTATGGCAGCAAAGTTATTACCTGTAAAAAGAATGGATGCTGCCAGTAATAAATTTCCTAGAGGTTTCCTTTTTACAACAGGTTGTGACTCCCATGTCATTTTACACCCACTCTGGCACACAAGCTCTACAGATAACATGCTTCCAACAGTTTTCCTCTTCTGTTCAATGACAACATCACCGCATTCCTGGCATCTTTTAAATAAATTATTTAGATTTGAATTAAAGACTACAAATTTTTTTTCATTGCTGGGATTTTCAGGGAACTCATCTTCTGATTCTTCATCATCATCATCATCATCTTCATCAGCATCGCCATAGTGTTTTCCTTTAGGGGGAAATTTCCAGTGGGGATCTAGGTCTTCATCATCAACTTCATCATCTGTGTCACTGACATGACCATCAACGTTGTCATCATCATTTTCCAGCCTTGGGTCTTCTTTGTGCAATTGAGCTAAAGGGGTGGTGCTAAAAAAGTTCTCATCATAAGTAGGAAACACTGAACTGGGACATGCTGGCAAAGAATAAGTGTGATCCTTCAAAACCTTCCATTGTACAGCATCTACATATGGTGGGACATACATGTAGGGCTCGTTTTGTATTGGGGTGAGGGTAACATTAGCTTTGCCCTTTTTTTGTTTGGAATCCTCAGTTTGAACTGCTACACTTCTTAAGGTAACAGGCTGACAGCAACACTGAATGCCAATGTCATGCACTCTTGGTTCTGAGGAGCCTGTTTCTTCATTATTTTCAAACTGGTCTTGATCTGAAGAGTCTTCCAAGACATCCTCTGAAGAAGAGCTTGACTCATTGTCACAGTCTGGGAAGGCAGCAGCTAAAAGTTCTTCCACAGCCTGATGGGATAAAGTTCAATACTTAACAGTATTTGCTACAAATATTTTTGGAATGTTCAATTGTCTGTTTTTATCGTAATGTCGAAATAATGAAGGTGAAATTACAGACTCGACATACAAAACTGAGGGCAAGGGTGAATTGAAGGATCTAACTTGAGGTAAGCACTAGGAAAAATGAGAGAAAAAAAACAGTTCTTATTAACATCTGTAACAGGCGGCGATTTTTAGTACACGTATCTGCTACGTGGCACAGTCGACTGGATAAAAGTCTCTTTTGATGTGAGGTGACATTCAATTTCCCATAAGGTCATACAAGTTTTGAATTTTTTTTACAAGCTTAGCTTTAGCAGCTTGATAGGATTGGAGTCCTAAAAATTTAAACCTATTCACTCTGGTTTAGGTGTACAAACTCTCTTTTTACTTGCAAATGCCGTTGAATTAATTCTGCCTTATAGTGTTTTATACCAAACTTGTCAGTTTCTCACTGAGTTCTAGATATGCTAGAGGCAAAACAGGAGCGTGAACTCTCAGAGGTCATCTAATTCGAACTGGACTGCAATCTCGTAGCGTCCGCCAAGCAGGCAAATCGAACAAGACAAGATTTTTGCAAAATAAAACAGGATGATAAAAATTTGCATGAGTGACAGTACTAACCTGTTTATGGTTTTGTTTCTGAAGGCGACTTTCAGATGACAATCGCGCTTTTTTGGGTTCCGGACCATATTTAAACAGAGACGGTATAGCGTCATCCCTTAAATGTTTTCGAACCTTTTCGCCCATTAGTTGTGCACGGAAATCGATCTCAAAACAGCTGGGCAAGAAGTGTTCGCTGCAAACATGGCTGTTTTCCAGGGGTGGCATATCAACACGCCTTACTCGGTCGAGCCATGCCTTCGTTCTATGGTCTTGCGGGAACTTGTGGTAACTCACGGCTTCTCCCGTCTTTTCTGAGTAATTGTGGCAGTCAGGCACAACGCAGCTGACCATTTTCTCCTTTGCTTAATACAAACGGTCAAAAAAGGTTGAACTGGAAGCCACGGACACAATACAAAGGGACAAAATAGAAGGACGTTCTGCCCTCGTAGTTCTAATATACGAATCTCCCGCGAACCCTCCGCCAACCAACCGCGAACCATTGACGTTCTTACGTCACAGCGCACTGCTGACCATTGTAACGCGGCTCGTATTCTTCCCAAGATGGCGGAATACTAGGACGGCTTTTCGGCCAGCTTTTAAGTAAAAGATTTACTTAGCGGTAGATGTAAGGTAAGAAAGTTTATTAAAAACTGAAAGTTTAGATATAGGACTACTATTCTAAATAAGTTCGTTTTTATCCCGGAGTTCCCCTTTAATTGATTTCTCGATCGCAAAATTGTAAGACTTGTAACATTTGATAAGTAGTTTACGTCACTATGACATTTTCGTTACAACCCGTAATCGAATAACAACGGCTATCGCGTTTCCCGTTGGTAAATGCATGCACTACTCAATATTAAGAAAGGTTGTTCTCGTCGCCCTCGTGTAATCCAAGGTCTCTAATAACGCATGGGTGAATACGTGATCTACTGTCACTTCAAGGTCTATCAGATTCCCCTGCATCATTCAACTAATAAAAAAATTGATGAGAATTCTGAAAAAAGGTCCAATCATCACTTCCTGTGCTATTCAC
This sequence comes from Porites rus, assembly GCA_964035705.1. Taxonomy (NCBI): domain Eukaryota; kingdom Metazoa; phylum Cnidaria; class Anthozoa; order Scleractinia; family Poritidae; genus Porites; species Porites rus. Next base: position 23,940,628 of record OZ037998.1, on the reverse strand, counting down.
CTAATTTTAACGTAAGAAAACAGCCGACACTTCGTGGTGCAAACATTGGTTTTCCCGTGAAATAAGTTCGTGAAACGAGACTGATGATGTGTCACTACCAGATCTGCAGGATAGTACTTCTGATTGGTTGAAGCAAGCTTCCCTCGTGGCACGACCAATCAGAAGCACTATGCAGACGTGGGTATAGTGACCTGTCATCAGAATGGAATTTCATCTCAAACGTAATTTCGCGAGCAAACCAGCAGTGACGTCGCAGAATGTCGGCTGTTTTCTTAGGTTATAAATTCAGGTTTTGTTCCAATTTTTTTCCCCCGAATACTCAAGAGTAAAATTTAGCACAAGATGGTTTGTACCAGCGAACCAAATAGCGCATAGACAAGAGAGGATAAAGGGGACAGAGAAGGCATCACCCATACACACCCTATCCCATAGGAAATTCGTCTCGGGTTATTTTTAGAATCGGGATAAAGTTACCTCGCGCGCTGCGTGGATGTTTCGCGGAGGTTTCGTATGACTAAACGCCGTGCAAAACATGTCGGGCAAAAGGCAATGAAAGCGTGAAGAGATCGAGAGCATTCCTAAATAATGACGCGAAATGAGTCGGCACTCACCTGGGAAAAAGGAATCGCTGGACTCTTTGACAACCCTGAAATCAGTTTAACTCGAAGTTGTCGTAACTTCAGTGCTTTAACAAAATGAGAAATTTCGCCGGTCTATTGAAACCGGTCGTTTATACAATAAAGCAAGTAGGACTCCAATTGTTATTTTTGTTGAATAATAAAAGACTAATAAAAGAATAAATATCAAACCAGAAATTGGTCTCTTAGCTTCTCTTCAAACTGTAAATTATAAATGATACTGGGAGAATATTCAGTGTGTTAAGGATTTCCCTGCTGTACTGTTAGCTCTATACAAGAGAGGAAGGGAGATTCTTTTTTAATTTCCGTTTCGCTGACACAGCTTTAGCAGAAATCTCTCTGTAGTCGTTTTCGTCGACAAAACGAATAGCAATATCGCTTTCCGCGTCTTGCGCCATTTTGTTCTGCGCCAATTCGTCAGGGACGCGTGTTTGTGAGCGTGGGTCATCCACGCGGAACACATTCGCGCTATGTGATTGGCTGTTGTCTAATCCTCCTTGAGATCTGTGGTGTTAAAAATAACTCGAGACGAATTACCTATGGAATAGGGTGTGTATGGGGGATGCCTTCTCTGTCCCCTTTATCCTCTCTTGCGCATAGATAAATACGTGATTAACTGGCACTAAAACTCAGCATCATTCAAATTCACAAGAAAGGCGATAGACTATGAATTCATGTACGATTGTAAATTCTTCTAACATTTAATGATAATTCTGAAAATCGGAATAATCGTTACCCCCTGTCCTGACTTACCTATTGTCAAAACCTCCCGTTCAATTCTCCCACACCTCTAAAATGACAACTTTCCTTGCACTTTTCTACGCTTGAACAAGTGAAATCCCTTGGCTCACATTCATTATAGCTTTAACCTGACGAGTGTATCCCTTTCACGTCATACTTTGAAACGCGTCAACTTAGACATACATGTAAGTAGTTCATCGGAAGGTGAATGTGTATAAAAAACAGATTACTGTAGTTGTTTCTGTTCGCACACTGTTATAGCTCTACTAGTTTACCCCTTCCAAAAGTTTCATTTTCTCTAAAATTTTAGTGATAAAAGCTGTCCCGGGAAAAAGAGTCACCCTCCCAGCCTAGTCAACGTTATGGTGCGTTAGTTTATCAGTGAGAAAAAGCCATGGCCCCTTTGCCCTCGAAAGCAGTAGCACTACCCTGCGTAACAAGCGTTTTTGTGTGGTTTAGGATTTTTTGCGCGGCCCAAATTGAAAATCCCTTTTCTCGGTCTTTCTTTGCTCCGAAACCGCACGGAAAGCTTCTACACATACTAGAGTAGCACAGACTTTGTACACGGTGAATGTACTGATGAATCTCAGTACAATAGATCTCGTACACAGTGGATATACTGATGGAATTCCGTAGAACGTAGCATAGGCTTGCTACACTGTTATTACAAATTTACGACAAAAAACCGTAATGATTCGACTTAGCGCCCGGCCGAGTCGCGCTTATTTACTTTTGGTACATCAAGGGAAGGCGCTATAAACCAAGGTACAAAGAATGAAAGGCCCTTCGATGGCGATGTTTAAGGATCAGCAGATTTGTCATATTAAGAGCTTCTTTACTTCCTAGAGTAATTTAAAGCATGATGGATCTAAGACAAAAACAGTTTTTCTTCTCATAGTATTTATTACCAAGATATTACTGATACCAGCTGCGGTTAGCTGACTGAGTAAAAACTGTTCTTTTTCTTACTTCAAAACCGTAAATTACGAATCAATCAACATTACTTACAACATTATCTCTTGTTTACTGTCATTTATAAGTGTAGACTGAACAGCACAAAAAAGTTAATATATTCAAAAGTGTTAATGGGTGGGTCCTGAGGGCGGTTTTTTATGTTTTGCTCAAGTTAGGTGCCCGGTTTTCATCAGCTGTCTGAATTTGACTGATTTAACTGCCAGGATGAATGTTTCAGTTTTAATCGTCTACGCCGCAGATGAAAGAGCGAATTCACTTGTTTTGTCTGGAAAGAAAGACGACTCGAGTAAAGAAAATGTGCGGTTTTAAAAATATCTGGATTCGTGTGGACAGGGCCCAAACTTTGTTTTAGTCATCAGCCTATGTCAGCAGTTGCCTTTCCCTTTGTGTGTGACCGTTGGTATAACGCTGTTGCCGCTCGAGTTTTCGCGGGAAAAAGTGTCCTAAAATGCGTCTAAAAATAAACTGGTCCTTAAAAACTCCGTGACATAGGCCTGGTAATGGGAGTTGATCGCTCTGGGCTAAAGGCTCCTGATTTAAGTTAAAAGAAACCGCTACCCAGAGAAATTATATATATAGGAATTCTTTTTCTTAAAATTCAGTTTAATATCGGTCGGCACTAAAAAATCCAACTAGTTCCCACTCCCCATATAATGACCGACAAACGAGGCCATATTGATTTCTTCGATCGAGGTTACCTCTGATTCCAGCGCATGTTTGTTGAAGTGTGACTTCGATCTGCACGATCTATAGAATATTTATCTGTAGTTCATATTTGCTTTATGTTTTATAGACGTCTCTGTACTTTTGATATGTGGCTTCTAAACTTTGGCATTGTGTTTCTTGCTTTGTCATTCGATTATTCATTCGCAGAAAGGAGTTCGCTCAAGGAATTTCAAGGTAGGGTCGTGACTCTGATGGCTGGCAAACTAATAATTTTAGTTACATTGCCGATAAGTATGATAGTGCAAAGTGCTTATTATGACACGAAATAAGTGTTATGATTGCACCTCGATAATTATCCATATCAAATCTTTCGACCCTTCGGATTTTTCAAAATATCAAACAGGCAGGAATTTTGTTTTACGACAGTTTGACTTTTGTATAATTACTGAGTAATTACACGGCTTTTTTGACGCGTATGTGGAATAAAAATTCATGATCATGCGCGAGACAAGAAAAGAACAACTCAACTGGAATAAAAAGTACGCGCGGTCCATTTACAATGGTGAGAGCTTTCACTGTGAATTCTTGAAATTTGGTATTCTTTCAACGCTGTTTCAATATCTATCAGTCACGTTGTCGTTTCGAAAAAAAATGATACAGATGGCGACAAAGATCGATGCATAGATACCAAATATCTTCATCACTCATTATGATCTGCGAAAAAATGTATATTTGATTTGCAAGACAGCTTTTACGGGTGTTTATAATTTTCAAAGACTTCAGCATCGGTTTATCAGATTGCTAAATTATCCTAGCAATTTGCTTTTAACAAAAGAAGGGAATAAGAAAGAAAAAAGAATGAGTAGATAATTTTTTTTTTCACTTTCAATAGATTCAATTACCGTTAGCGATTACAATCAGACAAAAATTACAATTCATGAATAATGCAGAATAAGAAAAAACCGAACAATGGAGGAAAATTTACTCAGGTGAGACCTAGGCGATAACTGAGAAAAACAAATAACAGCCGATTTGACCTTTTTGCCTGATTTTTTGTGATGTGTGCGGAATAACGCAATTGTATTATGTGCTGCAAATGACATGCCTCTGGAATACTTCGTAGCTCATAAAGGATAACAAAAATTTACCGGTTTAAATGAGTCCAAAACCCTTTTTAGTTCGTTGTAATTTTTTTTTCATTTCAGCGGGAGGCCACAAACGCAAACTTAAGCTCAAGTAATTTATGCAGCTCATGTTTTGTAATCTGTAAGCTGACCTCAGCTCTCTTCGTTCATTGCAAAAATCATTTTAGACATTTTAAATAGCTCACCACCACCAAAAAGAAAAACAAACGAAAACAAAAGCGGCTTGTCATCAGATGGACCTGTATAGTTTAAGAGAATGGTCTCGAAAATAAGTGTATGATATTTTGCCATTGAAACCTTCCAGAAATCGTAGACGTTCAATACCGTACAATACAAGAAGTGCCCATACTTGACAACCTGTAAATCTCGAATCATCGGTCGATCCGACTGTCGTAAGAGCAGCGCCGAAAAAATCCGAAGATACTCCAAGACCTCTAAGTGCATGAGAACTGGCAATACAAACCACAGGCATCCCAAGCTCACTGTGAGAGCGCTTTTTAACTGGCAGTATATTGCGTAATGAAGTAGTTTACGGGTTCAAATGGAAACTTTTATCAAACAGTTTTATTTCGCCAAAAAAATCGCCTTATCAGAGCTTATTGCGGAGAAATGAAATGAAAGGAAATGAAATGAAATGAAACTACCTGTGCTGTGTGTTATGTTCCACTGTCGTCTTGAACAGATCTAGGGTGGTTTTGCGATCCTGCTTTAGTCTCAATTCTGAGGACCATTCCAAGGGGCACTCCCTATAATGGCTAATACCGGGAGGCTCTACTTTCAAGGAGAGCCTTTTGCAGGCTTCAGGAATGTTTGAGTAGAGGACAAGAGGGATGCCGTATCCAAAACTGAAAAATGCAGCGGGTTGCCTTGTGCTACATTGGGTGTTATCTAGCTTCACGTGAGAATTGAAAGAGGCCGATCAGAACGATTCTAATGGATAAGAATCCTCTTCTACCCTAAAGCGTGAGTTGGTCCTCCGAGCCACCTAAGTGCGTAGCCTATGGTCCTTCTAATGAAGGATAAGCCGCCGTACACACATAGCAGGGCATTCTTTAAACGACATATTTTTTTCACGCTGATTGGTGTGGATGACAGAGCCTTAAATCAATCTGGACAGCGATTTCAAAAAGATGCCGTTTCAGTCGTTTTGGTCAGCGGATTCACAGTTTCTTGTGGACGTGTTTAATTAATATGCAGTTTCAAAAATATCTGGCTTTTGCGGACGTGGCCTAAAACAGGATTGCAAATTAAACCAACCCAGATCGTTTCAAAGCGTCGTGACTGGAACAAAAAATACAGCACGGGTATTAAGTATGTTTCATTTCATTTCTTCACAACAAGCTAAAGATAATTTTTTTCGAAATAAAAATCGACCGCGATTCCTTGCGTTGGCAAATTTTATCACTTGTTTGCCCCCTGAGAAAAAACGCGTGACGCTTTTATCCCCTCAGCCACGTGCAAAAATGGTAGGAATCGTAAGGAAAAGCTGAAAAAAATGTATTCTTAGGGCTTGTTTACGTGGAGGTGGGGGACCCCAGGTAGGTGAGGTAACCCGCTTAGGTGGGGTAACCCACCTGTCCATATAATCTCTTATTTTAATCTGATCTCGTTTACATGATATGCGGGGTGACCATATGGACAGGCGGGTTACCACACTTAAGCGTGTTACCTCACTTACCCGGGATCCCCAACTTCATGTCAACAGGTCCTTAAGCTTCCAACGTTTGGTAGATCAAAATTCCGCACGCGCATAAAGATTTTCAAGGTAAAACAAAAACATCTCTATCTATTCCGTAGTATTAATTATTTTGAGTTTTTTATAATAATGTGGTTTCGATTCTTTTTAAACAGTTAAACTCGTATCTGGTTTCGCCCCGTACGCTGGTCAAGTCTTCGTTTATCACGCAGATACCTGGGGCATGGTTTGCTCAGACGGCTGGGACAAGAACGATGCTTTGGTTGTTTGCAAGGAGTTGGGCTTTCCTGGTGTTACCATGGTAGCAAATTATGGGTTTTTTGGTATCGAGAAAACCATAAGCATAGAGCACATGGGTTGTTATGGCAATGAAACAAAGTTGAGCGAATGTTCATATAATACAACTTCAGAGTGGTCGCCATGTAGAACTGGAAGGTACAAGGGTGCAGGCGTTATATGTGAACCAAGCAACATCACAGATCCTAAGGGTATTTCTGCGTTATCTCAGATCAACTCATTTATAGTACCTTAACATGTCATTAATGTCCTGTTCGCACCTCACTTCTTGTTTTAAACTGTTTTTAGGCAACAAAATTTTTTGTTACCTGCTGACAGCTCTTTGTCTGGTCGCTGATTTATTTCGCAAACATAAACAATTACTTTTAACAGTAGTTCCTTTAATTCATTTGACGTTTCTTGTTGCACGAAAACTTCTGCACGTCTCGGGTGCGAACAGGGTTTAAAAAGGAAAAATTGTGGTAACTAAATCTTCAAAGTTTTGGCGAATGCCAAACTCTATTTCTTGTCATGGTGCAAACAGCGCATAACTGAGAATCAGTTGGCATTTTGTGTTTTCTCTAGTCCCGCTTTTTGCCTTCCCACCCCTCCAACCCTTTTTCTCTGGGTCGCCCGTCACTCCAATCTAATTATATCCCAACAATTTTTTTTAGATGTTCCCCAAATCAGGCTAACCGGTCCCTCCCACAGAGAAGGATCAGGAAATGTTGAAGTATTTATAAACCGTCAGTGGGGAAGAATTTGTGACGATGCATGGGACTTGGAAGACGCCCGTGTAGTTTGTCGTGAGCTCGGGTTTCCGGATGCTGAATATGCTACATGCTGTGGCTGGTACTTTGGACAGGCGTCTGGACAACCGCTCATGGATACTGTGGAATGTACAGGAAATGAATCATCGCTGTTTCATTGTCGCCATATGGCAAGTAGTGAGGCATCGTGCAGTAGGAGGGATAGTGCTGGAGTCATATGCAAACTTAATAAGCCAAACGGTAAGACAATCGTTCATGTGGAGTGTGGGAAATTGGCGCCAAACGGAGGCAACGAAAAGAGTTTTGAAAGAAATATAATCAGTATCTGAAAAATTCGCCAGGTTTATTCTAGGAATACAGTGCGGCAAAAAAAGTAATTGATTTAAGAGTGAGTCCATGGGTGCACCAGGCAGGTGTGCTACATGCTATCTCTCCGATTTCAATGAAACTTGGCCAGTTTAAAGGGTCTACCCCAAAACTCAAAATGACAAACTGGTTCACAGTTTGGATCTTTATGGTGGGAGATAGCCCACCCAACTGGTTTAATTAGATTTTTTACCAATAAAAGTGCATTAATAACAGGCAAAAGTAGAAAGCTCTCAGGACAACTGCTTTTAGCCTTAGACTATGAAGGTTTGTATATATGTTGATACATCTTTGAACAATGCAAGGATGTAAGTTTCAGTCAACTTGATTGACAGCTTGTCAATCACCGGCCTTGAATATGGGACCACCTTTTTAGCCATTCAAATACTTGCTGATTTTGAGATCAAATATCTCTCCTTGCGGGAAAGCTATGACAATAATTTTGCTATTCCCTGTTTACCAACCCATTGGTCTATAACAAACATAAAAAACATTTCTGGGCTCTTCCTTTTTTGGGCGTCAGATGCCACTTGAAAACTGCCCCTAAACCAAGCTTATTTCAACTTCACCTGTCCAATAATTCAGCAATTAACGGCCGCTGAAGTTACTAAACTGACACTTTCCAGCCCGTTATACCAGGATAATAATTGAGGAGTTTAATGCATGCTTAAAACGTTCGAGATTTTGCGAGAAAATTAAAAATTTTACACTCATTAGTGATGTATGTCACCAAAATATCGAAGGCAAAATCGTAATGTTTGTGACGTCGTTTTGATTTTCTCGCAAAATCAGATATTATTCTTCATAGAAGTTCAACTATACATGAGTCCTTCATTCAACAAGTGTTATGGTCTCTACTGTGACAAGACCAAGCTGTTTTAATTTCCTGGGGAGGTTTTCAAGTCCACATGGTGCGCGGTTGTTGACAAGCTTTGAATCACGCCAGTATATATAGAACCAGTCACAAAACATCGTCAACTCGCACATTTAAAAACAACATTCAATGATGAGAAATTCTTGCTTATAGCGATAAAAAAATTACGCCTAAAACGTTCGTTAAGTTGAGGCTACAACCTCAGAAAAAGAATAGTGTTAGTTTTACTTACCGCCGTCGATCTACGAAGAAGTATTGTGTGCTGTGTGACCAGACAATATTTGTTTAGAATCCACTTCTTTGCCTCCCAAAGGCTTTCAGGAGGTCCTGCTCATCTCTATAACTATATTTATCTCCTCCTATCTTCATTCTTTTTTTACAAATACAAGTTTTTCGAAGATCTCTGTCACTCTCGATGAAGATTGTTTACGACCATGTATTACGTGACGAAAAGAAAGAGCCTGCAATGTTTTGATCAGCGAATTTCCCGCGCCTTCCCCGGCAATTTACATATATTCTAAACAATTTTCGGCTGTCTAAACAGGAAGAGAGAATGAATAAAAATAAACCGAAAAGAAATAGCTGCGTTGACCAGAAATCTGCTGAAATCAAGTTAACACCCTTCTCTGTTGGAAAACTACCCTTCCTGCACGCTTATTCTACTTGATAAGAACCTGGGAATTCGACCAATAGGAGTCCGAGAGGTTTTGAGACGAATAATTGGCAAGACCATATCCACCTTCTTAAAGGAGGAGATCAAGCTGGCAGCCGGTCCCCTGCAGGTTTGCGTTGGCCACAGTGCGGGTGCCGAGGCCACCGTATATATACACGCCATGGCTCAGATTTTTGATGATGATGGTACAGACCAGCGTTCTCGGCCCTGAAATGTCCATATCATCAACACGTACAGAAGTTCCTCGAGATTGTTCACCTGTGGAGGGGAAGAGATGTTATCCCAGGAAGGGACAACACAGGGTGACCCTCTAGTGCTAGGTGGTATGCGATCAACACATCCATCTTGATTCAGAGCCTAAGAGCGCGTATACCTGAAGTTAAGCAAGTCACAGTATGGCTGGCTGATGACTCGGCAGGAGGCGGCCCAACAGAACTGTTATACAACTGGTACAAGCTTTTTTTTGTCAAGAAGGAAAGAAATGTGGCTACCTAGTCAGTGGCTCCAAAAGATAGCTGATAGTAAAGCCCGGGTAGTAAAGACACAAGATCTAGCAGATGAGGCCGAATTGGTGTTTGGAGAGGGGGTCAGAATAACGGAAGGTCAACGACACCTAGGAGCAGTCATTGTATCCCAGGAGTACAAAGACCAATAATGTATTGGAAAAGTTCAGGGATGGAGGGAAAGCATCGAGTTGCTGGCTGAGATCGTAAAGAGTCAACCCCATGCCGCCTACGCAAAGGGCTACAAATCGAAATTTGCATATTTTATGCATAAAATTGATTCATTTAAAGACTAGGTGGAACCAACTGATGAAGCGATCAAAGGTTTTTTCCTTCCAGTTCATTTTGGTCAGACGGAACCGCTCCCTGATGAGTTGCAAGAACTATTCACAAGCGGGTCTGGGTATACCAGACCTGAAAGCTGAAGCCTCACAGCAATACGTTGCCTCAAAGTTAATAACATCACCGTGTAGCAGCTAGACTTTCTAAAGTCAACATTGCAGGCCAGAGACAAGGGTGCAAGGGTGGCTCAACTCCGTTGCCCTTGAAGAGCAGGACCTGTGGTGTAAGAAGAAGGGTTTTGTTTCACAAAGACAAGATGGCATCCAGAACCTTCTCAAATCTCTTCTCAGCAAAGTCTGCAAGGATGTCGAGGTAGAGCCCCACCTCCTACCGATGGACATTGACGTATTCAACCTAAGCTCCGCCGTCACAAGTCCTGAAGCTAGACTGGACATAAAGGCAGGAAGTTTCTGGTCACGAGGAGAAACATATTCTTCGATGTATGTTATGCATCTGAACTCAACGTGTAACCAGAACAAATCCAAAGAATCGATCTTCGTGGAGCAAAGAGAAGAAAAGGAAGTACCAACAAAGAGTTATGGTCGTGGAAATGGGATCTTTCCTCCCCCACCCCCCACCCCCCCCCCCCCTTGTGGTTTTTGGCACAAACGGAGGAATGGGGAAAAAATGCAAACTTTTTCTGAGCAACCTAGCGGACAAACTCTCCCGAAACAACGGCGAGTCGTATGCCAGTGCCATATCTTGGCTTGAAACATGCATATCTCTTGAAATTTTAAAATCTCCCCACACATGTTTACGAGGGTTCAGAACCCCTTTCCACAAGAATGCTAACTTTTTAGATGATTTTAGTCTTAATGCCAGGAATAAGGACATTTTAAAATTAGTTTTAGTATGTTTTTTTAGGGTAGTTTAAGTGGACAACATTTTTATTAGTTCGTTATAGTTTTTTTAGTAGACCGTGTATTTTATTTAGGATGTCTCTTTCAATGTTATGTGTTGTTTTTATCATTGTAATGACAGTAACCGCCTTTTTAAACAAATAATCGACAATAAATATCGTGGCTTTTAAACAGGAAGTAAACTCGGAATATTTAGTAATTAAGCAATAGAAAACGTTTTCCGTGTTTGCATAGCCTGATATAAACACGAGAGGGGTTGGGAGAATTCGAGACAAATATGCAAACCCGAGACGAAGTCGAGGGTTTGCATAACCGTCGAGAATTCTCCCAACGCCTCGAGTGTTTATATCAGGCTATGCAAACACAGGAAAAAAGTTTTCTATTGCTTTTATAAAATAACTTCCCCTAGAAAAAAACGCAAAACTCTTTGTATGGCACTGATTAAAAGAGAAATTCTTACCAGTCGCAAAATCTTGTCCACGAACTCTTGCACGCGTAATGAGTTCTTGTTTTGCAAAAAGATGCTTTGCAAAATACGGAGTTTTCTCGCTTAAAATGTCAGCTTAAGCGAAGAAAAATTGACTCACCTTCCTTTTAACGATTTTCCATGTTTCAGCCGACGAAGGAATGGGTAAATAAAGTAAACTTGTCGAGTTTTGAACACGAAAACTTTTTCAAATTTGGTGCTTGCGTGATTAGCGCGCGAAAAGCCAAACAACTTGACGCCACAACCATGTTTACATACTCCCATGCAAACACTGCTCTCGGCCAATCAGAGCGCGCGTACTATCTTAGTTATTTAATAACAACTGAGATCAGGTGATTCGGTGAGTGGAGGCGGGGGGGGGGGGGTGGTGTCTGTATACAGGCTATAGTGTTTCTCAGTTTTGGCCTTAAGGAGACAAAAACAAAAATGTAAATATTTGTTTTTTTAGTTATAGTTTGTGTTGTTTATTTTTATTCATTCTCTCTTCCAGTTTGGACAACCGAAAATTGTCTTAAAAGATTTATGTAAATTGCCGGGGAAGGCGCGGGGAATTTGCTGATCAAAATAGTGCGGGCTCTTTCTTTTTGTCACGTTATACTTGGTTGTAAATCATCTTGATTGAGAGTGACAGAGATCTTCGAACAACTTGTATTTGAAAAAAAAAATGAAGATAGGAGGAGATAAATATAGTTATAGAGACAAGCAGGACCCTCTAAAAGCCTTTGGAAGGCAAAGAAGTGGATTGTAAAGAAATATTGTCTGGTCACGCAGCATACATTATAGTTTGGCGTAGGTCAACGGCGGTTAGTAAAACTAACACTATTCTTCTTTGTAATACTATTCTTTTTCTGAGGTTGTAGCCTAACTTTCATGAACTTTTTAAGGGCGTAATTTCTTTATCGCTAGAGGGAAGAATTTCTCATCATTGAATGTTGTTTTTAGATGTACGAGTTGACGTTGCTTTTATGACTGGCATATACTGGCGTGATTCAAAGCTTGTCAACAACCGCGCACCATGTGGCCTTGAAATCTCCCTTAAAACAGCTTGGTCTTGTCACAGTAGAGACCATGACACTTGTTGAATGAAGGACTTCTGTATAGTTTAACTTCTAAGAAGAATAATCTCTGATTTTGTGAGAAAATCAAAACGAGGTCACAAACATAACGATTTTGCCTTCGATATTTTGGTGACATACATCACTAATCAGTGTGAAATCTTTGATTTTCTTGCAAAATCTCGAACGTTTTAAGCATGCATTAAACTCCTCAATTATTATTCTTGTATAACGGACTGGAAAGTGTCGGTTTAGCAACTTCAGCGGCCGTTAATTGCAGAATTATTTGACAGGTGAAGTTGAAATAAGCTTGGTTTAGGGGCAGTTTTCAAGTGGCATCTGACGCCCAAAATAGGAAGAGCCCAGAAATGTTTTTTATGTTTATTATAGACCAAAGAGTTGGTGAACAGGGAATACCAAAACTATTGTCATAGCTTTCTGGCAAGGAGAGATATTTGATCTAAAAAACAGCAAGTATTTGAATGGCTAAAAAGGTGGTCCCATATTCAAGGCCGGTGATTGACAAGCTGTCAATCAAATTGACTGAAACTTACATCCTTGCATTGGTCAAAGATGTATCAACATATATACAAACCTTCATAGTCAAAGGTTAAAAACAGTTGTCCTGAGAGCTTTCTACTTTTGCCTGTTATTAATGCACTTTTATTGGTAAAAAATCTAATTAAAGAAGTTGGGTGGGCTATCTCCCACCATAAAGATCCAAACTGTGAACCAGTTTGTCATTTTGAGTTTTGGGGTAGACCCTTTAAACTGGCTAAGTTTCATTGAAATCGGACAGATAGCATGTAGCACACCTGCCTGGTGCACCCATGGACTCACTCTTAAATGCAAAGATTAGTTTTTAAAATGACGGTGCCAGCCGAGCTGTCGCCGAGCACAGGCGAGTTTAGGCAACTACGGCGCAAGAAACTTGGAGAGGAATACAGTTTATATTTTGAAAACAATACCTCTGTATACCACTCACTGGTGCATTGCTTGACCCTTTTCTATAAATTACAACAGAGCATCAAATGGTAAAAATTAAGGTTTTCTGGAGGCCCTTAGAATTGTAACAGAGAACCATGGAAAATTCTCCACTGTTGTAGAGAGAGGGTAGACTGCAAAAAAGTGGGTTTTTTCTTCACAATTGGTTTTTTAAGGCCTTCGCATGAGATTTTCGCGCGAAGCGTGCAGCCTCTTGCCGTTGAGTCGAGAGTCTGTCCTCAGTCTTACACTTCGTTCTTACCCTCGCTCCAAGAGTTTTGTTTGACCACTCCCTCGTTCTTGACCTACACAAAAAAATCCAGGCTGTTCTACAGAGAGGGGTATGCCTTTTGCACTCGGTAGAGAGGAGAATGTATGATTTACATAGATTCTAAACCAATCATGCTATCGCAGAGTTAAGGCTCCGCTTTATTATTGTTCTACTTGGTCAATTTTGAGTGTAGGATGTGCATTACAACCCAGATAATATAATAAAAAGAGCTTGGTAAGGCTACAGTCACTGACACCAGACAGTCAGATCGTAAGCTAGCAGTTTAGCAATTGTTTGGGATTTTGAGGTGTTGCATTCTTGTTTTGTCTTCTCAGTTCGACTGGTGGGATCTCCGCTTGCGCATGCGGGTTTTGTCCAAATCCGCCAGTATGGTCGCTGGGGATCGTTCTGTGACTGGTCATGGGAGCTAACGCAAGGTCACGTGGTTTGCCGTGAATTAGGATATCGGCGGGCCCTGTACACAACTATTGGTGAATTATTTGGACAACAGTCCAGAGGGCCAATTTGGGTAGAGGAGGCAGTTTGTGATGGTAACGAGTCTTCAATCTTTAACTGTGATTTGAAGTACATCTGGGACTATGAAGATGTTATGGCATGCGATCACAGCCATAGTGCGGGAGTAATTTGTGAGTCAAACCACGATCCTAGATTGAACGGTAAGCTCATGGTAGGTTCTTTGTCTTTCATGAACTATTCAGTATTGGCGGCATGATAATATGTCGGTTATCAGGTGGGATTATTTAAGCAATAGACCACACTTTCTATGGGTTTACCGGCGTGATAACCCACGCGGGATGTTGGGAGAACACGAGAGAAGCTTGTAAATCACGAGCCGAAGGCGAGTGATTTACAAGCTTTTCGAGTGTTCTCCCAACATCTCAAGTGGGTTATCACGCCGGTAAACCCATAGAAAGTGTGGTCTATTGCTTTTATAAAATAACTTTTAGTAGAATGGAGTCTTTTAGGTAAAAAATATGGTTTTAGTGCCGTGATCAAGTCATGTCTTCTCTCTAAGGTCATCATAAGCCAATCATGACTCACAATTTAATGGCGCTGAACTTTCTCAAAACTCAGTTCAGTCAAACAACAAACAGCAGCACTTCAAAACACGAGTTTTTGCACTCATTAAATGATAAGTTATGAAAGCTGTTTTACAGGAAAAGTCAACCTTTATTCAAGCGAACGTACAATGAAAGAATACGTTCATGGTTTGTTTACTGCAGAAGAAGAAATTAATTGAACATCAGACTGTACGCAGCTGTATTTTGTTGAGTCGATCCGTAAGAATTTCGTGCCTACAGACAGAACTGGCAGCTATTGTAATGGAGCACTTCATTCACATTTTACAAGCCGCAGTGGTAAGATCTGTTTTCTGGACTTTGTTATGATCAAGAAATTCTGCGGTAACGACGTGGCTGCATTTGCGAAGTTGTCGCATGTAACTTTATATGCACGTACAGCGACCGATGGAAATATGTCAGTGGCGGAGAAAGGTTTCTTTGCCGTAGCCACATATTGGCGTTAATATTTGTCGATTTGTAAAGTCAGGTGGTTTGAGGTAGGTTATGGCATCGATATCACCGAATGATTTGTGCAAATATTGGAAAAAACCAGCCCGAAAGTCTAACATCTTTCATCATCGTCGGCAGCTTGTTTACAGGCAGCTTGTCTACAGCGGCCGATTTTGTACCATATCTTGATCAGATATCTCTTTTTGGAACAATTTCTTTCAATAAGGAATTTAATTTCGACATAAAATAAATCAAGAATGCTAAAACTATCCGTTTTGTTGCTGGTTGGCAAATGGTTAAGTTTTCCTGGAGACCTTGTACACCAGAAATTCACACAGTTGTTGTCTTTCTCTGCGATTTGGCATCGTCGTGAAATGTAAACTGCTTTCCAGCTTTGTGCTTTATCACTTCTAAAGCTATGGCAGTAATAAAATGTGGAAACCAACGCTTTTGATATTAAGAAGGGCTGGGTAAGTAGCTTGTTCTGTTTTTTAGCCTTTCTAAAATCATTGTTTGCAGATCAATAGCCGGTTTTGTTTATGGCTCGTGGTCCGGATGCCTTTTTCTATGGGTTTACCGGTATAATAAACCATAGGTTTTTGACCAATCAGATCACGCGTACTATCTCAGTTATTTTATAAATTATTATAATTCAAAGAGGACAGAGACCGCAAATTTTTGTTGCTCGAAATATCTAAAATAGTAACTGTTCATCCAGGATGCCTAAAATGTGTGCAATTCCACAATTGGTTTCGACTGCATTAAATCTTATACTAATTGCAGAACATTTTAGGAGAAGCCACCCACAATGTGAGCAATGTGACAAGGTGCATGCCAGTAGGAAAAAAATCCACGCCCTCTTATGTGTTTCACCTATTTCCCTCTCATCTTTTCTTATCATCTGAAGTTACTTCCTCACCTTGAGAATAAGCTTTTTTTCCTTCTAGGAACAGCCCTTCTAAGATTAAAAGGAAGCAATGTCACACACATGGGTCGCGTGGAAATAAAACGGCACGGTTTCTGGCACGCTGTGTGTAGCATTGGGTTTGATATACATGATGCTGACGTGGTTTGTCGACAGCTGGGATTCTCTGAAGCTGTGCTTGAAGTTGCGCATGGTCAGTTTGGTCTTGGTTCTGGACCCATGTGGTTAACTAGTATTCGTTGCCAGGGAAACGAGTCTTCGTTAGACGAATGCGTGAGAACTGGCTGGGAACTAGAGCCAAGTTGCAGAGACAAACATGGCTCCGGCGTAGTGTGCAGAACGCCAAATATAACAAGCGGTAAGAAACGCTCTCTCGCGATAGACTTAAGACGACTCGAATGGATTTTTCAGGGGCAAAACCTCCCGAGTTTGAGCATTAACTACGTCGCCATTTACAAAGATTAAGGAATGATCACAACAGCTGTATCGGATCATTAATTGGATATAATCAGTTTTGCTTGACATCGGAGATGTCATAGCAACTTAGTGATGTCATTTCCTATTTTACTTGCTGCCGTTTTTCTAGGCACTGGGCAGCTACTTTAAAAGCCAGCTTGAAAAATTAAAAGAAAGAAAGGAAAGCAAATGAAACCCGCTTTACGAACGCCCGCTTAATACGAACAGTTTTCTTTTCCGCTGAAGGCTTCTCTAAATTTAACTTGAAATCTTCAGTTGACAGCATGTCGATGTTACTAGGAATATAGCACATACACCGGACAGGATGAATAGCAAACGTCAATTTCAGACTATTTTGGCATCGAACGAGTTATTCACAGAACAAACGGTTTTGATTAAGTAATATATAGATGAACGATTATTGAGTTTTTCAGACGATTTAGTCCGTGGAATAAAGGCTTTGTGAAAAGTTAAAGATGTTTAATTTGACGATGCTGATGTCCTCTTTTATTTCTTAAGTATTTGTTCCAATAAAAGGGGCTTATAACAGGACCCACAAAAACGGACATCCTGTTAATTCGGACTTTTTCTGTGGCTCCTTGACATTGTAGGTATTAATGGGAGTTTGAATGTATCCATAAATACTGTTGAAGAGGTTTTATTTCATTTAAAAATTCACGCTATATGATTTTGTCCACGGTATCAATAGTTGCCGCCAGAATATACAGTTAAATAATAAGTACCCTGTGAAAGTACCAGAGAAGTGGTTTCATTTGACTGGTAACAACAAACAGTTTAATTTAGAGACTCAAAAGTTCTCATTACATTTCCCATTGTCCTAATTGGCTCGGGATAAGCCAGTGTGGTTATTGAAGTAAAAAAAACTAAGAACAAGGACCACTGGAGTAACATTAATATTAAGAACAAATCTGCTCGTACTTCGATTATTCAATCAAGGGCTATTAACGATCTCAGAGGAATGCAAAAGAAAATAGGTCAAAATTTCAATTATTTTTATCAAGTCTAGTTGCTATGTTAACAGCGGTGAAGTTAGAATTATTGGTGTGTTTTAATTTCTTTGGTAGATGGAAAAGTTCGACTACGTGGATCTAGCAGTTCTAACGCTGGAAGAATAGAAGTAAAGTTTGGAGGTGTATGGGGCCTTGTATCCGAGAGAGGCTGGGACATCAGGGATGGTCACGTGGTATGTCGGCAGCTTGGATACCTTAAGGCAGTGCGCGTGTATACGCATTCCAGGTGAAACTGAGAACATAAAACAACAACAGTCGACTCCCGATAACTCGAATCCTCGCTAACTCGAACCTCGCGCTGACTCGAACCAAACTCGATTTTCCCTGGATTTCTGTCATCCATTCACCGTAATTTTGCCCTCGGTAACTCGAACCCTCGATGACTCGAACTCCCGCTAACTCGAACTCCGGCTAACTCGAACCAGTTTTCGTTTCCCCTCAGGTCATTTTCTATATAATTTTACCCTCGATAATTAACTCGAACCATGTTTTGAGCCCTTGAACGTCGGGAAAAAAGCCGTCTACTGGCGTCCGAAACATTGAATTTTGGATTTCCTAATGACGTGTTGTAGGAGTATAGTTTACTAGTGGAGGCTGATGTTGATTTTTTTGTCACAGGCTAGCGTGAAGCAGCTGTTCTTCTCAAAACAGTAAAACGCATGCTCTATTTAGGCTATGTTTTGTTACGTTACGTTCTGATTTATAATCTAGAAGTATCTTTTAATTTTCACTTAACATTTCTACAATTAAATGTGATTCAAATGTTCCCTGTGCAGTAAAAACTGTTTTTTACCTTACTCTCGGCTATTTTCTTCGAACTCCCGATAAGTCGAACCTTTTTTCGATTTCCCTTGAAGGTTCAAGTTATCTGGAGTCGACTGTAATAAAAACTTAATCTATTTTTAAAACATGGTTAAGAAACGCGGTTTAATAAATCGATTTATTATGTAGCTAAATCGTGCTTCGGCAAGATGAAGGGAATCCTGTGTTCTGACTGGCTAATAACCAAGCGGTCATGCAAGATGGGCCCATGTTGCCCCGCCTGGAATGGTTCCGCAAGGACAAGTTTGCTTTTTGGCCATGAATAAATCTTTTATTGGCTAAGCTCGATCGGTCAAGATGGATTTTTAGCAAAGTTCTTTTTTGGATTTTTATGGACCGGGACATTTTCGAGGTCAATGAGAACCCTGGCTGTTAATCGTTGTAAGATGGAAGAGTTTCTTTACTACATAATTATCGGGATTTCAGAAACAAAACATGAAATTAAATAACAACATCTTGATGGTTACTTTAGGTACGGTTCGGTGAATCTGAATATATGGCTGAGTGATCTGCAGTGCAGCGGAGAAGAAGAACGTCTGTTGGATTGCCCTAGAGAGTTGAACTACGACCTCTACACATTTGCAATGCTTAACGCTGGAGTTGAATGTACAAACGACACCAATTATACTAGTGGTAAGTCCTTATCAAATGTTAAAAACGCAGTAGTATTTCATTCAGAAAAACTCCAACGCCTTTTCTTTTCTGTTTCTATTTAAGTCGTATGCGAAAATCGAGCTAGATGAAAAAACATACGAAGAAACAACGTGAACTAAATGTACCGTCGTTCAAAACACAATTTTAAGGATGGGAAATCTAGGAAAAGTGTACACGCAATTGCTTCGACCAAAAAATTACTTCTTTATCTGTATGTGAAACGTCCAAGCCATTATTAATCTAACAAGGAAATGGCTGAGTTCCTAAGCGTTCTCTCTGGTCTCTTTGACCGTGTGAAACCACCGTCGCGAAGTCTGGTGCGGAGTTCAGGCTCGTTCATTTCGGTTACGCCTCCGCAAAAATAGTTTCCAGCTCTAACCGAGCAGGACGGCCTAGGAACTAGGCTGGGCTGTTCCGATGAATGTTTGATTTGTCAAATGCCCCTTTAGCAAGGAGAGCACCAGAGGTCTTATTTTAGGTGACTGATTTTCAACAGAAGTGGAAGCTCGCTTGGTCGGTATGGAAACGCCCAACGCAGGTCACGTGCAGGTCAAGTATAATGGTACGTGGGGGACGATTTGTGCATGGCAAGGTCTGCCGTATCAAACAGCGAAAGTTATATGCAGGCAACTTGGTCACAGACCCCCAATAAAGAACGTCTTCGGGAATAAAGAATGTACGGCAACTAATCGCGGAGCTGTAAGAGTGTGGCTGTCCAGCCTGAACTGTCAGGGATTTGAAAATTCTGTCGATGAGTGTCCTCACAGAGGCTGGGGAAGACTAGACTCGGAGTATTGTCGAGGATGTACGCCTCGTCATTGCAGTATATGTTTGATTTGTCAGCCACAAGACACAAATATTACAGGTATAAAGAAAAATAATGTAATCTAGCTAAACAACAAGCATGTCGCTGACAACTGAGCGATATTCTTCCTAACAATCATTTTCTGCTTCATATTGAAAACCAAAGTTAAAACTTCCTATTTTTGACGTCAACAGTTTCTGACCTTGCAAAAAAAAATTTCAAAGCAGAAGTTATTTCATGCTGTGGTGAATGTAATGTACCTTAGTTCGAAGATTAGGTTAATTGAAAACGTATTGAACTCGGTGCATGTGCTGTTCCTTAAAATTTGTTTTATGGATAGTTATGATCGTGATAGTTCAAATAGTTTTTGTTTGTTATTGATATTTACACCAAGAAAGTTTTGTTTTCACGAACAGACCTCCATCTTAGACTGGTTGGATCAAATCTTTCGTACGCTGGCCGTGTCGAGGTTAAGTATGCAGGAGTCTGGGGAGTAATATGCCCGCGTCACATGAATGGCTCTGTTTTTAGAGTAATCTGCCGTCAGCTTGGTTATGTTGGTGTCATGGGAGATGAAAGCTTATATACAAGAAGGAGCTTACAACTCTATGGAGACTCAGAGGGCCCTGTTTGGTTGAGCAAAGTATACTGCGATGGAAATGAAACGTCCTTGGCACAATGTAAGATTGAGAGTCCGGGAGAAATTTTGTGGTGCTCACATCACGAAGCCTTGGAAATAATGTGTCAGCCAAAGAATTATACACCACGTGAGTAGCACTGTGCAAGTAAGAAGAATTATCATTCGAAGCAAATTTTTCTTTCTTTTCATTGGCCGAGAGCCCACCACGTGACCTGCAAATAACTGCTTACAAATAATGGTCTGCTCATGCTCAAAGCCGTCCAACTGAGGGTCTCAATGGGGTTAACCGATAGGCGTAAAACGACCAAAAATTTAGTCGATAGCCGTAAAAACTGAAAAATTTTAACCGTTAGCCGTAAATAGGGTCACGAAGAGTTACCCGTAAAAGAAATTGTTCCCTAGATTTGCTACTTTTAAGGAAGGTACTAAACTCACTTATGGTTGCGTTTTTTTTTATTTCGCGGCTAGTGTGACTCGCACGTTAGGCAAAGCGCCTTTTAAGTGTTGACCAAGACCTAAGCTCCACTTGCGCCGTTCTCTCGGGGAACTAATTTTTGTCCATAGCGAAAGTGTGGCTTCTTGCTGGGGATTAATATTTGCGATTTTCAGGAGGTCGTGCCCTCGAAACACAAGTGAAACAACACGCAGCGATGTCACTGTTTGTAAAACACGTTGCCGATAAACAACATTTCCTTGTTTTTCTCTGACGCTACGGTAGACATTTCCATGCCTAGTCCCTATACGGCGTCTTCCCACGCAATCTCGTCAAGGCATTTCGGTGGCGAATTCGCTTGGACCACGTGACCCGAAACGCATTAGCCGCGCGGAATAATGAGGCCTACGGACAAGGCAACGGCAGACAGTCGGTCCGTACAGTCCTTCACTATCGTTAAAAATACTGGACACGGGAATTTTGTTATTGGCCGCTTCCACAATAGAGCTAGAAATGGATTACCCGTCTGAGACTAGCCTGTGTACAGTCCCCTCCTCTCGACAGACCGCCTCTTCTCCGGTTTTTTCTGAGGGAAGGGGGCGGTGACAGGCTTTCCTGGACGGATAATCCCGTCTTCAAACTGTCCGTCCAAATTGACGGATAAAGTCAGGCGGATTGTTCATTCAAAATTAAAACTATTCCATTTTCAAATTAAGACGTATTACCTATCTGACGCGAATCATCAAACAGTTAACCCGTCTCACACGAATGATCCGTCTCTGGTGTGAAAACAGCCATTTCCGGTTGTAATGAGTGTTGCACCCCGGCGTTGAGTTGGGCGTTCGCGTGTCGCTTTTGCTTTTTCACAAAGATTATTTTTAAATTGACTATTGACATTTCTATGGGTAAAATAATGTTAGAAGTGGAATACTTTATATTTCAAAAGAATAGCTTATTTCATTCCGAGATGATCCGAAGACCTTTATTTTCCTTTAAAGGCAAAAAATACAGGTTAATTAACATTTAACTTTTTGAAACAAAGCAAGTTATTTTTTAACTTTTTTGTTAACCGTAACTGAAAAAAATTAACCGATAGCCGTAAAAGAGCCAAAATTTTAGCCGATAACCGTAAAAGCCGCCACCCCATTGAGACCCTCCCAACTGTGTTTGGCTGCAAATAATATTCTGCTCATACGTAAAGGAAACCGTGCTTTTCTTCTTCTTGCGATCGCTCTTGCGTAAAAATGGCAAATCTCTTCGCTTCCCAAGGATATTCATTAAAAAAAAGAACTTGGTGATCAAATAATAAAACAATTATTGAACTCGGTTATCGCAAAATATCGTGATTTGTCAGTGTCTCGCAGATCATCAATTATTTGCCGAAGCCGAATAATTGATCTGCTTGCCACAGACAAATCACGATATTTTGCCCAACCTCGTCCAATAATTGTTCATTATTTTACATTGTACTCACCATCTGTCTTCTCATTGGTTAAGAGCTTCTTAGGGTTTATTTTGGAAATCGGCACAACCTATTGATTAGTTAGTCATCTGCCATCAGATGACTGACTAATCTGTAGGTTGCGCGCGTAATGCATGGTTTCCAAGAACAATGTCGAACTATGTTCCATGCGATCGTGTGTTTGTCGTTATTTTCTTCAAAACGATGTTATTTGATTCAGTTTCTTTGCTATCCTCTGAGTAAGTGGTATCAGCGGCGACCAATACCTCGACCTTGACCATTCCGGATTCAAAAAAGAACAAGAACCTCATCCAGTAATTGTTTATTAGAATCACGCTTAGGTTCAACTTCGTTCATGGGAGAACTCGTAGTCCGCCTAGAACCCTGAAAAAGTATAGATGAGAAAATACTTGACTTGCCAAGAATTTAAAACATGTGTGTGAATACGTAATTCTTGTTTTTTTCCCTACTGGTTACCTAAGCTACACTAAAACACTTGATATATTTGAGTCACAGAACACCCCTAAGTCAATGACAGGATGAGTCCATGTATATGTGTAGACGCGACCTAAATCAGAGGAAAGATTATAGGAAAATTAGAATTTCCCAATCAGAAAAAAATTTGTAACTGATATTAGCAATCGCTTTACCTTGACTTATTCTGATTTATTTAGCATATCCAATCCGTTTGGCTGGATCATCAGTAGCACATGCTGGTCGACTGGAAGTTCTATATAATAGAACTTGGGGTACGGTGTGTGGTGGTGTGTACGATTGGAGTGTTAGAACTTCAAATGCCTTGGTTGCCTGCAGGCAGCTTGGGTTTGGATTACCTATAAGGTCAGTACAACAGTCAAAATTTTCCGTAAGTGAAAACAGCCGTTTCTCCTCGCTCCTCGCCGCTGGAGACGTTTCTCGAGGAGGATCGTTTGCGAATTAGTAGCCTACGAAAACATCCGTTTCTCCTCGCTCTTCGCCGCTAGGGACGTTTCGCGGGGAGGAACGTCTGCGACTCATCCCCAGCGGCGAAGAGCGAGGAAAAACGGATATTTTAGCTGGCTAGCGAATTAGCGACAGAAGTTCCATACTGATGACGTACAATTTGTCGGGAATCCGGTCATAAACGTTGATTGGTCGACGGAGTAGTTACATTGTTTTAACTGTTGTTTGCAAATGACAGACAGAAGACAAAAGGCTGCAAAAGTCAAATATAAACGCGATAAATCTATAACAAAACAGTCAATATTTGTGGAATATATTCTTTTCTAGAAAGCAGCATTTGAGATTTGCTGCAGCTCATTCACAGATGAACAAAACACTTTACCAAAATCGACCAGCAGAAACGTAAAATTGAACAAATTTGCATTTCGAGCCTATGACTACCGGATTTATTATGTAAACATTGATTTACGTCATCACTATAGAATTTCTGTCGCTGAGGCGCAGACGTTCCTCCACGCGAAACGTCCTCAAGGGCGAGGAGCTAGGAGAAACGGCTGTCTTCGCAGGAAGCAAGCTGGATATAAGCCAAGTTTTTTGGGGAAAGAGGCCAAGGTCAGCCATCTTGACCAAAATAGCTTCGTCAATAAAGTATGGCCAAAAAGAGCATTTTTTCTTGAGGGACGGACGCAGGAATTCCAGGATTCACTTCATCTAGCCTGCTAGCGGATTCAGTTATATCGTTAGAATACATATTAGCAATAGATCGGTCATCGAAGTTTAGTGGATAAGATGGGTGCTGACTGGTCGGGCGAAAATTTTTGCATATCAAACTGGGTCTGTAAATGTCGATCAAATTAAACGACGAAAAAACTTTTAAAGTAGGCGATGGTAGGGTAAGGCGGCTGAATCCGGCATTTTACGATTTATTGAAGGCATTTATTTCTGATTTCTATACTTATTTTTACATACAGATCAACTACCAGCTGGCTAGCCCCAAAATTTTCAAACTGTCCGTCAAGTACCCACGCCACAGGGGCCATTTGGTTGTCCAATGTCCGGTGCAAAGGAACTGAAAGCTCATTGGACCAATGTTCCAGTCTTGGATGGGGTAAAGCGAAGAAACATTGTGATCACGTCTCAGATGTATGCCTGGTCTGCGATAACTCACAATATCATAATATGGGTGAGTTTTTTAAGTTATCTTACGGCTATCGTCCTATAAACAAAGTCTAAACAACGCATTAAGTACAATCTAATCCTGTGACAAAATTCTAAAAGCTCAAATTCGACAAAATTTTCTCATTGGTTGGCTGCTTTCACTGTTAACGGTCAATATTTTTGCTTTATATAGCTAGAGAAAACAAACATTTTTTGACGCCACCGCTGGTTTCCCCGCGAAGTTTCATACTGATGTCGTGTCACTACCAAAATATGGGTGTTGATTCTGATTGGTCGAAAAAAGCAGAATATTTGGTTGAAAAGCAGAATATTTTAAGTATACAGGAAATAACAACTTTCAACATTCAGCTCCAGCCCAGGAGAGTTAAAAAAGTTACCTATCTCATTTTTAAATTGTCGCTCTATAGAAATAATGGTCCGTTTAAGTGGTTCTGAGGTACCTTATGCTGGCCGCGTAAAAGTACGTTATCAAGGAGTCTGGGGAACTTTATGCGCATCTGAATGGAAAACAGAGACCGCTGAAGTATTGTGCCGGCAGCTCGGATACAAAGGCGTTGAACTAGATTTTACTGTGCACAATAAATACTGGTACCTACCACTGGACATATATGACGCCGTTCGAGGACCAGTGTGGTTTAATGGTGATGGATGTAATGGAAGGGAAAGGACTCTGTCCGAATGTCAGTTACGTCAGGAACCGCATTGTGGCCAAGATGATCCTCAACTAATCTGCAAGGTTGAGAATTCTTCTGTTGACGGTGAGTGATTTGATTCAAACACATCCCTAGAAAGACGTGTCACTGCAAGCTCTTCTCACATGGCCTGTCGCATTGGACTCTGACGCTTTTCACGAGCAGCACCCCCTTAAAACTTGCAGCGCGTTGTAACTGCGCATGCAAAGAGTAATTTGAACATGAATCAGTCTTCGTCTGTGTTAAAAATAGAAAGGAAAAAATACTGGTTGTGAAATATGTTCTCTCTGATTTTTTCTTACTGCCTTTAGCGTCAGGTTGGGCTTAGGGCTGCTCCCTAATGCATTGAATATAAAAGCCATTAAGACTTCACTACTGTGGCTGAGTTAAGAATTGCGTATAGTGTATTTTCTTACAACTTTAGTATGTGCGTTCTCTAACCAGCGTAAATACTGGCGTGTATTATGCCCTCTTGAGCTCAATTTGGGCTACCACACTTCTAAACCCTGTAAACTTCTCTTGAAATATAAGCACCGTTTCTCTTTTAACAGTTTTTCCAGTTAGGCTAGGAGGGAGCAATCCCAGGGAGGGCCGCGTGGAGGTCTTCTATGGTGGCCTTTGGGGCACAGTAGGAACTGCAAAATGGGACTTTAGAGACGCTTTGGTACTGTGTCGTCAACTTCGATTCAGCCATGTCCAAAACACATACACCAAGAAGTTTAAAGGAAGTACACGAGTGTTTTGGTTTGGTGATTTTGAATGTCAGGGGAGTGAGGCAAGATTAGGACAGTGCAGACACAGGTTAATCGCAAGAGGCTTCTTCGATGATGATGAACCCTTTGATGTGTATGTACGCTGTAGCAATGGCACAGAGACTGAAACAGGTAAATCAATTCTAGAAAACTGTGCCCAGTTGTTCAAAAGGTGAATAAAGCGCCCATCTAACCGATGAACCTCTAAAAATTGGATTCGGGGGGATTTTCACTGGCACGTCATTTTTACCTGCGTTGGGCGAATAATTTACGCACGTAAATAAAATAGAGGCGATGTATGAAAGGCCACGCGTAAACGTGCAAGTTGAGCGGGGTTCAACTTTTACGTTTACGCGCGACCTTCCTTACATTGCCCATATTTCATTCTCGCGCAAAAAAATTACGTGCGTACGCACGTAACAATTTTACGATTAATTAGATTAGTTCAAATTCACAAAAAACTCAATTGGTCTATTTAATTACGTTTATCCACAGGGTTGTGATTTTTCGATTAAAAACGCTATCGAAATTTAATTGGAACAACTGGGTCAGCAAGTTTTTTAAAACACAATAGACCAATTGAGTTTTTTGTGAATTTGAACTAATCTAATTAATCTTAAAATTTTTACGTGCGTACGCACGTAAATGTATTAAAATACATTATCTCATGAGTGTAATGGAATAATATTGAATCGACATGCTTAGCTACTGTAGGAAGACTTCGTAGAAAGTATAAAAAAATTGATGTGAGCTTCTTTTATGTACAGGGTCAGTTACCATCCGGCTTGACAGTGTTGCAGTTTTTATTACATTCGTTTGCTTTCGAAAATAGGATAGGACTTGTTGAGGGAGTTAAATCACTCCGCAACGGATGGTTTAAACTACCACTCTTGACACAGCTGTCATTGATGCTCATCGCTAGAGATCCTACCCTGTTCTGATTGGATGAGTTGTTATTTTTGGCGCGAAACATGAATCCACAAAAAGTCAAGTCTAATACAGTTGTGAAACAGGCCTTATCAAAGAGATAACTGCTCCAGGGTCATGGGCTCTTGCTAATGGGGAATATAGAATCTTCTTTTTCAACATTATGTATCTTCGTTCTTTTTCGTTTTCATTAATGCTGACAGTCGTCAACTCTCCAAAGCTCAGCTCATTAGCGACGTCCATGGCTTCGCTCACAACTCATTTGCCAGTTTTATCTACGAACACTCGAAGGAATTCTTCCTCGACAGCGTTTGTGGCCCCAACTACTATTTATTCCACAATTTCATCTACGACAACGGAAACAAACACATGGAAGCTTGCTCCCACCAGCACTTCTATTGCTCAAGGATCGCAGCTTCTATCGACACCAGCAATAGAGAGCTCTCCGATTTTGTGTCCGAACCAACCTTGTCAGAATGGGGGAACTTGTGAAAAGACGACCTGTCGCTGTTCCGAAAAATTTGCTGGTGTTTATTGTGAAGTTTACGTTGGTAAGTAGAACACTTCAATGGACCAATTTGTGCTGGTAATAAAATTTGCGGCTGAATTTCGATCTAAGCTAGAAAAACATTAAAAAATTGCGGCTTGACAAGGGTCAGGATAAACATATCTGCACTAAAGTCCCTAGTGTAATGCCGCTTTAACTTCGTAGGGAAATTTTTTTCCCTAATATTTTCCCGCCAAGCATACCCACTATAATTCATATAGCAAATAGATGGAATAAATGAACAGACAAACAAATGAATAAATAAATAAATAAATTAATACCAAGGATAGAATTAAATTAAATTAGAATTAAATTGACCTTGATACAATAGATGTTGTATAGACTTACACCTCTGTACTATTGTAGGAGAAAATGCTGTTTCCATGGTATTGAAAATGATTCTGGATCAAGTAAGTCCGACTCTCTCCTTGTTCATAGTACATTGAATAGGAAGGAAATGCCACATATCAGTTTACGGATGTGATCAGTCTATGATCAGGGTATATGTTGCGTACACTGGTAGAGCCGTATCCACAAGGAAATTTTTTTAGGGCTTTGCATATTATGTTTCGTATGGGTTTCGTATAAGTTTACATGGTTATGTTGTCAGTAAGTCAGTTTTCCTTTGGTGCATAGCTCAATTGTACCTCAAAATCGTGTCTTGCATCCTGGTTACTGGTCGTCGTAAGTTGCTTCTGTAGACTTTCATCGGACGCCATTTTTTCTTTACACCCCTGATTTCGTATTGTCTAAAGTCACAGCACTCAACGTACTGCAGTGCGAAAAAGGCGCTTCTAGGCATAGCAAAGAGCCTAGAAGTGACCCAGCTTCGTGTTCCCCGGCGTGGGCGCCATTTTGGAAAATTGGATGACGTCATCATACATATCCAGTTCTGGTTCGTCTGTAAGCGAGTTGTCATCAGTTACACAAGCTGTTCTGTAAGGTCTCTAGCCTGTAAAAAGACGTTGTTTTCTTTTCTTTTCGAAAATTGAAGAGAGAGCGCGCGCGGTTTTATTTTCATACGCGCACTCGACGATCTCTCGATTAAGTGAAAATAGAGGGTCTGTGAAAAGGCTATAAGTTCTCCTTTAAACCAGTTATTTTAACTTTGTTTTTTAGTGGAATGCTTCCGAGTTCAAAAGAAATCTAGCTGCTGTTTTAACAAACCATTGTAGCCTGAACCCATGTTTGGAGGACAACGTGTAAGTCGATATTTTAAATGCTCTTTGTTAAAGATTATTGACCCATGATCAATCATGGACAAATGTCTTGGGACAAATTTGCATTTGCTGCGCTTTTTTAAATCACACTTGCCCAACCCCTTCTGCAACCCCACAAACAACGTCAGGACGCGTGTATCCAGAATTTTAACCCCTAAGTTTCAACATTGTATAAGGTGTGGGGAGAGGAACTACAAGGTATTTCCCAAAAGGTAACAATGTTTCCTTAGAACACCAAAGAAATTGCAGGTAATTATGAAATCGCAGTGTCCCCCCCCCCCCCCCCAAAAAAAACAAAAAACTGCCCAATTGCTTAATAAACCATTCTACTTCTTTCTTCCATCAGAAATCCAGATACACAAAGCCAAAAAAAGGCTCTGACTTTTCAGCCTGATGATATCATCATACTTCAGGGATACCCAAAGACTTGGAAGGACATGGAACTCTTAAGTGTAAAACTGGTCGTTAAAATGCCAACGGATGCTAACAATAGCATAATACCTCATAAAATTATGAAGCAGCTACTGACAAAGGTAGCACCTGAAATTGAACAACAGATGGGAATCAGAGTCGTTTTTATTGGCGAGAAGGAAATCATTTCAGCATCACCCGATGCTTCTGGTCGCAACTCAGATAAATCGCGGAAGTCTTCCTCGACGCATAGATCAGTTTTGATAGCTCTTGCGGTCGTTGTTGGCTTAGTGTGCTTGGTTGCCATAGCCACGATTGCTTTGTATCGTCGTAAAAAGAAAAGGTAGGCAAGGGAGGTAGCTAATTTGAAGGTAACCAGTCAGATAACTACAGTCTGTAGTAAGTGTCAAAAATGGGACCGTTTTAAAGACAGGTGTCAAGCAACTACTGTAGCCAACTGACATGAGCAAAAAAAAGCGCATGCGTAAGGTTCTGGCCATACCACGGAATGTGTACATGTGCTTCAGTGCTTAAATTGGTTTATAACAAAGCTAGAATATTCGCCCAATCAAATTCAATAGCGCGAGCGTGCTTCATATTCCCATAAAGCACGCTGATGACGTCAATAAACTATACCTCGAGTACTTGTGAGCTTAGCAATCCTCCCAAGACGTACTCCAAGTGAATCCATAACTCAACAGTACACGATAAAGCGTTAACGATGTGTTTTATAACGTAAATTTAAGAGAAAATGTTTGAATTTGTTAACTGATCGAAGGGAAGAGAGGTGAGTATTGTTGTTGTTGTTATCTGTGCGAGCTGTGCGGGCTATGGCGTGTGCAAATCATTCTTTGCAAAGTTATTTCTTTCAAAAAGAATTTTTCGGTGAATTAATAGTTTTCCGGCACTTCAATATGGTTGTTATGGTTGTTATGTTATGTTATCTTAAGCGGCTTGGGTAAACTTTCTTTCAGTTTCAACACAAAAACGTAACTGTGAGGTGAAAAAATGAGTGCGCGCTACAATAATAAAAATTTAAGTCAGCTGTTTCCTTTACCGCTTTTGTAATGTTATAAAACAATTAGTTCATGCTTCAGCTGTGCGTATGTCGAGATATTTAGCACTTGGGAAGTTCGGAGAGCACTCAAGAGGCTAAAAACTTTCCGCGTCCTCAATATCTCGACATACGCACGCTGACTCATGAACTAATTGTTAAATTGTTTACACTCAGAAAAAAAGCTACTGCAATATGAGTTTTATGGCCCCATATTGATGGATTCAACAACGTTGGGTGAACTCTATTGACTCTAGAAAAAAAAAAAACAGCGTACGTTGGACAAATAATAATAATAATGCCAAATAAGAATAATATCGATGAAATCTAACACAACATGAATTCATTTTTTAGAAGATATTAATCAAAAGAATGTTTCATGTAAATGTACGGGTGTACGGTACGAGCGTTTTGCAAGCTCTATTCTCGGCTTGCACTGTCACGCACTAAAAAATACTAGAAATGCAAACCATTGAATGCAGAAGGACTAGAATCTGGGAAATGAAAAAAGATAAATATACAAAAACCCTTGCCAAGAATCAGGTCTGTGAAATATTTTAAATGCGAGATACTGGGAAAAACGGTTTACTTAAATTTATAAAGCTTTGTATGGAAACGCCATGTTGGTGTCCCTTTCAGGAACACAAATATGGCCGCCGGATACCAACAGAAACATCTGTTTTCGAGTTTTCCTACTAATGCGTGAATTCTTAGCTTGAGGAACTCATAAAGATAACAGTAATATTTATTCCGAGACAAAGAATGTTTAGATTGCAAAATCTCTCAAAATCGGTAATGTTTTTATCCCACATAAGAGCTTTCCCGGCCGCCAGCTAAATGCCGCGTCACGCAAAAGCCTGGAAATTCAAGCGTCCTCTCTCGCAAAACGAAGAACCCTTTCGAACCAAAAATTTGTTTATGTAAAGAGGTTTAGGTACTGTAATACCTCGTGAAAGTAGACAAGAAACTTTATTGAAGTACTGTCCCTTTTTTTTCCTTTTAGAGCCGAGAAGATGACACTTAAGCAAAGCGATGATGAGGAAAAAGAGGAAAACGTTCGGCTGGTGGAGCTTTGAAGATCATCTTCATTAAGGAACAGGCCCTAATCGTTGGGAGCATAGTTGTAAAAGCCATTATTTATTGTCGACCTTCTCTCCTCATATAGCTGAGTTATTAGAGCAAGATTAATTTTTAGACTCCAGCTTCCTGTACATTCCAATAAGTTTTTCTTTTGTTTTGCCAAGAAGGCAATGGTTGGAGCTACACTAAGGGCGTTTCCAAACTCAGAACTAACCGACCAGACCGGTCATTTTGAAAAGAAATATTCGTCTTCCGTCAAACGTTTTACTAAAACCCATCACTGTTGTGCACTGATACCATTTAGGAATAAGCATGACCTAGCTGGAAAGCACTGATTTGTAGTGAAATTCCTGTTACGACTGGACTGGCTGGACAGCGAGGTCTGACAAATGGTAAATGCCCTATGATTATCGTATTTATAGGCTAGTTTTAACGGTACTGCAGCTTAGATTAATGCACTCCCGGGATGATCCTTATTTTGACTAGCCTTCGTAGACATAGAGTGAAAGAAAAGAGTTCGGTTAATATTAAGTTGTGTCCCTTTTTTGTGGAATGCTGTAAGCTTTAGTGTCCTCAAATTCCCCAGATAAGATATCAAAGTCGGGTGTTATTAATATTGGTATAAGTGATCACTCTGCTATTTATCTTACAAGTAAAGTTACTCATCTTCACTCCAATATGCACAAAATGTGTAAGTCCGACAGCTCAAGAATTTCAATGAAGCTGAATTTTTGCGAGATCTTCGCATGATTGACTGGAACTGCGTTACAAAGCGCAATAACGCAAATGAAATGTTTTTTGGAAACACCTGTTAGCGAGTGTTATTGATAAACATGCACCATTCAGAACAAAAAGGGTTAAAAACAAACGCTCTCCCTGGATTGCTAATGTACTGTCGCGTGAAATACAAAAAAGAGATTTTCTAAAAAAGAAAGCTGCATCTACAAATGACCCTTCGATTCGGAAACAGTTCAAAGATGCAAGAAATAAGGCCAGTAACTCAGTGAAGAAAGCTAAACGTAAATACTTTTCTGAAAACTTTGATGCAAACAAAAGTGACTCCAATCTCGGCAAAGTAAATCAACCAAAGCGTCTCAAGTCAAAACAGGAAACCAACTTTTCACCTCACCTGGTGATATCGCTGAAGCATTTAACAATCATTTTACAACATAGGCCAATCTGTAGCACATGAAATTCCTGGTACGGAAATTGACCCACTTGCCAATGTTTATCCTGTTGACGGAGTATTTTCTTTTCAACGGATTAATGTTTAAAAGGTCGTCAAATTACTTAAGGCTATCGATGTAGGTAAGGCAACTGGGCTTGACAAAATTCCAAACAGGCTTCTGAGGATTGCTGCCTATGTTGTCGCGCCCTCTTTAACGGGCATCTTTAATCAATCGTTAGTGACTGGTATTTTCCCCTCTGACTGGAAACTGGCTAAGGTGTCACCAATTTTTAAGAATGGCTCTAAGTCTGATCTAAACAACTATCAGCCTATATCTGTCACTCCTACCGTAGCCAAAATTTTTGAAAAAAATTATCTATGTCTTGAGCAGCTATATTAATATCTGAATGAAGATGGTTTATTAAACAGCGGCCAGTCTGGTTTCCGCTCGCTACACAGCACTCTTACTGCCTTGTTGGAAAAAAACGATAACTGGTGTGCCAATATTGATAGAGGTCTTCTTAATGGCGTGATCTTTATTGATTTGAAAAAGGCCTTTGACACTATACCGACCACGAGATAATTCTAAAAAAACTTACCAAGTATGGCGTTGATCAAGACGCCCTGAAATGGTTTAAATCTTACCTAACTAACCGTATGTAAAGATGTAATGATTTAAACAATCATCTATCTAGCGCGAGCACTCTAAGGGTCAATAATTTGTCCTCTTCTCTTCTTTTCTTGATCTATGCAAATGATCTACGAAATTGTTTGAATGTGGGCTCTTCTAGAATGTGTGCCGACGACACTAATGTTACCTCTTCTGCGGCTACTATACCTGATCTTGAGTCCCAAATCAACAGTGACCTGAAATATATTGATCGCTGGCTCAAAGCTAATAAGTTAAGTCTCAATGTAGCCATAACAGAGTTTATGGTTATTAGTTCGAGGCAGAAACTACAGTCCTTAAATGACTACACAATGAATATTCATATAGACGGCGTCCCAATAAACCAAAGCAATCAAAGCAAATCTCTCGGGCTTACCATTGATGAAAATCTCTCGCGGAAGGTCCACATCCATGAAATCTGTAAAAAAGTATTTAAGCGGATCAGGCCATTTGTTTCAATGTACCCTGCAATTAAAATATACAAAGGTCTTATCGAGCCACACTTCGATTATTGCAGCGCTGTATGGGATGGTTTGATCCAACAGTTTAGTGAGAAACTTCAAAAACTTCAAAATCGTGCGATCAGAGTTAACACCAAATCTAGCTATGACTAGTTCCAGATTTCTTCTTAACTTGCTTGGGTGGGACAGTTTATCAGTTAGAAGGGCTAAACAAAAGGCTAATTTAATGTACAAGTGCATTAATAATCTCGCCCCAGCCTATCTCTGTAATTTGTTTTCCCCAAGAACACCGAATTACTATTTTCGCAACGTGAAGAAAAAATTAATGCTCCCAAAACCAAGAACTGATTACCTGAAGTGTAGCTTTAGTTACAGTGGCGCTCTTCTATCGAACAATCTTTCTGAGGAAATACGTACATCAAATTCCTTAGGTCTCTTTAAGAGAAATTCCCATAGATGGTTTTTTGATCAGTACTCCCACATTTTAAATTAATTTTCTATGTCAGACTGATGTTTTTCACCGTGCATAAATAAAGTCATCATTCATTCATTCTGAGGGCTGAAAAATTCAGTGGCGAGAAATTTTGTTGACTCAGAAATATCCGCGGGTAGCATCCCTTGTGTGATTGTTTTTAAATGCACTAAAGATAACCATGGGTCTTCTAACGCGACCTCGTTTTGAGAGGAAAGCAAAGTGCAATGGCTAATCCCAAAGAAGTTTTTATCTTTGAGAATCAAAATGTTTGCTCAGGCAAAGCCAGGGAAGACAATGCGATTTGAGCCAACTGACAAAATTAAGAGATTTTTTCCAGAGGGAACTGTTGTTATGTATACATATAGTTCAATAAAGGTCCTCGTCATCCATTTACCCTGGGTACCAAAGGTATTTTTTCTTTTGGTGTCGGCCGCAGGTTGACCGATCTTCGACCGATGGTACTAGCCCGAAGTAGCAGGTTGTCCGAATCCGAAATCACGAATGAAAAGTCTCTGGCATCCAGGGTAGTCGTCAGTAGATCTTATATTTTCGGTCTGCACTCTGACGTTATCGAATCTGTGATGTTCCCAGGCCCGATCGGTGACTTTTGGCGCCGAGCAACAATTAAGGATTCTGATTGTTAGATGTCATTTCAGCTCGAAGTACTGAGAGGCAATAAGAACGCAAGCTTTTGGGAGAAAATGCAATAACAATGCTAAACATAATTACCAGAGCACTGCTCAACTATAGTTAACTATACCCTGATCGATTAGAGGAGATACGTCTTGGTGAAAAAACTCCTATTTAAAACTGCATGTGATCTTCGCAATTAATATTCTTAAGCAGCCGTTAATGATCCTTTAGAGTTTTCACGAAATGATTAAGTTTTAAGGTTGATAGTTACTGTAACCTCAGTGTTGCGTTTTGCATTTCACTGTCATTTCAGCCTGATTAGCGTTTTGAATATATAAGTTCTGTGATTTGTGACCGGATATGAAATATCTCTGAACTGGCTAATATTCGCTGATATTTATTTCCTTGTTATTGAAAAATAGTTAAATATCAATTACTAACATTACATGACGCTGCAATTTATAGCCGTATCAATACTTCCCTGAGGTTGTTGAAATCAGGGCTCTGATGTCTCTTATGCCGACCATACTTCTTAAAAATTGAGCCATTTATCTCGGGAATTAATTTTCCTTTCATATACATTACTTTGCCTCGACGTAAAAGGTTGATTTATCAACATGTTTCAATTCGAATTCATTGCATGACGAGAAAAATACAAAGGATAAGAACCTGTCAGTCATAAACTGTCACTTTTATTACTGCCACTGCGGAAACATTGGTCAGTATCTCATGTAAGACTCCATAACATGTCCCCAACATATATAGAAGTTTTCCTATGTTTCTATGCATTTCCCTTGTATTCCCTATGTTTCCCTTGTTTTTCTACGTTTTCTCCTGTATTCCCGTGTTTCTCTATGTTTTTCTTTGATTCTCCCTGTTTTCCCTTGTTTTTCTATGTTTTCCCCTGTTTTTCTATGTTTTCCTCTGATCCTCCCTGATTTCCCGTGTTTTTCTACGTTTTCTTCTGTATTCCCGTGTTTTTCTATGTTTTCCCCTGATTCTCCCTGTTTTTCTACGTTGTCTCCTGTTTTCCCGTGTTTTTTTATGTTTTTCCTTGATTCTCACGGAAAAACAGGGAGAATCAGGGGAAAACATAGAAAAACAGGGAGAATCAAGGAAAAACATAAAAAAACACGGGAAAACAGGAGAAAACGTAGAAAAACAGGGAGAATCAGGGGAAAACATAGAAAAACACGGGAATACAGAAGAAAACGTAGAAAAACACGGAAAAACAGGGAGAATCAGAGGAAAACATAGAAAAACACGGGAAAACAGGGAGAATCAGAGGAAAACATAGAAAAACAGGGGAAAACGTAGAAAAACAAGGGAAAACAGGGAGAATCAAAGAAAAACATAGAGAAACACGGGAATACAGGAGAAAACGTAGAACAACAAGGGAAACATAGGGAATACAAGGGAAATGCATAGAAACATAGGAAAACTTCTATATATGTTGGGGACATGTTATGGAGTCTTACATGAGATACTGTCTGTTTTTGTGCAATGATGGCGGCGCTGGGGGGATAATGATACTTCATGCAACGTCATTAATGTGTCCTATGGTACAGGAAGAAATAAAAAAGACTGAGGAAGGTTATAATTTAGTGCTTGAGTAGTAAAAGTGCAAGTCTTAAGAGTTACTTGCTGGATATATTTTGTCGGTACCGTTAGTTGCTGATCACAACGTGCAGCCTGAAGAAAAAAACAACTTGGTAATTAAGTGAATGCAAGTGAGTATAAAGAACGTTGTGCATTTACTAAAAATCTTAATATGCAACTCTTAAGTGCTTTGCGTTTGATATGAAAACAGACAATATACAAATCTATAGCTGTTCAGTTATATTCGCTGTCGGAAGTTTAGTCTTACATTCACTTCTGTGCCTAAAAAGGAAGGGAAAGGACACATACCAATAGAAATCCAGTCCCGCTTTAAAATGAGAACCTGAATGAAAATGACTAGTTTTAATGGCCAGGAAGAAAAATTTAGAGGCCGAAAATCAAGCCTTCCATTTACAGCGGAAGTAAAACCTTTTAAAAGGATTTGCAAAACTATCGGATCGCTTTCATCTAGTCTCTGCACGATTGAGCGTAAATATGACAGATCTACGAACTTTGTTGAACTGGGAGTAAACGTCCCGACAACACTAGGCATGCTGCGCGATGTCGACAGTATTTTAAAACTAACTGTAGTAGACCTGTATAATAACCGTTCGAAGGAGCAAATATTGCATAGAAATTTCTAAAGATCCAGAACTTTTCACATACCCTTTTCAAGGTATTGCGATTATAAAAGGTCTCTTGAAAAATTCGGTGTATAGAGACGGAACGTTCTTTAAAATCTTCAAATGAAAGTACGGCTACTTTATGTCCTCGAAGTTTCGACCGGAGCCATCAGGGTTGCTAACAATTTTAAATGATATGAGAAAGTCACCTAATACTTTCTAGACAACCAAAGGGCAGCTCGAGATTAACCAAAGAGGTTTCTAAATCATAGAGGAAACCGTTTGGGGCACTTCTGATATTTTTGGAAACATTCGGTCAATGGTCGACAATTGGGAGTTTTAATAAGATACCACGACGGCAACGGCCACGAAAAGGTCGCTTAAAAGTATCTTAGCTTTCTTTGAATCTCTATCGCGTTTACTCCAACCCATTTATTTTGTCAAATGCAAGCGAACTCTTTTTGATCGAAATTCTTTAGAACCATATTCAAGTTCAGAAGGAGAAAGAAACTTCAGTCGTCGCTTGTTTACGTCCTCCATAAAATGTGAAATTAGACATTTCCCGTTGTAGTCGTGCAGTGACGGCAAATAGGAAATGTACAAAAAAGTGTAAAGCACGTGCAGAGTTTTTGTTTGCTTTATATTTAACCTTTTGCTTTTTTGAGATTCTCGTTGTCGTCGCCGTCTCCATCGTGGCTTCTTAAAGTCCTTATTTAATTTTAAATTTGTATGAATAGACTACTCATTGAATAACAAGACTCAGCATCTTCTATTACAGACAGAAACCGTTTTCCACTCACCCTTTTTTCTTTGTCTTATAAATTCAGGAAGTTCTTTAAACTAACTATTTCGGCTTAAAGTTGCATGATTTTAGCGACAGGCCTGTTTGAGTTATTTTTGAAATGTCTTCTTCAAAGACAGATTTGACAACTCTATGATCTGAAGTGCCGAAGCAAACCACTTGCTTGTGAGTGCCACACCTTAAAAATGAATTACGAACGTTTCCAAACCGCAGAGAATATAGTACTTTTATGCAATTAGGAGGGCTTCTGTCACGGCTGTGTAGCTAATTTTGTTCTTGCCAATTACGCCACCTTCCTTATTCGCTAATATCAGAGTAACTTGAGGAATTACTTGTCACGGTCATGATCGATTGATTTTGCTTTGTATCAATTTAATTAGTATATAGATAACAGATGACGTTACGTATTGTTGTACTGTACATTTGAATTACGGATCCTCGTTTTTTCCATCGATTTATGGCCCGCGGAGTAACACCTCTGTCTTTGAGAATCAAGCAAAAGCGTCTCCAGAAAAGCTAAAAGGGATTCACGCTTCGACTCCCTACCCCACACCACGCTTTTTTCCTACTCAATTCTCTTTGCGCCGTTCCTACAATCTGAACGCCTGGATCAGGCTATAATTATCAATATATTTTTCACCCTACTGTATCCTTCTTGCATTTATATCACACCCGCTGGCGGTGGGTTCTGTCACTTAATATATGCTGTGAATGATTGACGTTTCATCAGCTCAGAAACATTTTTGCTCCAGAAGGCGAAATCCCGAGGAGGCACTCTAATAATGCGCGCGTATATATTAAGGAAAGTACTTACAGTTGAAATATATATTCAGTATGCCAGAAAAAATCTCGATTTGCTTGAACAGGGACGGAGAGGAATCGGTAGGTAATGATGACGTTTTCTGTTGTTCGTTCCCGCAAGTAAGAGATGGTTAGGATGACGTAAAACAGAAAATCCCGAAGGGACCCTACGGGTTGTAGATTTTGTGACATTTATTGTACGGTCATACTAACTTTCCATCTGTCAGAACCGACCGGCCAGACCATTCCTGTCGTGATGAGAAAATCACTATTAATCATAACTATCCAGTCAGATTAGTCAAATTTTAAACAGTATGCACGAAGGAAAGGGTTTTTCGACAAAAACGTTTTGAACAAGGATTTTTCAGTGTCAAAATGACTTGTCCGCTTATGGTCCGGCCGGCCAGTTCTGACTTTTGGAAAGCGCCCTAAGATACTCTTTAAGCGTTACGTGTTATATCAGTGGCATTCTGTTGAGCAGATGAAGATATAAGGTTTTTATAACTGTGTATACAGCTATTTCGAGAAAGGTTGTCGGAAAAATGTACACGCGACAACCCCGAAAGGTAATATGGGATATGATCAATACACTGTTTCTGACGACTGTACCTGTCGAATCTACTTTTGTTGGTTTCCTTTAGCACTCGCAAACACATTTCCAGGGCCTTTCGTACCAATTCTTTCAAATTTCTTTTTAGACCCTGTTTACATGGAGTGGGGGACCCCGGTCTAGTGGGGTAGGTTTCCTTTGTTTTGTGTCCTCCAGAGCATGAAAACAAAAGAAACCAACCCCACCAGACCGGGGTCCCCCACTCCATGTAAACAGGGTCTTAAAGAACAGTGAACTTAAAACCATCCACAATGCCTTTCGAGATTGTCGCGTGCACTTTTTCCGACAACCTTTCTCGAAATAGCTGTATATAAACACTTGGAGAGTTTGCCAGACACGAATTCACAAATCTTCTTGATTATAGATGGGAACAATTTGCCACACACTCTTTCTCGATCTCTTTGGGGGAATAAGACTCAGCACCAAACAAGCAAGACGAGTGAATCAACGGCTAGATTATCACTAGCAGAACGATGGACGATTACAGAAATTCGCCGACAATCAAATATTCTGTGCTGACTTATTCCCTGCTCACAGATGTCCTTCAGGGGATAAAGTTTTAAAAATGACTATAGGATGCGCGAGCGCGAATTGATCAAACCTTTTCATTTCGAAGGCTTACATTCCGGTAAATAAAATGAACTGTTTGTAAAAAGAGAAAAAGAAATACCACCGAAAAATTTCAACTCCCAATTAAATCTTTTCTTATGGTTTAGCTTAAACTATTCCCGAAACTGAGAATGTTTTCCGATCAAAGCTGTGTAAATCGAACTGAAACAGTGCATAGGAACCTTTCGTTTCCTGTTTTTACTCTCACCTACTGTATCGTAATATGTGTGAAAATCTTCATTATGACTCGGTATATTTCAAAGAGCTACACAGGAGCACACAACGACCAAGCATACTATTGACCGACAATATACAGAGCGGGGACAGCTGTAGTGTCAACTATTATATTTACGGGTATATATACGTGTCGTCACTTCCTTCACTTCCTTCTAACGGTTCTATTGAAGAATTATTACTTAAAATGTAACTCGCCCTCAAGAAGGAAACATTGTTTACGTCATTGTTTATTTTATTTATTATCATTTATTTATTTACACACGAAAAAACATCAGTGAAAAGTAAGATTGCCGTGTGGGTTCCTCATAAAGAAGAATTATAGTAAGTTTTAAGCTTTTTTTCACAAACACCTAGAGAGTAATGTTACATTCCATAAAACCGTGAGGCTGAGAATTCCAAAAGGCGGCAACGCTATATAAAAGACTTTGCTTTTGACACTCTGTCCTAGGATTTTATTTAGTCAAACAGTGTAATTGGCAATCAATGAGGTGTGAAGCCAGGCTGAATACTGATTAAAACAGGAAGACAAAGTAACTCGACATTCATATTGATCATGATGCGGCGCGGGTCCCTTTGCTTGCTTTTGCATTATATAAAAGTAGCATTTCATTAACTACTTCGAAGGAAGTCATCGAAGAACACGCTTTACAGGAAGAAGCTGGTTTCTCTTTTGATTTCAGGTAGGTTAACCTTTAATATGCGACTAAACAAATGACATGCAGCACTGGCTAGTTTAGAGATTTCAGAAACTGGCCAGTTTCCTAAAGTCTTATCAGTGAAGTTTAATTGGATAGATCGATGTGTTCAGTAAAGGTGGCTTGCTTATAACTTTTGCTAGTGTTAAACAACAAATATCGGGTAACTACAAAGCAATACTGAATATTTTTGTAAACCCAGAAAGTACTAGGAAATGAGAAACTCGTTGCGTTGTAGCCCCATATAATTCCTAACGGCTTAAACGTTGGGTTGACAAAGAAACGATATTTTCTTACATGCTGAACATTATAACCAAAGCTACTAGTCTTATGATCACTGTTAAATAACGAGTATTAGGTTGGCTTCCTATGCAAATTTTAAAGCTTTCTCCTTTTGATGACAAATTCTTTCGGCATCAACATTATCCGTGACTGTGAATAAACTGATACCGCTTTCTTGTTACAACTTAGTTGACATAATTTAGTTTTTTTTTAGGACGGCACTTTTGGTTTAACTTATTTGACAAAGTAAAACTTTCTTTGTTAATAAGTTAAGTTTTTTAAACACTTTTGGTGAGCGGGAGTTAAACGCTGTCGGCAGCTAAGAGGTGTGGAGACATGCAGTTGACATGTTCTGTGATTCTCGAGAAGACTTCCTTTCATGCCTGTCGTGCTTTTAGCCACCAAGGGAATATTTTACCAAAGAAGAGCCTTAGAAAGAAAACGCACTCAAC
Source organism: Porites rus (assembly GCA_964035705.1). NCBI lineage: Eukaryota > Metazoa > Cnidaria > Anthozoa > Scleractinia > Poritidae > Porites > Porites rus. Next base: position 23,899,625 of record OZ037998.1, on the reverse strand, counting down.
AAATATTATTAATTACCCTTAATAAATTCTGTACCTGACATTTTCAACTGATTATTGAAAAAATGGACAGTCGACCGAGGTAAATTATAAGGTTACCCTCAAATTTGGCGAAAGTGTATGCGTGCACATGAAGTTCACCGTGAAGTCTCCGACGTGATAGAGGTCACATTTTGGGAATAAGCTTTGGTCCATGATTTTCGAAAATACTTCCTTTTACCCAAAACCTTGAAAAGGTGAAGCAATATTGCACCTAAAAAGTGGGCAAAATCATTGCTTAGTCACTGTAGGACATAGGAATGTTGGACTAAAGTACTACCGGAACGAATTAAAGTACTACTATGAACGAACATTTTTTCCCCTTAACTGAATTGATAAATTGACCATCTTAATTGATAATAAATCTTGTTGCGTTTCAATGGATTATTAGAGTGATTAAGTAACCTAGAGTAAAATTAAAGTTAGTGTCGAAAATTTTCATTTTATCTTGAATTCTTACTTTTACTTGAATACTAAACGTTTGAGAAAACTAGGTTGGGTGACGATCGCTGCAGGCTACGTTTAAAAAGAAATAAGAAGCTCTCCATCAGATATCTAGTCATGGTGCACTGATCAACAATTTAGCAAGAGAGGATAAAGGGGACAGAGAAGGCATCCTCCGTACACACCCTATTCCATAGGTAGTTCGTCTCGAGTTATTTTTAAGACCACAGATCCCAAGGGGGATTAGACAACAGCCAATCACGTAGCGCGAATGTGTTCCGCGTGGATGACCCACGCTCTGAGCCACGCGTCCTTCACGAATTGAGGCAGAAAAAAATGGCGGAAGACGCGGAGAGCGATATTACTATTCGTTTTGTCGACGAAAACGACTAAAGAGAGATTTCTGCTAAAGCTGTGTCTTGCTAACAGTACAGCAGGGAAATCCTTAACACGCTGAATATATTCTCAGAATCATTTATAATTCAAATTTGTAAAAACTAATCACATGTACATGAATATTACTTGCTACTTGCTTTATTGTACAAACGACCGGTTTGAATAGACCGGCAAAATTTCTCATTTTGTTTAAGTACTGAGGTTACGATAACTTCGAGTTAAACTGATTTCACTGGTTGTCAAAGAGTCGAGCGATTCCCTTTTCCCAGGTGAGCGCCGACTCATTTCGCTTCAATATTCAGAAATGCTCTCGATCTCTTTACGCTTTCATTGCTTTTCGCCCGACATGTTTTGCACGTTTAGTCATGCGAAACCTCCACGAAACATCCACGCAGCGCGCAAGGTAACTTTATCCCGGTTCTAAAAATAACTCGAGACGAATTACCTATGGAATAGGGTATGTTTGGGGGATGCTTTCTCTGTCCCCTTTATCCTCTCTTGCAATTTAGTTTGAAATTGTGTTATGCTAGTACGAAGGAATTTAAATATTTCATGTAAGTTCCTTATAACTCTAAATAGCCTGCGCATTATGTCAGTCGATCGGCCGAGTTCTATTTCAGAAAAATGGATCATGCGCGCATTAGGAGGGTTAGCAGTTTGCAAACCTTCGGGCTTAGTATAATTGAAGTTCAAGGCGCTAATTTGAGGATGAACGAGTAATAAGACTTATGGCCTATCTTACTTTTTCCTCTTAAAATTCCAGATTATCTACAGTACCTTAACAGTCTGTTGCAGTGTCAAGAAAGTAACCGAATGAATAATTCTACAGAAGTTTGGTTTATTAACTCCCCATTGCAAGGATGCTCCGCCATGGCGTCCATAATGTTTACATCAACTCTATCTGTTATAAGCATGGCAGCGCTTGTTGGCAATATCTTGGTTGTTGCAACTGTTGTGAAGACCCCCAGGTTGCGGACCAGCACAAACTACTACATCGTGAACATGGCTTTCTCCGACCTCCTAGGACCGTTGTTCAATTGGCTGTTGTACGTCAGCGAAGGAATGTTGACGCCAACTGTCTTTGTAAGTGGCACTCTGGCTTCAACTGTTTGCAAACTAGGAATGTACCTCAGAGCGGTGTCACAGATTGTCTCTATTCTAAGCCTTGTGTTGATTGCCTTGGACAGATTTGTAGCCATTGTTTTTCCTTTAAAAGCTATGACGATAATGAATAGAAAAATACGGGTGATTTTTTTGTTACTATCTTGGTTGATATCTTTCTTTTTTGTTTTGCCTTACGCTCTTTTTGCAAAAATTGTCAAAGAAGGTAACCAAACATTTTGCAGATTTATGATGAGCGACGAGGCTTTGACAATTTTTAATAGCCTCGCAATAGTTGTGTTATACGCATTTCCCCTTATCGCGATAATAGCTTTTTACTCGGTCATTTTTAGATCCTTAAGAAAGACTCCAAACTTACTGAAAGGAAAAGAAGACGCAAAACGACGCCAGCAGAACCTGAGAATTGTGAAGATCCTGATATCAATCGTGTTTGCATTTTTTGTTTGCTGGACTCCATTAACTTTATATTTTTTGCTGAAAAAGTTATACCCATCTCTTTTCACAGAGGACAAATGTTTTTATATCCTAGGTTTTACTTTTTATGTCTTCCCTTCTTTAAGTACTGCGGTTAATCCCATCATTCTTTTTGTGCTTAGTACAAATTATAATCGAGCTTTGAAGGTTCTTTGCGCATTCCATTTTTCTGTTTGTAAACCTGAAAGTGAAGAGAAGCAACTTGGGCAGCCTGAATTATTGGCAACAGAAAATGTAAAAGTAGAACTGACAGAAATTAAACCGCACTGTCCGTGATTTTGTCTCTTAAAGTATACATTTTAATAATTGTTAGACGACACTTTTTTTCTAGTATTAACTCAGTTTGAAGGTAACTTAGGGCGGTTGACGGTTAACCTCCACATTTATTCCAGTATGTCGTCTCATTTGACTCAAATAATGTTCAGCATTCATACTAGGACTCGACATATAGTGGTTATTAAAGGAAATTCTGCTTATTCTCGTAAACATTGTTGGTTATATTAGTCAACGTTTGTCACTAATAACTACTCAGTGATATCCACTACCTCTTCTTGAAAGCGTAACTCTATGGTACCTGCAAGATGATGTATTAGCTTAAAGGGACTATATGACGATGATATTGCTGTTTTAGGCAGGTTTTAAAAGGAAAGCAAAGTACAGTGGCTAATCCCAAAGAAGTTTTTGTTTTTGAGAATCAAAATGTTTGCTCGGGTAAAGATGGGGAAAACATTCTGATTTGAGCTAACTGTCAAAATTAAGAGATTTTTTATTCAGAGAGTATTGTGTTTATGTTGTAGTTAATTTTTATCTCAGGTAATTTTTTTTTCCTTTGTTTCAACTTCATTAGCATACATTACCATACCCAAAAACAAAAGAAAAATAAAAATTACCTGAGATAAAAAATTAACTGTAACATATACATATACTGCAATGAAGGCCTTCTTCAAGTAATTACCCACCGTCCTTTCGCACCACAGGTATACCAATGTAAAATAACTCAATCAACAGTTTTGCAACCCAAATGCAACTCAAGATTATTTTGGCGGGAAATCGCATAGCCACCCGCGTCTTGTAAAGCAGAGACAATTAAAGCTCAATAAAGACGAAACGGAAAGCGGAAATTGTTTCTGTATAAAAGTATTAAGCTTAGATTAATTGTCATGTCCACAAATTTGGAATATAGAGCAAGAGAAAGACAGAGAAAAAGAGAAAGTAGTCCGCAGGCCAGCGAAGCTCAACGAGAAAAAGGGCGACAGAGATCTATTGTAGGGCGAAAGATAAAAAAAGAAAGGAGACATTTTTTTGTCGGAAGGACAACATTAAAATTTTATAGCGGCGGTCATAAAATAAGAAATGCTAGCGGCCACCAATGCAAGATGAAAATGAGTGGCAGTGAAAAAAAAAAAGTGAACATTTCCTCCAAACAACGTGTAACGTCTAAGAAGTTTCTGGACGTTTCACGTTGTGCAAAACAAAGGCAAAGAAATGAACAAAAAAGTGTGCTGCACGTGCAAAGTTGCTTTTCTGCTAATTGCACCTATTGTTGTTTTTCACCGTTCTCCGGCGTTGCCTTCGCCGCTTAAAATGACGACGACGATTTAAGCGCAACACAGCGTTGCAACATTGTTCCGACATTGTTTCGAATAATTAAAACATTGTTCCAACATTGCAACGCTATGTTGCGCTAAAAATCGTCGTTGCGAATCGTCCCGTGTAACATCACCTTTAGCATAACACTATTCTATATGCATGTATTGTTTGAAAAAACTTTAAATATAATCGAGAGCTTCGCTTTTAGCCCTGGTTAAATCTATATATGAGATTTATTTCTAAAAGAAATAAATGGTTTTATGCTTAATGTGACTGATCATTATTGTATTTCTCCAGCTACCAGCAAAGGAGGGTTTCCTGTCATCCGGGTGATTTGTCACGAAAGTGTCATTTATGTCACGGGTCATGTAGGTCACAGAAGCGAGGCACAAGGCCTCCTTCCTCGCATTACAAGACAGTCAGAAACATTTTTGATGGCGACCGGATTTAGATGCAGGATGCTTGCGATTTATCAGTCTCTTTCGCTCTTCTTGGGTCTTACCTACCGAGCATCACCTCTTCTTTGAGATAAGTACTAGATTATTGCCCGATGGCTCACCGCTTACTCTCGGTGCTGTATTGATGTCCACAGTCATGTTCGTGCACATGATCGTCTTGTTGATTGCGGGAATTCATACACGTTGCGGTCGTTTATGCTAATGAAATGCCATTGCTTATTGGTAACATCGAATTTTACATCCGATCGACCATTAATTTTTTATGTTTTCAGTTACACTGGCGTGTATGCTAGTCCGTTCGGTGTGCGTAGCACAGTTTCGTTGTCCCTCAGACCGGTTGTGCCTCGTGTTCTTCAGCTACTTGTATCGCTGGTGCCAACTGGCGCTATATTTGAAATCAGTAACACTCGCCCGATCTTCAGTTGCCTGGAGCTGGGTCTCTTTGTTTATGATCTTGTTTTGTGATTTGGAAAGACACTTTATTTATTTATAATTATTTTGAGTTTACCTTTATGCAATTTGAGCATTTTTGACCTTTGGACGCAGCTTATATGTATAATTAATATTACAGTATTATAAAAATACAAAAAAAAAAAAAAAAAAAAAAAAAACAGCAACAGCAACAACAAAACAAAGCCAAACAAAACGATGCGTTATTAAACCCTACAGGCTAACACTTGCAACCATTCTAACAAAGTTACCTCAGAGGTACAGTGTACTGTATCAGCATATCAGGTTTATCGTTTGCTGTTCATATGTCAGTTTTGTCTGCATATTGTGTTTTTATCCTGTTGCATTGTGTATCGTTGTGTTCTGTTGTTTTCCTTTAGTCGCTGTCGGCGACATTCTGTCTGCCAGTGCTTACTTCTGGGCCGTTTTTTCAGTGTGAGGCTTTGTTCCTCCACTTGTATTTGAGGCGTTGACCTCATTTTGTTGAGGTTTTGTCCTCATGTTGTATCAAGGCTTTGTCCTTGTTTTTTATATTGAGGCTTCGTCCTCATATTTTATTTTGAGGCTTTGGCCTCGTATTACATTATTTATTATTTTGGCATTTATAGGGGAGTTTTTTGCGTCGACTTAATGTCTGACAGACTTTCCCTGCCACATTTTTATTGTGTTATATAGTGGATTCGTCCATTATTTTTATTTATTACATTGAGGCTTTGTCCTCATATTTTATTTTGAGGCTTCGTCCTCGTATTATATTGAGGCTTTGTCCTCATATTTTATTTTGAGGCTTTGTCCTCATATTTTATATTGAGGTTTCGTCCTCATTATTTTATGTTGAGGCTAGGTTCCTCAGTTTGAGGCTTTGGTCCTCATTGTTCTAGGCCCCTGTTCCTTTGTTTGTACTGCTTATTTGATTTGTTTGCAGTGATATGTGTGTGGTTCTGTTGTTGTATTTTTGTCTAGGGTAACCAGATGCCAATATTATTTGGTTTGAATTTCTATTCACATTTTTTGCCTTTTTTGTCTATTTTTTAGTCTTTATTCATGCAATCCGTTATTTTGGTTTACATGCAGCTACATTAACTTTAATCTCTGGTTTTGTTGGCTCCCCTGTTTTGATATGTGTGGACATTACAGTCCTGCATTTATTGTGATGAGACACTGTTATACGTTGCTTTATGCTTTACTCTCCACGTCACATCAGTGCTTTTAGCTTTGTTGTTTCTGAGGAATTTACGGTTTATTTGTTTTGTTTGGGAGATCCTGATTGATTTATTAATTGGTTACACATTGTTCTTTAATGGTAGCACATTCTGGCTTTTTTAAAGAAGTTGTTTTTATAGTTTTTTCATTTTACTGCAGGTGCTAAGGTATACACATGCAGCTCCCTTTCATGAACGCCTTTTGAATGAAGCCAGTCTTGAGCAGAGTACCAACCAGCTTTATCCAACCATCTTCAGCTTTCCCTTGGCATCTCTCTTAAGAAAGTCAATAGCTCTGCATTCTCTTTGGTTCCTCAATTTAGTTCAACATAGTATGCAAGAAATGTTCCAAAGAGTTGTACACATTCTGCTGATCAGTTTTCCAGGAGTTGCATCTCTAGTGTCGGGCTACTCAAGAGCAGCTGCTGCGTCCCTTGGCACGTGGCACCTACGTGTACATCTACTTGGGCAGAACTTTCCTCAGGCAACTTTGGCTTGCTGGGCATTGTGATTGGGTATACATGTAGCTCAAGTGTATAGGACATGTATGTCATTTGATACTTATGTGCAGGACATATGGGCAGTGACATTGTAATATGTAGAATTCTCACCACATGAGTTAGGGTCATTCAGCCATCTTACAGTATATTGATTTTTTCACTTTTAAATTCACCTGTTAGTTTCCTAGGTGATTTCTGCTTACAGTATAGTTTCAAGGTGACTGTGTGAGCAGGGGCCATACAGCCATCTCACAGATTTTCATTTGAATCAGTTACATCAGTGAGTTACGTCAGACTTTTTATTAGTATCATTCAGGGTGACTCTGTGAGCAGGGGCCATACAGCCATCTCACAGATTTTCATTTGAATCAGTTACATCAGTGAGTTACGTCAGACTTTTTTATTAGTATCATTCAGGGTGACTGTGTGAGCAGGGGCCATACAGCCATCTCACAGATTTTCATTTGAATCAGTTACATCAGTGAGTTACGTCAGACTTTTTATTAGTATCATTCAGGGTGACTGTGTGAGCAGGGGCCATACAGCCATCTCACAGATTTTCATTTGAATCAGTTACATCAGTGAGTTACGTCAGACTTTTTATTAGTATCATTCAGGGTGACTGTGTGAGCAGGGGCCATACAGCCATCGCACAGATTTATTGTAATCAGCTACATCAGTTAGCTATTTCAGACTTTTGATAAGTATAATTTTGCATGACTGTGTGAGCAGGGGCCATACAGCCATATCACAGATTTCCAAATTTAATCCGTCCATTATGTCACTGAGCTATGACAATTTAGAGTAAATTGTTATTATTTAAATTCATGTTTACTCTGTGAGCAGGGGCCATACAGCCATCTTACCGATTTCATTTTAATCAGTTACATTAACAAGCTATTTCAGCTTTTTGATAAGGGAGCAGGGGCTATACAGCCAGATCACAGTTTTTTAAATTAAATCATTTCATTATGTCACTGAGCTATGACCATTCAGCCTAAATTGTTATCATTTAAATTCCTGGTGACTGTGTTAGCAGGGGCCATACAGCCATCTTACTGATTAATTTTCACTTCTAATCATTTCAACCTGGTTTAACTTTACAGCTTTTAAACACGTTTGAGCTTCGTATCGATGTGGCATTAGTGAGGCCGATATTATAAGTTGACTGTGTGAGCTGACAGGCTATGCAGCCATTTCCTTTATTCTAGCTACAGTAGCCCATTTCTGTTGGTTACATCAATCCACTTCTGTATCCAAGACTTAGGAAAACGTTACTTAAAACTCATTTGCTTATATAGGCCATTTTATTCCCATCTAGTGTCCAGTGCTTAGTGAATAAGTGCAATTTATGATGGCTGTGTGAACAAGGGCCATACAGTTATCTCATTCATTTTCACTTTTAAACTGTTAGTTAACTTAAGTGATTCACACTTTTTAATCTGTATCAGATTCAATGACAGTGTGAGCAAGGGCCATTCAAACTTGTACATTTCTGTTGGTTACACTGATCCATTTCAGTAAGCAGGGCTTGGTAAACAGCCTTACCATTCTATTTCTATATGTTTACGTGCATAACCTCCACTGAACTAAACTGGTGGAACTAAGCTGTGAGTGACAGTGACAAAGAATGTATACAATGTCCTATTGCTATGGACACACATGAGCCGTTATGGCGCTAGTTGACGCTATTGTTGTAAGGTGTACACGGTTGGATGATTATAATACATGTATATTCATCTCAGCTCTTGCACATTGACCCTTTTTTATTTTTAATGTGGTATCTTTCTTACCTTTAACCCCCAGAGGTTTTGTGTGACTGCATTGGTTGGGGGATACGTTCCCAATTTTTCCCATGTGGTTTTTCGGGTTTTCGTATCAGGCGGCGCACACCTTTTTCCATTGTACATTTTGATTTGTAGGTACCAGTAGTTTCTGTTGGCGGTCGTCTTGCTTTGGCCTCGGGTGGGGCGGCCCTTTCACTCGTTCCTTGCTCTGGGCTGTGGCGGGTGTGCCCTCACCTTTGCTGGTATAATGTTCTTATGTATCTGGTTTTCCCAGCTTTATATGCTTTAATTTAATAAACGGCCACTCCCGTGGCCAAAATATCCCATAATGGGTTTGTGATTATTTGTGTCCCAGCAAACAGAGCTCACCCAAAGCGAGACTCCGCCAACATCAATAACTTTCGTAATATGTAAAGGAACATGAAGCATAAATGAGATTTATTTCTAAAAGAAATAAATGGTTTTATGCTTAATGTGACTGATCATTATTGTATTTCTCCAGCTACCAGCAAAGGAGGGTTTCCTGTCATCCGGGTGATTTGTCACGAAAGTGTCATTTATGTCACGGGTCATGTAGGTCACAGAAGCGAGGCACAAGGCCTCCTTCCTCGCATTACAAGACAGTCAGAAACATTTTTCCCTCCCTTCCCTCCCGTTAGCTTTATTTTACCCTAGGGAGTGGCGGGTGTGCCCTCACCTTTGCTGGTATAATGTTCTTATGTATCTGGTTTTCCCAGCTTTATATGCTTTAATTTAATAAACGGCCACTCCCGTGGCCAAAATATCCCATAATGGGTTTGTGATTATTTGTGTCCCAGCAAACAGAGCTCACCCAAAGCGAGACTCCGCCAACATCAATAACTTTCGTAATATGTAAAGGAACATGAAGCATAAATTAAAATAAATAAAAACGCCTGATCGCAGGTTAAAATTTGAGTTGCCGTTCTGTTTTCGTCATGGCCTATATAAATTGGTTTTCTTCATGCAAGTTCAATTCCGCGATTTTTATGGCCTGAAACAAGAAGAAAAAAATATTGCCATGAGATGTGTAATCAATGACTAATCGATGGATAATCATTTATGTTCACGGCCATTTGATGATTACGCAATATGAGACCACACGTATTAATGATTTAACTCTCATATGGAGCTTGAGCTAGTGTGCTTACTATGAACATCAAGATCTAGATCGAGTCAGTTTCAGTCCATCTCGAGTGCAAACGGCGCGAAACAGTACCAAAAGGTTTTTTTACTCTCGTACGGCAGGGTGCTCTTGGGTCGGCCGCAGGCTGATCGATCTTACCTTCGGCCGATGGCAGTAGCCACGAGCGGCGAGTTGACCGAAACCGGAAACCGCGACTGAAAAGTCTCTGGTATCCAGGGAAGTCGTCATTAAAGATGGTGATCAAACCTCGCAGGAAACAGTGCTGTACTGCACAGTCTGACGTTAAAGAATCTGTGTTCCCACGCCCGATCGGGGACTTTTGGCGCCGGGCAAGATGGATATATTGTTAGATGTCATTTCACCTCAAAGTACTGGGAGAAAATGTAGCTATAACAATGTTCTTATTACTACCCATAATTATATAGCTGTTAGTTAATCCGATCTTGTCAGCAAAGCTATTATCCTTTATTTTTTAACGAACTGTCCAATTAAGGATTAATTTGGATAGTTCCAGATACGGCTTTCCTTTACAAATAGGCAAAATGTCCAATTTAAGAAAAATAGGACAGCTGGTCTGAGCCAATCAAATGCCAGAAAATATAATAGGCAGTGCAAACTAGTCAATCAGCGCAAAGTCCCTGTGAAAACGCGCCAAAAAAAGTTTCGTTGTCTGACGACGGTTCGTTGGCGAACACTTTTGGCTTCTTGTTGCTGTGAACGTCGTTCTGTTTTACTGCTGTTTTGTTTTGGCTTCTTGTCTGGGACATTTAAAAGGAAAATGTATGACCAAACTGATGAAAGTTCAGTATCGGGGACAATCAACGCATAGATTCTTGAAAATGTACAAGCACTGAAACTTTGGACAAGAATAAGAAAACACTGATACTTTGCATGAGTTTAGATCATGGCATTACAAAAACAAACGGACAAAGTCTGCGGAAATCGTTAAAGGAATGAACGAAATGTTTATTTTCAATAGTTTTTGTATTTAAATCAAGTATTTGCCTTGCTGCTTTGTCTTCTTTGTGCTCGAATTTGCGGTTTTCACCTGTAGCACCATATCATTCAGATTATTGAAGGAGCTTTCAAAATTTTAATTGGCAACAAAATGCCAAAGTCATGAAAGAGCAATACTAGTTCTACGTTCACGGTTTATTTGTAGAGAAGAAGTTGAATGACACCATAAAAATAAACCTTTTTTAGATCTTGCAGTGTGTTTTTTGCAATGTGTTTCGAGTGTACAATATTTCGCGTCTGCGACACACTAAAAAATCTGGATTAACTAAACAGCTATATAATTAATAAGTAAGAGGACTACATGCTTGTCCATTTTGGAAATAATTGAATTCAAAAAATTCCTCTGACAGCCAAATTGGACGAGGCCGTAAATTGGACAGCATGTAGTCCTATTACATGCTAATCACCGGGGAGCGCAGCTCAACTACACATTGATCGATTAAAGGAGATACTTCATAGTAACAAACACAAATTCCTATTTAACTTAAAAATTAAATTGCATGTGATCTCCACCACTCTTTAGCATCCTTTAGTAATCCTTTACAGTTTTCACTAGATGATTTAGTTTAAGGTTGATAGTTATTGTAACCTTCAAGCTGTTGTTGCTGGTATCCACCATCGCGTTTTGCATTTTGCTGTTATTTGAACCTGATTATATAGCGTGGCGAATATATAAGTACTATGATTCGTGACCGGATATGAAAAGTCATTGAATAGCTGATATTCGCTGATATTTACTTCCTTCTTATCAAAAATAGTTAAATATCTATTATATTACATCACGCCGCTTTTATGGCCTCATCAATACTCTCTTAAGGCTCTTCATCTTCAACTCGATCGCGAGTCTTTTCTTAGTTTTGTTGAAATCAGGGCTCTGATATCTTTTATTCCAATCACTTTGTGGAAATTGACCCATCTCGATAATTAGTTTTTCTTTCTTAAACATTACTTTGCCTCGAGGTAAAAGGTTCATTTATCAACATGTTTCAATTCGATGAAAATTCAAAAGATAACAACATGTCAGTCATAAACTGCCACTTTCATCATGTTCATTGTACTGCCATTGCGGAAATGAAGTGCTTGTTTTTGTCCAATCATGGTGTCACTGGGCGGATAATCGGATAGTTAATGCTGCGTCATTAATGCCGCACGGTGCTATGGTACAGGAAGAAATCAGAAAAGAAGATTTTTAATACAAGTGCATGAGTAGTAGAAGAGCAAAGTCTTGTGAATAACAAAATTGTTAGATAGCCTTTGTTGGTGATGTCAGTTGCTGATAAACTTGCAGTTTCCAAGCCTGAAGAAAGAATACTTGATAAGTTGAAAGCAGGTGAGTATAAAAACGTTGTACATTTACTTGAAATCTTATCTAACTTACTTTTAAGTGCTTTGCGTTAGACGTGAAAACAGACAACATATAAATCTACAGCCGTTCAGTTTTAGTCGTAGTCGGAAGTTTAGTCTTATCGATTTGTACATTCACTTCGGTAAATAGATATAGGAGAGGAAAAGACCCGCATACTAGTGGAAATCAAGTAGCTCCGCTTTAAGATTTTATGGGAAAATATATAGACACCGAAAATCAAGCTTTCCATACGCCGCGTACACATCTCCCACAATGCACCTTATTTGCCCCCCCCGCCAAATTTTGAATAAGTTTATTTTTCAGTTTCTCTTGGGACGGCTGGGCTGTAGTACCCAGGAGAAATGAAAAACAAGGGTTATGTAGATGTGCAAGTGGCGTATTTTGCGGATTTAAACCTGTTAAGGAGAAACAGTTAAAATCTGTAAAACTGTCGGTTCAAAGCCTCAGGGAACTTTAGATGACGTGAATCGACCTACCAGGCTAATGACACATTGAGCTTTGGAAACGACCCTTTATGAGTATTAAATTACTAAACAACTACTAAAACTAACTACTAACTAAAGTCTCAGCTATTTTATTGCAGCGTACTGTAGAAAATTAAATTTGTACAAATCACCTATATGTCATTGGATAACAAGACTCAGCCTCTTCTATTCCTGGCAGAAACAGTTTTGCTGTCACCATTATTCTTTAATAAAAAAATAAATAAACTACTATAATTTCGGTTTAAACCTCAGCGCATGGCCTGCGACAAGCCTGTTTGTTTGTCTTTGTCCAAGAAAACCTCTATGTTCTGAATTGCTGGAATTAGCAAACTACTAGCTTGCTTCCAAGAAAACCTCTATGTTCTGATTTGCTGGAATTAGCAAACTACTAGCTTGCGAGTGCCATACCTGAAAAATTAATGACGAACGTTTCCAAACCGCAGAGGCTATATAAACGCAACAGAAGGGACTGTGTCACGGTTTTCTAGTTCATTTTGTTAGTAATGATAATTTCTCGTCCTAAGCGCTATGGAACTTCAGCAATTACTTCTCATACCAAAACCTCAGCTTCGTGGTAAACAAATATTTCTCCCAATTATTTTATCATACCATAATTAAACGTTAGGAGCAAGAACTGAATGAACTTTGCAAAACTGTAGGATATTTGCCAAGTTTTAAGAAACCACAATTGCAACCCGTTTCAATCAATCAAGTTGTCCATCCGTGCTGCCTTCTGTACTTGCCCTGTTCAGTTATACTGGAGACGAAACAACAGTCAGAGGTGTGTTCGGATCGCACGTTCTTGTAGCGCTAAAGAAATCATTACTGGCAACTGTTTGACACGGAAGCCGGAAGTGGCTCCTAAAAGTGCGGAATAAAAAACCCCCGAGAGTCATATATTACCGGACATCCTTTCACGTCAACTTCTTGTTAAGCTTTTTCGTTATGACAGTTTGACGTCAGTGAATTAAAAAGCGAGCTGTGAATTAAGTTAAATGACAATATAAATTGCGACACAAATCGTCATGGCCATGATCGATAGATATCAGTTTAATTAGTATTGATAACGGATGGCGTCAAACACAGGAAGATCGAAATAATTGTTCAATGATGTTTCTGTTGTCTTCCAGCGGTGTGGCATGACTAAACAGAATATCAAACTAGGCTACTATAGATTGTTTAATGACAGAAAAGAAACCAATGCCTTATATCAGCGCTTGAAAAATGGTAGATTTGTATTGAAATAATCTTTTGCGATGATTTTCCACTTTAACATGACTACTTTTCTACTCTTTTTTTTTCTCTTTTTCTTCTTATAGTTTAACATCTTTAACAAGTTAAAAGGAATTCACCAATCAATAAACCTTGTAGTTAGACCTAATATAGTGAAAAATTTGCAACTATTACAGTGGTCCGCTCCCGCTTTAGGAACGTCTAACGACGACGAATGACATTCTGCGCCCTGACTATTATTTTTTTAAAAATTACAAAATGGAACACTTGAGACCCTGTTATATGTTATAAAGCATATCAGTTCCCAGTTAGCCCTACTTTTAATTACTGTATTTTAACCTTGGTTCTCATCATTTTAAATTTTCAGTTACTTTCAAAGAACAAAAAGATTTGAACTTTGGGAATTTATATCGGTTTTCTGAACCAGAGCCGGAGATGAACAATTCCACTTTGCTTCTTACTGCTGCGAACTCTTTATCAGCTGGTTGTTCTTCAGTGGTTTCTACAACGTTTACATCGATTCTGGCTGTGATAAGTATAGTGACGTTAGTGGGTAATATGCTTATTGTCATAGCCTTCATAAAGACTCCCAGCCTACGGACAAGCACCAATTACTATATCGTTAACATGGCTGTCTCTGACTTCCTCGGACCGTTTTTTAGTTGGCCGCTCTACACCAGTGATGGAATGTTGGCACCTAAGGTCTTTATCAGTGGGTCTTTAGCTTCTGCGGTTTGCAAAGTGGGAATGTACCTTAGAGCGGTTTCACTTGCCGTGTCCGTCCTGAGCCTTGTGTTAATTGCCTTGGACAGATTTGTTGCGACAGTTTATCCTTTTAAAGCAATGATGATAATGAATGTAAGAATTCGGGCGCCCTTTCTGGCTCTATCTTGGATAATACCTATTTTTTGGGGTATGCCTTACGTTCTTTTTGCCAAAATAATCAAAATAGACGACCAACGATTTGCAGATTTACGATGAGCGACGGCTCTATGACAATTTTCAATAGCTTTGGTATAGTCCTGTTATATGTTTTTCCTCTTGTCACGATTATAGCGTTGTACGTTATGATTATTAGAGCCTTAAAAAAGACGCCAAACGTGCTGAAAGGTCATGAAGACGCGAAACGACGCAAACAGAACCACAGAATTGTGAAGATCTTGATATCAATCGTGTTTGCATTTTTTATTTGTTGGACTCCTCTTTGTGTTTATTTGATTCCCAAAAAACTACACCCATCTTTGTTCTTGAAGGACAATTGCTTATTTCTCGCTGTTTTTTGTTACTACGTCTTTCCGTCTTTGAGTACAGCAGTTAACCCCGTCATCCTTTTCGTATTTGGCACAAATTATAATCAAGCCTTACAGACTCTTTGTCCAGCTCTATTTTGTACTTGTAAATGTGCATCAAGAGTGAAACAGCTTTCGTGTTTGGTATGAATTGTGACCAAACCCTTGAAGAACCTCCCACTACAATGTTTGTCCGCTTGTAACTGCATTTTTGAAGAGATACAACTTGAGCCTGATCAAGAATCAGTAACAACACAAACTGTTAATGTAGAAATGACAGATATAAAAAGAACGTGTTAATCTATGCTTCTTTAAAAGTATACTGAATTTTTTTTAATAATGTCAAGTCCTTAGAATAGTGTTGCTACGGTAGTACATGTATATATGCTACTCCTCATCTAGAATAAGTTTATAGTGCACTAAGCAGGTTCCAAATTAAGTTGAAATATTTTAACCATTCACTGCTCCAGCTTTATTAGAACTTTGGCAATGTCATCTGATCTGAATAACACGCTTTATAATTGGTGTTTCCAGGCCGAAAAGTACTTGTACTTTTATGTATATCACAGTAATGAAGGTACCTTGTTTTGCTTGTAGTTAAGGGGAATGGCACACAGTGGGACTGAGCTATTGTTTCAGGTGGTCCCTCCCAGCAAATCATTACAGTGAGGTTCGTATCCCCAAATTCCCAATTCAATGACCAATTAATTGCCAAAGTAGCCTTTATTGAATTAGGTGTATATGCAGCCTGAATTACGAGCAAGAGGTAGAAATCTTGACATTTACTACTATTAATAGTGATCATGAGTTGTAATTACTCTAGGGCAGTGGTTATTTCGCAACAATAAAACTGAGTTTTCGAGTTTAATTTATGTTCTTATTACTAAAACAGTGTTGAAAGTCATAAAAACGTTCGCCTCCGGCAGCCATCATCATCAATAACGAAAAAAACCCAGCGATAATTGAAGTACACTATCATAGAGTCTCCCAAAATATCTTTCTGAATGGGATCCTTCCCTCTTATCACGAATTCGAGATCCACGCGGCAGGTCCTACTCCATCGATGCCGTGCCCAATCCTATGCAGGAGTTTGTAGGTCCGAGGCCCCGAGATACTTAGTTTCAATTAAGATGCGGACGTTTGTCGTAACCGGCTCAAGGTCTTGATCTACCAAGGACTGACTAATAGAAGGGATGAATCGAATGCGAGTACACTCCTGTGCTTGTACCCAGACACCGCGGATGAAGGCTCCGGCACGGGCTTGTCAGTTCAAGAATAGTGAGAGAGGACCGCCTGGTACAAAGGGGACTCATACGTCTTTGACGTAGCGTCTTTAGACTTTAGGAAGACCATAGTCCCCCCAAAATTTTGTTTTGGTAAGATCAATGAGGTTGACGAAAAAAAACGTATAAAGGTCACTTTCAAACGTCTCTTGCGCCACTGTAGCACGGCGGAATGGGTTTCAGACGTGAAATTTAATTCTGTCGAAAAAAGCAGTCGTAGCTAAAAGTAAAAAGCCGGCTTGGCTAGTTTTAGAAACAATTATTTAAGTGATGCAAAGTGATTTCTAATTTATTAATCCAGGTCAGCACGCCAACTAGCTGAAGATGTTTGAATCTGGCTGGTTTTTGTGTTTGTTTTAATCCATGTGGTTGACAGAGAATCACGCTTCATGCTTTCACGTCGACTTGAGTTAATAGATACATTTAAGCTCAATGAAATGGAGCACGATATAATTTGGTAGCAGTCAAAGACGTTTCCTTTCATGTATATGATGGAATCTGACCTGCATTAACTGAGCACTGACAAAACCTACAAAAAGGGCACGGAAAACATATTTTAGTGTATTTCTTCTTGTATAGGATCATAATCCGGGTTCATCTGACTGAAATTCTTTGGTAGTGCAGCCCTATCTGGGAATTCTCCACATTCCTGTTTCCTTTGCAGTCGCGTCGTTCTAATCGTGCTCTTTTCTTTTCGCAACATTACATCCAGCTTTTTACGCTGAATTTCTTGCTTTGAACGCCACATAGATTATAAGGTCCCATGCAAGATAAGAAGAAGTAATTCTTGTTTATAAACAGGAAAGTTGTTTTGTATATGAATATTTTTTTTGATCGCTTTTTTTTCCTTTCTCTATTACACATCATATTCAGGCAGTAAGAACATATATTCCCACGTGTTGGTTAGCTTAGCCTATTCAAGGCGTTCAGATAGTGGAGTGTGGCTCGAAGTCAGAGAGTCAGAGAGCAGAAAAGAATTAGTGAGGAAGAGAGGGAGAGAGAGAAAGAAGGAAACGCTTTCACTCCCTATAACTCACCCCTCGCTTTTTTCCTGTTCACATCTCCTTGCGCAGTCTCCACAATCTGAAAGCCTGGATCATCAAGCTATAATTATCATTTATTATTCATTCAAAATATTTCCCCAATTCTGATTGGCTAAAAGCACACGCATAATTCACCATAACCACTTACTGATGACCAAATTTGGAAGAATTTTGTATTTAACGAGGAAATGACGTCAAAAATGCGGCCTTCTACAGGTTAATGTACCGTTAACCGAGAAGACCTGGGGACACGGTTGAGTTGTTTTTTTTGTGCTCGTTTTAAGAATAAGACTTGAACTACAGCTGGAACTAGGCGAAATAATGGCTAAAAACATAGCAAAAACGGCAAGAAGACAACTCGGAGGGCGACATCTGCTATTTGGAGAATATTTGCGGAGCTGGACAAACCTAAACCTATACTATCGAAGATAAACAAAACATCGATGTAGGTAAGCATGTTTTAGCGGTGTTTTTTTGTAAACTAGGAATTATTTTGAATGAATAATTAAGCAATTAATGAATTCGGCTTTCGTAGGATATGAAGAGTTAAGCAGATCTCGGAGGGAGTTATCAATCTTGGCCTCCGGCCTCTGTGGATAACACCTTCCTCGATCTGCTTAATTCTTCATATCCTACGAAAGCCGAATTCATTAATTGCTACATTATAACCCCGGGGGGGGGGGGGGGGGTGTATCTTTTTTTACCCTTTTGTTTCTGTGTCCCTGGTGTGGTCCTTAGATAGGGTAGCTTAATTGTATTATCTAATACTGGAGTGTGAAAACGCCCGCCTAAACGAACATTTTTTTTAAACTAGGCTTATTCTAGTATTTTATGCTTGATGCTATATATCCAATGTTACAAGGAAGAAATAAAGTTTTCCTTTTCATGCTATTAATAATTTTGTTTTTCCTTGAATAGGGTGCCGTTTTAAGCTTTGGGCCTTCAAAAGGGTATCAGTTTTCGCTTTCTTAGTCCTTAAATAGGGTTAGGGTTCACGAACCTTCGCGGCACACCCCTATCCAAAATTCGCGGGAGTACCCCCCCTGATTATAACTAGCTATATATTTTTTTTTCACAGAACTGTATTCGTCTTGTATTTATATCACGCCCACTGGCGGCGAGTTCAGTTACTTGTGTTGAAGATGAATTACGTTTCATCAGAAACATTTTGGATTCATGCCGTGACTTCCTTGAAAATTATTTCCTGTCTAACGGCTCTATGGAAGAATTATTATTTCAATATATAACTCGCCGCCAGAAGAAAACATTTCTTACATCATTGTTTATTCTAATTATTGTTATTTATTTTTTATTTATACGCGGGCAAACATCTGTTAAAAGTATGTGATAAAATATGAAGTACTAATCAAAATCAAACTGATTAACATGATTGCCGGATGGGAGCCTAATGAAGAATAGTACGTTTTATGCTTCCGTTTTAAAAACCCCCAAAGAAGTTACTTTCACTAAGACCCCGAGGTATGCAGAGAATTCTAAAAGGCGGCACCGCTATATGAATAGCTTCCCATCAGACACTCTGTCCTTGGCGTTTCTTTAGGCCCCGTCCGCAAGTATCCGGGTTTTTTTGTGATGACGTCATCGACCTTACCCGGTAGAACCAGCCGTTTTTCCGGGGTAGACACCAGTTTACCCGTAGAAGATTTACGAGTAGCTGCAAGTCCTACATGATGGAGAAACGAGTAAGTTTTTAAGACTTTTTAAGTACAAATGTAAATTGTATGACATCCTTGGCAATGTTATACGCTACTTTTGGAGTATTTTTTTTTAAAAACGGAGGAAAAAATTTCCGTTTTCAAAAATATCCGCATACGTGTGGACGGGACCTTAGTCAAACAATGTAATTGGCAATCAACGAGGTGTGAAGCCAGGCTGAATACTGGTTAAAACAGGAAGACAAAGTACAGTAAGTCGATATTCATATTGATCGCGATGCGGCGAGGGTCTCATTGCTTGCTTTCGCATTCTATAAATGTAGCATTTCTTTAACTACTTCGTAGGAACTCATCGAAGAACACACTTTACAGAGAGAAGGTGGGTTCCCTTTTGATTTCAGGTAGGTTTAGCTTTTAATATGCGACTTAACAAATAAGCAGCACTGGCTAGTTTAGAGATTACAGAAACTGGCCAGTTTCCTAAAGTATTATCAGTGAAGTGTAAGGGGATAGAGCGATGTTTTCGGTAAAAGTGGCTTGCTAATAACTTCTGCTAGTGTTAAACAACAGATATCGGGTTCCTACAAAGCAATAACATTTTTATAAGCCCAGAACTAGGAAATGAGAAACCCGTTCCGGTGTAGCCCCATATAATCCCTGACGGCTTAAACGTTAGGTTTACAGAGAAAGGATATTTCTTACATGCTGAACATTATAACTCAAGCTATTAGTCGCATGATCACTTTTAAGTAACGAGTATTAGATTGGCTTCTTATGCAAATTTTCAAGCTTCCTTTTTTTCATGGCAAAATCTGTCGGCATCAACATTATCCGCGACTGTGAATAAATTGATACCGCCTTCTTGTTACAACTTAGTTGACATAATTTAGTCTTTTTTTTTTAGCATGGCGCTTTTGATTTAGTTTTATTTGAAAAAGTTAAACTTTCTTTGTTGATGAGTTTTCGAGCACTTTTGGTTTGCAGGAGTTAAACGCTGTAGGCAGCTAAAAGGTTTAGATACATGCAGTTGATGTCAAGGCGGAAAAAGCTTTGTTCCGTGATTTCCAAGAAGACTTCCTTTCACGCCAGTGCTTTAAGCCACCAAGGAAATATTTTACTAAAGAACAGCTCTAGAAAGAAAAAGCACTCAACAAACATTATTAAGAGCAGTTGTCTGTAAGACTCGAGCTATATTGAAAAGTCGCTGCCACACTATCTCACCGAATTGGCTAAAAATTGGCAACTAGACTTGATTTGGGGTCTTTGATAAGGAATAGGTAACTTTAGGTTCTAATTCCTCCTCTTTCGGAAATTATCGATATGGCCGGTTTTTGGGTGCCTTGGACCGGCGCCATATTGGTTAATGGAAGCTGGTTTTGAGCCTTCGACTACAACCCTGTCTTCAAAGCTAATCTTCCTTTGCCGATACACGTTGAAAGAACAGTCCCTCTTTATTGTATTTTTAGAAACTACTTCGAAATTGATAACGTTTTCGCAACGATCGATTAAACTTTTGGTGGGTATACTTTTTGAATTTTTTACACCCGCAAAATTAACAGAATTTTAAAGGCGTATATCTCTTTTGCCACATCGCATTGAAGCTTGCCACTCCGCCTGAATACTCATTGTTTGTAGTCAAATCCAGTTCGTTAATAAAAAAATTGGGCAAATTTAACGGAGCAGAAACAAAAGTAATGAATGGAAGAGTGTTCTAGCGACTTTGTCAATAATCTTTACACCGAATACTCGCCAGGTGTTGCCAAAATTACAATCGATAATAGAATTTCTGTCATTAAATCTGAGTGATCTGTGTAATAAAATTAGCCTCTGTAATATAATCGATAACTCTGCTGCGAAAAACAGTATAAAAAAGGCAGATTGTATAAGGAAAAGGAAAATGAATTTGTTATGTTTATGCTACGACACGTAAACAAAATGCAACCATCACAGTCGAACTGGAATTTTCCTGATTTTCCTCCAGTTCCTTTATCGAAACCAGAGCTTTTAAAATTAAGCATAGTAATGAAATTTGAGATGTATTACCTTACTCGACGACAAAGATGCCAGTTTCCACCTTGATCGAAAAAACGTAGTATTTTCCCACGCATATCGCGGATCGTCACGTTCCTTGCATGGCGTTACAACTCACGTGAAACCGCCTGGTTTAAAACAAGTGAACTGAAGAATCCGTAAAAATCTTAGCCAGGCAATAAATAATGGCAGTTGATATAAGTTATCATTATTGGTGAGCGAGGATGCGATGATAGTTCCAGCTACATGTATTTACAGCGTTTGAAGATTCACTCAAAACTCATGATCAGATACATGAGCCCTTGAAATAAACATCATTACTTCCGGTTTTAAAAATTGGGCGTTGGCAAAGTAATGAATATACTCATTCTACCTTGTACACCATTAACAACTGTTCCGTGTACAATTTTCAGGTATTTTGTCTCAATCACGAAGCCTGTTTTGAGGAGATTCTTTGTCTTTCCATGAAGGTTTTTTGATAAACAGAAAAATTGGTTCAATTGGAGGGGGTTAAGAAGAATGAGGGATGAGCCCAGGACAACAAAAACCCCACAGTCACCCCACCGAACGGCTTTAAAACTGTGCGCACATACCTCACCCGCGGGAAAATTCCAGATTTTCGTTTCCTTGAAAAAGCCTAAAATCGTTAGTCAATGCATGGACAACTCAAGACAGTCCCAATTCAAAATAAAGTAAACAGCAAAAAAAATTCAGTTAGCGACCAGAGTGTTTATCAGATATCGCGAACAATAAGGAGTGATTGAAGATGTGTCAGCAGTTTAATGTAAAATCATTTACCATGCTTATAGACATTTCGACAACATAAGTGTACCGATTGACGTAATATCAGTGGTAAAAAACAAACGCTTTTTACTGTCGGACGATGACGTCATCGTACAAAAGGCGTCTTCACTCTGGCATCCTGAATTTCAAACCGTCAAAACCTAATTTTCTCTGCTCGTCAACTCAAAAACGCCTCTGAGGACAAGTAGTGGTAATGTGCTTGTTAGTAAGACGTCCAACATAAGGAAACATTCATAATCAACTTGGTTAATGCATTGATAAAGGGAAACTTTCACCTTTACCCTTAGGGACAGAGTGCAAAAGCGCAAAAGATTTTTATTTCAGTTCTAGCATGTGTTGTCTAGCGATTTGCCTTGAGCTTCTCTAAATTTTCCAGATCAAACAAGCTGTGCCCATCGTACATAATCTTGTTTGGGCTCCCTTGAAAAATTGCACTTCATCAGAAGCCTTCAAGTTCATCCTCCGCCGCGACAACTTCATGATCTATTTTAATGGGTGGTTTTCTGGAACTATCCTATGACTTGTCCTTTGTGGTGGTCACTGTATTAGCGAGCACGTTTCAATTTCTCTCCAGCAAAAGTCTCTATCAGGAGCGTAGCCAAGATTCTCCAGGTGTGCGCACAATTTTCAAAACTTGCCCCGGCTAACATCTTACTCAGTTCTCTCGTAACATTTCCCCATTACATTTACTAATTCTGTTGACTAGGTGAGGTTATGCGTGGATGAAATGGCACTTGCAATCGGTGAGAAAATTAGGTTAAACACTTTACCCCCACACGACTCTCACGTTTTGCTGACGCTTTCTACCTAAGAAGAGAAAAGTGAAGCTTTGCCTTCCCCACTCCGTGTAAAAAAATGTCGTTCGGCTGTTCAATCTACTTTTAGAAAACAACAAATTTCCCAACTTTAATTTTTAATAAAGGTATAAGGGTAGGAATCCAAATAGTTTTCAAATGTTCTTCAAAATGTACGCCATGCAAATGGAGTATTTCACTGATTTTAACACGATGATTGTCAAGTAGTGTCTAGTGAGTACGGGGGCTAATGCCCCATCGCAAAAATTTAAAATTGAAAACAAAAATCTTGTATAACCGAGTAGTACGTATTTTTTGTTTTTTTAATGAGTTGTGAAAAATCACAAATTGGTTTCTTCTTGAATGTATTATACTCTCATCCATTGAGTGTTTTCAGTCTTTCCGATATGCCCGTCGGATAGCGGAAGTTAACGTAAATGATCGATTACGTGAAAAGAAGCTACGATCCTAACTTTCCACCTTCATTTCTTTTCCCTAGCCATCATTTTTTTCCCTCAAGGAATTTTTCTCTGTTTTACATAATAATTGGTCTTGCATCTTATCGATTTTGAGAGCCTAGTCCTGTGCCGTATTCTGATGCGATCTTCTTTATGTAGCTTCCCCCCCATAGTACAGCTCCTTACTGAACAAAAACGGTTTTAATTGAGTCTATTCAAAGAACTAGCCAATATTATTCCAGTGGTAAGCACGATGTTCCTAATTCCCTCTAGTCCCCGTCTTAGACGCTTTCATGTGCATTGGTTACATTTTCTTTTCATAAGCTACTATGCTCATAATCGCGCGTGCTGATGTCATTTATGCTTAAACTAGGGTATCTAAAAGATAGTAATGCTGCGGCACATTCTGTTGATACTGGCATTAGTTAGGCAGTGGGACTTAAAAGACTCGAAAATGACATTGAATGTCCTATTTACATGTTAGAAAATACTAGAATAATTACTATCAGTCTATACAAAGAACTCGTGGGAACGTTGTTTAAAAAATGATCAAGTGGTTATCAACTCTGGTTTTCCCACAATAAATTGTAAGAAATGATAAAAATTCAGATTGTTTATCCATATATTTAATATACGGTGTACTATCTTTTCTCTGGAAACACGATACTTTTCTTGCTGTTTATTGCACTTTATTAAGTAACAGTTATTTAGCTATATATTTATAGAAAACAACGACACAAAAAACGGGAAAAAAAGAAAGAAGGGAAAAAGAGTTCGGTAGGACTCGAACCCGGTACCATAGGCTCGACGCGACTACACCTCACCACTGAGACTGACTCCGTAATGCACCTATCAATGTTAACCCCGTGGGGGGGGGGGGGGGGGAGTGCGGGCAAGGGGTGGGGATTTGACAAATTTTAAAAAAGCCCCCACCCCAGGGGAAAAATCTAAACAAACAATGCTATAATACTATATAAAACGAATAAAACAACATTTCAAACACGTTGTTACTACTTTTATTTACGGTTAGCGGAAGCTCCATTAAATTACTTGCTGTAATTAAGTATTTTCTCTCTCCACTAGCATATCTTATCTTGAACAACAAAATCACTCCAGGAAGATTGACCATGCTATATAATATTAATAAAACGTAAAATGCTTTATAACATCTGCTCAACATGTCGGAACAGGTCGGATCAGTGACGCATAAAAAATCCTCTGACTTTCATGGTGGAATTCGATTTCAATCGAGTTTTACAATCAGATGGGAACTTGAAGATAAAATAGACATTATCTGTTTAGATGACAGTTTAAAGTATCGGATTATAGCGATTAAAACAAATGAAAACTTCATACCTTTCTCCAACAACGCGACTTTCAGGAAGCCTCGAGGGACGGACTTGGTAACTGCTTCTGAATTGATACCAGGCTTCTGTCGGTCAAAGTCAAATGTCCCGACCCCGGGGTCGCTTCACACGATCAAAAGCCCGACAGCGGGGATAGTCTCAGGCATCAAATCCCCTCCCCTTGCCCGCACTCCCCCCCCCCCCCCCCCACGGGATTTACATTGATAGGTGCATAATTTTGGGAAACTTCCACCGGCAAGATGATCGCCAGCCGCATTGATCGAGCTATTAACAGTAAGAAACAATGTAAACGCATATTCCATGGCAATGAATGAATGAAAGAACATAATTATGCTTTTCAAAACGCCGATACACGGCCTCGTCTGCAACGTAGGACACAAAACATATGTTTTGTTATCTCGATTTACGCTGTTATTTTGAAGCGAATGGTCAAAATCACATCCATTTTCGGCTCATACAGGTTCTTAAGAATAGCATGGCATGACATTTTCTCACTTTTACATCACCTTCTAGCAAGCTGGAATTTGTATATTCCCCGTGTTGCGGAGTCGAAGAGCAAATACTCATCTTCTCGTCAGGTTTAACACGTGGACGAGTCAAAGGCTCCAATCCCCAAGTTAACCATCGTACTCATCTGAAAGACTCCTGCGTGTCTTAAATTTGGTAAGACCTCTAACCGTGCTGTAGAAAATTTGCTACAAACAAAACTCTGAGTCTGGGCAGCGAACGATGCGAACTTCCCCGTGTTTTTATTTGAGTTGTTCTTGGCGCAATGCACTCTGGTTAAATACAATGCATTGTGGTAAAAAGTGTGGTTAAATGCAATGCACTGTGGTAAAAAGTGATGAATTTGAGAATTCGTCGCCCCTTATATATTTCCCTTAAATCCTGATTATGTTGCTGCTCGCTCCCTACGGTCGCTCCGCAGCAAAAAACAAAAATTATTTTATCGAAGAAAGAGTGAATAAAAGGTGTCATGAGGCGTTTGTGATTTTATGAACTACTTGACGCGGTTCTTTTCTTACGGCTTTTGTCCGTTGACGAAATTGCTACTTGGGTTTTCTTGGATTAAAAAGGGCGAGCTCTTTCTAAACGTGGCGTTGTTTATGGGACCTTAGTATTCATAACAGAATTAGTCGTCATTGGCAAACAACGAAAAAGCTTTTATGTGGTAAGTTACAGTGATGAACCTAGCCTCGAGATGGTCATGATTTTGTCATACCTTCATGCAATTCAGTGTTGGTCTGAGAATTTTTTGTTATGGATGGGGGGAGGGGGCGGTGGGGGTGGGGGTAATGAAAACTGTTAAAGAGTCTTCTACAAATCAAAATAGTTGCAAATGCTTACGGGAGGCCCTACCTATATGATGATTAGAAGGGCAATATTTGGAAAGGTGCATTGTCGTGGAGTTAAGGAGATTTGACTAATCAGCCAATTTCCCAACCTCGTCCCTAGGGCTTTACCTATCTTTTAAGGGAAAAGCCCTGGGGACGAGGTTGCCAATTTCCCGCCAAACATAAGGGCGTGGCCAGTGGCCCCAAAATTGTGTTCGCTAGCCCCGGGCTGGCTCGACTTTTGAGATACGGTTATGGAGTTATAAACAGTGAGTTCATCATCTATATAGCCTGCTCGCCCCAAAGCGACTACATTTCCCTTTCCAGAGACCCATCAGTTACTGTATGACCCTCTCGGATCAGATTTTATGTCCGTGATGTAATACTGGTGGTGAGGTCAGTCCACAAGCAGAGTCGTGAAAAACACCGACACTTGAGCCTTCACGTTCAAAACATTCCTGGCTATCGGAAAAAAAAATAAAGAGCTTTTAAAAATACTAAAATAAAATGTCATTTCAAATTTCACTTTGTCACCGTTCGAAAATTATTGTGAATCAGACCGAATGAAAGTTCACTCAAAGATGGGGAGGGGGGGTTGGTAGTTCTTGACAGTTTCAGTTTGCTAGAAAATTAAAAGTTACGAAAAAATACTGGGCGAACTGCAGAATACATGCAAGAATGAGAAAGAAAATAAAAAACAACTTCCTGTTCAAAGTCGGGTGAAACGTTTAATAGCGTCAAGAAGACTGAACTTGATTAAGGTTGTTAATTTCAGTTCCGTTCCAGCGTGCAGTTCATTGTCCTCCTAAAAATAGCTTCGTCTCCCACCGAACATTCCATGTCATATTTTTCGGACTTATCATTCAGTAATGACGGTACGATCAGATAATTTGACTCGATGAGTTCTTTAATTTCATTTCATGTACTAGTTTTATATCTTACGCTGGAAAGATCTGCCAAACAGTGTACATTAGCAAAGGTATGTTCCTGTTTACACGTGTAATTATCGAATACCATATTTTTCGGACTTATCATTCAGTAATGACGGTACGATCAGGTAATTTGACTTGATGAGTTCTTTAATTTCATTTCATGTACTAGTTTTATATCTTACGCTGGAAAGATCTGCCAAACAGTGTACATTAGCAAAGGTATGTTCCTGTTTACACGTGTAATTATCGAATACCATATAATTTGCATAAAACTGCAGTGCACGGTTTGTTTTTCTAGCCTTTTGATAAAAATTGACAACGTTTGCGTTATCTTTGTCTGAGGAAATATGTAATTTGTAGCTGTATACAGCGAAATACTACAGAGAAAATTGTAACTGTGCAGTACACGAGCAGCTCACTATTGGTCTGGCAAATCGAAGAGCAAACTTGAGCTAGTACCGTGTGTAACAAAATTTATAATTTTCATTTTAGCGAGAATTTCAAGCTCTTCGTAAGGTCAGAGTCAAAAGATCATCTTTTTTGACATTAGAAGGAAGGGTTTTTATGCGATAGATAGGCTTTAAGAGGCACGATCAATTTTTAAAGAATTTTCTTTTCAAATATTCGCCGAATTTTGTTTGGAAGTTTTAGCGGCCAAGTGGCTGAACCATTGCGTATTCATGCAATTATATTTCTGCTCCATTACATTTGCCCAATTATTTTATTCAACAGTCTAACTAACCTATAAACAAACTATGTTTAGTTAAAATGGCTTAGTCTAAATCGATGTGGCATCGGTGATATTGACCTTCCAATTTATGCCAAATTTGTGTACCTTTTAAGTAACGAAAAAGTGCTGTGAGAAGTTATAGCCGTTCGTAGCTCAGGCTTAACCATTTTCAGATAAGAGTAGGTAAATGAAAGGAGTAAGGATAGTTCTTTGCAACTGTATGAGTCACGATTAAGTTATTTTAATGATAAGGCTAGAATTAATTACTGTAAATCTCCTTCAGTTCACCAACATGGCGGCCCCTCGAGGCCTCGTCAAAACTGTTATTCCTGTATCTTTGAAACCAAAGAGAATTCGAACCTTATAATATGCATTCAGTATTTAGGACACCATTCTAAGACTACATGCCGAAAATCAGCCAAATCGATGAGGTACCGTGTCAGGCCGAAGTTCGAATTTTACAGAAAATCACTCTTAAGTACCCTCAATAAATTCTGTACCTGACATTTTCAACTGATTATTGAAAGAATGGACAATAAGTTTACCCTAAAAAAAATTAGCGAAAGTGTTTGCGAGCACATGTAGTTCACATTGGAAATAAGCTTTGGTCCATGATTTTCGGAAAGAATTCTTTTCACCCAAAGCCTTGAAAAGCCTTAAAAGATCCCATAACTAGCGACTTAAAGACGATGATAATATCAGTGAAGCAATATTGCACCAAAAAAGTCAGCAAAAACCTTGCTTAGTCACTGTAGAACATAGGAATGTTGACTTAAGTATTACCGGAACTAACTAAAATACTACTCTGAACTGAAATTTAAGGTAGCTTCGAAAATTTTTACTTTATCTCGAATTCTTTTATTTTTACTTGAATATAGTAAACGTTTGAGAAAACCAGGTTGGGTGGCGATCGCTGCAGGCTACATTTATAAAGAAATAAGAAGCTCTTCATCAGATATCCAGTCACCTCATGGTGCCAGATTAACAATTTACTTTGAATTTGTGTTATGCTAGTGCAAAGGAATTTAAATTTTTCATGTTCCTCATAACTCTAAAGA
Source organism: Porites rus (assembly GCA_964035705.1). Taxonomy (NCBI): domain Eukaryota; kingdom Metazoa; phylum Cnidaria; class Anthozoa; order Scleractinia; family Poritidae; genus Porites; species Porites rus. The sequence continues at coordinate 23,871,104 of OZ037998.1, read as the reverse complement.
GCATGCGCATTATGCTAGTCGATCGGTCGTGTTCTATTTCAGAAAAAAGGGTTCAAGCGCGCATTATGAAAGTTTGAGGTTTGAAGACCTTCGCGTTTAGTATTATTCAAGTTCAAGGGGCTAATTTGAGGATTTACGAGTCATTAAAATTACGGTCTATCTTAATTTTTTTGTCTTAAAATTCCAGATTATCTACCTTAACAGTCTGTCGCAGTCTCAAGCAAGTAACCGAATGAATAATTCCACAGAAGTTCAGTTTAATCCCCCATTGCAAGGATGCTCCGCCATGGTGTCCATAATGTTTACATCAACTCTATCTGTTATAAGCATAGTAGCGCTTATCGGCAATATTTTGGTGGTAGCAACTGTTGTGAAGACCCCCAGCTTACGGACCAGCACAAACTATTACATCGTGAACATGGCTTTCTCCGACCTTCTCGGACCGTTGTTCTATTGGCTGTTGTACGTCAGCGAAGGAATGTTGACGCCAACTGTCTTTATAAGTGGCACTCTGGCTTCAACTGTCTGCAAACTAGGAATGTACCTCAGAGCGGTGTCACAGATGGTCTCTATTCTAAGCCTTGTGTTTATCGCCTTGGACAGATTTGTAGCCATTGTTTTTCCCTTAAAAGCTATGACGATAATGAATGTAAAAATGCGGGTGATTTTTCTGTTACTATCTTGGTTGATACCTTTCTTTTTTGTTTTGCCTTACGCTCTTTTTGCAAAAATTATCAAAGAAGGTAACCAAACATTTTGCAGATTTATGATGAGCGACGAGGCTTTGACAATTATCAATGGCGTCGGAATAGTTCTGTCATACGCATTTCCCCTTATCGCGATAATAGCATTGTACTCTCTTATTATTAGATCCTTAAAAAAGACTCCAAACTTACTGAAGGGAAAAGAAGACGCAAAACGACGCCAGCAGAACCTGAGAATTGTGAAGATCCTGATATCAATCGTGTTTGCATTTTTTATTTGCTGGACTCCACTAACTGTATATTTGTTGCTGAAAAAATGGTACCCATCTCTTTTCACACAGGACAAATGTTTTTATATCCTAGGTTTTACTTTTTATGTCTTCCCTTCTTTTAGTACTGCGGTTAATCCCATCATTCTTTTCGTGCTTAGTACAAATTATAATCGAGCTTTGAAGGTTCTTTGCTCATTCGATTTTTCTGTTTGTAAACGTGAAAGTGAAGAGAAGCAGCTTGGGCAGCCTGAATCATTGGCAACAGAAAATGTAAAAGTAGAACTGACAGAAATTAAACAGCACTGTCCGTGACTTTGCCTCTTAACCTCCACATTTACTTCAATATGTCTTCTCGTTTGACTCAAACAATGTTCAGCATTCAAAATAACAAGTCTTTACAAGGACTCGACGTATAGTGGTTATTAAAGAATATTCTGCTTATTCTCGCTAACATTGTTGCTTACATTAGTCGACGTTCGTGACTAATAACTGCTCAGTGATATCCACTACCTGTTCTTAAAAGCGTGACGCGATGACACCTGCAAGATGAGGTATCAGCTTACAGGGACTATATGACGATGATATTGCTGTTTTAGGCAGGTCAATTATGCGCTGAGGTCATTACTTAGTGCTTTTACCCACATAAAAAAATTGCTCCTGTACAGTTATGAAGTAGATATCAATCAAATTTCATCAGGAAGCACTAACCATGAGAATTTTTATCAAAGGTGATTTTCTAAGCAGTTATAAAACTTTGAAAAGGGCGAAAAGGGTGTGGTCCAATAAGCCCCCCTCCCCCTCCCCCCAGCTCCTTAGGCTTCTGCCGTGCTATAATGTTTACCATGACTAACTGAGCTGTCTAAATGAAACCAACTACAAGGTCATAAAACTATTATGGTATATGTCGCTGCTGGAGACCTCTGACGTCATTTAAAATGACCTGCGCCATCTTTCGTTTAGCTGAAAATTCAGATTTGTGCTAATAGGTCAGAAACTAATCATTTTTGACGCTTCAGGTATAGTGCTTTTTATTCAAACTAGGTTTTGTTTCCGGTTCTGTGTAACACTTTTTTTCCCAAAACGTACGAAAAACTCGCATTTTGGTGTACAAATGGCTTGACCTCATTTCTGTCTATATTGCTGCATGGCGAGTGAGCTCAAGGTCAGTGCTCAATTTCACATCTGAGGAATCCGAAGTAAAAAGCTACTCTAGAGAATGACTTCAAGCGTAGAATAATGACTAAGTAGACTTCCCGTGATGTTGACCATGAATGATTATTGAAAATGTATTTGTCTACCATAAGCAAGAAACATTTTTTAAATCATTGTCTTTATTTAATTATTAAGTACACAATGTATATCGGATGTGTAAAGCAGGGGCTAATATTGACATGTACAACAAACTGCCGCTTGAAACAGGAAGACAAATTTACGGCTGTAATGATAGACTTTACTAATTTGCTGGGACGTCTTAATATAAAGGATTGCAGTTTGCTTAACTTCAAGAAAAATTTAAAGACTCTTTAAGGAGAAGCTGGTCTCACTTTTCATCACAGACATCTCAGGTAAGTCAGGGTTAAGACCATTACCTCAACATGACGTGCAGAGCTGGCTAGTAAAAAGTTTAAACAAACTTAAAATAGCTTTTGAAAACTTACTAGTTTAATTGAGGTTTGATTTCTATCCTTAATTTCAGTAGAAGATGTTTCAGACAACTAGTCCCCCTTCGTTAGATGTCAAACTGACCTGCCGGCCTCACGAGTTCAACATGATCGCTGTGAATATAATGATTGCACTCACAGGCTAACTTCGAAAAATAAACATTTGCTGAAATTAATTCCTCGGCGTTACCGCGGTCCTTTGTGCGGGACAAATTAAAAAATAGATCACGATCACATTTGAGATTGCTGCACTCCTGAATAAGGAGGAGATTGAAGTCCATGTATCATGCTTAATCCGGTACTGAAAGTTAATCAGCAAAGTAAATTTCAAGCACAAAAACTTATTCTTGAGAGCGTCGGACGCATATTTAGCGATCGCACAATCACATTAAAACTAAAAATTCTTATTCTACTGTGAAATTATTTTCACCCTTGAGTTGTCGGAAGCTTGTGTGAGTTTGGCCGTGAGAGTTAAGTCTGCCAAATCCTGTGGCAGAGTTTTAAACTTTCGCATGGCAATTTTGTCTGTCTTGGTTCATTTAACAATGATTTCAGACTTGGAATTTTCATCGACTAGTTTTTGAACACATTTAGGATGCAAAAATAAATAACATGAGATCTTGATTGAAATGCAGCATGTAGGGAAAGGGTGTGTGTGCCATCTAGTTGATTCATCGTAGTCTAAGTTTTGGGACTGTGATTTTCGTAAAAGCAGACTTCCTTTCATGCCTGTGCCTTTGAACAAAGCCTAAGAATGCCCTACTATTACTAGTGACCCAATGACGCAGTTAGTATCAGTGAAACAATATTGTACAAATAGTCAGCAAAAAAGACACGATGGGATTTGCTTAGTCACCGTCAGAATATTAAGTGATTTTCAAAAATTTCCGGCAATTTTACCGTGAACTCGAACATTTCCTTGTAAGATTGATGTTTGAGACAACCAGGTTCGGAAAAGATCGTTTTTTCGTTTGATCCTGAAATTGTCGTTACAAATGAAATATCCAGCGAGCAGTGATTATTGAGTTGTAGAGTATCAGTATGGATGCTCGAGTGCTTAGTAAACCACCCAAGTCCTGCACCATACATCATGCAGCTAACAAATCAAACACCGATAAAGGAGTTCAAATAACCCAAAGAGCGAAGCGCGGCAGAGTATTTAATACTGTGAAAGGTTTGAACCCAGGAGTCATTTCAGAAGTAGGTTGAGTTTGATCGTCAGGGTGAACGTAGTCCTGAATAGGACTGTTGTTGTTGAGAGTGACTGACGTTTCGAAAACCGGTGCGGTAGTCATCTTCAGAGTATTTAATGTTTAAGTTTAAGTTTACAGTTGAAGGCTTCTCATGGCAGAAGATCTTGAAAGATATAAGAAGACGGTCATGGCGAGCAATCGATCATTTCTGGATTCGTGTAAATAAAGGCACCCACTCGCTTGTCGTTACAAAATTAAGTGTGAGACAGTGAGGGAGAAAAGGAAGAGGAGTATTGGGGTCCACCCATTCCCCCCTTCCTATCCAGCCCTCGCTTGCTGAATTTTTTCCCCGGCATTTTTCCCTCAAAGGAGCTGGGTCCCATGCTAATGAAACAGTCCACCCAAGCCTCGGCTTTAACTCTTTTCACCGTGTGTCCTCACTGGAGTGAAATGCTGGAAAAGTCTGTCGTTAATTGTTTGAATTATACATGTACAGGCACGCGCAGGAGTTTTGATTTCCACGACAGGTTTTTCACATCAGTGTAAGAGGATACACAGAACACCAAAAATATAGAACTAAAATCTATCTGAGGTTGGCCAGTGCTAGAGCGAAAAACAAAGCACCGGAAGTGACGTTCAGTCCTTTCGCGCGCTTTTACATTCTCATTGCATGGAAATATCGTTTCTATTCATGATCATGTGTGTTTATTTTTATAAGGTTTGCTAATCCACGGAGCATCAAAGAGTGTTGTTTTAAGGTTTATTTCCGAAGGCGACATTAATTGTTCCCAGTAGTAATGACAAAAAGGGATGGGCTTTGGATACAAAGTACTGTCACGGTTCCATTGTCACGGTTCCATTAACCTTAATGTCACAAGCAATAGTTGCCAAATGTGATTTTGCGTAAAACAAGTACAAAAACGCTCATTGCTGTAACTTCACTAACAATAAATATATTTTTCATCCAATTACCAGCATTTACCTGTTGTTTTCACTGCAGCATTACCTCCCACCATTTCATCCACTCATTATTAGATACGCAGCATCGAAAACAAGTACATCTGCATCTGAGGGCTATAGCAGATACTACTAATGTCACCCTTAGCGATATTATTAAATTATTATTAGAGATGACATGGGATAGCTTTCTTTAAGCAAATTTAACGGCATATTAGACTGCAGTCATCCACTGTCACACCCTTTTCCTTTTGTCTATAATAACACATGTAGGGGGGTCAAATGGAACACGGGACCTATTGGCTAACCTTCCAGTAACAACTGTACAGCAACCCCATTTAAATCCCAGATGGGCACTGGGTTCCAATTTACTCCAGCCAAAAAAGATTGAGTACTATTAGAGCAGCTTTTGAAGCCTTCTCTCCCCAGTCACACAATTGACTCTGTTTCTCTCCTGCCCTCTCATCCCTGACATTTTACGGACTCCTCCTCCGAGCTCCGTGAGGTTCTGCGATGCACGTATTTCCAGTAACACAACAAATAAAAAATTAGACACCGATGGACAATCTTGAAGAAGATTAAAACGGATTGAAATTGCGGGTTATTGAAAACTTGTTAGCCTAACAGTTTTTCAAAATTCATTTGTTGTTTGTAAAGGTTGATTCACTGGAGAATATTTGTTGGATAAGAGGCTGCGATTTTGTCGTTTACAAGTAATTTTTTCGGTAACTTTAAGTGACGCTTAAGTTCATGGCGCACAAGGAAGCGCAAAAAAATAAATAAATAAATAAAAAATATATATATTAACAACATGTGTATTAGACAGCCGTGACTGCAGCTTCTTTGATGATATTTCCCCCACATTAAAGGGATTACGTCACTCTATTTGCTATGTTTTTAAAAGCCCAAAGGTGTCTTTGTATGCATAACGGTCCAGTTTTGATATTTTTAAGACTATATTTTGGCGTTATAAAACTGTTTCCTGTCGTCTGTTGCTATAGGGATGGCAGGGAAGGACATGGATTGAAGCTTGAAAAATTGGTCCAACTTTGTCATGTTTTAGTGCAATAGCTGCAATTATTAGTTCAGTTCCCGAATGAAATTTGTTTGATATCTTAATTCTTCATAACTCTCCAAGAGCTTTTTGCGTATGGGTAAAGGCACTAAGTACCGTTTTTATTCGATTAAACGCCGCAGATGGAAGGAAAATTATCAATAAACGCCGCCCTCGAATAAACACCGCAGCTAATAGAAGTAAAGCGGCTTCTATTCGAGGACAGTTAGAAAAACCTCGGTACAACTAGGTAATCTACACCATCCAGACATTTACAGTTCTATAAAACGTTTAAATGACAAAATATTTACAAACTTTTTACGGTAACTGTTTTCAGTAAGTTAAGAAGAGTGATCTCGAAACAAACGTAGCCCTCGAATAAACGCCGCATCGGAAACGCTGCAAATTTGATAAACGCCGCGGCGTTTAATCGAATAAATATGGTAATAACTTTAGTACAGAATTGACCAAAACAGTAATATCCTCGTGACATTGCCCGTTTACGCTTGGAGAGGCTGATATGTGCGGTTGTGGCTTGCGTTATCAGTAGCTATCACTGCCCGGAAAGTATTTTACTGTGTGAATCCGGATGCTTTTGACAGAATGTTTTTGACAGACAGAACTCTGGTATGTGGTTCAGTGTTGAGCTATTACAAAATTGTCCTGTGTTAGAATTGAGACATTTCTTCATAATACAGTGGAACCTCGACGTAACGAACCTGTATGTCACCAAGTCCTCGGTATAGCGACAATTTCTTTTATCCCCGAAATAGGAAAATACATGAAAACGAAGGCTCGATATAACGAAACCTAGTTATTCTCTGTTTTCACTGTCAAAAATAAAAACCCAAACCATTTAATCCAGAAAGTCCAGAATTTGGGAAGTGAAAGAAGATAAATACACAAAAAGGCTCACTAAGAATCAGGCCTTTGCAATTTTTCATATGCGAGATATTCGGAAAAACGTTTTACCCAATTTTATAAAGCATGTTGGTGTCCCTTTGAGAGATATCAATAGGGAACTTAAGATAGAGACGTTTTCGGGGCGACGGCAACTTCAACCGGACGTGACATCATCATTTAATGGATATTGCGCATGCTCGTGCTGACCGCCTCGCCGTCATGGTCCCGTCGGTGACGTGAAACTGGTCTGTTTGGCGTTGTGGCGAAAACGTGAGTATTTAACTTTCATTTCAATCAGGTTTGTTACGTTTAGCAACCAAAATTTTGCAGATTATCGTTCTTAAATTGTCCTTGTTTTCTTTGAGGCACATTTCAAGCTAGATTTCCAAGCTCTGTTATCTAAACTTACATCTTTGAATGTTTCTATGTTTTCATGTCACAGGGTCAAGATCCAACTTGGCAAACAGCCAACCGTAAGTTAGCTTGACTTGGACAAAATTGTCCTACGAGCCAAATAAAAGTATCCAGACAAAAAATATGAACTCCGATATTTTAATTGTCTTTTTAGTTCGCTCTTTTCGTTAGAATATCGTAGAAATGAAACGCGTTGAAAATTATATAGAATAGTAGGTAATACTAAGTGCTGTTGTTGTTGCATGCAGGTATTTCCCGGGAATTATTTCAATATCAAACTAAGAATACGGTTCCTTGGTAGCATTTTAATGTCCCTGGAATTTGCAAGGCTTCGGCAAGCCTGTGGAGATCATTTTATTTTTTTTAAACCCAAATCTCTGCCTTGCACTCAGCTACATCCCGCGTGTTTTTTAGCGTAAACGGATCGTAACTGTCCCGAGGAAAGTCGGGATTTTTGGACTCATAATTTTCCCACAAAACGAGAAACTCCTCATCCGATACATGTTGTCTGCATAGCAAATATTTATTCTCTTAATTCTTTATGTGAAGCCATATTTTCCTCTTCGTTATTCTTCTAATTAAAGGTGCCGTCCTTCTGAGTTCACTGCGATCTTAATGTTCGATTTTTGACGGGAAGCGACGGCTGCCTTAGTTCCAGGCTTTCTCTGCCAGTCCGGTCGCCGTCGCCCCGAAAACGTCTCCATCTTAAGTTCCCTAATATGGCCGCCGGAAACCAACAGAAACATCTGTTTTTGAGTTCTCCTACTAATGCGCGAATTCATCGCATGAGGAACTGATAAAGATGAAACTAAAGTTCATTTTGAGACAAGGAGTGTTTAGATAGCAAAATCTAAAAAAATCGGTAATGTTTTTAACCCACAAAAGAGCTCCCCCGGCCGCCAGCTAAAGGCCGCGTCACACAGAAGCCTGGAAATTCAAGCGTCCTCCTTTGCAAAATGAAGACCCCTTTCGAACCGATGAAAGAAAATTTGAATTTCGAAGAAAATTTGTTTAAATATAGGTATCTAGGGGCTGTAATACCTCATGAAAGTGAAAACTCAGAAGAACCAGTACATGTAGTTTCTTAGTTTGAATTTTAGTGACGTCCTGTGAAAACTGAGAATAGCGAACAAATTATGCCAGTCGCAAGGCCCTTCGTTTTATCGAGGTTCCACAGTAAATGTATGGGGTTGTACTTACATTTTACCCAATTTTTCGTCTGAAGGAACAACTCAATCCGCGTGGCCTTATTTTGAAAGTGATCACGTATACAATGTAATCAATGACGTGTAAATCCGGAGCGCACGAATATTGCGTGATGTGTGCAAGATTTAAATACAGAACAGGAAGACGAAGCGTTCAGTTAATTATAATATTAGGTAAAATGCGCCGGGTACCTTTGCTGGCTCGTTTCAGAATGAAGTAGTATCTGACATTCACGCTCAGGTGAGGATATCAAACTTCAAAGTACTAAACGCAATTCATTTCAAAGGTGAGTGGTGCCTGAAAGTGCTTGCGAACAACTTGAAAAACTACTTTACGCTTCTGGCGAGATTTCAAAATAAGTGAACTGAGATTAGATTCAGCGTTTTTTAATTTTACTGTGGATCTCTCCAGCATTCTCTCGACGTAGAGGCATGCCGTTCAAAAACTTATTTTCTGGGTCTCTACGAGAAATCCGACTCGGTATAGCCAGTTTCTCTACGGTGGTATCTGTGTTAAATTCATGGGGCCAGTTATTTAAACGTAGTTTAGCCAGTGTTTAACAAAACCGTGTTCTAACACATTTTCTATTTGCCCAGCGGTTTTATCTAAACACCATTTATTGTAAACAGTTCTATATAAGTATGCAGAGTAGACAAGAAAAGTATTTATCTCCTTAAAATAACCCACTAAGAAAGATTTGTTAAACCGCGGCTTAAGTGAGACTTCGTTTAATTGATCGACCCATGGTGTCTCGCTTGCGTTTTTGCCTGTCGTTGAACTAAATCCTACCTACGGAGCGACCATTCAGTCAAAACCACTCCTAAAAGCTATTTCAAGGCTCGCTATCTTTTTTGCTGTATTTGTTATCCTGCAATGTGGTATGCTTGTGCAGAATGTGTGAAAGAGACGTCACACGTGGATTAAGCTTTAATGCGCGATCTACTCAAGTGGTTTCTTTCACGCCTTGATTCCAAACAAAGCCTCGTTAGGCACACCTACCACTAAGTATTGACCCAAGGGTTTCATTGGGTTGGGAAGCATTTGCGATATCAGGGGAACAATACTGAAACCAAAATATTCAGCGAAGAACACGAAACGTTCCGCTTGGCCAGTGTTGCCTGAGTCACAGGCGCCGAAAGGGGTTGAAGGGAAAGGGGATGGGGGAGAGAAGGAAAGGGATGCCTGCTATTAAACTAACTGTTTTACTCAATTATGTTATCACTTGAAAAAGTAAACAAAGGTACACAAGGTAATGCGTATAAAGTTTCACTGATGCTGAAAAGCGCTCCTTCCTTGTGATTGTTGCTTGTATTAACAGCTGACGTTATCGCTATGAATATGAAGAAAAAAGGGACTGCTCGCCGTCTAATAAATTATAACTTAATACGTTAGAATGCCATCAGTGTCTAGATTCGCATTATCATTGTACTTTCAAGTCTTTGTGTTTGTGTTTTCCTTCCTTCCAATACTGATAATGTGGCGCAAGGATGGGAAAGCGGATAAATTCAAGGTATTCCTTAAGTTTTTTTTTCTTTTTAAATTCCAGGTTATTTCCACTCTTAAACCTCTGCTGCAGTCTGAAGCAATTTAAGATGAATAATTCCACAGAAGACCAGTTTAACTCCACATCGCAAGGATGCTCCGCTATGGCGTCCATAATGTTTACATCAACTCTATCTGTGATAAGCATAGCAGCACTCATCGGAAATATCTTGGTAGTTGTAACCTTCGTAAAGACCCCAAGCTTGCGGATAAGCACCAACTATTACATCGTAAACATGGCTGCCTCCGACCTGCTCGCTATATTGTTTAATTGGCCACTGTACGTCACTGAAGGGATGTTGACACCAAAAGTCTTTATAAGTGGGTCTTCGGCTTCATCTGTTTGCAAACTGGGAATGTACCTTAAAGGTGTGTCTCACTTAGTCTCAGTTTTGAGTCTTGTGCTAATTGCACTGGACAGATTTGTTGCGATTGTTTTTCCTTTAAAAAGAATTATAATGAAGGTGAAGATTCGAGTAATTTTTCTATCATTAACTTGGTTAATAGCTGTATCATATGGCTTGCCCCAAGCTTTTTTCACGGATATAATCAAAGTAGGCGGTCAAACATTTTGTAGATTTATGATGAGTGACGGGCCGCGGACAATTTTTAATGGTGTTGGCTTTATTCTTTTTTACGTCTTTCCTCTCATCACGATTATTATTCTGTATTCGGCGATCTTGAGAAGTCTTAAAAAGAAAACAAAGCCAGGAGAATTGCTACAAGGTCACGAAGGCACAAAACGACAGCAGCAGAATCAGAAAATTGTGAAGATCATGATATCGATCGTGGTTGCATTTTTTATTTGCTGGACTCCACTTAGTGTTTACTTGTTTTTCAAAAAACTATACCCATCTCTGTTCATAAAGGACGGATGTTTATTACTTGTAGGTTTAACTTTTTATGTCTTCCCCTCTTTGAGTACGGCAGTTAATCCCATAATTCTTTTCGTGTTTAGTACAAATTATAAGCGAGCCTTAAGGAATCTCTGGTCATCTGTTTTTTCTACTTGCAAATGTGCATTTACAGCGAAACGCGCAAGACAAGAGCAAGTAATGGCAACACAGGAAGTTAATCTGGAATTAACGAACACTAAGCTGTTAGACTAACCCATTCTATAGTTATCGGATGGAAACGAGGCTTGAATTGACCTTGTTTTGATACTTGTAACTCTTCCTTCTTTCTTATGGAAACAATTTTGTTTTTATGCTCACTAGTATTTTCTTATTTAAAATATAATAAAACAAAAGTTTCTGTCAAAAAAGGTCAACCTCAGCCTCCCATTCACGCAAAGGCTAGGATACAAAGCCCGCAACTATAAAATGCTATATTGAGCTTAAACAGCAGGTATTTGCTTAACTAGCCATCATGGATCATTAGTGATCCTGAAAAACACAGCCTGTGCTGACCTAAGCTTCCTTAACCTTATTCAGTTTTGTACATTTACATTTTTCTGCTCAATTCAACCTTCTGGTCTTTTTGTGTGCTATTTAAAAAAAAAATTAGCAGCGAAAATTCAATCAGTAGCAGTCAAATATAGTTTGTAAAGTTACCTTTAATTGGTCTCACAAGAGTGTGTATACTAACTACACTAAGTGATAACTACGAGTTATTTAAGGCTCTCTCGTGAAGTTTCTCTAGGGACAAGTAGACTATTTAGGCTTGTTAAGTTATTCAAAGGACATTCTAGCCATCCCTATTTACTTAGTGTTGATAGAGTTTATAATGCTGTAACGCTGTGTCCCTAATGATGTAACGCTCGCTTCATATTGTGCATCAATAAACGAGATGCCCACTACTTATTCTGTGTTTTACAGGTACGGCCCAAATATTTTTTGGTACAACCTTTGCTTTGTAGCTTAGTTTGCAACTCATATTTTTTTCAGAACAGCCGTTTTACGGAAATTGTTCGACCTCATACAAACACTGTAATTTCTCACGCGGTTACCTACTCGTCAAGATGGCGTCGAAAACCGTGACAAGGTCTATTAAGTTATTGTTTTCTTTTCAGTAAAAGCAATTCGTATCCCTCTTTATGTAAATCCATTTTATTAATCGGCTTGTGCCACGACTTAAGAATCAGCTGTAATAGTTGATTTTACTTCATCTGTGACATGATTTGTATGTCATTGGACATGATTTGTATAAGAGCGATCAATTTTCATCCATCCATTCAATAAGGAAGCAAATGGAATCACCTCTCACTATAGCGGACAGGCAACCTCGAAGCGTGACTTGGTCGTATAAATATGCGGCACCAAAGAAAGACGAAAAAGCTAATCCTTTTTGATGAAATTATTTTAAGGTTTAAACTCGAAGCCTTATATTGTGTAAGATAATTATATTCTGATTTATTTTTACTGGTATCACTTGTAATAATAATAATTATAATCATCATCATCATCATCATCATCATCATCAGCAGCAGCATCATCATCATCATCATAATATTTAATATTTTTTAAATAAATAATATTTTATTGATATCAAAGCTAACCACGAAATCCCTTGTAAAATCCTATTTACAATTAATTTCGCTTAAAAAAAACTATTCAGTCAAAGAACTGTTTACAATTCCTTTTGATTAAAAAACACTTAGTTTCGATTGAAAAAAAATGTCATTTCGATTGAAAAATTATAATATTCGTTTTAAATACATTTCATTTCGATTAACAAAAAGCTATTTTACATGTTAAACGTTTTCTAACCAAAAATAGCGGAGAAACAAAATAACGCTCTCAATGTCATCGAATATTTGCGAGTCCTTTTTCAATATCTAAGTCCTTTCCCGACAGTTCTAAATATATGGACTCTTTTAGAGAAGACTCGCGATCCTCTTAAACAAAGTAAAGCTGATCTTAGTGGAGCAAATGACACTTTTCCCATGATCCATGGCATGGTAGTCGCATAGCTTTTGCCCTTCTTTGCAGCAACTAGCTTGGCAAGCCAACTACATAATGGTATCGTTTACGTTCCATCGCCATTCCACCTGTGGTGCTGAAAATTAATGGCGTGAATGTAGCTTGCTCTACTTCACTCGGCTAGCGTACTGGCGTTTTTTTCAGTTTCGTGTTGCCTGAATATCTGGCATGATCCATGTCATTATAGGAGTCTACATTCGGGTGAAATACCTACACATCAAAGAAAAGCTTACCTCTGCCTCTCCCAGAGTCCCGTGGCCAATATATCCAGCTGCATATCCGAGGTGGTGTTGGCTCCTGTATTCAACTCTTCTCCTGTGATGTCTTAAATAACATTAGCCGCCTCTAATATGGTTTGCTTTTCGCCAAGACAAACTTAAGGCACGCCGGTGCTTGATTGGGATTCCCTTCCCCACCCTCAAAGAGTTTTTCCTTTCCTCCCTCCCCTTGAGTTGATACGTACCTATGGACGTATCTACGGTGAACTGATGTTATGACCAGAGAGTCGCGCATCCACAGGTTTCCATTTTCCTAAGCAATGGGGATACGCGTCGGGCCCTTAGCACCTTCAAAAGCTCCGCGGCTAAAACCAGCAAGATACTAAGTGAAACCATCCCCCGAAATTCACTCGCATTGTTTCTAAGTCGTAAAATGGAGGAATTTGTTCAAAAACAATGTTAACTGCTACTTTTTTACTCTAGGATCTCGTTTTAAAAAGCATTAAGAGCTTCATGTGAGAAAAATGTGACATTATTGCTTTGTAAAGTGTGTGCAAGTTCTTCTTCACCAAGGTAATTGCCAAAACTTTTTCCTTCGAAGATTGTAGTAACAGCAAAATTTTTATTGTTTTTCTTTCTTAAGTTGCTTTGCTAAGTTCAGTCTTAATCTTACTATCAAGTGTTCCTTTTCGTGTTCAAGTCTACAACGGGATTCCTTCTTTACTTGACCACTCTAGGAAAGCATTAGACGAGTCTTGTTCTTAAGATACGGTAAAACGGGGAACAAAAACGTGCAACATGTTTTTGCAACATTGCTGTGAATCGAAAAGCGTTGTTTCGCCACCCACATTCAAACTTGTCTGGCAACAAATCAGGTTGTTGTAGGTTACGAAAAGTTCAGTTGCAGGAAGTGGAGAGTAGTTTCTCTTTTTGGAACAAAATCTGTATATGTTGTTCGCTTTACCGACCCAAGGCCCCGGGGGTGGGGGGTACTCCCTTGCAAGAGGCTAATGAGGATGTGCCGCTAGATGGGGTCGCATTTTCAATAGAGTTACTAGAATGGGGTCGCAAATTTTCGGATATTTGGGGTTAGCAGGGATTCAAAACGGGAAGATTCTCGTTTAAAATATCAGAAAGTTGTTGTTTGTTAAATTTAACAATAAGCTCGTATTGACCGCATTACATTCAGTCGCTTGAAATCACATTCCGGATAAGGCGAGGCATAAGTTGGGATCGCGAAAATTACATTTTCCAAAAAGTGTCTAGAATAGGGTCTATAATTGGCCAAAAAATAGACTATAATGGGGTAGGGGCTCTGAGAGGCCAGCGGCACATACCCAGCAAACATTAACCCAAGTACCCCTCCCCCTCCACGGGCCCAAGGCAAACATTTTTTTGCAGCAGTGACGTACTAGATACTTTGTATGGCGTAACTCTCGAGTAATTAAAAATAGCTAAAAACATGGCAAGAACAGCAAGAAGACAACTCGAAGGGCGAAATCTGCTATTTGGAGAATATTTGCAGAGCTGGACAAAGCTAAACGTACACTATCGAAGATGAACTGAACATCGATGAATCGATTGAGGTAAGCATGTTATAGCTATGTTTTTAAACTAGGAATTATTTTGAATGAATAATAAAACAGTTATCGAATTCGGCTTTCGTATCATATGAAGAATTATGGAGATCTCGAAGGTTGTTATCCGCCTCGGCCTACGGCCTCGACGGATAACACCCTCCTCGATCTCAATAATTCTTCGTAAGATACTCAGCCTCATTCATTAACTGTTAAGTATATAAGTAAAGAGATTGTTAGTAAAAAAAAATTGATAAAAACTGTATGATAGAAAGTATGAACACCATAAACCATTCAAAGAGTTGACTAGTATCGTCCCAAAATTATACCCCTACTGTTAATTACCCACCATAACTTGTGAACAAAAAGAAAAAAAAGAAAAAAAAAAACCCTTAAAAACAGTAGATTCACCTGGCAACCTTTGTGGCATTAGAGGTGTTTAAAGTATGGAATCCCTAATGAAAGAGTTCCCAAGTCTCCACTGAAGCATTGAGTAAGATAGAAGGGGGTGTTATAGGCAAAAAAAACGCAAATAAAAATGGTTAAAACAAAAGTAGTTAATTGTTGAAAAAAGCACGGATATGGAGCTACCAACAAACTGCAATGCAGCCACGTGTAACACAAATATACAGTGCAAAATAAAATGTTAAAAGTTAAAAACACTGATATTGAGCGACCGACTGCAATGCAGCCAAGTCCAACACAATTTACAATGCAAAATAAAATAAAAGGAACTGAAGGTTTTATTAGTATATTATATATGTGTTATTGAAGGTAAACAGGTTTCTAGAACAAACGGATCCGTAATACGATGCCTGCGGTATTGACACATGAAACTACTGAAAGGTCTTGGAAATAAAAAGTAGTTGAATACTTACTCTAAAATACATCAGATAACCCCTGCAGCAGACAAATTAGAGAGCAAAATAAATGGAAACTCCTCAGCCATAGCAGACAAAAATTCCTCTTGTCATGGATGTGGCCGGCAAAAAGGAACAAACTGCCAAACAGAAAATATAATCCCGCATAATGTTTTTTCGTTATTCAAAACTTTGAAAGAAGGTTAAAAAACAGTTGCTGTTCTTATTAGAGGAGGGTGTTAAAAAATAAGAACAGGTGATTCAAGTCATAAAAACAACTACCATAGGAAGGCAGAGTGAGAAAAACAAAACAACACCCATCCTGAATTACTTCGTTCTCAAAAGTAACGTTTCAGTGTAGAATTCCAGGGAGTAGAAAAAGATAATTTGCAGATAAAAGAGACCATGGAAAAATAGGAAAGAAAAGGTTAAGAGACCCGGGTATATTGGGACAGTGGATGCATAGACACCAAGGCTTCTTATAGTTGTGAATCATTAGAGGCATAGCACAACTGATCATGAATGTTTCTAATCTGGTACCAGGTCATATGCCCGACACTCCCGTGTCCAGTCCAGCTAAAGGGAAAAATGAAATGTAAGAAATAGAAAAAAAGCTAAGAGAAGATGCAAATATAAAGTTGTGTTTGAAAGACACCACGTCTAATTTCCCAAAATTATCTCTCTCCCCTACATAGGTCTAATAACATTAATAAACACAATTGACAAGAAGAGTAAGTAAGTCAGAAAAAAAGAATTAAAAAATTATAATATTAATAATAATAATATTGATAATAATGATATTAATAATTGTAATCGTGTCAATCGCGAAAGTGGAAATCGAAAGGTTGAAAGAAAATAGAAAGATCACAAAAAAAGGAAGGAAAGATAGGTCTCGGCTCCAAAAAGAATGCAAAACCGTCTCTGTAGCAGGTTTGGTTAGGTACATGGAGAAAAAAAAGTCCGGCCTCCCAAAGTTAAGACGTGGGTTTGACAGGAAATTTCTACCAGTTTCCCTGAACTTGACCAAATGCAAAGAAGTTCTCGTAAAATATTCACTGCTCATTACGCATGCAGGAATGCCGGTTCAAATTTGACACCAGTTACGGGAACGACTAACGGATTTATTTTTTCAAATAATCAATTCATTAGTGGAATCTTTTGCAGTAAAATTGACCTGCCTTGGCTGTAAACATTTGGATTTTTGTACGTCCGTCTCTTTTATTGACAATACCGACCGGTACAGACAGACGCACCCGCAAACCGGTGTAGCAAACTTCGGTGGTCTTACTCTTCTCATGCCTATTCCAGAGCGCCGAAATACAAATGCCGGTAAACAAATATGAATGTCCACAAAGGCTGAGCTTTTCCTTGGGGAATCTATTCTGAGATTCATTCACCAATCACAACACCGGAAATTATTTGCGTCATGGCATTAACATTACAACCAGTCAGAGGCCGGGGAAACGGGAACACGATTATCGCCGCCGATTCACAGACGTCTCCTCTCCCGGTTTTTCCTGAGGGAGGGGGGACGTCTGTACACAGGCTATAGAGTGCAAAATGTACCTGGAAATTCAGCAAAAACGTCACTGGCTTGGTTGCATTTCAAAACAGACCATGCAGGCTCCTCCGTGAAGAAAACAAGCCGGGTTGAGTTCTTCGAAGGACGATTTCTTGATGAAAATCTTCCCTTCCTCCACAAAAAGAAAGCTGAGCATTCTACTGAACTTTCTCTTTCCATTTTTAGTCTTTTAACGGTGTATTTTTAACCTTGAAATCCAGAACTCTTGCTTAAAACATCTGCATGGTGATCGCGCGGCAGCCATTTTGTTGAAAATGGATATCCGTCACTAAGGTTTCCAAATATGGTAAAAGTGAATGTTCACGGGCATTGAGCGCGAGGTACGCGTTTCAACACCTTATGGGTTTCTGCTTGAACTGTAAGCAGGTCTTGTAAAGAGGTTCAAGCAGATATAAAAACAATTTTATAATAAAAACAGAAGGAAAGAAAATAATCTCCGGCAAATAATTTTGATTAGTGTTCGGCTGTAGTTTGCAATGTGCTTTGAACAAGTGTTGCAAATGACTTTCCAGTTCATTAGGACGATAACTGTAAGTACAACACAAACCAGAGTTAAAGCCAAATAGAGTAAATTGGGTACATTAGGAAGATGAGATGGAAATGCCTTGTTTTAAGCTGTTGTGAACACAAGCATAATAACAGTAACATTGCCCATTGAAGTACACCCAAATTTGAATCAATTTTAGTGACAAAAACTAGCACCACTACCTTAGTATGCCATTCTTTATTAGCGTTTGGCACAAACTTGAAGGGATATAAAGCCTGCAAGAAAGCCTTGGAAAGTTTGGCCGCGTCCGCGAGATATCCATTTCTGGATATAGGTATAGTGCGTTGTGATTGGTTGAGATCAAACCAAAACAAAGTCATGATGAAATGGCCCTGCCGAGTTTCTCATCTCGGTAGATTTACTTTGTGGCACAAAGGCCGCCGAGCTACACAACTCGGTAGATTTACTTTGTGGCACAACGGCCGCCGAGCTACAGAACTCGGTAGATTTACTTTGTGGCACAAAGGCCGCCGAGCTACACAACTCGGTAGATTTACTTTGTGGCACAAAGGCCGCCGAGCTACACAACTCGGTAGATTTACTTTGTGGTACAGCGGCCGCCGAGCTACAGAACTCTGTAGATTCTGACTTTGTGGCACAACGGCCGCCGAGTTACAGAACTCGGTAAATTTATTTTGTGACACAACGGCCGCCGAGCTAAACAACCCGGTTTGATGCAGGCGCCAGGAGTCGCACACATTTTCCAAAGACAGTGACGAACCATGCTTAATCCAAAGTAAAGTTTTACTGAGCGTGTTTTACTTACCGAGTGCAATAGACCTTCAGCAATCTTTTGAAGGATGAACGCTTTCGTTTTGGAAGATAGTAAACCTTGCAGATCGATAGAAGACCTTAAGCAAACTCAAGTGCGCCTTACGAAGACTCGGCAAACTTTAAAACTTCTAAAGGATGAAAAGTTCACCAAGAGAGCTAGAATATCAGACCACAGCAAACGCTAGAATGATGAACGCGGCGGACGCACGAATCACCACGTGAGTTAGTTCGTCAAAGTGAGGCAAAACGTAAGGAAGCGCCTCAAAGCGAGGTAAATGAGCGTCGACGACGACGAATTAGACTGCAAGGACTCCCCCATTTTTCCTCAGGGATAGTAGAGCGAGCGAAAGGCGAGCGCGCGTGAAAATCACCCAACGCGAAAAAAGGCGACACGCGGCGGGGAGAGAGAATCCAGAATCTAGGAAATAAAAAGAGATAAATATGTTAGAGGCCTCGCCAAGAATCAGGTCTGTGCGATATTTCATATGCGAGATATTCGGAAAAACGTTGACCCAAATTTATAAAGCTTTGTATGGTCAGACGCAATTTTTGTGTCCCTTTGAGGGGCACAAATTTGGCCACCGGAAACCACTAGAAACATCGTAAATTTGTCGCTTGAAAAACTCATAAAGGCTTAAAGTGATATTTATTCTGAGACAAGGAATGTTTACATAGCAAAATCTCCAAAAATTGGTAATGTTTTTAACCCACATAAGAGCCTTCCCAGCCGCCAGCTAAATGCCGCGTCACGCAAAATCCTAGAAATTCGAACGTCCTCTATCGTAAAGAACCCTTTCGAACCAAAACTTTGTTTAAATAAAGGTGTTTAGGTGCTGCATATACCTCACGAAACTCAGAAACTCAGAAGAATCGATAGTTTCTTAGTTTGAGTTTTGGTGACGTCATGTGAAAACCGAGAATATGCCTGAAACAGGTCGCCTTCACGAACTCACTACGTGAGACGCAAAAATAAAATACAAAAATAAAATTTGCTCTACAGCATATTCCACCCGCTAGCCGATAGAAAAAAAAATTAAATAATCGGAACAAGCGACATTTTACATCAAGTGAGGTAAAAGTCGTTTTAGACCTACAGACCCCTTTTTATACCGAGTAAATTCGGATATGTAAGTCGCTACCCGTGAGAATTCACCATCCTAAAAGAAGGCGTGAGAAAGCAGAGCAGAAAATCATTAAATTCACGGACAAAACAATTACAAAGAGCACAGGAAATAGTTTCGCCCTTCGACCTTATTTAAGGTGGCTCGATATAGTTTTTCAAGGTCAATACCTCCCAAGTTTGAGCGTAAACTGCGTCGCCATAAACAAGGATTTGGAAAAATTGACACCACAGTTGTATTAGATAAAGAAGAAAATTGGTTATGATCAGGGTAAAAATGACATCGGAGTTGTCATAGCAACGAAATGACGCCATTTCCTATTTTAATTCCAGCAGTATTTCTCGGCACTGGGAACTGTTCTTCCAAAATCGTTTACTGGAGCTTTTACCTACGATAGCTGCCTCGATGTTCGTGAAGTTTAAGCGAAATCTGTAAGAGCGTTATCGAGATATTTTGGGATGAAGTTTTTCTGGTTAGAAATACGGTAAAAAATTGACAATCTTGATGTTCGACTGTTATCTGTACTAAACGAAGCGCTTTTGACATGCAATTTCACCTCGTAGTAGTTTCAATCTTTTTAAAAACGTGTGTGAAAGATCATGGAGATACCTCCAGCCGATTGCTAGAAAGAAGGATTTGATTAGTATGTATCAAGGCACTCTTGTTAGCGGAAATGTAAACATTTCGGTCTACTTTAACAAATTAGCGAATAATTTTTAAACCGCTCGATAAATTTTTTAGAAAATTTAAGAATCTTGAGATTAACCCTCCTTTTATATGACCTCTTAGTTTCAAGATTATTGATATATTGTAAGGCAGTAAAATAAGGGCTTGAATTCGCTAACATTTTGTCAGACATTTTGTGTTTACAAGTGAGAGCCTCTCATTATTCAGGGCTATTGTCTCCAAGTTTCATATTTTCGTGCATAACAATAGCTAGCAGTTTTGCATATGTCAAATGCATTGTTAGTTACTGCTGTTCACGTGAAAATGAAACTTTGAGACAATACCCCTGAATAATAAAAGGCTCTCACTTGTAAAGACAAAATGTCTGACAAAATATTAGCGAATTGTAGCCCTTATTTTACTATCGTACAATATATCAATGATCTTGAAACTAAGAGGTCAAATAAAAGGACGGTTTATCTCAACACTGTTAAATTTTTTAGAAAATTTATCGAGCGGTTTAAAAATTATTCGCTAATTTGTTAAAGTAGACCGAAATGTTTACATTACGGCTAACAAGAGCGCCCCGATACGTACTAATCAAATCCTTCTTTCTAGCAATCGGCTGGAGGTATCTCCATGATCTTTCACACACGTTTTTAAAAAGATTGAAACTCCTATGAGGTGAAATTGCATGTCAAAAGCGCTTCGTTTAGTACAGATAACAGTCGAACATCAAGATTGTCAATTTTTTACCATATTTCTAACCAGGAAAACTTCATCCCAAAATATCTCGATAACGCTCTTACAGATTTCGCTTAAACTTCACGAACATCGAGGCAGCTATCGTTGGTAAAAGCTCCAGTAAACGATTTGGGAAGAACAGTTCCCAGTGCCGAAAAATACTGCTGGAAGTAAAATAGGAAATGGCGTCATTTCGTTGCTATGACAACTCCGATGTCATTCTAACCCTGATCATAACAAATTTTCATCTTTATCTAATACAACTGTGGTGTTAATTTTTCCAAATCTTTGTTTATGGCGACGTAGTTTACGCTCAAACTTGGGAGGTATTGACCCTGAAAAACTGTATCGAGCCACCTTAAGGGACGGACCATTAGGAAAGTTATGGGGGGGGGGGGGGGAGGGGAATTTTCGAGCCGCAGGAATTTTTTTCGTCATCAAATTCCTTGTATGAATTTTTTTTAGGCTATAGCATGAATATTTTTTTAGGATTAATTGGCGCGCAAGAATTTTTTTTCATTTAATTTTCGCTTGCGCGAATTTTTTTTTGTACTTCGCCCCCCCCCCCCCCCCCATAAGTTTTCTAATGGTCCGTCCCTAAAGGGATACGCCGGCGCCACGCTATCTGTTATCTGTTTAAAAGGCTAAAACGTGTCTTTGCAAAACTGATTGAATTTCAAAAATAGTGCTTCAGTTTTGTCAAGACTATATTTAGGCATTAAAACAGTTTTCTGTCGTTTGTTACCATGAGGATGTCAAGGATGATGGACATGGATTGAAACTTCCAAAAAATTGGGCCAACTTTCTCACCCTTTAAAGCAAGGCCTGCAAATATCACTGAAAAATGTTATGCCTAGCTTTCTCCATGAAATTTGCTTAATATCTTCTTCATAACTCCATAGAGCATTCAGTTGGCGGGTATGGCTTAAGACACTAATATGCTTTAAGCACAGAACTATTGAAAAGATCTGAAGGGAAACAAAAATTACTTTGAGTTACCGGGAGGTTCGAGTTAGTGATGGTTTGAGTTATCGTGATTGAAACTAAAGGGTAAGGGGTGAGACCTCCGGGCAGAACTTCCCCGTAACTTTTTTTAGGACCCCTCAGGTCTTTCGATGAACGACTGCTTGTGCATGAGAAGTCTTAGATCCTTTTTATATTATTCCCTCGGCAAGGTTGCAATTTCTAGTTAACGTAAGCTCATAAATTATTCCTATATATAAATTACTGCCACAAGAAAACAAGGTCAATTAGTTTTATTTTTAAGGTGATCACGTATGCAATGCCCGTAATCAGCAAGTAAAGCAGGAACGCACGAATATTCAATGACGTTTCCATCCTTTAAAGCAAAACAGGAAGACGACGAATTTAGTTATAGTATTAAAATGCACCAAGTACCTTTGATAGCTCTTTTCATAGTATCTGGCATTCAAAGTTAAGGTGAGGATATCAAACTGCAAAGAACTAGATGTTATTCAGGGAGAATACACTTGTTTTTCATTTCAAAGGTGAGTTGTTTCCTGAAAGCGCAGGCGAACTTGAAACACGACTCAACGTTTGTAGCGAGATTTCTAACTAAGTGAACGGAGACTAGATTCAGCATTTAACCTAAGCTAATAATGGATATCTCCTGTATTCTATCGACGAAGGGTTATACCGCTCGAAAAGTTATGTTTTGAATCTCTACGGGAAGACCGACGCAGTGTAGGTATTTTTCTCTGCAGTGGTTTCTGAGTACGAAGTCTCGCTTGCATTGTCGCATTCGCCTGTCTTTGTGCCGTTTTCTCTTTTATACCTACGAAATCTTAGCTATGAAGTGACCATTCAGTAAGATGCTCGAGATGCTCGCGTTCGATGCCTATGTTCGAAAGACCAGGCCTCAGTTGTTCAAAAGGGGGATAACGCTATCCACTGGATAAATCGCTATCCAAGTACTTATCCGCTGGATAGTGATTTATCTGGTGGATAGCGGGTATCCAGTCTTTGAACAACCGGGGCCAGGAAAAGAGCACGTATCGGTTAAAATTATTTGTAGAATATCAGAAGCTTAACGGACGACTTTTCAGTAAACACGTATACCGCCTTAACGAAATAAACAGAATGAACTTCTGTATGGTTTGTGAAGAGATACCTGAAGCTTCGGTCAACTGAACTGCATTTCCGGATCCATTGAGCTTATGGACCAATATTTACGTTTCTCCTTCATGAATAATGTTCATCTTTTAACGCTCTCCGCTGTTCGATTTTTGGCCACCATTATTTGACGAGCCAACACCAAAAGTTTTGTTTCACACAACACCGTTCATTGTTCTTCGTGTTTGCTGAGCAACAGCTGGAAAAGAGAAACTATTTTTTTTTCAGTGCAGGAATTTTTTCTCAGGCAGATTTCCTTGCAAGATTTCTTTTCCCCTCGAAATCAGTCTGCAGGATCATATATTTTTTTAAATCACCCATACCATCCCTCAAAGTCAAATGGTTGGCGAAATGAAAAAGATATTGGCTATCATATCAGGCGCTCTTCTCGCTTTTCCCTCCCACGTTCCAAAAATAAGGATTTACACAGCGAAAAACACAGACAAACAAACAATCAATCAATCAAACAAACAAACAAAAAATTGTTTCTGTAGCCTATGAATATGAAAAGATTTAGAAAAATATCGGCTAGCCTCACTAAGTTTGCGTGTTTCTTCTTTCCCGTGTGTTCCCTAGCTGTTTTATGGTCGCCATTTATGTTTCATTGGAGCCGGTATGTTCTTTCTATAATCTTTCTTCCTTCTTTATTGGAACCAGTATGTTTTCTGTACAATCCTGATAAGGAGACCCCAACCGAGCGCAATCAGCAGGATAAAAAGAAGCACTAAAATGGCTAGAACTCCACTTCACAGCAATTGCGAACTGTTATACTGTGTACTAATTAAGCAATAGAAAACGTTTTTCCTGTTTGCATCACTCTAAATCCAAAATATCTGTTTTGGCCCCAAAAATGGGGCCGTTTCGGTGAGTAAAATACAGTACTATTTTTGGGGCTAAAGTAGCCCATTTAGAATACAGGCGTTTTGGCCCCAATGAACGGGGTAGAAATAGCCCTCTGTTAAGTGGCCACAATGAAGAGGCAAAAGGGCTGTTTTGGAAAAATAGGGAGTAGTTTTGGTTTCTAATAGGGTGGAAGTGGTTAATTTTAAGAGTCAATTCAGCCCTTACAGGGCCGTTTCATACCTTCAGTTACGATGAAAATTGGCCCATATTTCGTGACCAGTTTGGCCCAATGGGGAGTTAAAACAAATGTACTTTCTATGACTAAATCGGTACCATCATGTCTGAAATGGAATTCCTTACCAGAGCCGTTTTGGACTTTAATTATTTATAACAGCCCATCCACAGGGATTATAATGGTTCTTGGTATTCTATAAAATGGCCCCATTTTTGGGCCATTTAGAATCAATACAAGGGGCATCAACGGTCACAATGGGTGGCTGATTTAGCCCGTTGCATGTAGTTATCAGAATCAGTGCAGTTTTAAGTGCCAAATCAAGGCCTTACTATAGCCCAAAGGAAAATAAACTTTAGTTCTCCTTCAGGTGCAAGTGAGTTTAAAACTGCTCTTCGAGCCTACAATTAACAGTTATTTACCCTAAAAGTGTTCTTATTTTGTGGTAGATCTAATCTCATTACCTTGCCCTCTCATTTAAAATACACAAGAGGCATGCTTAGTGCAATGTAAAAATGTTTTATTATTATTATTATTATTATTATTTTTTAGCAAACTTAACCAAAATTTGGAATGTACATCTCTAAGATAACTGTACAAAATACTGCTGGGAGCCCCAATACCAAATTTCATAAAAATAATGTCAGAAAAGTGACTCAGCAGAACCCTGCTAAATTAAAACTCTCAAGGTTGCCAGGAAGTTCATTAGGCTCAAAATAGAGGGGTTGGTGCTGAATTTTAAGCACTACATTCAGCTGTAATGATTACAGTAGAAGTGAGTATAACTTCTTAGGAGCCTTTGAGCATTTTAAAGACATTTTGCTTGAGAAGTTTTAACCCCCAAATCGTAAAAGTGTGAAAAAGAAGGCAAAAATTTGTTATGGTAAGTTAGCAGAGCTTTTCTCTATACATTTCACTATTGCAAATTGAAAATGCCATTGAAGAGTGTGTTGACACTCAGCAAGGTCTGAATGACCTTTATATACCATTACCATGTTAACAGTTTACTATATAAAATGATGACAGCAAAGACATTATACTCTCTACAATACTCTGGTGCAGAATGGTGCATAACATAATTCCGTCACACACAATGTACACTTTTGTTGAAATCAAAGGCCTCTTCAATTGCAACAGTTTGCGGTTATATGAAAGTTGCTATTTCTGCATTAACTGAAGCATTTCTCTGTCAAAAAAGCAAGAAAGAACAACATCAACAAGTTGTACACTTACTAACATACAGTTTCCCAAATTAGACTACATGTGGCAATGATAGCGGAGCTCCCGCGCGCGCGAAGCGCGCGCGCAGCGGAGCACCATGGGTAAGAAAATTTGGTAAACTATCCATCCCAGAAAATTTGGTTATGACGTAGCGTACGCCCGTCCGTACACACACTTCATGTAAGCCGATGTCAAATGTCACAATAGATCTTGCACAACTTGACTAGCCTCAGCTCTTAGTTATGTAAGCCATCCGTATGAGTACGATTAGATTGACAGCTGTCAAAATGAGACATCCGCTGACAATTATCACATGACCGTCTCGCGGGCTCAGATAAAAGACCAGTCGTTTTGCCCCTATATATAAGCTGATATAATATGTCACACTTACCAATTCAACATAAAAACGAAACTACGCCGGGCAAGGCTGTCAGTTGGCTGACATTCGTTTAAAGTTACATTGGCAGGCCAAATTAAGGTCAATTTACAGCTGTCAAAATGGGACATGCTCAGACCGCTATCAGAAAACTAATAACGAGGGCTCAGGTTCGCTCAGGTACACGATCTGGCATTTTCCACTACATGCCGGACGGAAATGTCCTACTCACACTCGTAGTCTGTTAATTCGAATATTCGCCATTCTAATGAAGGTTAATTGACAGCTGTCAAACTAGAGTATACGCTCACCATCATCACCTAAGTGGATCGCGGGCTCATTTTTCTATCTATTGAGGTCACGTAGTGTTTAAAGTTTTGCGCTGATATTTTATTTGATCACGGGCTCAATTCGAAGCCCCATAGCTTTATAGAAAATCTATCCATCCTAGAAAATTCGGCAATCACGTGACCGTACACCGACCACCCAACCTTCCGTCCGTCCGCACCACAGGCATACCAATGTTTAATCTCACACTTTCTAGCTAGTTTCGGATCCTTCAACCTGATATTGTACATCCATGTTTTGATTAATTGACAGCTGTCAAAACAGTGTTTCTGCTGACCAGTATCGCCTGACCGTATCGCAGGCTCATGTATCGACCCTCTGAGTTCGAGTAATATTTTGAAGGTATTCGCTGACAAGTTGCTACTTTTCTAATGATCGCAGGCTCAAGTTCAATATTTTTAAAATGCATATGAAATAAGTCGTGTTTCATGAGCCGCACTTTTAAAATGTTGATTTCGAACTGATCTCGGACACGAAAATTCAACCGGCTTTTACATTTACATGCAGGGAGTTCAATCGCTTTTGACTTTTCTCACTGTCACGCGTTGATCACGCTCTACGTCCAATTTTTATGTTCTGATTGGTCCAAATTTGACAGGTGAGTTTATGCGGAAAAGTTTTGCAGCGTCTGGAAACTTGCTTACTGATAGCTGGAGCTGAGAGAGTTTTGTGTCATCTTGTGGTGTTTTAAACTGTCTTTTTCTACTTGGTGTACAAAATGAAATACAGCTGCTATCAAGATTGTTCTGTAATTCATGGCTGGTTTGTTTATTGCGCTTCTTGTTAACAAATGCACCGGTTGTCAAAGTCATTGGAAATCCGATTTCGGATGGCATCGTTTTCAAAAATGAGCTTACTCACTTGCCCTTGCTTGAGGCGTAAGAAGGTTGAAAAGTCTAAAGCGATTCTGGAACACTTGATGACCTTCGGAAGCAGCATCTCGACTGGTAAGCTTGAGCCATTATTGTTTTTGAAGTTTTTGGTTTTTTTTCGGTTTCCTGAAGTCGAGCGTATGGTTTATGCGGCTTAAGTTAAAACACGAGCAATGATCTAACCGACAATAGTATCAGGTTTAAAAAGCGTTTAGACATTTTTTGACCCGCAAATTCAAAGAAAAGGTTCCGAAGATTATTTAGTTATGATTTTGGCTGTAAACAGAAAGCTCTGAGCGATTTTCTTGCCTCGAGTTCATCTTGAAAAAGAGCGAACACCGGGAAGCCGGCTTAAAACATAAATAAGCTTATGCTCGCCTGACTCATGATTTTCTGAGACACTTTACTCTCAACACTTCTCTTCGTGAATGAAAATTATTGTCTCTGTACATGTTTCACCGAATTAAACTTATTTTATTGATTGTTAGTAGTCCTTCTCGCAATTTTCATCGCTGCACCGGTTGTTTCCAGTCGAACATAAACATCGCATGTAGGAATACTCAAAACGCCGCGCGTAAATATCACTCGCTTTTAAAGATTACACATAACAAAATCATACACAGTTTAATGAATAAAGGGAAATAAAACCTAAACATAACAATTTCTCTATCATGTTGAAGCGTAAATGGTAACTCTATTAATCGCACTGCAAATTTGGTGCCTGTCAAAAGTGAGAACCCGTCCGGCTGGCCGAAAAGTGATTTTGGGAATTTTTTTTATCGTTTTCATTAAAAGCCCATAATTACTTCCCGCATATCACATAGGACCAGATTTTTCTAACAGAAAACGTTTTATAATTCAATGCTATAATTTTGTTGTGCAAAGGAAGCGCGTGCTTTGATCGTCGTGGGTATTGAATGAGCGCAAATTCTCTTGCAAAATCGTGAAAAACTGCAGAATTATAGGTTTAAATAGGGCAAAAAAGAACAAATTCTGTCCGAGGTCTGTGTACTGTTTACCTGAGACGTGATGAGAAAAAGTATGTTTAAAAGGCTGGTTTACACGCCACCAGATTCGTCGCCAAGATTTACTAGTAAACTAAACTTGTCGAACACAAAAAATCCGGCCTGATTTTTATTTTGGCCTCTCTTTTAGACAGAGGAATGCAACGTGTAAATTGGCTGCCACCAAGGACTATCGTAGCGCATGTGTTTCTTAAAATTATATTTCGGGGTTGTCCAATTATCCATAGTCTCTCTAACGGAGCAATGTTGGAGAGACTGGTGAATGCCACATTATGATGCTACAGCTAATACAAATACAATACACGAAAGGTCTATTTGTTTTCCAGGCCTAATCTACTGTGATCGAACATGATTGCTATTTTTCGGTGTACAAATAACTTGATGTAAAATTTGTTTCACTCTTGGACGGTCAAATTCTGATTTTTCTCCAAAATCACTCAGCCTTTGCCGCAGAAGTCAAATGAATGTGCCCTGATCTGTGGATTACAAGTTTATTGTTTGATTTAAATTATGAATTTATTAACGGGAGCTTCGCTTTTAGCCCTGGCTAAATCTATATATTAAACATGATAATTTACATTGACAAAAAGGGAAAAATACTGTTCTTGATAGCTGTGGTTAAGTAGTGTAATACAATGAATGGTTATCATCTATCAAGAACTAGAAATGCAAATCTTACATAACTCTGCTAATCATAGGAAGTAACATGGCCACCTAAAATAAAGTTGCAATAGTGTACATGTAAGCTTTAAGCAGTTTAAGCTATGAATTTACCCAGTAGTCAATAACATTACAGATGAAAGTTTTTTAATACATGCAAGTCTGACTCAGTAGCAATAATAATAATAATAATAATACAGTGAAACCTCTAGTAAGCGGACACCTTCGGGACCTTCCCAAGTGTCTGCTTAATAGAGTTTGTAAAAATTGCACAATGTTTGTTAACGATCAACATTTAACGGTTACTCTGTACTGTGATAAAGTTGCATGTTGTTAAAGAAGCCGTTCAAATGAAGGAATGACATTTCAGAGACCTTAGCTCCTAAATTTCCCAGCGAGGCCAGGGTCATGTCCCTCACTTCAATCCCCCCCCCCCCAATTTTCCCTAGGAAAGTGCGCCTCTGGAGCATTTTTTGCCTTACCGGCCATGAGTGGTCCCTTACCTGCTGAGCTAAAATTTAAGGAGAACCCTGTTTTAGTGTCAATTCAGAATAACTGCGATATTAACTGATTCCCCACTTAGTGACAAAGACATCCGCTTAAAAACATCAAACTTTCCCCGACCTAATATGACGTCATTGTTGTAGCTGTCTTTCATAACTACGAGTTGGTGTTGCCTCATTTCTTAAACTACTGTAAATCCTCTATTAAGCCCCCCAGGGGGCTTATTTTTTTCAAGCACTTTTGAGGGGGGGCTTAATAGAGGGGGGGCTTATTTAATTTAGCGAAACGCATCACCTGTAGCAAAAATACCGTGGTATGAGACAGAGTAGACTTACGCATTGTACAATATTAAAGTCACCATCAAAAGTATTTAATTCACCTGTGGGAGCCTAAAAGTAACAAAAACAAAATTCTTATTCTTCAAAAATGTGCTTCCGACCTCAAGTTCTTTGGTAATTTTTATGAATAAACCATAACTGATCAGTCCACGTTAATAGCTAATTTTTTTGTGAAGAATAAGGATTGGAAGAGGGGGAGGGGGGGGGGAGCTTAACAGAGAGGGGGGCTTATTAACTTTCCTCCTCTGAAAAGGGGGGAGGGCTTATTAGAGAGGGAGGACTTATTTGAGAGGGGGGGGCTTAATAGAGGATTTATGGTACTTTTAATTTTCTGTGAGACACTAATACGTAATTCTTTCAGAGTTCAATATTTATGTTTTAAAATTCCCATTGCTTTATTACATGTGTTTGAATCCAAAGTGCTTTCACTGGCACTACACTTGGTCTTAAGGTCACTGATTCTTTCTGTCATTTCCAGCAAATGATTAGTTTTAGTTATAAGATTTGCTTTCTTTTTTATAGTTTTCTGCCTTTTCTCCTTTCACTTTGTCTCCTTTTTACTCCTATCTTCTAAAACAACCACACAGTAAACTTAAATAAAATCTGTGATGCCAAAATTTGCCTACAAGTTCCCAGTCATGCATGAACATACAAACCTTTCTGGAGGAAAAATGTAAATTTGTACACGAAATTAAAGACTCCTTAATAAGACAACCAAATGACAAGGAATCTTATTTTTACTCTGAGCTTTGTGTCTAACTGTAAAGTGATCAATAAATGCCTAGAAAATTTTAGGATTTCAAAGCATGAAGCTTCGCACCTAACTGGAATATACAGTACCTTGATCACCTTACTAAATCGTTATGTGAGGAAAAAAATAGAAATGTACCATTGATCATTTTAAGCATTGAACTGTACTGTAAAATGATCAATCAATGCCTAATGGAAAGGATTCCTCAACATAAAGCTTCGCACCTAACTGGCATATACCTTGATCACTTACTATGTACATGTACATTTGGCAGCCAAACATTCTATTAAAAATTTGTGGAAAAATAAAGAAACTTGAAATATTATCGGAACTGATTTGCAGTTGAGGTCAAAAGATGCAGCTGACAAAACAAAATTGTCTTTCTTCAACTATGTCCATGGAAAGTCGTGAAGTTGCTGATTTATTTATTACTTAATTACAAACTGTTATCTGCAAAACTGGTTTGATATTAAAATAGTCTGAAATTGTTGTAATTCAATCTATCAGTTTTATGTAGCACTGGTAACATCAACACTGTATACTGCCTACAAGTTCCCAGTCACGCATAAACATACAAAACTTTCTAGAGGAAACATGTAAATTTGCACACAAATGACCCCCACATGCATCTGTATATCTTGACAAGAAAACCAAATGACGATGAACCTTATTTTTATTCAAAGCTTCATGTGTACTGTATAAAAGTGATCAATCAATGCCTAGAATTAGGATTCCTGAGCATCAAAGCTTCGCACCTAACTGGAATATACCTTGATCACCTTACCAAATCGTTATTTGAGGAAAAAAAAATAGAAATGTACCATTGATCATTTTTCATAAGCATTACACTGTACTGTAAAGTGATCAATCAATGCCTAACAGAAAGGATTCCTCAGCATCAAAGCTTCGCACCTAACTGGAATATACCTTGATCACTTACTAGGCACATGTAAATGTAGCAGCCAAACATTCTATTAAAAATTTGTGGAAAAATGAAGAAACTTGAAATATATTATTGGAACTGATTTTCAGGCTAGTTGAGGTCAAAAGATGCAGCTGAGTAAACAAAATTGCCTTTCTACAACTATGTCCATGGATGGAAACTCACGAAATTTGCTGATCTATTTACCACTTAAGTACAAACTGTTATCTGCAAAACTTGTTTGATTCCAAAATTGTCTGAAATTGTTGTGTATTAAAATTCATTCTATCAGTTTTATAAATTGTAGCACTGCACATGACCTTTCAAACGGCGATGTCATCCTTCGATCCTTTACGAAACAAATGAGACAAAACATGGCAATTATCTTGATAAGAATCTTCTATCCACGATCTATCTCTTGCTTGGAGTAAAATCGCCCAGTTTAGCGAAAATCAAACTGAAATTCGCTTAAAATATTGAGCGTCCGTTAACCTGACCGTTGAATTGAATGGAAGCCCGCCTAAACATTTCAAACATGCGCGCGCAGTTTGGTAGTGTGCAAGGATTTATGGGAGTGACGTGTATATTTTCGTCTCCAAGCCCCGCGCTATCATTATGTCTTGGCGGGAAAGCAAAATTAATTACAATAACCTATAAAAAGTTCTTACCTGGTTTTCCTCGGCCTCTGCCTTTACTATCCTCTTAAATTTTTATCCTTCGTTAAAATGGGAAAAATAAAAACGGCATTCTTTGTCGTCCTCATACACTGTAACCATATCATGATCATCTCCATGATGGGGTCCTGTCTCCGTCTAGAAAATCATCTATATTAAAATGGACAGATTCAGAACAACGATCCTCGGTCCAATATGCGCCATTAAGAAATCGTTGTGACTCAAGACGACTTACCTGTGGGCTCTTCCTACCTTGCTTGTGTAAACTTGTTTGCCTCTAACCATGTCTTAACTTGCTCTTTCGAACTACAATCCCTTTATCGAAGCTCTCGATGATAAAGATAAAGCGGCCCGTACTCAGTGATTAGGAACTAATGCTTCCGACTAGACACTGATTAGATTAACATATATTCTTCAAATCGGTGTTGGTTCTAGTAGTCGAGCCATTTTGTGTTGTCATGGGGTCTAAACAGCTCTATTAGTATAGGCCAAGTCAGCCCTAAATAGGGCCAACTAGACTAAAACCTGAAATGTCTCTATTTTTTGAGTAGAAATGGCTCTTGTGAAAGGGGCCGATACGCATCACATGGCTCAAACAATTTCTCCTGTGGGCCAAAACGGTTTTCGATGGGGCTGCAATGGTCTTTATTGGAGTCGATTTAGACCAAATTGACAAAATGGCTCCACGAAGGGTCAAATCAGCTCCAGGGCCTATAGAGCTGAATCAGCACTTTGGGGCTAAAACAAATCTTTTGGTTTTAGAGTGTATAGCCTGATGTAAACACGAGAGGGGTTGGGAGAATTGGAGACAGTTATGCAAACCTGAGACGAAGTCGAGGGTTTGCATAATTGTCGGGATATAACTTTCCCGAGAAAAAACGCAAAAGTCTTTGTTATGGTACCAAAAAAGAGAAATTCTTACCAGTCTCAAAGTCTTGTCCACGAAGTCTTGCACACGTAATCAGTTCTTGTTTTGCATAGAGATGCTTTCCAAAATACGGATTTTTCTCGCTTAAAATTTCAGCTTAAGCGAAAAAAAATTGACACACCGTCTTTGTAACGATTTTCCAAGTTTGAGCCGACGAAGGAATGGGTAAATAAAATAAACTTGTCGAGTTTTGAACTCGAAAACTTTTTCAAATTCGTGCTTGCGTGATTAGCGCGCGAAAAGCAAAACATCTTGACATCACAACCATGTTTACATACTCTCACGCAAACACTCCTCTCGGCCAATCAGAGCGCGCGTACTATCTTAGGGCCTGTTTACATGGAGGTGGGGGACCCCAGGTAGGTGAGGTAACCTGCTTAGGTGGGGTAACCCGCCTGTCCATACAATCTCTCATTTTAATGCTATCACGTTTACATGTTAGGTGGGGTAACCCGCCACATGTTACCTCACCTACGTGGGGTCCCCCACCTCCATGTAAACAGGCCCTAAGGGCCTATTTACATGAAGGTGGGGGACCCCAGGTAGGTGAGGTAACCTGCTTAGGTGGGGTAACCCGCCTGTCCATACAATCTCTCATTTTAATGTTATCACGTTTACATGTTAGGTGGGGTAACCCGCCACATGTTACCTCACCTACGTGGGGTCCCCCACCTTCATGTAAATAGGCCCTTAGACCCTGTTTACATGGAGTGGGAGACCCCGGTCTAGTGGGGTAGGTTTCTTTTGTTTTGTGTCCTCCAGAGCGTGAAAACAAAAGAAACCAACCCCACTAGACCGGGGTCCCCCACTCAATGTAAACAGGCCCTTAGTTATTTTATAAAAGTTTATGAAATATAACTACATATATATGAATCTACGATTATAGAATAAATGAATGAGGCTGAGTATCATGTGAATATTTATTTAGATCAAAGAGGAGGTCTGCATAACTCACATCGCGGCGAAAGCCGCATTTAATAATTGTTTTATTATTCATTCAAAATGTGTCTAAGTTCTTAACAAGCTACTAATACCTCCTCGTAGATTTTCTAAAAAAACAAGCCTATTTCTCGGCACGGTTTGCACGATATTTCTTCCTTGCAGATGCTCATTATATAAAGAAGATAACATCCTTTGAGCAATATGCTTTTTGTATTCTTGCATTTCTTCCGTTCAGTTTTAGTCACAAATTCAGCCAATTCGTTTTCGGATAGCCGTGAACGCCATTTTGTTTAAGTTCACAATGCCCAAACAGCCTCGTTTCCAATCAAAAGAACCATCTATCAACCTCGTTTCCAAGCATATATATTATCGAATCGATGATGTATTGCTCGCATCTTCCAAATATGGTAAGCGTCAGTTGGTTATAAAGAATAAGCCGGCTGATTGGAACCAATCTGAAACTGCGAGATATTTTGAATGAAAAATAATACGAATAAGAAGGGCATTGTCTAAACTCGTATTATTATACTTTCAAGTCTTTGTGTGTGCTTTCCTTTCTTCGAACAATTTCGTTTAAAAAAGACGTAAGGGTGGGATAGCGATTCAAGATATTCCTTAACTTTATGTTTTTTTTTCTTTTTAGAATTCCAGGTTATCTCCACCCTTAACCCTCTGCTGCAGTCTGAAGCAAGTTAAAATGAATAATTTCACTCAAGTTCAATTAAACTCCACATCGGAAGGATGCTCCGCTATGGTGTCCATAATATTTACTTTAACTCTATCTGTGATAAGCATAGCAGCACTCATCGGAAATGTGTTGGTTGTTGTAACCTTTATAAAGACCCCCATCTTGCGGATGAGCACCAATTATTATATCGTGAACATGGCTGTCTCCGATCTCCTCGCTTTACTGGTTAATTGGCCACTATACACCACTGAAGGGATGTTGACACCAAAAGTCTTTATCAGTGGGACCTCAGCTTCATCTGTTTGCAAACTGGGAATGTACCTTAAAGCTGTGTCTCACTTAGTCTCAGTTTTGAGTCTTGTGCTAATTGCACTGGACAGATTTGTTGCGATTGTTTTTCCTTTAAAAATAATTCTAATGAAGGTGAAGATTCGGGTAATTTTTCTCTCATTAACTTGGTTAATAGCTGTATCTTATGGCTTGCCCGAAGCTATTTTCACGGATATAATCAAAGTAGGTGGTCAAACATTTTGTAGATTTATGATGAGTGACGGGCCGCGGACAATTTTTAATGGTGTTGGCTTTATTCTGTTTTACCTCTTTCCTCTCATCACCATTATTATTCTGTATTCGGCGATCTTGAGAAGTCTTAAAATGAGAGCAAAGCCAGGAGAATTGCTACAAGGTCACGAACACACAAAACGACAGCAGCAGAATCACAAAATTGTGAAGATCATGATATCGATCGTAGTTGCATTTTTTATTTGCTGGACTCCACTTGGTGTTTACTTGTTTCTCAAAAAACTATACCCATCCCTGTTCATAAAGGACAGATGTTTATTACTCGTAGGTTTAACTTTTTATGTCTTCCCCTCTTTGAGTACAGCAGTTAATCCCATAATTCTTTTCGTGTTTTGTACAAATTACAAGCGAGCCTTAAAGAATCTCTGGTTATCTGTTCTGTTTACTTGCAAATGTTCATTTACAGTGAAACGAGCAAGAGAAGATCAAGTAATGCCAACGCAGGAGGTTAATCTACAATTAACGAACACTAAGCATTTAGACTAACCCATTGTATAGTTATGGATGGAAGCGAGGCCCGAGTTGACCTTGTTTTGATACAAACCTTCCTGCTTTCTTATGCAAACAATTTTTTTCTTATGCTAACTAGTAATTTATTATTTAAAGGAGCTGTGTCACGAAATTCAGCCAAATTAGGAAATTACAAAACGCCCGTTAAATTAAGAGAAACATAAAAATAACCGCTTAAAACTTTAAAGGAAGGTTTAAATAA
The DNA here is from genome assembly GCA_964035705.1 of Porites rus. Classification (NCBI taxonomy): domain Eukaryota; kingdom Metazoa; phylum Cnidaria; class Anthozoa; order Scleractinia; family Poritidae; genus Porites; species Porites rus. The sequence continues at coordinate 23,835,437 of OZ037998.1, read as the reverse complement.
CGCCGGAAACAACAGATGCCACGGATGGGCAAAGCTGAAGAAGATTGAAACGGATTGAAATTAGGGTTTTTGAAAACTGTTTTTCAAAGTTGATCTCTGCTTTTTGCAATTTCAAAAATAATGCTCAGGAGACAAATTTGTCTCGAATTTCTAATTCCTTTGCTTACTTTATGTTCATTGAGGGCGAGTAATTGGCAAAATTAAACAAAATTAACTGGACTGCCGTGACACAGCCTCTTTAAAACGTAATAAAACCACAGGTAATCCAGGTTCTGTGATAGTACCACAGTACGGTTCTAGTAAATTTACAGTGTTTGTATGGGGTAAAAATACGATCCTAAAATTTGTAGGAAATACTTAGTATAAGTCAATGAAACTTATCTTGCAGTTAATTATTGTTGTCCTTATTGCTCCTACGAAGTTACGTGATAATTTGTTCAAATTCACTCTATATACAAGTGTAATATACAAGGTAGGAGACACGAGATGCCATCTTCGCCGCCATGATCTCATTCAACTTAACTTTTTCCACGGAATTCGAACTCCAACAAAAAATAAATATGTCAGGATCGTAGTAATAGGATAGCAGCAGATATAGAAACCAGCTTTCTCAGATAGTAAAACGAATCCCGCATTCTTTGACAAACCCGAAGGATGTAATCCAAAATAGCCGAGAATAGGCTCGCCGAAGTAGCCGGGCCAGATCAACCCGCGGCCAAGAAAATAAAGCCTGGGCACTGTACAAAAAAAATCCATCCCGGGTGTCCTGGGTTGACCTTTCTAGGGACCGATACATAGCTTTGCCAACGTTAGCCGCCCCCCTTCTCCCCCCCCCCCCGGCTGGAAATACATTTGGTCGAGGGCTATTGTTCACTTGAGACAAACGCGACTCGCCCAAGCAAACTACATGTTCTAGTGCACGCGTCAAAAAGACTAAGTTACACACCTTTACAGTCGAGTACCCCTTCCTTTTAATTCGCTGCAGCCGTGCTAGCTTTTAAGAGCGGATGTCAGAAAATATCGACCAGAGGTCTACAAAATTGAAAAATCGAAAATTCTCAAAAAAATTCACAAAGTAGCACTAGGTAAGCTATTAACATAAATGTAATTTTTACTTCGATCCGATAATTATTTTCCACGTACGGGGGGTTTATTGGTTTCGCGGCTCTCGGAACGGGTTTTCCAGGCCCGAGACCATGTGTCACAAAAAAATCGTTTTAAAATTCAAATCCATTGTAATGTGGACAACAAATAACTTATTCAGAAGAGTACTTAATTGCACACATTCTAAGTGGTGATTTACTCAGTTTGAACGAAAGTGTAATATTTTGGAGATTTTTCATTATTTTCAATATTTTGAACGTTTTCGTTCAATGAAAAAATGGCAAATTTCAAAGCCCAAAATCGTCGACTGGTAGCTCGATTTCAGTAACGAGTCTTATACCACGTTAAAGAGCGTTATCTCTTCTTTCAAAATCTGTTTTCAAAACTACGGGCAACTGAAAAGAAAATGTTTGAGGCCAAAAAATACAAGTAGTACTTTTCTGAAATTTGAGCTTTCCAGACGCGGCGGGCCGATGCTAAAAACTTGGAAAAATACAGTAAGAAATCAGTTTGAGCAATAGTGGTTTCATGTTATCAGCTTTCAGAAACCAAGACGTGTCTATACAGCGATCTGATATAAATTAATGCCGTTTGCTATCAAGAAAGGCAGATTTAAGCTGTCAACTCCTGCCAAGTGCACCAGTCACGTGAAGTTGTCAAAGGGAGGGCAAAGCACTAATATTAAAAAGTCTTAAAATTCAAAACGTTTTACGTCCATGAAATCAGATTTTAGCGTGCAAAACAATGTTGTGAATGTCTGTTGTTCGTACCTTAGCATGGTGATTCCATATATTGGAAATGTCAAGTATCCACACGGGAGAACATATCAAACAACAACGTTTCGAATCCAAGCGCCGAAAGATCGCAAACGGCAAAGATTGCGTTACATTTCACAGAACGACCGCTTACCACCGTTGTCACTCCTTTTTTTCGCTGGAAGCAACAGGAGTTTTCATTCCGACATGAGTGATTCTTGATCAGCGTTTCCTTGAAAGTACGACCCCGGACAGGTGATAACTGAGGACGTTTCGTCAAGACTCCTGTTGTTCAGTTTCAGGCTTTAACAGGTGCGTAGTCAGGATTTTTCCGAAGGTACGCCCAACTTTTTCTACATCCTCTTCCCCCCCTCCCCTCCCCCCCCACCCCAAATCTCAACATTTTTTTAAGGTGCCTTTATTAAAGGTGGGGTTAACGGTTGTAAGCAAAAGCATTTTTGCTGTTTATGAAATGACACAACCTCTAAAATTCTTTAATTCTGTCGGCTTGTTTTGTTCATTGACGTCAACCGTTTATCATTAATTCAGCTATTAAAAATCAAGCTTGTAGTACCTCCGACTTTAGTTTACAAATGACTCTTTTTACCCCTTTTTGTCAAATTATGTTTGACCGACAAAAGCACCACACATTGACGTAATTGTGCCCTACCTCGTCTACTCCGAAGACAGGTCGTACGCGTTCACGCTTTACATCATCAAGCTTGCTATATAAATAAATCATCCAAGATTCTGTTCTCCGATTAATGTCGTCGCTTCTCTGGAAACCGATTTTTTTAGTTATGTTTATTTCATTCTATTTTTTTCTTCAACGTTTTCGGGTACGCACGTGCAAACCGTGCGTACAAGTAGCTACGCCCCTGTTTAGTCTCCTTAGCCCTGAGCGTTCCTCTCTTGCGGTTTTCGCGGGAGTTCAGGATGTGGTCCGCTCTGTATTTCACGTCTCTTTTAAATGAGAGGCAGCACTTCTTGTTTACCGTTTCGTTATCAGACAGCGCTTAGGCTCTTAGCCTTTCATTTAATTTTGATCAAATTTTTATCATTTAGTTACTCAGTATACGTTCGATCCTGTCCTTGTAAACTTATACTTTTATACTTTAAGGGAGCTTAATACCTATATTAATTTTTTTCTTCGTTTAGTGTCGTCCAAAAGACACAGTTTTTTTGGCATTTTTTAAAAAAGCAAGAAAAAGAAATGACAAGGTTTATTTTTTTTGGACTTAGATTAATTCTTTTAATCTAAAAAATTAGCATTATAACATCATTTCGAGGCCGATAAAACGTTCGGTGGTGTATCCTCTTTGCTTTTTACCCTTTTTGGGCCTTTTTTTATGAAATTGACCATCAAATTTTCCGCCATATTGAGTTTGTGTCGATTTGGTGACCATGTCTTGTTGTTTTCAGTCTCCACGGCAATGATGCTGGTGTTTCAGGCCTCCCGTTCTCAGATTTCTTGTGATTTTTTTTTTTTCACCCCACCGACCGACCCGCCCAAAACCAGGAAACCTATTCGACGCTAAACGAACGAAAAGGGGATGACCTAAGCCTTATGGTTTCTTTTTGCGCTTCCTCACCACATTGCTTCTGCGTGTTTCTGTATACTTGTCTTTTGCTTTGTTTTGTTCTTTTTTGTCGGTAAAATAAACTGAAACAGTACAAAGACCCTCAATATTCCCTTTGGAGGTTCTCGAACGCGCATAAACAAAATGAAAAACGTGATGATTTGTTGACCGCAAGGGCAATGGGGTGGGCTTAGGGCTCGTTACTGCACTCCGGTTCACTCGTACGCCGTCAAATGGTCCCGAAATACAAAATGAAAAATGACTGTGGACAGACTATTCACGTCTAGACATCAAACATCTTTTAAGATGGGACTTATCGCCTCTCCCTGTTCATGGAGTTGATTCAAGGTGTTGACGTTAATTTCGTGATGCCCTGCATGTTGCCAGGACATGTTTCAAAAGGGCCTTTCCAAAGGTACGGAGTCCGCCGTCACCTTGTCAACCGTGCGAGAAATGATGTACTTCACAAAAACAAAGAGAAGTTATTTTCGATTTGCCCCGCCCCCTACCCCCGAAAGTCCCCGACAGGACCGCTTCAAAGTACTCTCCATGTGGTTGCGCGGGGGGTAGTAACAGGTCTACCTAATTGCACCGTGCATCAATGACAGTTTAGCTCAATCAGAAGCCCCCTTTCCCTGGCTAGTTCAAGGTGTGTGCACCTCCTTTAAGCTGTTGTTTTCGGTTCTTACTTAAATTTTTGATTTTGAGGAAATTCACAACGACAGGAGCAGGTTATGGGCTTTTTTCCTAGCCCTAATCCTACATCACGGGAAATCCCTCAGGTTAGGCAAGAATTCGATAATCCTTCCATAATCATCCATTTTTTCACCGCGTGAATTGGGTATTTTTAGCTTATTTCGAGGAAATACTTTTTGCTTCAAATCCAGGGTGGGCTTTTAAATACATTTTTTAAGCCAAATGGTTTTTGCGAGAATCTGCTTACCCGAACTTTTCGCATAAAAAACGACAAATACCCGAAAAAAGCTCATGTTGTTGTTGGTGGTGGCATATTTCCGATAAATTCAGCTCAATGTCTCGTGAAGAAGAGTTCAGATCCATGCCGCGCGCCTCTCGAGGCAAGCGTTCCGTCGAAATGCGAGCCCAAAAACAGGTGGTAAGCGGTCAATCTGTGAAAAGTAACGCAATCTCCGTCGTTTGAGAGCAGCCGATGATGCTCTTGCCGATGCTGTCCTTGATGTTTTTTATTTCCAGTATCTAGGAAACCCATGGTAAGGTATGAAACATGAAACATACACTCGTAGGCAATGTTCTGTCCGCTAAAGTCTAATTCCTGAACGCAGAAACGTTGTGCTTTTTGAAGTTTATTATTGTGCTTTGCCCTTTGACAACCTTACGTCACTCGTGCGTTTGGTAGCAGAAGATGGCTAAACTCTGCTTTTCTTGTTGGAAAACGGCTTTAAATTTTATCAGATCGCTCGATAAACACATGTTAGTTTCTAATAGCTGATAAAGTTAAATCACTGTTGCTCAAACTGATTTCTTATCGCATTTTTCTGAGTTTTTAGCATCGACCCGCTGAGTCTGGAAAGCTCAAATTTCAGAAAAGTACTTCTAGTATTTTTTGGCCTCAAACATTTTCTTTTCAGTTGCCCGTAGTTTTGAAAACAGATTTTGAAAGAAGAGATAACGCTCTTTAACGTGGTATAAGACTCGTTACTGAAATCGAGCTACCAGTCGACGATTTTGGGCTTGAAATTTGCCATTTTTTCATTGAACGAAAACGTTCAAAATATTGAAAATAATGAAAAATCTCCAAAATATTACACTTTCGTTCAAACTGAGTAAATCACCACTTAGAATGTGTGCAATTAAGTACTCTTCTGAATAAGTTATTTGTTGTCCACATTACAATGGATTTGAATTTTAAAACGATTTTTTTGTGACACATGGTCTCGGGCCTGGAAAACCCGTTCCGAGAGCCGCGAAACCAATAAACCCCCCGTACGTGGAAAATAATTATCGGATCGAAGTAAAAATTACATTTATGTTAATAGCTTACCTAGTACTACTTTGTGAATTTTTTTGAGAATTTTCGATTTTTCAATTTTGTAGACTTCTGGTCAATATTTACTGACATCCGCTCTTAATACATGCTGATCACTTTGAATCTTATGTCACATTTCTCAGTGTTGCGTTCGTTATCGAACATGATTTTATATATCCCCGTATGACTTGCAAAGACGAACCGCACAACTGCGATTACTTTAGCCCGGGAAAAGCATTTGCTGGTATTTTTTGTTTATACAGGAAAAGAATGGAATAAAGTGATTCATAATGACCTGACTTTGCCTCTCGTCCCGACATGGTACTGTCAAAACTCAAAGATGGCGGCTGAAGTATTTCCTCAAATGACGTCATAAATTAAAATTTTAAGATGGCGCCCAGACTTATTAAAAGCGTGTATAGGAGTCTGCATTCAGGTGGAATACCTACACATTACATACCTACCTCTGCCTCTCCCGCAGTCCCCTGGCCACTATATCCAGCTGCACATCCGAGGTGCTGTTGGCTCGGCCTCTATTCAATTCTTCTCCTGTGATGTCTTACATAACATTAGCCGCCTCTAATATGGTTTGCTTTTCGCTAAGACAAACTTAAGGCACGCCGGCGCTTGATTGGGATTCCCTTCCCCTCCCTCACAGAATTTTTCCTTCCCCTCCCCTTGAGTCGATACGTACCTACGGACGTATCTACGGTGAACTGATGTTATAGCCAGATTGTCTCGCATCCACAGATTTCCAGTTTCCCAAACAATGGAGATACACATCGGGCCCTTAGCACGTTCAAAAGCTCTGCAGCTATAAACCAGCAAGATACTAAGTGAAATCATCCCCTAAAATTCACTCGCATTGTTTCTAAGTCGTAAAATAGAGGAATTTGTTCAAAAACAGTGTTAACTGCTACTTTTTTACTCTAGGGTCTCGTGTTAAAAAGCTTTAAGAGCTTCATGTGAGAAAAATGTGACATGATTGCCTTGAAAAGTGTGTGCAAGTTCTTTTTCACTTAGGTAATTGCCAAAACTTTTTCCTTCGAAGATTGTAGTAGCAGTAAAATTTTTATTTATTTTTTTTTCCGTTAAGTTGTTTTGCTAAGTTCAGTCTTAATCTTACTATCAAGTTTTCCTTTTCGTGTTCTACAACGGGATTCTTTCTTTACTTGACCACTCTAGGAAAGCATTAGACCAGTCTTTTTCTACAGATACGGTAAAATGGGGGACAAAAACGTGCAACATGTTTTGCAACATTGCTGTGAATTGAAAAGCGTTGTTGCGCGTTTCGCCACCCACATTCAGACTTGTCTGCCAACAAGCTCGCATTGACCGCATTACATTCCGTTGCTTGAAACCACATTCCGGATAAGGCGGATGCATAAATTGGGATCGCGAAAATTACATTTTCCAAAAAGTGACTAAAATGGGGTCTATAATTGGCCAAAAAATAGACTATGATGAGGTAGGGGCTCTGAGCGGTCAGCGGCACATACCCAGCAAACATTAACCCAAGTACCCCACCCCGGGCCCAAGGCAAACTTGTTTTGTAGCAGTGACGTACTAGATACCCCGTATGACATAACTCTCGGGTAATTTTGTCCAATCAGAAGTCAATATTCACGCAACTAGCTAGCAGCAACCTTTTTTTGTTGCCAGACAGGTTAGAATGTGGGTGGTAAAACGCTCAGCATCGCTTTCCAACATGTACATCTTCTGCAGCTTATGTTGCAAACAAGTTGCACCTTTTTGTTGCTCGTTTTACTGCAGTTTTTTCTTTGTTAAAAAGGAAAAAGAAAAAAAATCAGTTGTTTCTCTAGCAACCTTTGTGGCTTGCCGGGTGTTGGGAAAGGGATCACCAAACATATGGGTTCCTCCACTGATAGAATCAGTGGGTTAAGGAGTAGAGGGTGTGTGCGGGGGATGTTGTACTTAAAAATTCAACATAAATTAGGTGAGGATAATGGTTAAGCAAAGTAACTGAGGGACTAATAAACTGCAATGCAGTTAAACCCACGGTAACATAGCACAAAAACGAAATGAAAAACATCAATGGGTTAGGATGCAACAATAGTGATCGACCCACAAACTGCAAAGCAGATGCGTCCGCTACTTGCGTAAATAAAAATCATAAAAAGACTAAGAGGAGGTATAGAGGTAATAGAGGTAGTATATTAATGGGTGAAGTGTAATTATATGTAGCGCGTGTTATAAGATCATTCAATGAAGCTAAAATCAACAACTAGTAAAGACTATTCTAACATATTCGTGTCCCGAGCAAGTCAAAAACATAACGCACACGGTTCCCCGTTTTCGGGGTGCGCATGTAAGTCAGTCAGGGGCCCCTGAGGGGGATCCCCACATGTTTCAATGTTGCAACAGTGCCAGTATTGTCTAATGCAGCCTTGTCTAACACAGATATACAATGTCGAGTCCAGAAAAAAAGAAAATGCAAGAAATAGAAAAAAAGAGGAAAAGTTAGAAGGGGGGATAACGGTAACTAAACCCTGATTAACTTGTATGTTAAGACATCAACTATTAATAATTATAAAATAACTGAGATAGTACGCGTGACCTGATTGGTCAAAAACCTATGGTTTATTATACCGGTAAACCCATAGAAAAAGGCATCCGGACCACGAGCCATAAACAAAACCGGCTATTGATCTGCAAACAATGATTTTAGAAAGGCTAAAAAACAGAACAAGCTACTTACCCAGCCCTTCTTAATATCAAAACCGTTGGTTTCCACATTTTATTACTGCCATAGCTTTAGAAGTAATAAAGCACAAAGCTGGAAAGCAGTTTACATTTCACGACGATGCCAAATCGCAGAGAAAGACAACAACTGTGTGAATTTCTGGTGTAGAAAGTCTCCAGGAAAACTTAACCATTTGCCAACCAGCAACAAAACGGATAGTTTTAGCATTCTTGATTTATTTTATGTCAAAATTAAATTCCTTAATGAAAGAAATTGTTCCAAAGAGAGATGTCTGATCAAGATATGGTACAAAATCGGCCGCTGTAGGTTGTAAACAAGCTGCCAACGATGATGAAAGATGTCAGACTTTCGGGCTGGGGGTTTTTTCCAACATTTGCACAAATCATTCGGTGATATCGATGCCATAACCTACCTCGAACCACCTGACTTTACAAATCGACAAATATTAACGCCAATATGTGGCTACGACAAAGAAACCTTTCTCCGCCACTGGCATATTTCCATCGGTCGCTGTACGTGCATATAAAGTTACATGCGACAACTTCGCAAATGCAGCCACGTCGTTACCGCAGAATTTCTTGATCATAACAAAGTCCAGAAAACAGACCTTACCACTGCGGCTTGTAAAATGTGAATGAAGTCCTCCATTACAATAGCTGCCAGTTCTGTCTGAAGGCACGAAATGCTTACGGATCGACTCAACAAAATACAGCTGCGTACAGTCTGATGTTCAATTAATTTGTACTTCTGTAGTAAACAAACCATGAACGTATTCTTTCATTGTATGTTCGCTTGAATAAAGGTTGACTTTTCCTGTAAAACAGCTTTTATAACTTATCATGTAATGAGAGCAAAAACTCGTGTTTTGAAGTGCTGCTGTTTGTTGTTTGACTGAACTGAGTTTTCAGAAAGTTCAGCGCCATTAAACCGTGAGTCATGATTGGCTTATGATGACTTTAGAGAGAGGACATGACTTGATCACGGTACTAAAACCATCACATCTTGATCGCCGTAAGATTAATTTAGGCCTGGAAAAAAAGTCAGGCCAAATTTTTTGCGTTCGACAAGTTTACTTTACAAAATCTTCCCAACAAATCTGGGTTCGTGTGAATCAACCTTTTATACCATTTATACATCACATCTGAGGTGGAACAGTATTATGAGGTATTGTTTTTATCATACAGACCTCTGACAGAATGCAGTATTTCACAATTTTGCAACACAAATTGCACTCATTCAATATTCAGGACGATCGAAGCACGCGTGGGCTTTTAGCTAGACCGTTAAAAAATTTCAAAAATCACATATACAGCTAGCCGGTTCTCACTTTTGAAGTGCGAGCTGTAGCGAATGTTTGAACGAACATACTAGAGTTAAGCTCCAAGATAATAAAGAAATTATTATGTTTATTTTTTATTTAATAGTTTTATCGATGTCCAATCTTTAAAAGCGTTTGATACGCGCGGCATTTTGAGTACTCCTGCAAGCGATGTTCACTAAACGACTGAAAACAAACGGCACAGCGATTAAAGTTACAAGAGAAACTACCAACAATTAAAAAAATACAACATTTCACGAAGACAAGTATTAAGGTGTCTCTAAAAATCCTGAGTCTTCAAGCTTAAAGATAAAAGTTTATGTTTTAAGCCGGCTTCCCGGTGTTTACTTTTTTCAAAGATGAACTCGAGGCAATAAAATCGCTCAAAGATTTCTTTTACAGCCAGAATTATAACTAAATGTTCTTTGGAACGTTTTCTTTCTATTTGCGGTGAGAAAATGTCTAAAGGCTTTTTGCAGTTGTGTAAGGCCTGTTTCAAACGTCGTGCTACTGCCGTGCTAAGCTGGCTCGGCTGTAGCTCGACTGCAGCACGGCACTAGTACGACTTGATTTCAGACGTCGAATTTAATTCAGTCGAATAGAACGGCTGTTGCCGAAAACAAAATACAGTAATAAAGAAACGGTTCAGCAAACTTTTAAATGTATTCTAATGCATTTGTAATTTATGAATTGAGTTCGGCACGGCGGTAGCACGACGTTTGAAACCAAGTCGCGCTACTGCCGTGTAGCACGGCAAGGCTTGCCGTACTACACGGAAGTAGCACGACTTGGTTTCAAACGTCGCGCTAATGCCGTGCTAAAGTCGAATTTAATTTGATCAATTGAGTTCGGCACGGCAGTAGCACGACGTTTAAAACGGGCCTAAGCTTATATCAAACCTGATTCTTGGTCAGATCAAATTGTCTCAAATCTTACAAACGTGCATAAACTACATAGCCGCATAAACTACGCTCGACTTCATTAAATTAGATATAAAAAACAAACATCAAACATAATAATTACTGAGGCTTACCATTCGAGATGCACCTGCAAGGTATCAAGGAAGGCCAGTATCGCTTCAGACTTTTCAACCCTTACGCATCAAGCAAGGTGAAAAACGAAAACGATGCCATCCCAAATCGGATTTCCAACTTTGACAAGAGATGTATTAATTTCTCAACCAAAAACCAACTAGCCATGAATAACAGAAGACTGATAGCAGCTGAATTTCATTTTGTGCATCCAGTAGAAAAAGACGGTTAAAAACATCACAAGTTGACACAAAACTCTGTCAGCTTCAGCTGTCAAAGTAAACAAGATTCAAGATGCTGCATAAAGTTCCCGCATGAGCTCACCTGAGAGATCAGAGCATAAAAAATGGACGTAGAGCGTGACCAACGCATAACCATGGTGAGCAAAGTCAAAAGCAACTGTCTTCCCTTCCTGTAATAGCTGGCTGAATTTTCGGGTCCTAGGTCAGTTTTAAATCAAAATTTTAATTGTGCGGCACAAAAACAAAACATATTTCATATGAACGAAAAAAAAAATCAAACTTGAGCCTGCGATAATTTGAAAACTAGTAACTTGTCAACGGATAACTTCAAAAAATACTTGACCTCGATGGGTCAAGATCAGGGTCAGGATACCCTGTTTTGACAGCTGTCAATTGATCACAACATTGATGTCCAATGGATGTGTGCATTATCAGTTTTCCTGTGCTCTCAAACTAGCTAGAAAGTATGAGATTGAACATTGATCGCGATCTAGTAAAACAACTGGTCAGCAGACAGCTTCCAAATAAATCACGTCACCTTGATGAGTTGACACATGAGCCCTCGATACGGCAATGTGATACTGGTCAGTGGCTATCCTATTTTGACAGCTGTCAATTGACCATATTGTGAATGGCTATGGCCAATGTAAAAGATGTGGATTTGCCAAGACACGCCTGAGACACCCCTCCCTTCCTTTTGATAGTCTCCCCTACCCTACCCGTACAATCTCTAGACGCGTGAGTACGTACGTACGCTCGGTCAGTCACGTGACAACCAAACGACAAGAGGTTGACCCTTATTCTATGAAAATGGGGCTCTGTCCCACGCGCGCTTCGCGCGCGAGGGAGCCCCGCTAAAAATTAAAGACACTGATATTGAGCGACCAACAAACTGCAGTGCAGGCACGCGGTCCAACACAATTTACAGTGCAAAATAAAATAAAGGGAACTGAAGGTTTCATCAGTATGTTATCTATATGTTACTGAAGGTAAACAGGTTTCTAGAGCAAACACATCCACTAGCTATAACCGTAACAAGATGCCTGCGGTATTGACACATGAAAGTACTGAAAGGCCTTGGAAATAAAAAGTAGTTGAATACTTACTTTAAAATACATCAGATAACCTCTGCCGCAGACAAATTAGCGAGCAGAATAAATGAAAACTCCTCAGCTATAGCAGACCAAAATTCCTCTCGTCATGGATGTGGCCGGCAAAAACGAACAAACTGCCAACCAGAAAATATAATCCCACGTAATATTATTTCGTTATTTAAAACTTTGAAAGTAGGTAAAAAAAAAAACAGTTGCTGTTCTTACTAGAGGAGGGTGTTAAAAAATAAGAATAGGTGATTCAAGTCATAAGAACAAATACTGTACCACAGGAAGAGAGAGTGAGAAAAAAAAAAAAACACCCATCCTGAATTACTTCGTTCTCAAAACTTTTCAGTGTAGAATTCCAGAAAGTAGAAAAAGATAATTTGCAGATAAAAGAGAACATGGAAAAATAGGAAAGAACAGGTTAAGAGACCCGGGTATATTGGGACAGTGGATACATAGACACCAAGGTTCCTTATAGTTGTGAATCACTAGAGGCATAGCACAACTGAGCAGGAATGTTTCTAATCTCGTACCAGGTCATATGCCCGACACTCCCGTGTCCAGTCTAGGAGAAAAGGAAATGTAAGAAATAGAAAAAAGACTAAGAGAAGATGCAGATAAAAAGATGTGTTTTGTTTTCCAAAATTATCTCTCTCCCCTACATAGGTCTAATAATATTAATAAAAACGATTGATAACAAGTAGAGTAAATAAGTCAGAAAAAAAGAATTAAAAAATTTATAATGATAATACTAATAAAGAACTAGTGAAGACAATGTGGGAGATGATTATTAAAACGTTTTAGTCTGTAGCTTCTGTGTGAAAAGGTTAAAAGGGGGAGGGAGTGGGCTGGTGCACTGAGTTTCATTTTCGGCTACATAACTTCCAGTGGCCCCGTTCTCGCCACTACATAAAGTTATATGGCCTTGTAAGAGTGTGCACACGAAATGACATGACCCATCCTCAATAAAGCAAATAGACAGTAGCCCTCTTCCCAGATCTTGAATTTGTCACTGTGATCTGAATGTTATCCTTCTCATCATCATCATCTTCTGAACGCGAGCCAATCTTGGCAAGGACGTATCTGTTTCAGCGTTTTCTTCATCAAAATATGAGTATTCCTCTTCATCTTTACTATTGCAGGGTGAGTAGTAGGGCTTCAGCAAAGATAAGCCACGTTGGTGCGTTCCCTTTTCGTTCCGTGTGCGTTCCCTTAATTCATATGCATAAGTGCCTAGTCTATGACCTCGGATCTAAACAAAGAATACACAAAGTGGAGTTGAAAAGGCTTTATTTCAGTATAGTTTATGTCTTCTTATTTAGCTCTAAAACTTGGATATATAAACAAAACAAACACACACACACACACACACAGTGGAGCTGAAAACTCTCTATCTCAATTTTGTCTGACTATTACAAAACCGTTTTCTCCTATCTATCTCGAGGAAATTAAAAACTATTAAAGTCTCAGCGTTTCACGCACGGTTAATCAGTTAATTATGCAAGTTCACAAACCCAAAGTTGAATACAAATTAGCTCTACAGGAAAAACCTCAAGGGAGCATCTTGACGTATTATTATAAAACAAATAACTTAACAAGGATCAATTGATTAAACACGCGACTAATAATTGCTAGCAATAAAATCAGACACGAGATACTGTTTAAAACAAAAAGAGTCAAATACACAGCGATTTGAAAGAAATCTATTAAAATAGTCAAAGAAAGCAAGCTATATTTTTTAACACGTTTCCCTCCTCAATTTTGTTTATTCCCTCCTCCACAATTTTATTATTTTTCCTCCACCTTCTCCTCCTTCTCCTCCTCCTCCTCCTCCTCATTTCTATTGTTTTCCTTCCTCCACCTCCTCATTTCAATTGTTTTCCCTCCACCACCACCACCACTTTTCAATTGTTTTCCCTCCACCACCACCACCGCCACCTCCTCCTCCTCATTTCTATTGTTTTTCCTCCTCCTCCTCCTCATTCTATGTTTCCTATCCTTCGCCCACTCGTTTCATTTTTTTTCTCCACGAGATTCTATAAAAGACTGCCAACTGCCATCTTTAGTTCACTTTGAAGCAATGTCTCGTGTAGTGAACAACAATCGTGGTTTTCTTCAGCTGTTAGCTGATTGCCCTGCTTATCAGCGCCAGTTTCTTTTAAAGACAGCTACTCCACAACAACTACATACACTAGTCCAAATCTTATACAATATACTCATGGGACACATTCCTATAGAAAATAAGCGGATATTGCTGCCACATAAGGATGCTTCACTTAACCTGGCCAGATCAAATGTCCCTTACAAAACAAAGAAGCGAGTCCTGGTACAAGAGGGTAGTTTTTTATTGAAGATGTGTTAGCCCCTGTTATTTCAATTTTAGGATTTCTAATGCTATAAAAGAGGTTGATCATTCGAACCTAAATCTCTCACGGGTACTCATTAAAAATGAAGAGAAAGATAGATTTGGTTGAAGAAGAAGAACGCGAGAGTGAACATGAAGAAAGCGAAAGTTCTGGTGATGAAAGCGAGGATGAAGAACCAAGAATAAAAGATGTTTTGAGTCATCTTTCCCGAGCAGTGCCGGAACAGCGTGCTTCTGATTTGCTGCATAGTATGGCCGCGTCCAAAGATATTCTTTTCTGGACCCCCAGCGGACAATTACTTCGAAATAAACGCACTTTTCCCGTCACAAACATCGCTGAGCTAGTTGAGTATGTGTTACTCCCTCACAACAATGAAGTTACCAAGCCTCGTGCGCTGAATACGTTTCTAGATGGACTTGCGGAGTTAGGGATGGATAAAGGTTTAATCAAGAACAAAAAGTTGTTAAGTGATTTAATAGAAAAGGAAAAAGGCTACCAAAATGTAGAAAATACTTCCGATAACGAGAGTAATAATGAGGAGAGTTCATCGGATATTGAAAATCAGGAGGAGGAAGTGGCTTCTGAGAATGGCGCTGAAGCTGAAGACACCCAAGAGAGCGACAACGACACTGAAAACGACAGTCAGGAAATAGAAAGTAGTAGCCCTGAAACGTCCACCACCTTTCACTCTAAACGTCCCTGTGAACACTGCGAGAACTCTTATGTGTACGGGACATTGATCATGAAATGTCCTAAATGCTTTTGGCACGATTACTACAAGATTTGTCCTATATGCGATCACCAGATTCCCGAGGGGAGACATTACATGAAAGAGGGCTTTCTTCGATGTCACGATTGCGGAGCAGTTACACACAAAAACGCGAAGACTTTGGAAACCAATTTCTATTCCCCTTCTACAGAGGAGAGCGAAGAAGAGGATTAATTAATTTCCATTCCTGTGTATTTGACTCTTTTGTTTTTAATAAAGTTGTTTAAAACGGTATCTCTCTTGTGTTTTTATTGCTAGCAATTATGAGTCTCGTGTTTTAATTTCCTTTAGTTTATGAGCTCAGTAAAATAATCAACTAATCAACTATGAAAAATCTTTTAACCTACACCTGGCACGTCAACAATAAAAAACAAGTGTTTAACGCGATTAAAAGTAGCAAAATGGAAGCAAAAAAACCAAATAATTCTTACCTTTTGAAGATTAAATCATTCCCGCAGTTAAAATGGCGGATGCTACTCGCAAAGCAGTTCGGGATATGCATCAAAGGCATCATGCGAATGAAAAGGGGGAATGGATAAGAAATCAACTTAAGAGGATTTACGGAAAAAATAACCCACATAAAAGTTGATTGTAAAAGCTTTAAGAGCTTTACCGCAAATTACACAAAATCTAAGCAACTAAAAAATTAAGTATTTCAATAATTTTGTATTAAATTTTCGGTACAATACTCATGAAAGAAAGCAAACACCCTCTCAAGATTCATTTATAGGAATGACTTGGGCAAGGAAACAAAAGGAGCGGCTTAAGACCGGAAAGCGTTATCTAAAGGGCGACTTTAAGGTAAACTTCAAAATAACTTTAGTCTGTGTATATAAGAAAAATCGCATTAACACTAGACTTCACCACAATTAACAAGCTGAAGCCAACGATTGTGCCAGTCAAAGATACCAAAAAATGTCTTTGAGTCACGTTCCCAAGAGTCTCTGGGGAACGCGCAGGAGAGGATTTTGGAGACGATGTTTTTCAGCAATGTTTTTATGTGCTTAATTGGCGCTTGTTGAAAAAGCTCGCGCGTGCAGACTTACTTTAGCTTAATGCGATTTGTCGTTCCTACGCAGTTTCAATTTAGGAGAAATGTAAAGATAGTCTAGTGAAATAAAACGGTGCGCTGAACCAGTTTAGGTGATCGTTTGGTTAAAAAAAGTCGAGTTACATTTTTGCTTAATGTTAATACTTCAATTGCACAGAACCGGTTAAGGTGATTCCCTAGTATTGAAAAAAAGAACTGAACATAACATGCATGCATTTTCCATAAAACTTACATCACTGTTGTAATAAGGTAAGAATACGTCCTAAAAAGTGGAAGCTACCGTGCTCATTTTAACTGTAACATGCTGACGAATATGAATATTTAGGCAAATAAACTGTGCGCATAACAAAAGTCAGCAAGTAAGCACGCTTCTTTTCAATGAAGCCTACGATAGTGCACAGAATTTTACTTTGTTCAACCTACGGCTAACGAAAAATGCCGTTGGAAGGACCAGTGAGGGGCACTTTGCTCGTTTTTGAGGTAGAGCTGCGAAAGAGCCCATCACCTGGGTTCCTTCCGTCTTTAAGCGACGACTGGGGCGAGCTTCAAAATGACAAGAACGTGGAAGGTGGATGAAAACCTTGGAAAAAACTTTAATGGATTTCTTTTCTCTTTGATCGAATTCATTTTATTGCTACTGTAAGCTCTCTTTCACAGCGGGTTTCTTGTTATGCCAAGTGAGAGATGTCCAGTGCAAAACCAGCGAGTCACCTTAACCGTAGCATTTGATCTAGGGTAAGTAATTTTGTTTATTAATGTCTTTACAGGTGCAACGATCCTAGGGACAAGGATTATCAGATCATTTGCCCACACGATCATCTAGAAACCTGTGATCGCTGTTACCTACGTTCTTCAGTTCTTTCCGAAATACATGACGCAATCGAAAAGATGTCTGATAGTAACGTCTCTAGTGACGTGGTAGAAGAAGTGAACTTCATTGAAGGGCAAGCTAAGCAAAACATCTGGGCTTGAAAAGTTCACCTACTCCGCTGTGTGAGTCAGGATGAAGCCCGAATAGAGGTGATTGATGCTCTCGATGAAAATTCCGTACTCCTAGTTCAGGACTGGGCCATGAAGTTCTTGCCAAGAAAGTTTAGAGAAGCCAAAGTGATTGGTTTGCTAAGCAGGGTATGTCTTGGCACATTACTGTAGCTACTCGACGGGCAGAAAACCACGAATTGCAGATGATGACATTTGTGCATGTTTACCAGACCTGAAACCAAGACAGCTGTGCGGTGCTTTCTATTATGAAGGATGTTATTGGAAAGCTAACGTCGCAGCTGCCTCAACTGAAAACTGTCTTCTACAGACAGGACAATGCCGGCCAGTACCACTGCGGGGCTACGATGGAGTGACTGTGAAACGCCTGGACTTTTCAGACGCACAGGGCGGTAATGTCCCATGTGATAGAAAGGCGGCTTCAATTAAGTCACACATGAAAATCCACCTTAATCAAGGGTCTAACATCGAGACTGCCAAGGAAATGGTAGTCGCTATCCGGTCATCGGGAGGTGTTCCTGGAGTTGTATACAACAACGGAAGCCTGACCGTCTGGAGAGCGTATGGAATAGGGCCTGGTAAGTGCATACGCCTTTAGGACCTCGGTATTCCACAGTTGGTGCAGATTCCAGATCTCGTGAAATGTGATGAGGGTAAAGCCACAACAATGCGCCGAATGCACACTTTATCAAAGTTAAATCCAGGCGTCAACCTTGCTCAGATAATCAGAAGAAAATCAGAACGTTGAAAATGAGAAAGCCTTTGACGAGTTGAGAAGTGAAGTTCTTCAAGAGGTTGCCCTTACTCATCCGATATGCTATGACAGGTATAACATCTGCGAACTAATTGCAAATTCAAAGCTATCAATCTTTGCAATTCAAATGCTTAAGGATATCTGTGAGCACTTTGATATACCAATAACGGACATCAAAGTAAAGAGAAAAGCCCCTTACATAGACAAGCTGATCGCCTTTGGAAAAAACTGCACTTGTCAGAAATCAGATTAAGATCGGTTTTGGTTAAAAAGACATTGTAACAGCATTTGTGGGGGAAACCCGGAAGACTTGCATATGAAGAAAGAAGCACGAACTTGATCTGGTATAGTTCTTTACAGCAAATGGCCATACAGTCAGCGAGCGATGACCCAGTTGTGAGCAGTGAAGATTAGTGAAAACCCGATTTATTCAAAGTCTTTTTGTTGTGGACAGTTTATTTTTGTCTTTAATGGTACTGCGATATCGAAGACTTTGCAATCTAAAGCACTGAACTTAAAATGGCAAGATCTTGGTGATTGACAAACAGTCTTATTTTAAGAAATATTACAAGTTTTGGCTTCGTTTTCGCGCATCTGTTTCCCTACCCCCTCCAGGTGCGACTGATTTTGATCTGTCACGCAACACTAAAAGGTGTAAAGCATAAAGAGCACACCTGCCAGGCAGTTAATAAGAGGGGTCTATCACAATTTCAGCTGTTTTAAGGCCTAGGATTTTTCGAGTGCAAGGAGTATTAAGGTAGGATAAAGAAAGATATGCTAAGTTCAGTCAGAGGTTTTGAAATAATTCTCTTGTTTTCCCGAGTTCGTGGGTCGCCAGCCGATCCGGCACAGAGTGATCAGTTGAGAATAACACCAAACGAGGTATAAAAAGTAGCTTAAAGTTACTCAGAAAAGAAGGACACATTGAGGTAATAAATATTCTAAAACAAAGCTTAGAAAAAGTGTAATTGCGAGTAAAGATTCTGTTAAAGGGTTGTCAAGCTTTCTTGACTTGTCGAGCAACAACAAACCGACGATCATGAAAAAGTCTCATATTTCAGGCGAAATTTTCTTCAACTTCAGGAGGTTCGTTTGAAGTTCAGATTAAATTACTCAAGCCAGTTCTTACATATGTTTTAGCACAATGTTTAAATAGCCTATAGCTTGAGTTTCAGGTAAAACCAAGGTGTAGCACATGCCTAAAATTTAAAACGCAATTTTCAGCCTAAATTTAAAATACGGTCAGTTGAAAAAGAACCCAAACTAAATTAAAATTGTTTATTTTCCAGATTATCGCTAAGATAAGAAATCACCACCAAACTAGCTATAAAACCTTTAAAAAATTGATTTCTCGGTGAATATTTTACCCCACTTGCTTCCTTTTGGCGTGCGAGCGAAGTTTTGGGAACGGCTCATTTTGCCTCAAAATTTGGTTGTTTTCAAGTCGCCGACCTCGAAAACTGATTTTGTCCATTTTCTCCTAATCGAAGCGGTCTTTTCAAAAACAAACTCCACCACATTTAGTTACTTGCTAATACCTTACTACGGACAAGATATCAGGGAATTTTTTATTTTTGACCGAGGCCGCCGTTTGCTCGATATTTGCAGACATCTGCTCTTAAGAGCTTCATGTGAGTAAAATGTGACATGATTGCCTTGTAAAGTTCTTCTTCACTGACTAAGGTAATTGCCAAAACTTTTTCCTTCAAAGATTGTAGTAACAGCAAAATTTTTATTGTTTTTTTTCTTTCGTCAAGTTGTTTTGCTAAGATCAGTCTTCTTTACTTGACCACTCCAGGAAAGCATTAGACGAGCTTTCGTCTAAAGATACGCTAAAACGGGGGACAAAAACGTGCAACATGCTTTGCAACATTGCTGTGGATTGAAAAGCGTCGTTGCGCGTTTTACCACCCACGCTCAAACTTGTCTGGCAACAAATCAGATTTTTGTAGGTTACGAAAAGTTCAGTTGCCGGAAGTGGAGAGTAGTTTCCTTTTTTGGAACAAAATCTGTATATGTTGTTCGCTTTACCGACCCAAGGCCCCGGGGTGGGGGTTACTCCCTTGCAAGAGGCTAATGGGGATGTGCCGCTCAATAGAGTTACTAGAATGGGGTCGCAAATTTTCGGATATTTGGGGTTAGCAGGGATTCAAAACGGGAAGATTCTGGGTTAAAAATCAGAAAGTTGTTGTTTATTAAATTTAACAATAAGCTCGCATTGACCACATTACATTCCACCGCTGGAAACCACATTCCGGATAAGGCAGATGCATAAATTGGGATCGCGAAAATTATATTTTCCAAAAAGTATCTAAAATGAGGTCTATAATTGGCCAAAAAATAGACTATAATGGGTTAGGGGCTCTGAGACGCCAGCGGCACATCCCGGGCACAAGGCAAACTTTTTTGCAGCAGTGACATACTAGATACCCTGTATGGCGTAACTCTAGGGTAATTTTGTCCCATCAGAAGTCAATATTCACGCAACTAGCTAGTAGCGACCTTTATTTGTTGACAGACAGGTTAGAATGTGGGTGGTAAAACACTCAGGATCGCTTTCCAATATGTACATCTTCTGCAGCATATGTTGCAAAACAAGTTGCACCTTTTTGTTGCTCGTTTTACTGCAGTTTTTTCTTTGTTAAAAAAGGAAAAAGAAAAAAAAATCAGTAGTTTCTCTAGCATTGCAACCTTTGTGGCTTGCCGGGTGTTGGGAAAGGGATCACCAAATATATGGGTTTCTTCCATGTTAGAATCAGTGGGTTAATAAGGAGTAGAGGGTGTGTGTGGGGAATGTTGTAATTAAAAATTGAACATAAAATAGGTGAGGATGATGGTTAATCAAAGCAACTAATAAACTGCAATGCAGTTAAACCCACAGTAACATAGCATAAAAACGAAATGAAAAACATAAATGGGTTGGGGTACAACAACAGTGAGGGACCCACAAACTGCTAAGCAGATACGTCCGCTACTTGCGTAAATAAAAATCATAAAAAGAGTAAGAGGAGGTATAGAGGTAGTATATTAATGGGTGAAGTGTAATTATGTGTAGTGCGAATATTGTCTAATGCAGCCATGTCTAACACAAATATACAGTGTCGAGACCAGGAAAAAAGAAAATGTAAGAAACAGAAAAAAAGAGGAAAAGATAGAAGGGGGATAACGGTAACTAAACCCGGATTAAGCTGTATGTAAAGACATCAACTATTAAAAATTAGTATATAAGTAAAGAGATTGTTAGTAAAAAAACATTTGATAAAAACTGTATGATAGAAAGTATGAGCACCATAAACCATTCAAAGAGTTGACTAGTACCGTCCCAAAATTGTACCCCTACTGTTAATTACCCATCATAACCTTTTAAAAACAGTAGATTCACCTAGCAACCTTTGCGGCGTTAGAGGTGTTTTAAGTATGGGATCCCTAATGAAAGAGTTCCCAAGTCTCTACTGAAGCAGTGAGTAAGATAGAAGGGAGTGTTATAGGCATAAAAAAACGCAAATAATAAAACAAAAGTAGTTAATTGTTAGAAAAAGCACTGATATTGAGCTACCAACAAACTGCAATGCAGCCACGTGTATCACAAATATACAGTGCAAAATAAGATGTTAAAAGTTAAAGACACTAATATTGAGCCACCAACAAACTGCAAGGCAGCCACGTCCAACACAATTTACAATGCAAAATAAAATAAAAGAAACTGAAGGTTTTATTAGCAAATTATATATATGTTATTGAAGGTAAACAGGTTTCTAGAGCAAACAGATCCACTAGCTATACCGGTAACAAGATGCTTGCGGTAATGACACATGAAAGTACTGATAGGTCTTGGAAATAAAAAGTAGTTGAATGCTTACTCTAAAATACATCAGATAACCTCTGCAGCAGACAAATTAGCGAGCAAAATAAATGGAAACTCCTCAGCTATAGCAGACAAAAATTCCTCTTGTCGTGGATGTGGCCGGC
The DNA here is from genome assembly GCA_964035705.1 of Porites rus. NCBI lineage: Eukaryota > Metazoa > Cnidaria > Anthozoa > Scleractinia > Poritidae > Porites > Porites rus. The sequence continues at coordinate 23,813,669 of OZ037998.1, read as the reverse complement.
AAAAAGGAACAAACTGTCAACCATAATCCCCCTTAATATTATTTCGTTAATATTTAAAACTTTGAAAGTAGGTAAAAAACAGTTGCTGTTTGTAAACGCTGTCTTTTGCATTCAGGTTTTACCTATTAAAGGAGGGTGTTAAAAAATAAGAACAGGTGATCGATGTCATAAAAACAACTACCAAAGGAAGAAAGAGTAAGAAAAAAAAAAAACAAAAACAAAAAAACTACCATCCTGAATTACTTCGTTCTCAAAACTTTTCAGTGTCGAATTCCAGGAAGTAGAAAAAGACAATTTGCAGATAAAAGAGAACATGGAAAAATAGGAAAGAAAAGGTTAAGAGACCCGGGTATATTGGGACAGTGGATGCATCGACACCAAGGCTCTAAAAAGTTGTTAATCATCAGGGGCATAGAACAACCGAGGAGGAATGTTTCTAATCTGGTACCAGGTCATATGCCCGACACTCCCGTGTCCAGTCCAGAGAAAAAGGAAATGTAAGAAATATAAAAAAAAAAACTAAGAGAAAATGCAAATACAAAGTTGTGTTTGATAGACACCACGTCTAATTTCCCAAAATTATCTCTCTTCCCTACATAGGTCTAATAACATCAATAAACACAATAAACACAAGTAGAGTAAATAAATAAAAAAAAAAAACGAATTAAAAAATTGTAATATTAATAATATTAACAATAATAATATTAATAATTGTAATCGTGTCAATCGCGAAGCGGAAATCGAAAGGTTGAAAGAAAATAGAGAGATCACGTAAAAAGGAAGGAAAAATAGGTCTCAGCTCCAAAAAGAATGCAAAACCGTCTCTGTGGCAGGTTTGGTTAGGTACATGGAGAAAAAAAAGTCGGACCTCCGAAAGTTAAAACATGGGTTTGACAGGAAATTTCTACCAGTTTCCCTGAATTAGACGTAAATCTCTTCTAAGACATTTAATCGATTCAAAGATTCTCAATCTGACCAAATGCGGAGACGTTCTCGTAAAATATTCACTGCTCATTACGCATGCAGGGATGCCGATTCAAATTTGACACCAGTTACGGAACGACTAAAGGATTAATTTTTTCAAATATTCAATTCATTATTAATAGAATCTTTTGCTGGAAAATTGACCTGCCTTGGCTGTAAACATTTGAATTTTGTACGTCCGTCTCTTTTATTTACAATACCGACCGGTACAGACAGACGCACCCGCAATCGGTGCAGCAAACATCGCTGGTCTTACTCTTCTTATGCCTATTCTAGAGAGCCGAAATACAAATGCCGGTATAAACAAATATGAATGTCCACAAAGGCTGAGCTTTTCCCTGGGGAGTCTATTCTGAGATTCATTCACCAATCACAACACCGGAAATTATTTGCGTCATGGCATTAACATTGCAACCAGTCAGAGGCTGTCTCCAACATTCCGGGGAAACGGGAACACGATTATCGCCGCCGATTCACAGTCGTCTCCTCTCCCGGTTTTTCCTGAGGGAGGGGGGACGTCTGTACACAGGCTATAGAGTGCAAAATGTACCTGGAAATTCGGCAAAAACTTCGCTGGCTTGGTTGCATTTCAAAACAGACCATGCTCTCCGCCGTGAAGAAAACAAGCCGGGTTGAATTCATCGAAGGACGATTTCTTGATGAAAATCTTCCCTTCCTCCACAAAAAGAAAGCTTAGCATTCTTTTGAACTTTCTCTTTCCATTTTTTGTCTTTTAACGGTGTATTTTTAACCTTGAAATCCAGAACTCTTGTCTTAAAACAACTGCATGGCGATCGCGCGGCAGCCATTTTGTTGAAAATGCATATCCGTCACTAAGGTTTCCAAATATGGTAAAAGCGAATATTCCCGAGCATTGAGCGCGAGGTACACGTTTCAACCCCTTATGGGTTTCTGTAAGCAGGTCTTGTAAAGAGGTTCAAGCAGATATAAAAACAATTTTATAATAAAAACAGAACGAAAGAAAATAATCTCCGGCAAATAATTTTAATTAGTGTTCGGCTGTAGTTTGCAGTTTGCTTTGAACAAGTGTTGCAAATGACTTTCCAGTTCATTAGGACGATAACTGTAAGTACAACACAAAGCAGAGTTAAAGCCAAATAGAGTAAATTGGATACATTAGAAGATGAGATGGAAATGCCTTGTTTTAAGCTGTTGTGAACACAAGCATAACAACAGTAACATTGCCCATTGAAGTACACCCAAATTTGAATCAATTTTAGTGACAAAAACTAGCACCACTACATTAGTATGCCATTTTTTATTAGCGTTTGGCACAAACTTGAAGGGATATAAAGCCTGTAAGGAAGCCTTGGAAAGTTTGGCAGTCCGGGAGATATCCATTTCTGGATATAGGTATCGTGCGTTGTATTTGGTTGAGATCAAAACCAAAAAAAAGTAAATTTGGCCGAGAGCTACTGGAGATGAGTAGAAGTGAAACAAATTATTGATTGCGGCCAGTTGTTATGCGGCTATCGGCCGAAACAAAATTAAAAGTAATGCTAGGGGTAATCGAAGCTTAGGCGAGTACGTTCGATGTTTGTACGGCTACAGGTGGCAGTTGAGGGGGAAGGGTGGATGGTTCGTGCGATAGATAAATATTATTACTGCATGTTTGAACGTACGGGTTGCGTACAGCGAAACCTCTATTTAACCTGTACATCATTATGAAAAGGTTGTGAAGGGTAGTGATATCGTATGCTTCGTTGTAAGTGCTTGTAATTTGAGGAGAAAGTGGCTAGAGTGTGTTGGGCATGTAAATAAAACTTTTTGTTTTACTGGTGCAATAGATGTTCTACAGAGCTAAGTTGTTGCAGGCTGATTAGCGCTTTAATAATCCGGTTTTTTTTTGTTGCTGTTGTTCAAAAACATTTCTTCGGATAATTTTCTAGGTTATTTTTAAGAGCATCCAATCATCAACAAATGAATTAAACTGAATTTACTTTTTAAGCTTTCTAATCTGAACTCAAATTTCGCACTGACCCTGGGCTATCTTAACCCAGCTTTGAAAAACCCGGCCCAGGCATTGTTAAAAAACAAACAGTTGACAACTTGTCAGATGTAATCATTAATTCTATTTATTGTGAATTCCACATGTAAACAATTACTGAAAATTTCTGAAGACTATGAAATGAAACTGTTATGATAACTACTTGCAAGTCTTCTCAACTTGTGGTATTAAAGACCCAAGACTACATTTTTGGTGCTGAACGCTGGGACACAATAAACTGTGTTTGAACAGGAACATGTATATTTCTATCGAGAAATAGCGGACAATAAATTTATTTTTTAAATTAACAGGAAATCACGTATAACATTCAACAGAATATGGTGACCATTTTGGAACTAAACTGAAGTGACTTGAGTGGCGCTACCTTGGGCTGGTTTATAAGTTTTTCCGAATACAAAACATAGAGCTAAACTGTTCGTTTGTCCTGTGCCGTAAATATCACAAGTCATGATGAAATGGCCCTGCCGAGCTTCCCATCTCGGTAGATTTGCTTTGTGGCACAACGGCCGCCGAGCTACAGAACTCGGTAGATTTAGTTTGTGGCACAACGGCCGCCGAGCTACAGAACTCGGTAAATTTACTTTGTGACACAACGGCCGCCGAGCTAAACAACCCAGATTGATGCAGGCGCCAGGAGTCGCACACATTTTCCAAAGACAGTGACGAACTATGTTTAATCCAAAGTAAAATTTTACTGAGTGTGTTTTACTTACCGAGTGCAGTAGACCTTCAGCAATCTTTTGAAGGATGAACGCTTTCCCTTTGGAAGATAGTAGACCTTGCAGATCGATAGAAGACCTTAAGCAAACTCAAGTACGCCTTACGAAGACTCGGCAAACTTTAAAACTTCTAAAGGATGAAAACTTCACGAAGACAGCTAGAATATCAGATCTCAGCAAACGCTAGAATGATGAACGCCGAGGACGCACGAATCACCACGTGAGTTAGTTCGTCAAAGTGAGGCAAAACGTAAGGAAGCGCCTCAAAGCGAGGTAAATGAGTGTCGAAGACGACGAATTAGACTGCGAGCACTCCCCCATTTTTCCTCAGGATAGTAGAGCGAGAGAAAGGCGAGCGCGCGTGAAAATCACCCAACGCGAAAAAAGGCGACACGCGGCGGGGAGAGAGAGTTCATTTTTCTCTCTCCCCGCCGCGTGTCGCCTTTTCTCGCGTGGGGTGATTTTCACGCGCGCTCGCGTTACGCTCGCTTTACTATCCCTGATGAAAAATGGGGGACTACTCGTAGTCTAACGACGAATACAATCTCAAAAAAACCTCCCTTATTAATTGCACAGAACACCCAATAATGCACAGAACGCCTAACACAAATTAAACTAAATCACTGCACGGAAAGATAGCATAAATAAAATAATTTATTCAGCATACACTCTTGCACTTTGGAAGAGTGGAGCGAATTCAGTCCAGTAAAAATTCATCATGTAAACGTCGCGATCCTCGAACCGAAGCCAAAGAAAATGCTTAAACTGCATCGCATCAGAGATAAATCCTGTAGGAAACAAAAATGACAAGAAATAATTAATCAATTGGGGGTTTTCACTGTCACACAATCAAAAATAAAAATGCAAACCATTCAATACAGAAAGTCCAGAATCTAGGAAATAAAAAGAGATAAATATGTTAGAGGCCTCGCCAAGAATCAGGTCTGTGCGATATTTCATATGCGAGATATTCGGAAAAACGTTGACCCAAATTTATAAAGCTTTGTATGGTCAGACGCCATGTTTGTGTCCCCTTGGGGGGTAGTTTCGAAAACGAAGCACTCGAAAACGAAGACCGAAGCACGAAGCACCCAAATCACGAGAACGAAGCACCCAAAACTCGGAAACGAAGTGGCCTAGATCGAAAACGAAGACCCCTAAATATCGAAAACAGAGCACCCAAATCTCGAAAACGAAGACTCCTAAATCTCGAAAACGAAGCACCTTAGATCGAAAACGAAGCACCCAAATACTCGAGACCGGTCTCTCCTTTATAAACACGAGACCAATGCTAATACAGCAGGAATCAAGCACGATAACGAATCGAATACAGTTCAAATCTACTCAAGTTGTAAATGCATTTCCGCCGCTGCGTGGGAGGTCCGGTGGGAGGCCATGTTTTGGACGTGATCAGAAAATCGAGAACGCCCAAACTATTTGTAGATTGTTACTGTATTGCCAGTAAAAGCCACTTAAATTCGCTGGCTTGAGTCGGTGATAGAGAGCTTTAGATTCTAAGACGAGTACGAGATTTTCTTAGTACTAAGTGGTGCTCGCGCGCGAACCAGCGTCATTTTGGCGGGAAAACGTGGTAGCCGTCGTCATTACGAGTCTTAACGATAATATCGAAACAGCAAAAACAAGAGAACAAATGTTAGAAGTTTGATAATGTTGCGATCGGGCGGGGGGCGGCGTAACCTCCTGCACTGGTGAAAAATGGTAAAATGAAGCTTTCCGGAGAGTCTATATTTTGACTTCAAGTCAAATCTCGTACTCGTAGTCGTCCTCGTCCTCGAATCTAAAGGTCTCTAATATTCTGAAGCTAACCAAAATACAGCAGAATACCATTGTTAGAAAACATGTGTAGATAAGTTATGGACTACCGAAACCAGATTTAGATCATTGTCACGCGTGTTCGTCGTTACTTTAGTAGCGTTTTTCAAAAATTGCACTCATTGTATCACCGCCCCACTGAAAGGTGCAAGAACCAGGAAAGCCGAGAGCCAACTGAAGAATGGTTACTTACAAGTAGTTAAAGCTCGTACAGAATACGTAACTTTTTAGGTCTAAACAATCGGAAAACATTGTCCTTGTTTGCACACAAAATCACAGTGGTGGTTAATGTGTTATTGAAAGTTGATTGTCATCATCATATTCAAATGTACAAAAAATGAATGCGGGCACCTCGCACAAACAAAACTGTAACTCTAATACAGTTACAGTTTTGTTTGTGCGAGGTGCCCGCATTCATTTTTTTTACATTTGAATATGATGATGGCAATCAACTTTCAATAACACATTAACCACCACTGTGATTTTGTGTGCTGCTACTTGCTGTTACTGTTTTTGTTACTGTTGTTTAAAGGGTCAAGAAAGGAAAATTATATACACAGCTTTTGGCGTCTGTCTCTTTTGGCTTCAGAAATAGGGAGCTTCCAGTTCCATTTTGCCAAAAATAAAAATGCGAAATGTCGGTAGTATAGTTGTACTGATTCTTGTGTGCATGGGATCGGGAATTACAGCAAATATCCCCGTACAAAATGATGAGCGTTTTCCATTCCATTCCTCGTTAAAGGCCATATTTGCAAATTAGTGTAGTTAAGGGTGGATCGGTGGCATAAAAAGCATATCTCCAGGCTTCGCCCCACCGGCCGCCTTCTCAATAGCTTAACTCTCCCTTTTTTTATTCGCTCCTTTTATTTTAAAATTCTCCTGTTCCCCACCATAGAGCCTGGTCCCAGGCTATTACCCTAGAACAAATTCTGCCTGGATCTGATCTGATCTGATCACGCAGTGTCATAGATATCCAATATGTTATACTGCAAAACAATCGTTTTTTTCTCAAAATCAGTAAAGAAGTCGGTAAAGCGTGGCGAAAAGAGTAATACGCGCGAGCCTCACACACCGTTTTCAGCCTCGTTTCAGACCTTTTGTAATACTGCTCACGCGTACTTGAATACGCCAAAATCTGCTGACGAACAGTTTTGAAGTCTACATAAACATGTATGTGTACCGAAAAAATGCATATTAAGGTAAGATGTATCAAGTATAGCGAGACCAATAATAAAATTAATACAGTATATCCTATCTAGAAAAGTTCAGTTAAACAGTTAGCAGGCTCTTATAAAACCTTGGGATGGATTTTGTGGACCTTTGGAGGTGCGGACGCATCCGCTGCCTCCACCGGATTCAGGTGCTTCGTTTTCGAGTTTTGGGGTGTTCGTTTTCGTTTTCGAGTGCTTCGTTTTCGAAACTACCCCCTTTTGAGGGGCACAAATTTGGCCACCGGAAACCAACAGAAACATCTGTTTTTCAGTTTTCTTACTAATTCGTAAATTTATCGCTTGAAAAGCTCAAAAAGGCTTAAAGTGATATTTGTTCTGAGACAAGGAATGTTTACATAGCAAAATCTCCCAAAATTGGTAGTGTTTTTAACCCAAATAAGAGCCTTCCCAGCCGCCAGCTAAATGCCGCGTCATGCAAAAGCCTAGAAATTCGAACGTCCTCTATCGTAAAGAACCCTTTCGAACCAAAACTTTGTTTAAATGAAAGTGTTTAGGTGCTGTATATACCTCATGAAACTCAGAAACTCAGAAGAATCGATAGTTTCTTAGTTTGAGGTTTGGTGACGTCATGTGAAAACCGAGAATATGCCTGTGAACAGGTCACCTTCACGACCTCACTACGTGAGACCACCCGCAAAAATAAAATTTGCTCTACAGCATAATCCACCCGCTAGCCGATAGAAAAAAAAAAATAATAATCTGAACAAGCGACATTTTACATCAAGTGAGGTAAAAGTCGTTTTAGACCTACAGACCCCTTTTTATATCGTGTAAATTCGGATGTGTAGATCGCTACCCGTGAGAATTCAACATCCTACAAGAAGGCGTTGCAAAGCAGAGCTGAAAATCATTGAATTCAAGGACAAAACAATTACAAAGAGCACAGGAAATAATGCGCCTTTGGACCGTATTTAAAGGGATACGCTACGCTATCTGCTATCTGTTTAAAAGGCTAAAACGTGTCTTTGCAAAACTGATTGAATTTCAAAAATAGTGCTTCAGTTTTGTTATTTAAGACTTTATTTAGGCATTAAAACAGTTTTCTGTCGTTTGTTATGATGAGGATGTCAAGGATGATTGACATGGGTTGAAACTTGAAAAAAATTGGGCCAACTTTGTCACCTTTTAAAGCAAGGCCTGCAAATATCACTGAAAAATGTTATGTCTAGCTTTCTCGATGAAATTTGCTTAATATCTTCTTCATAACTCCATAGAGCATCCAGTTGGCGGGTATGGCTTAAGACACTAATATGCTTTAAGCACAGAACTATTGAAAAGATCTGAAGGGAAACAAAAATTACTTTGAGTTAACGGGAGGTTCGATTAGTGATGGTTTGAGTTATCGTGATTGAAATTAAAGGGTAAGGGCTGAGACCTCCGGGCAGAACTTCCCCGGGTATTTCGATGAAAGACTGCTATTGTATGAGAAGTCTTAGATCGTTTTAATATTATTCCCTCGGCAAGCTTGCAATTTCTAGTTAACCTAAGCTCATAAATTATTCCTATACATAAATTACTGCCACAAGAACGTCAATTAGTTTTACTTTTAAAGTGATCACGTATGCAATGCCTGTAATCAGCAAGTAAAGCCGGAACGCGCGAATATTCAATGACGTTTGCATCCTTTCAGCAAAACAGGAAGACGACGAATTTAGTTATAGTATTAAAATGCACCAAGTACTTTTGATAGCTCTTTTCATAGTATCTGGCATTCAAAGTTAAGGTGAGGATATCAAACTGCAAAGAACTAGATGTTATTTAGGGAGAATACACTTGTTTTTCATTTTAAAGGTGAGTTGTTTCCTGAAAGCGCAGGCGAACTTGAAACACGACTCAACGTTTGTAGCGAGATTTCTAACTAAGTGAACTGAGACTAGATTCAGCGTTTAACCTAAGCTAATAATGGATCTGTCCTGTATTCTATCGACGAAGGGTTATACCGCTCGAAAAGTTATGTTTTGTATCTCTACCGGAAGACCGCAGGGGCACCCAACGGCAATTTTCGGAAAATATCTGTTCGGAAGACGATTTGAGATCTAGAATTTTCGGAACATTTGTTGTAAAATTTCTTGCTTGCCTGCCTCTCCTTGTACTTTCGAACATCTCCAAAATGGTATAATTACCCATTTTTAACGGATTTTTACGCTAAAAAAGGCCACCTAGAATTTTCGGGGGCCTTTTCCTGGCTGAAATTTTCGAAAAGGTAAGTTTTGACCCCTATAATTTTCGGATCACTAGACTTTCAGCTAGGAAATCCGAACAGATGGAAAGTTTTTAGGGGATAAAAATATGCCTATATCTACCTTTTAAATACTAAAATACGTTCAACAATGTTATGTTAAGTGGTTTTGAACTACATCCTCGTTGGGTGCCCCTGAGACCGACGCAGTGTAGCTATTTTTCTCTGCAGTGGTTTCTGAGTGCGAAGTCTCGCTTGCATTGTCGCATTCGCCTGTCTTTGTGCCGTTTTCCCTTTTATATCTACGAAATCTTAGCTATGAAGTGACCATTCAGTAAAACCACATCTGAAAAGCTATTTCACGGCTCTATACGTTTTTTGCTGTATTTTTCATCATGCAATGTAAATAAATTTCGTAAATTCTAGTGATTACTGCTAGGATCAGTGTAGGATGTATTCACGTAGCCGGAAACGCTGGTGCAGGGTGTGTGAAAGAGACGTCACAGGCGGATTAAGCTTTCTGGCGTCCGCAAATTTCTGATTAGCAACTTATCCAGGCATTAGTAACGAGAAGCCACGATATAGGCATCGAAGGAATTACATTCTAATGGCGTAACTGTGAGTATCACAATCCAGTAGCAAGAATAGTTGCTTTTTTTAGTTGACAGAGATGCTCTGAAGGTTCTGTTTACTGGATTAGTCCAAATACCGAGCGAGATGCTCGACGTTCGATGCCTATATTCAAAAGACCAGGCCTCAGTTGTTCCAAAGGGGGATAACGCTATCCACTGGATAAATCGCTATCCAAGTACTTATCCGCTGGATAGTGATTTATCTGGTGGATAGTGGTATCCAGTCTTTGAACAACCGGGGCCAGGAAAAGAGCACGTATCGGTTAAATTTATTTGTAGAATATCATAAGCTGAACAGGCGACTTTTCAGTAAACACGTATACCGCCTTAAATGAACAGAATGAACTTCTGTATGGTTTGTGAAGAGATACCTGAAACTTGGGTCAACAGAACTGCATTCCGGGATCCATTGAGCTTATTGGCCAATATTTACGTTTCTCTTTACATATAATGTGCATCTTTTAACGCTCGCCGCTGTTCTATTTTTGGCTACCATTATTTGACGAGCCAACACCAAAAGTTTTGTTTCACACAACACCGTTCATTGTTCTTCGTGTTTGCTGAGCAACAGCTGGAAAAGAATTTTTTTTTTCAGTGCAAGAATTTTTTCTCAGGCCGATTTCCTTGCAAGATTTCTTTTCCCCTCGAAATCAGTCTGCAGGATCATATATTCTTTTAAATCACCCATACCATCCCTCATTTCAAATGGTCGGCGAAATGAAAAAGATACTGGCTCTCATATTAGGCGACTCTTCTCGCTTTTCCCTCCCACGTTCGAAATATAAGGAATTTATACAGCGAAAAACACAGACAAACAATCAATCAATCAATCAATCAATCAATCAATCAATCAAACAATCAAACAAACAAACAAAAAATTGTTTCTGTAGCCTATGAATATGAAAAGGATTTAGAATAAATATCGGCTTTAGCCTACCACACTTAATTTGTGTGTTCCTTCTTTTCTGTGTGGTTCCCTAGCTGTTTTATGGTCGCCATTTATGTTTCATTGGAGCCGGTATGTTCTTTCTAGAATCTTTCTTCCTTCTTTATTGGAACCAGTATGTTTTCTGTACAATCCTTATAAGGAGACCCTAACCAAGGGCAATCAGCAGAATAAAAAGAAGCACTAAAATGGCTAAAACTCCACTTCACAGCAATTGCGAACTGCTACACTGTGTACTATTTAAGCAATAGAAAACGTTTCCCGTGTTTGCATAGCCTGTTGTAAACACGAGAGGGGTCGGCAGAATTCGAGACAGTTATGCAAACCCGAGACGAAGTTGAGGGTTTGCATAACTGTCGGGAATTCTCCCAACGCCTCGAGTATTTATATGAGGTTATGCAAACACTGGGAAAAAGTTTTCTATTGCTTTTATAAAATAACTTTCCCGAGAAAAAACGCTAAACTCTTTGTTATGGTACTGAAAAAGAGAAATTCTCACCAGTCTCAAAGTCTTGTCCGCGAAGTCTTGCACGCGTAATCAGTTCTTGTTTTGCATAAACATGCTTTCCAAAATACAGATTTTTCTCGCTTAATACCGTCTTTGTAACGATTTTCCAACGACGAAGGAATGAGTGAATAATATGAACTTGTCGAGTTTTGAACTCGAAAACCGTTTTTCAAGTTCGTGCTTGCGTGATTAGCGCGCGAAAAGCACAACCACGCATGTTTACATACTCTCATGCAAACACTCCTCTCGGCCAATCAGAGCGCGAGTACTATCTTAGTTACTTTATAAACGTTTATGAAATATAACTACATATATATGTATCTACGATTATAGAATAATTGAATGAGGCTGAGTATCATGTGAATATTTATTTAGATCAAAGAGGAGGTTATCAGCTGGATGGCTGGTGACAGCCTCCGAGATCTGCATAACTCACATCACGGCGAAAGCGGCATTTAATAATTGTTTTATTATTCATTCAAAATATTTCTAAGTTCTTAACAAGCTACTAATACCTCATCGTAGATTTTCTAAAAAAACTTCAGCCTATTCCTCGGCACGGTTTGCACGATATTTCTTCCTTGCAGATGCTCATCATATAAAGTAGATAACATCCTTTGAGCAATATGTTTTTTGTATTCTTACATTTCTTCCGTTCAGTTTTAGTCACATATTCAGCCAATTCGTTTTTGGATAGCCGTGAACGCCATTTTGTTTAAGTTCACAATGCCCAAGCAACCTCGTTTCCAATCAAAAGAACTATCTATCAACCTCGTTTCTAAGCATATATATCATCGAATCGATGGTGTATTGCTCTCATCTTTCAAATACGGTAAGCGTCAGTTGGTTATAAAGAATAAGCCGGCTGATTGGAACCAATCTGAAACTGAGAGATATTTTGAATAAAAAATAAAACGAATAAGAAGGCTATTGTCTAAGCTCGTATTATTATACTTTCAAGTCTTTGTGTGTGCTTTCCTTTCTTCGAACAATTTCGTTAAAAAAAGACGTAAGGATGGGATAACGATTCAAGATATTCCTTAACCTAATGTTTTTTTTTTCTTTTTAGAATTCCAAGTCATCTCCACCCTTAACGCTCTGCTGCAGTCTGAAGCAAGTTAAAATGAATAATTCCACTCAAGTTCAATTAAACTCCACATGGGAAGGATGCTCCGCTATGGTGTCCATAATGTTTACTTTAACTCTATCTGTGATAAGCATAGCAGCACTCATCGGAAATGTTTTGGTTGTTGTAACCTTTATAAAGACCCCCATCTTGCGGATAAGCACCAATTATTATATCGTGAACATGGCTGTCTCCGATCTCCTCGCTTTACTGGTTAATTGGCCACTATACACCACTGAAGGGATGTTGACACCAAAAGTCTTTATCAGTGGGACTTCGGCTTCATCTGTTTGCAAACTGGGAATGTACCTTAGAGCTGTGTCTCAGTCAGTCTCAGTTTTGAGTCTTGTGTTAATCGCACTGGACAGATTTGTTGCGATTGTTTTTCCTTTGAAAAGAATTGTAATGAAGATAAAGATTCGGGTAATTTTTCTGTCATTAACTTGGTTAGTACCTTTTTCTTATGGCTTGCCCCAAGCTATTTTCACGGATATAATCAAAGTAGGCGAACGAACATTTTGCAGATTTATGATGAGTGATGGGCCGCGGACAATTTTCAACGGTGTTGGCTTTATTCTGTTTTACCTCTTCCCTTTTATCACGATTATTATTCTGTATTCGGCGATTCTGAGAAGTCTCAAAAAGAGATCAAAGCCAGGAGAATTGTCACAAGGTCAAGGAGACGCAAAACGACATCAGCAGAATCAGAAAATTGTGAAGATCTTGATATCAATCGTGGTTGCATTTTTTATTTGCTGGACTCCACTTAGTATTTACTTGTTTCTCAAAAAACTATATCCATCCCTGTTCATAAAGGACAGATGTTTGTTACTTCTGGGATTAACTTTTTATGTCTTCCCTTCTTTGAGTACAGCAGTTAATCCCATCATTCTTTTCGTTTTTAGTACAAATTTTAAGCGAGCCTTAAAGAATGTCTGGTCATCTGTTTTCTCCTACTTGGGAATGTACATTTACAGCGAAACGAGCAAGACAAGAGCAAGTAATGGCAACACAGGAAGTTAATCTGCAATTAACGAACACTTCAAGGCTGTTAGATTAGCCCATTGTATAGTTATGGATGGAAACGAAGCTTGAATTGACCTTGCTTTGATACATTCCTTCCTGCTTTCTAATGCAAACAATTTTGTTCTTACGCAAACTTGGTATTTCATAATTTAAACATATTAAAACAAAGGAGGTTTATCCAAAAAAAAGGTCTTCCTCACCCTCCTATTCACGCAAAGGCCAGGATACCAATACTAGTCGATACCATCGTTACCATCTGTAGCAACAGACGCCGTAAACAATGTTTTAGAGTCGGCTTAAAAAACTCAAACTGTGCCATTATTTTTAGAATTCATTTGATGCAAAGTTTTAACAAGTTTTAGCAAGTTTCAGCTTTTTAAAAGGATAGAAAATAGAAAGACCGCTCCTTTAAGCGGTTTTTGTTCTTTGGAAAAAATGATTTTCCGTCAGTTTTAAGGTTTTATTAAAAAAGGACTTCATTTTGTTAATTCTTCAGTTTCCTTACAGTTTCCCCTGTCCGTATTGCATCATTCGCGAAAGGTAGATCTTCTCCAAATTTTGACTGAAATATCTCGGGCGTCGATAAAATCTGGAACATGGAACATTCCGGAACATCCCGGAACATCCCAGAACATGAGAAAATAAAAATAATTTTCATGAAAAAAAAAATAATAATAATAATTATAATAAAATAATTTTTGTAAAAATTAATGATAACGTAAAATAACAAAAGAAAAACGAAAAATAATGAAATAATCAAGAAAAAGAAACTGGTATCCTCTCTGAGTATGAGAAAACAATATTTTGTCGCAACAAATTCAAATTTGTTGGGCGAGTGAGGGTTCATGCAAATGACAGTAACGAGTGAAGGCTTGCTTCTAAATTCAAATTATATTAAAATGAGTCGCGAGGAGGGGGGGGGTTTAAGCTTTTCTCACACAGCTACCTCTTGTAATTGTTTGCCGTGAGTTAATCATTTGGCGTTTATCCATTTACGGTTCTGCAATGGTCTGAAATGTCGGTGCAGTATTTCATGTCAAGCCAAGTCGGTAAGTAGCTCACTTCAAGCCAACATATAGTCTTCTTATATATAACCGACATTTGCTTACTTGAGGTGCTTTGCTTTACTTGAACATGAATTACTTACAGACTAAGTGGATCTGTGAACTTAAGAAGAGTATAGGGGCTCCTATCTTTGGATTTTAGGGAACAATACTCACATTCGTGGTAGTTTCTATACTGTTTACAGTCAGCATGATATTTCAGACGTCTCCTCGAGTCGCAAGAGGAGTTTGCGGGGAGACGGCTAAAATTCAGGCTAACTGATTACAGTTAGAAACTACCGCTGCGTTACCACTGCCACAGCAACTATTCACGGCGAATGTGAATCTTTAATTTAATTATCCAAGTCCAAAGCAATGGGCCCCTAAGCTCTTCTTACGGTCGCAAAGCCGTAAATGGATAACCGTTAAACCGCATGGTAAACGTTTACAAGAGGTGGCTGTGTGACGAAAGCTTGAAAACCCTCACCTCGCGACCCATTTTAATATATTTTGAGTTTAGAAGCAAGCATTCACTCATTACTGTCATTTGAATGGACCCTCTCTCGCCCACTGCAAAAAATTCATTGCGACAAAATATTGTTTTCTCATACTCGGAGATGATACCTGTCTCTTTTTCTTTGTTTGTTTGTTTGTTTCTTTATTTTTCGTTTTTATGTTATGTTATGTTATTTATTTTGTTATTATAAATTTTTGCAAGAATTGTTTTCTATCTATTGTTCCCTTTATTATTATTATTATTATTATTATTATTATTATTATTATTATTATTATTATTATTATTTAATTAATTAATTATTTTTTTATAAAAAAATATTTTAATTTTTTCATGTTCCGGGATGTTCCGGAATGTTCCGGAATGTTCCGGGATGTTCCATGTTCCGGGTTTTATCGACGCCCGAAATACCTCATGATAATAGCCATTGTAATCTTGAGTTTAGGTGTACTTGGTGTTTGAGGACTTATAATGGCTCAAGCCAATTAGCCTGCGGGGCAGGTCGACGCCTGCTACGCAGGGTAAAGCCGATATTCAG
Source organism: Porites rus (assembly GCA_964035705.1). NCBI lineage: Eukaryota > Metazoa > Cnidaria > Anthozoa > Scleractinia > Poritidae > Porites > Porites rus. The sequence continues at coordinate 23,798,360 of OZ037998.1, read as the reverse complement.
GATCGGTATTTCACTTTAACTGGCTCTTGCGCTTGAAAATGTTTTATTTGCGGAAAGTTTTAAAGAATTACTTTGAGTTTTCTTTATTTGCACTTTACTGTCTCTTTAACAAGAAACCTACCCTCCAATAATTTTTGGTATTATCAGTGTGCTTAACTCTCGTCTTCAGACAGCCATATAACATTAAAAAGACATCCGCAATTTTTGAAGCCACCGACAATTCCGCCGATCAGAGACGCTAATTCATCTTTTCAAACTTTTCTGGTCATGCCATGTTACATACTCTTTTGGAAAAGCGTGACTGATTGGCTTCAAAACTCTCTTTCGATAATCAGCAAATGCAACTTGCTAAATGTCACTGCACTGGGCTTTAGGCCGGAACCTCATTCTACAGAATACTCGCTTCAATTAAACTATTGTCTTCTGCTAGCGTGGCTTCATGTTTGGCAAGCCAAAATGTATGAAACAACCAGCTTGATTTTGCACATTCGCAAAAATAAAAAAAACTTATGGGTCATGCACCAAAAATAGAATTTGCTTGCAGATAACTCTAAATATATATAGGCCTCTGACCAGTCCCCAGTCATCTCTCATTATTAGTATTTGGGGTGAAAGACTATAACGGGCTCTTTAACGAAACCGCGCGCATAACCCAAGCGCTTCCCTAGTAATTAATTAATGAGTAGAGACACCTTGGAGACCAATGGGGACTAGTCAGTATAGGCCTCCTCTGGGACCATAACTCGCCCAACTCGCAACTTCAGATTATGTTTAAATTTCCATATCTCGCCTTAACTCGTCCAAACTCGCATTATCTCGCACAAACTCGCCCTATCTCGTCACTGACAAGTGGATACCAATTTTAATATCTCATCCTACCATGTCTCAGTGTAATTTCACAATTATTCCACAAAGGGAAGACGCCAAAGAATATACGGATTTCAAAAGTCTAAAAGATAGTGATTTGTTTTTTTGTGTTAACAGTGAATGGCCGGCCCCCAGTAGGGTGGTGCAATGCCGCCCGACTTAAAGTCTAGTACCACGCACAGCAAAACGGGGCAGTACACCAGTACAGAAACTGACTGGGTGAATCGAACCCCCACCCCTACATACACAGTACAAGACAAAACAAATACAGGACAAACATGTACAGGACAGCAGAACAAGTTAAAAGACGCGGGCACTAGACTATCTAACATAGCTAAAAACGTACTCACTCAAACGCCGCAAAAGGCCGCGAAGAAAACTCACTAAAACGAGCATTAAAACTCACAAGCACTCTCACTCAAACAAGGACTGGGGCCAGTACGACTAACAAAGGAGACCAGCAGATCCAGCAGAAGGAACCACAGTGCAACCAACTAAGGCGACCATAGGAACCACAGACACACTCACTCTAACAAAGACTGGGGCCAGTACGACCAACCAAGGAGACCAGCAGATCCAGCAGGAGGAACCACAGTGCAACCAACTAAGGCGACCATAGGGACCACAGACACACTCACTCTAACAAAGACTGGGGCCAGTACGACCAACAAAGGAGACCAGCAGATCCAGCAGAAGGAACCACAGTACAACAAACTAAGGCGACCATAGGGACCATAGACACACTCACTCAAGCAAGAACAAAGAAGAAGGGGAAAAGGGTTACAACGAGATTGAGAGGCCAGCCTCACCAACCGAGCCCAAGGTACCATTGGCACACCACTGACGCAAGAAGTAACGTTTGCGACGAGCAGAGCGGAAGCGTTTAAAATAAAGCGGCAAGTAGAAGGCCACCCGGGCCTTTACTTGACCAATAATAACAATGGCCCCAGGGCGAGTGTCCCGAAAACGAAAGTCGTTCCGAGCTAACCAAATAAAAAACTTACAGACATTCAAGAGGTAAACAAAGATCCTGGGGACAGAGACCAGCTCGTCTGGAGAGAAACCAAAAAGAACATGCCGTAACGACAAAGAAGACAACGAAGGGCTACACTTAAACATCAGGGACTGGAGCCACGAGAGGACACTTTGCGCCAGAGGACACTCATAAAACAAATGGGGAGCGGTCTCAACAGGAGAAAAACAAAAGCAGGTAGGGTCAAAGCCATAACCAAAAGAGATGAGACGGTCTACAGTGTATAACACCCCATGCGCAATCTTCCAATTAAGGTCAGTGACGGGGCGGTCCAGCGAAAAGAGAGATAACGATTTCCAGGTGGTCGGCCAGTAGAGGTCACCAAACCTGGGACGAAATTTAGCAACACAGTGCGGTGACGTGGGGACAGACTAACAGACAACAGGTACGAGTAGCAAGACTTAGCAGTCATGCTCACTGCCGACATGGCATGCTCAGATGATGGAGAGCCCATAACCAGACAGGAGCGAGGAACCGAGAAGGAACCATTGACACTGCGCCAAGACAGCAAAAGTGACTGATAAAACGGAGGCAAGGCAAGAGGACTGAAAGCAAAAGGCTGCGAAAAAACGTCAAGCACAGAGCAGTTGAAAACAGAGAAGAACCAGAAAGTAAGGAAGTGAGACCAATTAGCGTAGGATGAGAGAAAACGCCTCACCCACTGAACGAGAAGAGATGAAACCTTCCGCTGGACATCCACCACCGAGAAACCGCCCTGATCAGGGGGTTGAACGATAACAACCAGTTCGCGTTTGCCGCCCCAGAAGAAATGGAAGGCAAGCCTAACCAAATTCAAAGTGACCCAGTCGGGCATGTGGATTAGAGATGCCACATACCAGACTCGGGACAAAGCAAGTGCATTAATGACTAAGGCTTTGCCCCTAAAAGATAAAGACCGCTGCCTCCAAGAGGAAAGAACCTTTTCAACAGCATCAATCCGCGGCTGCCAATTGTCAACCTCGAGGTCACCAGGACCAACAAAAACGCCCAGCGTCTTGATTTTAGCCGAAGACCAATCAAGTGGGACTGGAGGATCCAGCCTACCCATCCCAACTGCCTAACCAGAGGCCTTTAGATTTGCTTTGATTCAATTTTGCTCCCGAACCCTTCTCATAGACGGCATAAACCTCAAAGATTGCCCGAATGGAATCGTCAGAAACAACAACAAGAGACGTGTCATCTGCATATTGCGAGATGGGCGAAAGAGGAGACGAGCACCCAGGGAGGGTCAGGCCTTCGATACGGGGATTGGCTCTAATGTTAACAGCTAACACCTCAGAAACAAGCTCATACAAGAGCGGGGACAAAGGACAGCCTTGGCGCACCCCTCGTGACAGTGAGAAGAAAGACGACAGATAACCATTAACAGACACAGCACTGGAAACGTCAGTATAAAACAAGTCCCCCCATTTAACAAAAGATTGGCCGAAGCCCATAGATAGCAAAGTCGAACGCATGAATCCCCAATCCACTCTATCGAAGGCCTTTTCCTGATCAAGGGAAAGGATGGCAATGGGTTGTCCAGAGAAAGAAGCATAATGGACAACATCCCGCAAAAAGGCAACGTTTTCGCCAATGTACCTCCCCGGGACCCCACACGTCTGGTCATCAGCAACAACAAGATGTATGACCTTAAGGAGACGCCCGGCAAGAACCCTAGCAGCCAGCTTGTAATCAACATTAAGAAAGGAGATCGGTCGCCAGTTGCGAGGGTCGAGCCGATCACCCTTCTTAAATGACAGAGAGATGACACCACGACGTTGAGAGGAAGAGAGAAGACCCGCATCGAAAGAAGAGTTAAGGACAGTGACAAGATCAGAACCAAGAACGTCCCAGAATTTAACATAGAACTCCATGGGCAGGCCGTCAGACCCAGGGGCCTTGTTCCAGGCCATACCCATGAGAGCCTCTCGACACTCCTCTACACCTAAGTAACCCTCACACAGGTCGGCCTGATCCTGAGAAAGAGCAGCAGACAGATTAGAAAGAAGAGACTGTTGAGCAAGGGAGTCCACAGGGGAAGCAGTGAAAAGATCCGAGTAGAAGGCAGAGAAAGAATCACATAGGTCGTGCGGGTCAGATACTATACGACCACTAGGGTCCCGAATAGCAGAGATCCATCTATCAACGGAGCGCTTCTTCTTCACAATTTTTAATCAATTCTCGTGCTTCTTGTGCCTTTGCAAAAAAATCAAGAAGTGCTACATACTAAATCTACTTACTATTAAAAAAACATCATTTTTTCATAGGTTTAATGCAAGCCAATAATTAAACCAACTCGTGACGGGAATCCCTTCTATTTTCTTATACTAAATTATCATATCTCGGTGAGCATTCGGAAGTCAGCCAAGCGTCGTCATTGCACGCGTGCTGAACAAGAATGCTGTATCATGACAGACTAGAAACAATAGACAGCTCCCAAAGCACAAACTCAGCCAAAACGCTAAAAATCTTCAATGTTTACTCAAGTTTGGGCTTATAGAAGGTAATGTCACAGTTTTTCAATGACCATGAAATTCAGAGTCCGGGTAGTTAGTTAATCAATTGTTGCCCTGAAAAAATTTGAAGGAAAAAAAATCACGAATTTTTAAGAAAATGCTTTTTTCGTGAGATTGACTCTTAAACGCTGACAAACGTCAACAAATAGCGAAAACTATAATTTCTATATGTTTGCTTTGCTCGAAATCGCGCGCATTTACAAGGCCCTAAAGCGTTTTGCTGACTTGCAAGGACCCATCTGTTATATGGATGCCCAAAATAAAGAGATGAATCTCATAGTTTATTAGATATAATCCGTGTAAAGTTTGCTTATCATTTTCGCATAAATTATGACCTAAATTAGGAAACCGCTGAATTTCTCGAATTGGGTCTTTGCGATTTTGGTGAAACTCTGTTCAGCGCAAGGCACTAATGCGCGCTATGTGTAGCCGAGAGATTTTCACGAAAAAATGCCGGCAACAGCAGATTTTCGACTCAGACCTCAAAGGGGCGTGGCATTATAACCACGTGACATTTACTCCGATCGCCAAAAATTTTATGTTATATTGTAGATTGATCTATATGTTATCCATTCTATGTGTTAGACTTACGATAAAAGTAAAGGTGGGGATATCAGAGAGCTTCAAAGTAGGATGGTACCCCCCAAAAAAAAACTGGGTCGAGTCACCTTAATCAGTTCGAAAACGACAGATCCAAGATGGCTGATGTTTTCAGTTCCTTCGATTTTTTTTTTATTTGCTACTTTTGCTATGTTTTAACATTGATTTGAGCTCTGATAAAGGGCAGAAAACACATTAAAGACCAAGACCATTAGTTACATGTTTGCCGGCTATGTTGATAACTTCAGGGAGGCATAAAGAAAAAACAACAACAAGCACAGCGGTTTGAGAGGTAGGTTCAACTTCGCGCCGAATCGAAGATGTGTTCATTCTATTTATTGTTATAATTAAACCTTGGTCGAAAATAGGGACGAATATGCTTTAATTAAAGAGTTTGAGAATTGTGTATTTTTTGTGTTTGTTTTACCAAAGAGGAAACGTTGCTCCATAGAAGGACCCAGTTTGCAACTTGCAGTATCTCCTAGGATCCCTCCCTGTACTGAGAGTAAAGAGGATCTAATACGACTGTTTATGCCTTCCAAACAGTACTACTTGTAAACTTTATTTAATATAAAGTGGTTTGAAATCTCTGTAAACAAAAACAATAGCAACAACGAAAAGAAGCAAATAAAGTAACACAAAAATATGTGTCGCTCAGAAAAGAAGCAAATAAAGTAACACAAAAATATGTGTCGCTCAGATCTATAGCTCGAACTTTACATATGTTAAGCCGATAAGAAGAATAGAATTAATTACCTGACTCTGTTCAGTTTAAAATTTGTCCAAATACTTCGATCGCTGAAATAAGATCAAAAGCGAATCAGCAGATCGAAAGCATTTCAATCTTCGTTGGTGAAATTTAAAATTATTTTAATTATTGAGACCGTTGACGTCGGAAGTTACAGCATATTTTCCCAAAATAAACTCCGTGTTGAGATCAAAATTTAAGACTTGAACTGAATTTCTTCCACAAAGAAATGTTCCTAAAATGAAATCTAACTTTTATCAGCCAAGAAGTATATTTGGCAAGCTTTGTTTTTCTTAGTATATCTCCGTCCTATAAAAAGATACTAATTGTTATTTATTAAAAGATGAAGTTATGTTCCTTTTGCTTTCTATTCTTCATCACTCCTCGCTTAAAACGTTCCTGCGGCAGCGGCTAAGAAGAGACCTGCAGCACCGTTCATGCCAATTCCAGCGGCCCTTTACGCTTTGGGCCAGTGCAAACGCACTACCTTAAGCCACATATCTTCCATAGACTGCGGACTGGGTTGTTGCTGCTACTGAACCGACGGCAACTCTTGCTGCGGTAAATCCTATAGCAGCCAAAGCAACAGGGGCGGCTGCTATGGTAAGACCGCCCGCTACTCCGGCCAAACAAACATCCGTTAGTTCCATCCTATTGTAAATATGTTAAAAGAATTTCGAACAAAAAATTTCTAAAAAAAAACATCAAGCAATCATAAATGGATACTCCTGACTTTGTTAAGACAAGACAATTGGTATCAGCAAGTTGTCGTGTTTGCGGGTTCCCTAGGAAGGAGGGGTGCAATCCCTTATTTCGCCTATACCGGTTTGTGCCGCTAAACTGGGAATGGTTGCCAGCGTCTTTAGTATTAAACGCACAGTACTGGATTTCATCCAATAGCAGTATAATACATAGTTAGAGTTTAGCTTATCATTAACCTCGACATATTGGGTGTTTGCGTGAGTGCCCTAGCTCCGTTATCATTTTGTGGCAGATTTTAGCAACACCCATATTTTTTTGTCTATCGAACTCCCCCCGGCAACCCCCTCTTCCCTGCAGCGAGTCGCACCAGGGGGTGGCCTTCAGGCTGCCAGGCCCACCCCTTGCTGCAGCTTGCTTTTTTCCCACCAACAATAAAGTTAATGTACCTTTATCCAGCTTAGTGTGGTAGTCTCATGATTGTATTGCTTTTCCCTGTTGATTGACACAAACTCATAAGCATATAATTCAACTATTTAGAAAGAAAGAAGAAAAAGAAAATTTACTTAACGAGGATTAGAAACGTTTCCTGACTGGTTACCCAGTAGTCTTCGCAATGGCCCTCCCTCCAACTATTCAGTGTAGTGAACAGAGAAAGTCTTCCAATTCGGCCAAAAAGGACACTCTCCGTTCACTACGCTAAATAGCGAAATTGTATGCCCTGATTAAGACTAAAACATTCTGAAAACCATTCCCTCTGGTTCGCGTGTGCTCGCTTTTAAACTGGGACGGAGGACCGAGGTTGTTTTTGTTTGTTCGTGTGTTGGTTTGTTTGTTTCAACGCTGTTGATATAACTAGACTAACTCTCTTGCTCTGGTTTTTAAGGTGTTTTTTCCTGTTTGTTACTAAGTTCTTCAACTCAAGGCCCCAAGAGCCCTCCCGTTTCCAAGGCCTTCCTTAGTAATTAGCCTACTAGACCTCGTGTCAGGTCTTTCGGTTTGAACCTGTGGTTGGCTTCCTGTTTTCGCTTTGAACAGCAGTATCAAAAAGTTCATACATTACACCAAAATACGTACGTCAAGGAATGTCCACCATGTTGGTGTCCCAAATCAATAAAACGGCGGCAAGGTTGGCGTCCCAAACCAGTCCTGAGAGAGTTTAATTCTTTTCTTAGGTAAATACTTTCTTTTGAAAAAAAATAATAAATCAGTTTACATTGCTGCTGGCCACGTGCACGTGTCAGTGAAAACGCTCTATCTGTTCTGTCATTTACATTTGCTAAACATTCGCTAGCTACCAGCCACGGGGCATGCTCAAATCGAGCTCGCGATGCAATTGAATGTCTGGCAAATCGGCTCTTCCATTCTTACTTTCATCTCTTTGAGCCACATTAATTTTCACATTTTAGAAATGTCTCAAGGTACTGCAAGATAAGAAAGTCAATGGAAAGCGTGGGCTAAATAGACTTGTTGCTGTCTGCGTTTTCTCCTAAATTCATCGCGTTCTTAGGAGGCGTCCTTTCTTGTTGACGGTCAAAATATAGTATTTTTCTCAAAATCCGTCAGTCCCTAGCAACCAAGCGACCCCAAACGTAGAGCGTAGGGAAGCTATTTGTCACCTTTATACCTGATGTGCGTGTGGGACACGCGACTGACTTCCGGGTTAATTCCCTTTATTGAACCGGAAATCAAACATTCCAAGCAGATTCTCGCTATGTCGACCGCGTGCAAAGAGGGACCTTTAGCAGTGACGACGAATACGTGCACGTCGTTTGGAAAACGAGCCATGATGCTACCACGCATGCCCAAACGAGCACGAGCTCGTCGTCCACACCTCGTTCAGGACGCCATTTGCCGCCATCTGCCGTCCTGTGGTGAACGTGAGTATTGCTTGACTTATTTTCTCATATTTTCTGACTTAATTTTGCAATTTCTTGAATCCCAAGGTTTTCATTAGTAGATAAGACAGAAGCGGTAAGTTATTCCTATTGCTGTGAAGTAGAAACCCTGATTTTTTCGGTGTTGCAGGAAAAATTTGACAGTCTTAGTATAACTGCACTCGGTCAAAGAAGTGATGGATACAGCAGGAACATCAGGGTAAGTTTCAAGCGTTTTTATAAATGTAAGTTATATTATTTAAGCCGCATTTGATAACAGTTTTGTAATCAATCCTGTCAGGATTTCTATGAAGTTTTGTTCGTCTCTGAAAGTCTAAACCATTCGTGTAAATACATTTGAGGTATATTCGTGTAAATACATTTGAGGTAAGAATCCACCTTAGCTAAACTCTAAACTTACCTCACTTTTTTGCTGATATAAAAGCCCTCTAAAAGCCAAGTTGTTGTAGTCGTTAATTTTTGCACATGAAGATTTTTTTAAGATCGTTCTACAGTCATGTTTTACGCTCTACTGATTTTCACCTCGAGAAAAAAAAGGTTTACAAATAATCTTTACTGCAGCACAGAAATCGTTTTAGGCAATTAATATGGAATCAAAAGCTTGTAAGCTTACCAGTATTAACACTGACTGTAAAAATATAATTATTGGCACTTTATATTCAGAAATTATTCCATGAAGTGGTCAGAAGAGCACGATCTCATGCTATGCAGAGAAGTTCTTGTCATGGAACCATTCAAGCACCCAAAGCAAAGTAGAGAGAGAGGAGAAATCTGGGGAGAAATAGCGCAAAACTTAAATGGGCTCAGTGTACCCTAATTCACTGTAAGAACACGGTCTGTTAGGGACAGGCTCACTCTTTTGCTGAGGAAGTACAAAGAAAAGGTGAGAAACGAAGAGCAGGGTTCTGGCATGAAATGTGACGGAGGAAACAGAATTGGAGATGGCATTGTCTGAAATCATAGAAAAAGAACAGGCAGCTGATTTAGAAAGGAAAGAAAACACGAACACTCTTACCAAGAAGAATGAAAACGACAAGGCGTCAGCCGAAGAAAGTAGGTTGAAGGACTTGGAGCGCCTGGGCCAAACAAAAAAGAGGAATGCTGATTCATGCGATGAAGTTATCAAACCAAAAAGCAGAAGAAGTACCACTGAAGCTGTGCAAATTCTAAAAGAAAAATTTGAGAATGAGAAGGAATTCCGGAAGGAAGAAATGGAATTGAAGAAGAAAGAGCAAGAAAATATAGCAGCTCAGCATTAAATGCTAAGAGATCAGCAGAGGCAGAACCAGCAACAGTACCAAGATGTAATGAAGATGATGACTGAACAGCAGCAGAGGCAGGAACAGCAGCTACAGAACTTTCAAATGCTTTTCCTGCAGCAGCAACAACAACTGAGTCAAATGTTAATGAGTTTGCTTGAAAAAGTAATGCCCAAATCCTCATAAGAGCTGGCAAAGGCAAAACAAAAGTTGAAAATCAAATTGTCAACCTTGGGCCCTTTCAGCCCTTTAGAGCCATGTTGTTGTTATCATAATTTTTAACTGATTTTTTTCCAACTATAATTTTGTCTCTGTTTTTATCTGGTGACTTTGCCTGTCCAGCTTGGTGATTAGTTTTTCTTCCCCTCGACATCAAAGGTTGATGGGTTGTTTACACCTCTGGAGAAAGGAATTTTTTTAATGCAGTGTTTACGGTGTCAAAGATACATAGTTGAAGCTAAGATAACTTAAGTAAACCCTTTCACTCACAAGGATATAGAAGTTGTGAATTAAAACTTCAAATTAACTATCACATGGCTGATAAAATGCTGCAAACCTTTGCAGTAACATCACATAAGAGTCATTGCTGCTAGATAGGTGGCATAGTAATTAAAAACATGGTCTTAAACATCGTCGTGAGAAAGAAAGTAGTACATTGATGTTTAGACACTGGGAGTGAAAGGGTTAAGTTAAGCTGTCCTTTGAAATTTTAGAAAGTTAGTGTTAGGATGTGCCCCATTTTCTTACATTTAAGCATAGGTTGAGTAAAACATTGAAATAAGAATAAAATACACATACCCTTTTCAGTACTCTTTTGAAACATTAGCATCTTATTGCTTAGTGTCCGGCTCTGGAATTATTTATATATTCCTTTTAAGCCTAGGGCTATAAAGGGGGTGGGGAGGGGAGGTCTTTGAATGAATCTTTTAACTTTTTGATGGATTAATCTATAGGCACCAAATTGATCTGGAAATATTCGTTTGTGCCATTATCATGTTTATGTGACATTTGCATTTCCATAGGAACCACATAAATCAAAACTTGCATGTGTGTCGTTTTCTTTTATTTTCTTCCTGATATTGAAGGTGCTTTTTTAAAGTATAATTCCTTCTTTCCTACAGTCTATATTTTACATCCCATTACACTGAATATTATCCAGGTAGGAGAAAGTACATCATCAAAATCAGTACAGCTAGACTGCGATTCACTGAAAGTATTGTTCCAGGGAAGGGGGTTCAATACCAAAATAATCACTGGTGTTATTACCATAAAGGCATGTAATGGCGTTACGGAGAAGTGCGCAGACAACATACATTTTACCGACGCTGCTAAGGCCCATCTTCAAATTCTTTTTATAGTCAAGAAATTTAAAAGAATTAATGACGTCACCGAATAACCATTCTACAGAAATCCGTAAAGCGCTCATAGCCTCGTTGTAATCCTGCATGAGGGGTGTAAGTGGGACACGACGAAACGGTGTTTGGAGATGAACTCGGAGAGGGTAGACTAAATCTCCATAAATGCACATAGCTTGAGCTGCTAGATTATAGGCATACTGTTGAAGGTCCCGCAGTAGTCCAGAATCGTTTAACATCCCTGCGTCGTGTTTACGCCCCTCTAGAAACGAAATTAAAATCAAACATGAGAAGAGAATTTTTTTTTTTTTGGGGGGGGGGGGGGGGTGTTAAAGTTTAAAACACTAACGTTTTATTACAAACTCACCAACTGGTCCAAATAGGTTGCCAATAAGTCCATTTGGTAGGGACAAGGATTGGATTTTTAACGCGTGGACCCTCTTGTGGCCATTGTAAACAATTCTCTGACGCTCATTTGGTCTTGAAATGGGTCGGACTGTTCCATCTACAAAACCGAAACAGTTGTCAAGGGGGCCTCCTTTTCCTGATATAACTTCTGCATAACGCTGCAAAGCCTCAGGATTCAGAAGATCTCGATTCCATTGTGTTATACGGTGCCCATGAACGTCATAAATATAGTCGATGACATCATTTGAGATCAGGCTTATAACAGAAACCGGTCGGCCAAATCGCGGATCAGATCACTGAGTCTGCATGGGTAGGCAACTCGTTTGAGGAGAATGCATACGCCTTCCATGTCGTCGCAAATACTCCTCTGCTCGCATTTAAACACCGGTGGTAGTTGAAGGGCTGCAACAAGGCGAGGGGGATCGTGTTTCTCGACACGAAACTCTGCTTTGCACTCCGCGGAGTTTATAGAATCCAAATCAAACCGTTGATAGTTTTCATGGCGAAAATCTGGATTCTTTGAGATGAAACTATCGTAAAGTAGCAAAAACTCTTCATCGGAAATAATTTCATCGCCGTAGAGAAGTACAAGGAGGTCACGAAATTCTTTGAAAGACATTTTCCCTGGTGACTTTCACTGTAGGAAGAGACTCGTCCACGTACCGTAACCGGTTTGCTTAATGTTTTTGTTTCCCGCCGAAATACCGCCGTTGACGACGTTCTCGTTCCAGGCCCCAATCGGTCATACCAGTCCTCGTCCTCGTTCTCGTCTTCATTGCTAAAGGTCGCTAATAACGTAAAAGATGGCTGACGAAGGCAAGGACGAAACTTGCGATCAGACCAGGCAAAATCCCCGGCAAGTAAGTTTGTATTACGTTGCTTTATTTTGTTGAAGAAAAATATTTTCTCTAAGAAGACACTACGACAGTATAAAGGAAGAGAATACTATTTTGGAGCTTTATATCCATATTTTATACGCTGTGGCTATATGGCCGGTAGCCGGTCAAGGTTTTCAAAACACTAAATGGTCGGCAGTCCTATATTCTCAGTAAATTTCACAAAATCGAAAGATTCTAGCTAATCTAAACTATCATATGTCGATTAAGACAAGTCAAGCAATCCTGAAATGCTTTATAGATCTCAAGTCTTGTGTTTGGTTTATGCTGGGCTCAGAAGACGAAACCGTGTTTTGTGACACTTGGAATTTTTTTCAGCTAGACTGCCGGTCAAGGTTTTCAAAACACTAAATGGCCGGCAGTCCTATACAAAGTAAAAGGCAAACGAACTTTATGCCCTACATAGTAAATGAAACTAGTCTAAAAGAAAACAAATATATTATTGATATTCACTGCACGTTTGATATTTTAGTGGCACGATGATAACTCAACATTTTAAGGCCGGGTCTTCGAAACGGTGTCGAGAACTGATAGAAGCTTGAACAATTGATGATTTAAATCTTCTGTATGAGGTCTTCTCAGTTTTTCATTTTTATCCTGACTCTCGTTTTATTTTCCGACGACAGTTTGATGTGTGAGATAAATGACCTTAAGTCTGTTCCTTCATATCTTATAGTCGATTCTAATGGAAATGAGAGAGAACAATAGATTCAACACAGTAAAGTTAGACGTTTCAAAAGAGCTTTACACCTATCTTATCATTTTTTAGGTCGTCGTTTTCTAGACACGTTTTATCCAAAACCAGATTCATTTCCAAATTAAAGTTGTAAAATTCTATTGTGTTGACTTCCCGACAACAGGTCTGTGGCTATTAAACCTTTTGTATCATCGACGAAACTGAAGCACGCCGTATAATGCATGGTGACAAGCTAGATGAACAATTTCAGTTGTACGTACCACGTTTTTTTCATTTGGCAGCATTCATTAATCGTGGCTTTATGAAGCCCTGAACCCTTAAGAAAATGCAAAATATTTTGCACGCCTAGCCGTTCTGAAAAACTTGAGAACAAGTTTAGATTTGTTATGACTTTGCAACCTCTTTAAGATATATTTTTTATCTCAGTACTTAGTAGTAAACTCCTTCAAGCAAGCAGTTATCAAAGCCAGTTCGTTCACATGAAAATGAATATAATATAGCACTTGAAACCAAAACAAAATGCTGCTTTCATTTTCTTTCAAAACTCATATATATAGGATCATATCTTTCTGTTTTTCAGGGGTTAAACCGCGAATAACTTGCTGTATACAGGGCGTTTTTCAGATAGTTATTCACGTGGTCCAAAAACACCCCAATCATAAGAGCAAGAAATGCAGCACTGGGAGAAGGAAAAAAATTATAGTAGGCCAGTTTTTGTTTGTCTTGTCCCAATGCGTACCTTGCTCTCCGGTGCGTATAAGGTCTTGGATCACGTGAATGTCTAGCCGCCAAGGGTCCGACTGGTTCTTAGTAGCCATTATTTATGGCTTAATTTAATGAAATTTAAACTGTCCTCCTGTCATAAGACAGGTCAGATCGGACAAAGTAAAATAGCCAATGAAATTTAAGGAGCAAATTTACTAAGAGTTGAGTACTTGAGTACGTTGCCCAGCCTCAGCTTTAAAAAAAAAAAAAAAAACAGCACAGAAATGAACGTTCATCCAGACGCTGTTTTCTTGAAAAACCTGCTGTCTAATGCTTAAAAATCAATGTTTGGATCCTTGAAACTGAAGAAAATTACCATGAATCCTCTGACGGAGGCTCTGAGCTTGTTTACAAAACTATAGACCTTTAGATTCGAGGTCGAGAACGACTACGAGTAGGAGATTTGATCTGAGTTTTTTCGTGAAGTTGCTAATTATCTGTTTTTAATTCTGCTTTTGTACCATAACCAGTACTTATTATTCATTCAAAATATTTCCCCGATTCTGATTGGCTAAAAGCACACGTTTAATTCACCATAACCAGTTACTGATGACCAAATTTGGAAGAATTTTGACTTTAACGAGGAAATGACGTCAAAAATGTACCGTTTTCGCAGGTGAAGGCACCGTTAACCGAGAAGACCTGGGGACGAGAGGTTGAGTTGTTTTGGTTGTGAACTTGAAAAAAAGGCGGACATTTCACTCGTTTCAAGAGTAAGAACTAGGCGAAAAAATAGCTAAAAACATGGCAAGAACAGCAAGAAGACAACTCGAAGGGCGACATCTGCTATTTGGAGAATATTTGCGGAGCTGGACAAACTCTAAACGTACACTATCGAAGATGAACTGAACATCGATGGATCGATGGAGGTAAGCATGTTTTAGCTACGTTTTTAAACTAGGAATTATTTTGAATGAATAATAAAACAGTTATTGAATTCGGCTTTCGTATCATATGAAGAATTATGGAGAGCTCGGAGGGTGCTATCCGCCTCGGCTTACGGCCTCGACGGATAACACCCTCCTCGATCTCTATAATTCTTCATAAGATACTCAGCCTCATTCATTAACTGTTAAATATACTACGACTCCAATAAAAAAGGGCGCTGCGCGGGAGACTAGGATTTAACACTCTCGACAGAAAATGCTATTTCACACACCAGAAGAGCGTAAATCTCTGACCTTATCTTCTACGGTCAAGCCGATCGGGGCCGTATGCCATCTGAAGGACTACCCCTAAAATAGACTAGACTACAATATTGGATGAGTGAAATGAATAACGACATCAGAAGAGATGGCTAAGTGCACGGTGTTGGTGATCACAGCCGTAACAACATTTTTTTTTGAGACCACCTCCCCCCCCCCCTTATCTCAGGGTCTAGATGACCCCCCCCCCCCCCGCCTTATCTGAAGAACTGGATCCGCCACTATATCTTTAGATCACTTTTGCCATCGTGCATCGTGCATAAGAAACCGATAAACGTGCGTCGAGCCTGAATCCATTGAGGGTGCATAGATCGTGCCTGTATGGTGCCTTTATCGAGCCCTAACCGTGCTTTAACGAGCCTTTTTCAAACAATCATCGATACATCTTCTGAGAAGAAAGCTACGGTGTTGAAAAGAGAAAGAATGCATAACAATAGCCTGGGATAATTAAGTTTTTGAGAAAGTCAGTTTTGTATTAATGACGCTATTTTTTAACTTCACGAGTTAAATTTACCAGCACGTTTTGTAAGGTGTTATCCGTGCCTCTCCCTTCGCGCTTAAATGACTTATGGTGTTTAAATATGCATGGTGCCTTCATCGTACTTAAACTGCTCCTTCATCGTGTTTAAATGGTGCCTCAAGGACAAAGGCATGATGCACGAAATGACAAAGAACTATAACCGAGCCTCGATGCATTTGATCGTATTTAATGCTTTAAAAATTGCGTTATAAGGCTAAAAAGGTGTTTTTTATTCAAGAACCATGAAAATCCATCGATCAATTTTAATCATAGGAGAAACTTTGGTAGATGTACCTCTCTAAAAGCTTTGTCTATTTTGGACAATACCGTTTATTATAGTGGTGAGTGAGATCGAAACTTTATAATTTTCAGTAAAAAGTAGGGCAAAATGGCGTCTTTTATCTCCACCACATTTCGTTCACAAAGATTTCATTATTTTTTAGCGTTATGCAGAAAGTATGTACTCGCTGTAATCCACATTTATTGCACGGCAATCGTGCAGAAAATCAAGTTGCTATATTATTAAACGAGTTTAGAGGAACTGTACCAGTAAAAGTAGCTTTGGGCCAGTTTTTTAAAAAGGTGGTGACTAACATCGTGCGCATGGCTAGATGCTGACCAAAATAACAAAATGAGAAATGAATACATGCCAAAAATTTAAAACAATAGAAAATTACAAATGTGAGGATTTAACCTTCGCCAGGTCACCTATACCCAACACAAAATAACTTTAACAAAATTACGATTAAGCGATCACAAACTCGCCTTAGAAACGGACCGATACTTAAGACCTTAAAAAAATCTGAATCGAAGAAAGAATGTGTCCAGTTTGTAAACTAGAAATGGAAGACGAATATCACTTAACTGTATATGCCCCTCCTACCAGGAAAAACAAACGTGCTATTAGATAATTTGAAAAATTTATTTCTAATTAGAGTGAATAAGATGTTATCCAATGAAATATTCATGTTTTTAAAAAACCTCCCTAGCGAGAATTCTGAAACCCAAAAAGTAATAGCAAGGCATGTGTTCGAATGCTTCATAATAGGAAACGAGAAGGAAGAAAAGAGTAGTGTAAAATATGTCCATGTCTATGTAATTATCTCTATTTGCAATAATTTTTTGTGTAAAGTGTACTAAGGGGCCGACCATTTAACTCTTGAGGGGGGGGGGGGGTGGGTGATTTTGAAAAGAAATTTCCTGCAAGCGCTTGTCGGAGGAAAAAAAATTGCATGCAGCGCAAATGTAATAGAAAAAAATTCTTGCGCTGCTGTAAGAAAGAAAAAAAAAATGTTGCAAAGCTATTTCATCATTCCGGCGGTCTTTAAAAAATCGCAGCAAAACTGCAAACATTCTCTTCCCTTGCTCACTTTGAACTCTGGATTTGATGATGCTGCAAAATTATTGCTTCATATGTGCAATGCATTATTAGCTTATCACAAGCAGTATTATAAATGGAGGAAATTTTTTTTATTAAAGAATCAAGTTTTAATAGACAAAGGAAGTTATTTTTTTTTCATTTTTAACAGAAACATTTTTATGTAATTATTTTCTATTTAAATATAATATTTTTGCAATGCCTTTTTTCTATTTTAATAAATATAATATATTGTTTTAAGTTTTAGTAATGCACCTATCAATGTCTAGCCCCAATTGGGTGAGTGCAAGTATACCCAGGGGCTATTGACAATTGATTTCAAATATTTTTGGTCAATAAATTTCAAATTCCACACCCTCTGCCATTTCAAACCTTAATTCTTATTCAAAACATCCCCTCCCTTGGACAAAGTTCACAGGTCAAATGCCCCACCTATTTCCGCACTCCCCCTTTTGGGGCAAGACATTGATAGGTGCATAAAAAGTAGCTGTATATTTCAGTCCTCTTTTAAATTGCAACTAATGATTCTAGCAGCAATTACCATGCTATGAGTTTTTCGGAACTGCTATTTGCTATTTTTGGCTATCTTTTTAATTAAGAAACTAAACACTTTCACATCTGCCTGTGGTGCATCACTTTATTTTGATGTAATAAAATGAGTGTAAAGAATGACTTTCCGAAAAGACAGCTATACAATAATGATTTTGTATAGCTTACAACATTTTAAGGCTTTGCAGCTCCATATTAGAACTATTACTGCAATGACCACATTGGAAGTGTAAATACATTTTGTATATGTAAACACGTGACCCTTTTTTGAGGAAAAAAAAATCCTGCAGAGAAATGAGGAGGGAAAAAAATATCCTGCCCACCAGATTGCTAGAAAAAAAAAAAAATTCTTGATGACCAGAAATCACCCCCCCCCCCCCCACCCCCCCGTCAAGAGTTAAATGGTCGGCCCCTTAATAGCTTAGCATAGAAGATTGTAATTATAAATTATTTGGAAAACGGTTGATGTACCAGCTGATAACAGGCCCCAAATGAAATATTGTCTATTGTCTATTGCCAATGAACAACCCAAAAAATAACTGTCAGCTAGCGCCTAGCTGTGAAAACGCTGTGATATATACAGTAAAAACCCACGAGTAAGAACCTACATTTTTCAGGGTTAGCCTAAACACGCCCTTACATAAATGGTGGTTAATATAAATTTAGGCTATCTACGTTCTTAATAGGTTCTTAATTTCTTGCAAAAAATTATGTCGTTGCTAAGAAGATTTTACTGATCAGCGCCCTTAAATTTGCATACCTAAAGTTGCTTATATTTTAATATGACCATAATAGAGATCTATTCTCACATGAATTTTAATTTCTTGAGTCAAAACAACTTTATATACATGATTGTGCTGTAAAACACAACATTATAAACATTTTCTCAATGACCTCAATCAAACAACATTTATATATGTACTAACTTGCCTTTTGCAATCGGCAATTAGTAAATATTTTTAAATTATTTTTGAAAATAAGAACCTTTCTCCAAATTTTAGGCGAAAGAGGTTCTTATAATTATAGAGGGGGTCTAAATTGCAAATTTTAGCCTAACAGGTTCTTAAATCTTAGGTTTTTTTTCGTGGGTTTTTACTGTATATTTGTTGATTCTTAAGCTAGCTTAGTATCCTCACGAAAAATAAATAACTTTGAAGATAGCTGCAATTTGGACAGGGGATGAACTCCCTTTAATGGCTTATACGGGGAGGCTTCGCCGTAAAAGGGTACCTTAAGGAGGCGTCAGGCATATTAAGGGGTGGAGAATTGACGATCTGGCCCCGATTGTTCAAACTTTGGAAAGCGCTATCTACCTGATTAATCACTATTCAGCGGATAAGTATTGGGGAAAGTAATTGCACTATCCACTAGATAGAGATTTATCCTGCAGTGGATAGCGCTATCCAGTCTTTGAACAACCGGGGCCTGAAGTATATGTGAGGGTAAGAAAATCGAATGACGTGCCTTATGGCTATACCATTTAAATATATTAAAAGTTACACAGGTGGCCAATGGTTACATGCCGATGATGCATAAAATTATAAGAAGATTTCCTGCTTTAGCTATTTATTTCTATGGTAGGCAGGTGCCATGGGGGTAGGGGTACCATCTATGAATTGAAGGTATTCTACAGAGGTACTTCTTCTGTCAAAACCGGTAGATTGAATTAAAAGGGTGTGGGGTTGGATCTCGGGGCGAAGCCTCCCAGCAGAAAACTATCATCCTCAAAACCGGACTCTCCGATTAGCTCGCGTTGGTCACTGCTAAAATTTGATTGAAACTGGAAACCACGTGTGAAAAGTCTCTGGCACCAAGGGTAACTTCTCACCGGAATTGAGTTTATTAGCGAAAACAGGTAAGTCAATAAAGGGCTGGGTTTTTATGGTATAAAGTGATATTGAAGATATTTTTCCTTTGAGCAGGAAGGGAGGCCGGGGCAATCAAGTGATCCAAAGAACCCTTTGAAACCGGAGGAACAACATGAGCTGGAATTCATGATCATTATCCTGGAATTGCTGCCTCACCAGAATGGAAATGCAGAAAATGGCACTTCATCGGGCAATGGTAAATCAGTTTTCAGTTTCAGTGGAATTTTAAATTTGGGCAAGTGTCAGTTTTATTCCTCTGACAGTTTTTGGAGAAAAAGAGGCCACGCTGGCTGAATCAGTGTCACTGCACGCACAAGCAGAAGCTATCGAGTCGGCCTGCCGAATCTCGTACTGATATATCTTTCAAAGCATAACTTATGCATGTAGTGACAAAAATTATAACTCCTAGTAAGTTTACCTAGTAAGATATCGGGATGTCCATATTAAGCGGTTCTCTGTATACGTACAGCCCCCGAAATGATCCCGACCCCGAAATGATCCCCAACCCTGAAATGATCCCCAAATCGACCCCGAAATGATCCCCATTTCTCTTCACGTCGACCTTGAAATGATCCCCATTTAATTTTAGGAATGGAATGAAATCCTAGAACTATGGATCGTACAAAATGCACAACATTATAACTTAAGCTTCACTAATAATCTTCACTTGCCCACATGACATTAATTTGGGATTACACTTTGAACTGGATTAAACGCCGGAAAATATTATTATCAAAAAAATACACAAAGTCTAATATATTTTTAGAAACACCATGAACTGCAACTGATAATATCAAGAAACATAACATTTTTTTTAAATTCTTACTTAGGTGGTTATAGCCTGGTTTATAGAGAAAACTGCATAGATGTTAAATTCTAAAAATGATGATAAAACTGCATGCCTTGGATATTGAATTTTAAAAATGGTGTTTTAACACTTTTTAAAATACTAAAATGATGTTGAAGATGCAAAAGTATACATAAAGGCGATTAGATGACAAAAGCGCTAAAAAATCACATTAACTGTAGCGAAATGTTTAATTAAGGTAAAGAGAAAAAAAAAAAAAAAACACTGCAAATACCGTGTACGATCAATCTTGCTCAACGTCGGATCCAAAAAGATCGTGATCAACCAAGATAGATCAAATTGAAAACGTTACAGTCAAGAAGACTTTACCAGGTTTCAGTCTGAGTCTTGGGTTTGTTTGTAAGTACCTCAGTGCGGAGAATGTCGGAAGCTCGTTGTATTTGGATCTTAAGAAAGGTTTTGTCGTAGCCGCGATTACACTTTTCATTCTACAGGTGAGACCCACCACATCAAATCTCTATCACTTGTGAAACTTTTCATGTTATCTATTTGATTCAATGTCGCCTGTGTAATCTATAATATATTGGACAAACTAAACGTCGCCTCAAAGACCGTTTTAATGAACACAGACGACCTATACTCAACCCTACTGGTAATTACATCCATACTGCAGTTTCAGAACACTTTCTAACCAGTAATCATTCCGACAATCATATGCTTTTGATTCCTATTGAAAAACTTAAAAATGGGCGTGATTCTTTCAGAAAAGCACGTGAAGCCCACCTTATCCATAAAGCTAAGACAACTGAGCCTATGGGCATCAATAAACGTGATGAACTGTAACTATGTATAGCATATCTTTTATTTTTTTGTTACCTTGTCTTTTAAAGTAGCCACCATACCACGTCATATTATGCAATTTCCGGTAATAATTTTACTTCATATATATTTCTGTGAATTGGTGATATCTCAATGAACCTGATGAAGACTGGTATTGGCCAGTCGAAATGTCGCAGCTAAACTCTATTTCACTTTGATCAGTCGCTGCTAAAGTCTTCTTGACTCAGACTCGTACCCAGTCGCTGTTTAAGTGTTTTTTGGGATGAGAGACGATTTGGGATTAGGTTGAGGCGCGCGGGGGGTCTCATGGGAAGGGAAGAAGGAAAAATACTGTTTTTGACTGTAACGTTTTCAATTTGTGGCGAAATGTTAAACGCGATATAAGAACGTAAACGCTGCAACAGATTTGTAATAATTCCGTGACGGAATACAAGTTCCATTCCAAGAATTATTTGGGGATCATTTCGGGGTTGACTTGAAGAGAAATGGGGATCATTTCGGGGTCGGTATCATTTCGGGTTCGATTTGGGGATCATTTCAGGGTTGGGGATCATTTCGGGGTCGGGATCATTTCGGGGGCTGTAAATGTCCGTACGGGAGATTCGATTGTATGTCTTTTAAGTTCATCGAGTCTTCGAGTATTGGTTTCTCTAGGCCGAATAACACGCTACGAAGGGAAAGAAATCTCTGCGATCATCCTCGGAGACCCAGGGGCAAATAGTGGGGGCGAGGGAAAGTCTAAACGGGCGGAAACATACGGTAAGAAGAAAAGTAAAGAACGGCGAGAAGAGCCCCTGGGGACAATGTCTTACCAGACCAGTTCCAAACGGTTGCCGCCGTTCTGGCTTCTGATTGGGCAGAAAAACATAAAAGCTTTCTGGTACCAATCAGAATCCAGAACGGCAGCGACCGTTTGGAACTTTTCTGGTAAGACATTGTCCCCAGGGGCTCTTCTCGCCGTTCTTTACTTTTCTTTGCGCCAATTTTTTCCGCCCGTTTAGACTTTCCCTCACCCCCACTATCTGCCCCTGGGTCTCCGAGGATGATCGCAGAGATTTCTCTCCCTTCGTAGCGTGATATTCTAGGCTATAATTACAACATGACCAAAAATTAAGCAACAAAGAAGGCTAATGGACTCAAGTTTGGCCCACCTTATAATAAAAACTACACCTGCAATATTTAATATCAGCTCAGAGTGTTATCAACGATATTTTTAACTAGAGCTAATTAATGGACGAGGGTCTATTAAGCATAATAAATACTTATATAGGTTTTTTTTTTGTCCATTTAACAGGCCCACGACAAAATCCTCCTTCAAACACAACCAATCAGGTTTTATCTACTGCAGCTGTGGGGGTGGCTGCTACTACTGTAGGTGTACTTGCCGCTCCAGTGATTGCTGGCGCTGCTTTAGGTGCGGTTGGATTCACTTCCGCTGGAATAGCTGCTGGCTCTATCGCAGCAGGTGTACAGTCAGCTGTTTATGGTGGATCTGTGGCTGCCGGAAGTCTGTTTGCTCTTTGTCAGAGTGCAGGTGCAACCGGAGTTATTGGTTCAGCGGCGACAGCTGCCATTGGTGGTGCTACTGGATTGGCTGGGATTGCTGCAACTCTAGTGGGTTTTAAATTATTTGTAAGGCACGCTGTTTGCATATTTGTTATTGTTAACGTTCCCGTATACGACAGTAGAATTAGATTAAAACAAGTATAGTCAACAACGCGCCACATTTGATTCTAATTCGACAGTACTGACACTGAAAAAAAAAAATCAGGATAAATCCAAACCAGCAACTAAGGAAAGAAAGAACTTACTTCCTAATATGCGGTTTTGCTATGCACGAACAGAAGACCGTGAACCGTTCGTGAACGTCGTGAAAAATATTTCTGGAATTAATTTTTATTAGTGCTTTGTCTGATCACGACAAAAATCGGGACCCGCGAGAAAGCCACAAAACTACGAGGTTGTTTGGCTCACGCTTGATTAGTTTTCCTCGGAACATGTTTGGGGTTTTTCGAGCGACGAGCTCGCTTAGCGAAATGTTACCTTGAATCGAAGTTTTATATCTTTCGTGTCATGTGAGGTACTGGTATATAACTTCATCTCCTCAAATATCCAACTATTGGTGACCTTAATAGCTCAACTGTAGACATATTTGGGCTCAGTGATGTTCACGGGAGTTCTTATTAGAGACCTTAAGATGGTTTAGCCATTACACTTAACATCAACCCGCGGTTAGGACGGTTAGCGGTTTCACATTAGCGTTTTATGCTTACTGCAATAGAATTTGGGGGATATCATTTTTGTCAAATCGAAATTACAGCGCTAAATCGAATAATTCAAGAATACCGAAAAGCTTGTCAACTGAGGTTTCAGTCAGTTTCTAATTGAAAAACAGTTCCTTTGCATTAGAGAATGACGATAACGATGATGACGATGACAATTATGCTGATTTGATGATAGTAAAAAAAATCGCATAATCTTTATTGGTGGTACAATAATAAGAAATTATATTAATGAGGTATTTGTGATATCCGAAATAATCAAGGTCGAGGAAACACTTACGTTATCGAATCCTTGATTATTCTATATATCACAAAAACCGAATCTAATAAGTGTTTTATTATACTGATTGATTAACAAAGATAATGACCAAACATCCGTCCAACGGAATAAAGCTAATTTATAGGTTGCGCTGATTTGCAAAATTAAATTGCAGGCTCTTAGCCAATGAGAAGATAGATAGCGCAATGCATGCCTTGGTAACCGTATCTTTATTATTTCTAATGTGCATATGAACATAATTGTATGGTATATGCGCATTGTAATTTTATATCTATTGCTATTATTATGATTTAATTACAAAAAAAAATCAATAGGTATTCCATGGCAACGATGTTATAGATCATACACTGTAGACATTTGTATTATGAGTCGAATGGGTTAACGTACACAATGGTTTATTAATCTGATATACGTAACAAGCGAAATGAAAAAAAAAACATTTTAAAAAATCGTTAAATTCACAGGGAAGGAGGTCCCACACCATAAAGTTGGTGATTTGTGGAGGCGGATTTGGAACACAAGTGTTTTCTGGTATTGCATTTTCTCAAAAAGACACTGAAGTTCGAGTTCTTAGTTTGAATGAAGATGATGCAAATCGCTGGAAAACTGCACTGCAGCAAAAGCAACTTGAGGTTATATTTCGCTGTAAAGGGGAGGAAACCTCTCGTATTGTATCCAAACCAGCTCTAGTTTCAAAGAAAACAGAAGACGTAATGGGGGATGCTGAGATGGTGGTATTTATGATGCAGCCGTCCTATCTTAAATATTATTTAGAGGCTTTAGCAACTCACGTTAAACCTGGCACCATTATAGTTGGCTTACCGGGGAACCGTGAGTTTCACTCTCAAGTTCGTCACGCGCTCGGGAGGAAAGCGCAGCAATGCACCATCATGAATTTTGAGTCATTACCTTGGACGTGTCGTACTACTGAATGTGGAGTTAAATATGAGGTGACTCGTATCATCGACACACTGCCGGGGAAAATCAAGGTAGGCCTATTGTCGTTTAACGAGAACTGACTTGAATTATGCCATAAACATAATTCTCAAACTCATCAATAATTCATGAAGAGGAAACCAAAGGAAACTACTACCGTGACAGTGGTTTGGATATCGGATCTTCAGTACCATAAAATTGTCCAAACTTTAGCTTTGAATTTCTTCACGAATTATTGACTATTTGAGAAGGTATATCAAATATCCCACTCAGTGTTTCATCTGATATCCAGACACCTCGAAGTCGGGCTTAAAAAACTCGGATGCGCCTCCTTTTTCAACCCACTTCTCGGTATCTTGATACCGGATGAAATACAGCGTGTCGTGTTTGATATATTACATCACGGTCTAACTCAAACTATGCTGTTTTACGCACTACGTTTTACGCATTATGAGGGCAGCACGGCCAAGTGGTCATCGCGTCAAGTTCGTCATACGGTGATCCTAGGCTCGAGCTAGCGTCCGAACACTTGTTGCTGGATTTGTTTTCTCTGTCGTCCCGAGTCGAAATTGTCGTTCATTTTTGTCAACAGCCAACAGCTGATTGCCCCCTGCCATTTTGTGTTATTAAGAGCCAGTGTTGAGGCCTCAAACGTAATAAATGACCCTAAATGTAATAAAGGTCCTAAGTGTAATAACTTTTGGCCCTAAATGTAATAAAGGTCCTAAATGTAATAACTTTTGACCCTAAATGTAATAAAGGGTCTAATTATATGTGTAATAGGTTTTAGCCCTAAATATAATGGAAGTCTTAGCAGTATACATGTATGTAGTATAACAGCCCCAAACGTGATAAAGTCCCTGACTGAAACATGCGACTGTCTGATGCGATATAGCCAACTGGCGTTTCACTTTCTTCGCCCTATTGTAGTCTTCATGGATATTCATTAACTTAGAAAGCGGCTAGAGCGCTCAAGAAGTAGGAGAAACACTTATAAATTAACTACGTCTCGATCATGTTTCCTACTACACATCCCTACATCGTGAAACGCGAGTTATAAACAAATGGAATCTACACAAAAGTTTTCAAAATACAGCAGTAATTTAGCAATTGAAGGAAGTATGAATGTTCATTAGAAACAATCGTAGTAAATTAACCACTTTTGCCTATGGGGTTTTTTTCATGTTGCGCCAAAACAATAATGTTTTTTTTTTATCATATTCCAAAAGAGTATGTCGGTCGGTCCATACAGAATGCTGTGAACACCGTAAGTTATATAATGGTGGTTGTGATGATAATGGTGGTCCAACCAGTTAACTTCCATATGAAGTACTCGACAAAATAATAGACTTCGCGTTAACTGGAACTGACATAAGTATTGTCACCTATAATTCCCTTTGCCAGCTTAGTGAACCCTTTAAAGAACTCACAATCCGTTATATTTGTCGGCTACCACGAATAAGCTACAACCATCGCGACACTGCGCGAAATGGCTTTTTCAGCTTGCGCAAGTTAAGCAAAGAATTTGTTCCATACAGTGGATTTGTGCTGGCTCCTAAAGAGATAATAGTCAACCCCAGATGGATAAATGCGTGGGTTGAGCTGTTGTTTGCTGAGGTTGGAACTTGGTTTTATGTTACCAATGTATGGTGGAAAGAAGGACGAGGGAGCAATTAAAGTACTTACTTGCACCTGTTTGTTAACAGACAAAGTAAAAACAGTTTAGCTGATGTTGTGTTATTGACCCAGATTAGAAATCATGGTGGCACTACAGGCTGCAATTTTGACATTTTTGGCCTTTGCCTATGAAACAGATTTTTTAGTTCAATCCAGTGGATGAAGTTACATGCAGTTTCTGGAGAAAATTTGCTATAATAAACGAGGCTCTTTTGTTTTGTTACATAAGTTTTAAGATATGTCAGTCCTTTTTGACATTAAAGAGTTCTTAAAAAATTTGCTTCATATCATGGACCTCTGTTTTCAAGTTGTCGTTAAAGAGGTATTATTGATAACAATGCTAACTGTTAAAACCTATTTACAATTAATCAGTATTCGATCAAAGGACTATTTACTTTTTATTTACTATTTTCACTTCGATTAAACATTCTTTTCAGTTAATAATGACAATAAAAATAACAGTGATAATGATAGCAATAATAATAATAATAATAGTTAGTCAGATGGCTATATAGGGGTTCTGCCTGGGGTATTTAATGTTTGATATTCCTTAGACACATTCTGGTACTCAGTTAACCTGTATTAAGGCTAAAAGCAAACGCTGTGAAATCTTCTTACGACCCTAAGCATATAAAGAGCTAAAAAAATTACACTTAGGACCTTTATTACATTTAAGGTCAAAAGTTATTTCATTTAGGACCTTTGTTACATTTAGGGCCAAAAAGTATTACACTTAGGACCTTTATTACATTTAGGGTCATTTATTACATTTGAGGCCTCAACACCAGTCTCTGTAAGATCCTCATATCGAGTTTTGCCCACAAAATGGATTTCGCTCATAATTTTTCTGTAGACTTCGTTTAATAGGTACATAACAAATATGAAACTAGATTGGAGAAATTCGCTTCTGTAAATTTTTTTTAACGAATTTTGTTTCGGCGCCACATGAGGGCCTGAGATGCTTGTGAAATATGCAAATTTTGTCAAAATTCAACCGCTTGCTCCGGATATAAGAGTGCGACCCAAAGCTTCCATTTTACTAGTTATTTTAATTGAGCCTTTATCTTTAAAATAATACAGGTCAGAATCAGCGACACCTTTTCGTTTAGAAAATCTGAGGAAACACACTTAGCCCCTTTGTTTTGATATGACAAAATTAATTTTTTAAATCATGCGTGTCACTGTGGTGCAGTGGACAAGGAGTTCCTTGCACGTGCAGATAAACCGGGTTCGACTCCCGGCGACGCTGTTTCCTGTTTCTTTATACCCTTTTTTTTTTTCTGTTTGGTCTCTCTTTTTTTAACATTATTTTTCCTTTTGGCCTTTTTTTCTTTGTTCTTACTGCTGACCATGCTGGTCATACCCTTGAATCAATATATATTTTAAGCTTAAGTCAGGAGTTTTATTTTAATGGAAAAAGGATTTCAAAAGCTCTTGATCTGCATACTGGCCGAGCTTACCACCAGATAAAAACCAGAAGCTGTCAAGACATGTCCCTCCTCTGAAACAGCTGAATTTTTTTCAAAGCTAGTTGACATCATGACAAACAACACACAGTACACCACAAACTGTACTTATTTACACCCAACACCCACCAGTGACCCACTGGCGAAAGTTAACTTTGCCTTTTGTATATCGTCTTAATCATCAATATTATTACCCTAAAATCTGCTCTGGGTTTGCCCCTAAAAACTAATTAAACGAAACCTTTTATTGGTTTTCAGGACTTAATTACAGAATTACAGGTGAATGCCCAATACAGTATTCGGTAATTCGGTAAAGGAACAAGATTCAATACTCACAGTCTCTCACAAATACCTGTCATTTAGCTTCCTCTTTCAACGCTACAGCTAAGCGAACTTTGAGAGGAATGATATGGGGTTCCACTAGCTCTGAAGAGCTGAAAATACACACAATGTAAAGTATAATTCATCCTTTGATGAAGCTGCTATTGCTGTGTCTAAACTCCTCAATCTTGCTGTGCACTGGCCCTCAAAAGTGTGACCGGTCGGTGTGATTACCAGTAAAATTTGCTCGACGATAGAAAGGAATCTTTAAAATTCATTACACCACTGGACATTTCATTCCAAAAAAATACTTCACTCTAGTTTTCTATGACAATAGAAACCTTAAAATCTCCAAATCCAAGAGACTGGAACAGTATCTCCGTGATAAAATCGAAATGTTTATCCGTCTCTTCCGGATGAACGCTTTGCTCGCCATTTTGAAAGTTACTGACGCGAGACGTGACGTCATACTGGCAGGCGGACTGTACCACAGATTTCATTAGAGACACCTTACCCCCCCCCCCCCCCCGCCCCAACCCTGGGTTGGGTAAAATTTGTCAATAAAATTTGTAAATAGTTTTTGCTCTCTGATGAAAATTAAATTGTTTGACATCTTCATAACTCTTCAAGAGCATTTTGTTATAAAAGTACAGAGTACAAATCAGACCATAGCAGAGAGGTGTTCATTCTTTGAGGTTCAAATGTGCATGAAATATATGTATTTTTTTATGTTTTACCAGAGAGGAGACGTCGCTCCAAAGGAGGACCCAGTTTCCACCCTACAGTATCTTCTGGGACCCCTCCCTAAACTGGCCGTACGGTCCATCTGCTAAGGCCGTTTATGCACCCCAAACAGTATTATTTGTGAACTTGACATAAAGTGATTTAAAATCTAAAGAAAAATAATACCAAAAGTATGTGCAGCTAACACATGTAGCTCAGACTTTACGTTTGTAATTAAAATAATGAAGGACAATAAAATTTAGCACCGCAGTAAATTCTTAACTTTTGATCGCATCGCAACATCATTTAAAATTTGCCCAAATATTTCGATGGAAGCTGTACATCTAGTGACTTTTTTTAGTAGGAAGCTTGCAATGATTAAAAGGAGGCGACACGTGGCATGACTTTTTGAGGTGACTTAACAAGTTAAAGTGGCCTAAACGACTTATAACGTACTGTCACAAATTTAACTTCGTGTTGCGATCAAGATTTAGACGTGCAATTAATTTCGTCCAACAGACACGTTTTCGTAAAATGAAAATAAAGCAGTATTATTTAAACATGCTTTTTATTCCCTTAGTACATCTACGTCCCATAAAAGCAGTAATGGTTGTTTATTGAAAAACGAAGTTTTGTTCCTTCTGCGTTCTATTCTTCATCCTTCCTCGCATAAAAAGTTCCTGCGGCAGCGGCTGAGAAGAGACCTGCAGCACCTTTCATGCCAATAGACCATTTTACAGTTGTGGCTTAACACCCTAGCGAGGCTGACGGTGACCTTGGGCGCGATCCATTCAACCAAAATTTCCAGAAATTTCGGTCCAAAACTCAATGGATCGGTTCGGTCCAACCGAAAAAGTTTCGAAAAAACTGGTCCACCTTTTGAGGTGGACCACTTTTCCCGGTCGGACCGGTCGGAATTTTGGTTGAATGGATCGCGCCCCTTGTTTTGATACAAACGTCATTTGCTTTGTCATGGAAATTATCCTTGAAAAATACTAGTTAGCATAAGAATCACTAAATTTACATTTATTATTGCAGATTCACTCCACTACATTACAAGCAAATAATGAAATGAAATAAGCTAACACTTCCATAAGAAAAAAAAAATGTGGAGAAAGAGACAACCAAAAGCGCCAATGCGCCATACTAGGGATGCCCAGACTAATTAAAATATAAAGAAAAATATATACAAAAAGAAATATAAATGTTCTAGTTATCCTTAATAAAGCTTAAAACATTTTTTTTTTAAAGTTGCAATACTGTTTGATTGTCTAATATGATTGGGTAAACCATTCCATTTATTTACAATACGGTTGAAAAAACTATATTTAAAACCATCAGTTCTACTAAAATTTGGAACAAGGTCCTGTGTGTCATTTTTCCTCAAGTTATAACCTGTATTTCTGTCCTTACAAAATATGAGCTTATTTGAAATGTCCATTAATAACATTAAAAAAATGTTACATCTCTAGTGAACCTCCTATTAGATAATGACAACAATTTTAGCTTAGATAGTCTAGTATCATAATCATCATCAGACCTAGTGATCCATCTGGTAGCTCTTCGCTGAACAGCCTCCAATTTATCAATGTTACGTTTAGTATGAGGGTTCCAAGTTTCGCATGAATATTCTAATAGAGGTCTCACAAGACTACAATAAAGTGTATTCATGGTATCAATATCCTTTAAGTCCCTACAAGTCCTCTTAACCAACCCTAAAACCCTATTAGCCTTAGCAGTTATTTTATCTACTTGTTGGTTCCATGAAAGAATACTAGCAGTAAATAATCCTAAATCTTTATACGCATTAACACTTTCCGAAGGTTGACCTTCAATATTATACTCCCCAATTAGGGGTACCTTTTTTCTGGTTATTCGCATGATCTTACATTTCTTGGTATTAATTCTCATCTTCTTCATCTTACACCAATCTGAAATTTTATCTATGTCACTTTGAAAAGTAGACAGATCTTCTTGAGTACTAATAACCCTATACATTTTACTGTGATCAGCATACAAAGCAATTGAACTGTCCTTACTAATTACGGTAAATCGTTGATGTAGACTATGAAGAATAATGGACCCAACAAAGAACCTTGTAGGACATCAGAGGTTAAGGTTAACCAGTCGGAAGCCTCTCCTTTCACTACAACACGCTGTTGACGTTCTGTTAAATAATCTCTACAGCAATTTAGCAAGTCTCCATGGACACCATATTTGTAAAGTTTGGTTAAAAGAATATTATGACAGACAAGGTCAAAAGCCTTTGAAAAGTCTATAAATACTACATCAACTTGACCTCTCCTGTCCAAGACTTTGAACCAATCATGATGTACTAAGAGTAGTTGAGTAGTGCAGGAACGACCACTTAGGAACCCGTCATGAGAATCACATACGAATCTAACAATTTGATCATAAATAGCATTGCACACAATTCTCTCCTGGCATTTCCCAGAGATAGTTAAGAGTGAAATGCCTCTATAATTTTCTACTGGCTCTCGATCACTATCCTTATGAATGGGTGTAACATTAGCTGATTTCCATAATTTAGGTAGGAGTCCCTGTTTGAACGATAAATTGAAGAGCATACTCAGAGGAACTGCAGATGTGTCAGCAGTCTCTTTAAGTAAACGAGCAGGTATTTTATCAACTCCACAAGACTTATTAGCATTAAGACAGCTAAGTAGCTTTTGAACTTCCTTGGTGTCACATGTCACATGGTTGGTAACGACCTCAAAACTTGGATCTTGGATATTGAAGCCGGTACCCCAGTACTCTGTTCGACAAAAAACTGAATGAAAGTAAATATTAAATAAGGTAGCTTGATCATGAGGTTTTATCGCAGATCTTCTGTTGTAGGTGTTTACATCAGGAAGCCGTTTTAATTTCGACTTAATAGAGTGGTAGCTCCAAAATCGCTTTGGGTTTACCTTCAGTTGACTCGACAGATGCTCTAGATATTTTTTATACTCAGATCTTACTAACTGCTTGACGGATCTTCGTAACTCTTTAAACTTTCGGCTAAGGATTTCTGATGGATGAGCCTTTAGTTTTCTCCGTAACTTTTTTTCTTTTTGATCTTATTGAGAATTTCCTTGGTAATCCATGGAGGATTAGTTTTCTTTTTCACAGTAAAGGTTGGAATGCACATATCAGCAGCAGCTAGTAATAAGTCATTGACTCCTTCAGTACAGATGTCCACATCCTCTTCCAAGAAAGCACAGTTCCATGGAATATACTTCAATAATTCATTCAGTGCAGTGAAGTCTGCCTTTTTAAAGTTGTAATTTTTCCTAGAGACAGACTTACATGGGAGACCAGATAAAAGCTTAATATTGAAACTAACCGGAAAATGATCAGAATTAAAATGATCAGTCATTACCTCAACATCGCTAAACAGGTCAGGAGTTCTGGTCAGGATTAAATCAAGTATATTGCCATCAGCTGCATTAAGCATTCTTGTTAGATTGAAATTACATTGAACCAGAAAATGATCATTAAGCATGGTCACAAAAATCGACAGTACATAAATCACTTGAAGTAGGAGTTAAACTATGCCAGTCTATGCTTGGAAAATAAAAGTCGCCTACAGGATAACAGGTAGCAAATCTGGTCATCTCAATTCTCTCCAGACATTGACGTAATTTGAGGGAATACTCCGCATCAGCACTGGGTGGTCTGTAGCACACTCCAAATAGAACAATGTCCTTTGATTTCTGACACCTTTCCACCATGACGGTTTCAATATGATCATTATACTCCAGATCGCTTCTTTTTATGGAAATTAAATCCGCATGTACTGCCAATAAGACACCTCCACCTCTACGATCTTGTCTGTCTTTGCGATGAACAGAGTGGTCATTCAGAACCAATTCGAAACCAAGAAGTCAAGAACCTTATTTCTTAAACTTCTAGCATTGAGTAGTAAACATCGAAGACTTTTAGGTGAAGATCCTGCATTGGAAGACGAAATATTGACAGTTTCATCGCCTAGATTAGTTTCAACATCGCCACTTTGTATAATTTTAAAGGCAGATGGATTAAAAGTAGAAATTCCTTTCGTATGATATCTAATTCGAGTGGAAAAGTAGTACTTAATTCTTCAAAGCTGTCCCTCCAAAACAAGATGGCCGCCACGTGGTCCAGATGGAAGTATGAGAAGTTCGTCGCTACATTGCCATTTAGATAGGATATGTAGATTTACAGAGATGCTGGATGTCACAGATGTTGGTGGACTTTCAGAGTAACTGTAATCAGTTGCTGGGGTTTGTAAAAATAGACAGAGTAAAGCGAAATAGCAGGAGGTCGTAAAACCACGTCCTCCCTCCATGACCTAACCTGATATCAGGCGTTATTTTTTTTTTATTTTTATTTTTTTGCTTCTTTGTTTCTTTGGTTCGAGAGGGAAAAAAATAACGCCGGATACATTTATTTAACAAGTAGTTAACGGCCCCCTAATTTACATAATCTAACGTCTGATCGACCTGTCATGTTATTAGCCAATAAGCGTTTACCAAAAGGGAATCAAATTTTGTCACGAATAATGTCTCTTTTGAAATCAATTTTAGGGAAAAGAAAATTTTTAAGTGCGTCCATGTTCAGATGGCGCTTCCTTTAAAAATTTTTAAAAATGTATTGTTTTTGTGATCAAATACTGCTAGCTGGAGCTGCCGTACCTTTATTTAACAGCTACAAAGAATAAAGAATTCACTGGTTAAATCTCGTTGACTTCGTTCAATGCCAAAGCAGTGAAAAAAAATTGGGCTGAAGCACCATATTTTACGAACTGAAAGGTGTTGTGAAAGCGAAGATCGCTCAGAATAATTCGAAGGTTTCTGAAGAAGGAATTACAGTCAAACGAGGTCAAGATTCCATTCATGAATTGATTATTTGAAAAGTGAACCCGTTTGTCGCCTCTGAAACTTGTAGCCGGTATCAAATTGCATTCAAATGATCGGTGAATTTTTAGTATACAATGAGATGGAGAATATTTCAATGGATGAAATTTCTATTTAGGCATTCTTCAAATTAAAGAAAACTGAGCCGGCAGAAATTTTATAACGAACTCCTGTGTGTATTCACTGCTCATTACGCAAGCAAAAATGCAGACTGAAATCAACAACAACTAACGGATGGCGTCATTTTGGCCAATTGGAACAGCGCAAATCATCCGTATTTTTTCCTATCCAATCAGAAAAAAGTCCAGATTCTGGCTTTTTTACATGTGATCCGACAAACAAATGTATCATGCCCTCTTCCCGTGAGAGACATAAAGGGATAATAGGGACAGGGTATGATCTCAGGCTATCCGTGACCACGTGACCACATAAAGCGGGAAGGTTTGTATCAAGCCAAGGTCAACGTCAGCCTCGCTTCAATCCATAACTATAAAAAAGGCCTATTCCAGCGGCCCGTGCGCTTTGGCCCAGTGCAAACGCACTACCTGAAACCACAAGCAGACTGTGTTGCCCGCTTCAACTCCTGCTGCGGTGAACGCTATTGCTGTCAAAGCAGCAGGCGTGGCTACTATGGTAAGACCACCCACTACTCCGGCAAAACAAACATTAGTCAAGCTTTACCCTGGTTTAAAGAATTTCGAAAATTAATAACTTTCTCAAAGAGCACACGTCAAGCAAACAATACTGGATAACTGCTAACTTTGCTGATGAACAGTTTGTTATCAGGAAAGTGACGTGACGGTCAAACCCCCTAGGATGTGTGTACTCATAGATGTATAGATGCTACGGTTGAGGCCTGACATGTACGGTACTGTGTAACTGTATGCGTCAGAAATATTTAGGTAGCTTTTTCAGGTATATCAGGGAGTGGTTCATTTAGGGTGTTTCAAAAACATCTAGAAAAGAAGGGGGGAAGTCTATATTTGTAGACATGCAACGTCTTGCACTACGAAACGTAGGACAGGGCTTATAAACGGTTTGTTAAGGTTAGGTCACATTGGGGACCACGTGACTTATTTTGTCATATAATTACTGAAGAAGAACTTATCTGCACTAATCTAGATAACACAAAGTAGGAAAAGTGTTATACAAAGTAAGGAGAGCGGTGCGATGAGTGCTAAATCGGAAACCGATTTAGGGATACTATTCTCCGATTTAGCAGTGCAAAAAAGGAGGGAAAGATGTAGGAAGGGCATTCAAACGCTTTGAAAGACCCTTGTGCCGATTAAAGTCTTTAGCTTTACTCAGCGGGGCTGTAATTCAACAAGGCTACTTTTCAATCAACAGAAACACAGTTAATCAGTCCTCAAAGCTCACTCTAGAGGAATCTCTACTAGCTTAGCCGAAGCGTTGACACGATGGAACAGAGTTGGGCTGGGCCTTTGAGGGGCGGGGGGAAGGGGGGACAGTGATGATGAGTAAGCCTCAACATTGCTTTAATGCGTTGCTTTCAACTTCTTTTTATGATTTTCTTTTTTTATTATTTTATTAGCTAAAATTTTGAAAAGAAAAAAGGCTGAAGCTTTTACGCTTTTAAGTTTGTAAAACTAATAATCATGTTGAAAAATGTTGAAAAGATGTTCAATTAATGTAAACTAAGCCTTTGAGTGAATAAAACTCATTTCATCGTCTAGTCGCTTTTAATTTGTCATAACTTTTTGAGAAAAATCTCACTACTTATAAGATAAACAAATAGCTTCATGGTTGGTTCGCTTGTACAATTTTTATTCACTTGTTGTGAAAAATCACAAACTCATTCGTTCGGTGCGTTCACTCGTTCGTTTGTGACACTTTAAAACTCGTGAATAAAAATCGTACAAGCGAACCAACCATGAAATATTTTCTATATGCCTGAGTCCTTAGCCAAAACAAATCAGTTTATAATATGCATTAGTACGTACCAAATCAGTGAATAGCAATTTTCGCTCGTTTTGATTGGCTCCCGTAACTCGGAATATCCTTGGCTATTTACTGTTTTGCGACCGGAGCCATGATGGAGTCTCGTTTCGAGACACTTTCGGAAGACGAAATTTGTGCTATAAATGAAGCAATCGTACAAACAAATACCAAGAAAGCGAGGAACTTTGGCTTGTCAGTGTTCACTGGTAGGTAGAAAATTATTTTTATGCTGAATTTGTAACAAAATCGTAAGATGCACTTGACAAAATCCTTGAAATGTTTGTAAATTGAAAACGAAATTTTTACTAAGTGACGTTTCTAATTTATAAAAAGTTTCCATTTTTCAGTTTTATCCAACTGATTTGAGTAGTATAGTATATGGGGGTACCGGAACATTTTTCATATTTCGGGAACCATTGACCACCCAGCCACGGCCAACGCCCATGACCACGCCCCAATCAATATTTGGTACTTTGGTCCCCTCTCCGGTACATGTTTATGGGTTTTAGAGAGGCTCTCTCGCAGTGGTATACATGATGAGCCATCAAGCGGTTTATACACAGGAGGTATTAATATAGAGTTCATCAATGCTGCTAATAGTCCATCCACTACCTTGAGACAACCAAACAGCTATACTATTAAGTATCTGCTGCTGTGATAGTTGCAAACTTCACATAACATGATCGTTAGTGTTGAAAATAATCTGCGCCCTGCTATTAAAATATGCAGTCTTGATATATATTTTTATCATACTCTATCTTAACAAAGGTAACTTTGAGAGTCTCCACAAATTTGAATCCTTTTGTGTTATTGAGTATAGTACCAGATAATCTGCTAATAGCCAAATCTTGTATTTTGCTGCTGTATTAAGGCATCTCTTTTGGACTTTAATGATATCTCAAATGATCTTGTTTAGCCTTTTAGAGCCCGTCGTTTTTCATTAATTCTTGTCCTAGGGGTTGGTACTCCGTGGTCGTTGCTGTTTCTCTGAGTGGGAGCCGGAATAGGCCTATCAGTGGAAAAATAGGATTAGCCTCAAAATACTGTATCAGTTGTCGGAAATTTCTCCTTGGTGTAGGAATTGGAGTCCTTCTTCTTGGAGCAAGAATAGGGCGATTAGCTTCTTCCAGCATTTTAACCAGATTTTAGAGTTCACTCATTGTGATCCGCCGATAATAGCCTTCTAACTAGTTCATTGCCATTACTCATAATATTATTATTATTATTATTATTATTATTACTTATTATATAAACGCCAATGAAAAACCAGGTAAGCTTTCGCGCGAAAACTTGATATCTTCACATGTGAAAATAACATGTTATCTTCACGTGTGAAAATATCACCGTTGCTATGGCTACGTAATATATCGTGCCTTTCACACCAAAAAACTATTAAAGTGAAATGGTTTGGTATTTCATTGGTGTTTATATAATAAATAGAACATTACATGGCCGCTTGGAGATACGAAATTTCTCTTCTCGTGTTGAAAAAATATTTCACTCGTTCGCTGCGCTCCCTGTGAAATATGTTTCAACACTCGAAGAGAAATTTCGTATCTCCGCGCGGCCATGTAATATCCTCTATATATAATATTTTTTCCCTGACATACGCTTACTAAAATAAGAAGCCATCTCTTTAAACCCTTTTGGTGGGCGTGGTCCTAGGCGTGGCCGGTGGCTGGGTGGTCAATATATGGATCACGGAATATGCAAAATGTCCCGGAACCCCCTATTTACTATACTTCTGATTTGGTAAATACTAAAACAACTATCCCCCTCAGGGTCGGTGAACAGCGCCAGATATATACCTCGACGCCTCGCGTCTCGGTATATAATCACTACTATTCACCTCCCCTTCGGGGGATAGTTAAACTGCGAGCAGTCTCTTATTTTTCTTTGCAAAGATACTGCACGCGAAACCTAAGCACCCGAACGGCAAAGCTGCGAACCGCGAGAAACGAGGGAGTAAGCACCAGAAGAAAAAATAAGAGACTGCTGACTCTGATCTTTTGTTTTGTCTGGGGACAACGAAGCTGACAAGGTAATTTAATTAATCAATTAAACCCGAGTAACTTGAAACGATTTATAAGTAGAACATAAACAACTGAAAAAATTACACTTTCTTTAAATCTGGTAAGATTGCCTTGAATTCGTTTCCCTTGAGGAAATTTACAGCAGTTTCCTTCTGTGAGATATCCTTATAAGTTTTATTACTGGGATTACTGCTTGGTTCGCTATTGCTTGCAGTTGCTTGTGGCGCGTGACTATTTTTATTGCTTGCAATCTCACCGCAGACCAGTCAATTATCTGTCAACTGTGTCAACAGCTGTACAATTGAACAATCGGTTACTCCGTTTCTGGGCTGACGGAGGGTTTGTTTACTGGGCGTCGATAAAACCCGGAACATGGAACATTCCGGAACATCCCGGAACATCCCGGAACATGAAAAAATTAAAAGTTTTTTTATGAAAAAAGAATTAATCAATTAAATAATAATAATAATAATAATAATAATAATAATAATAAAAAGAACAATAGATAGAAAACAATTTTTTGCAAAAATTTATAATAACAAAATAAATAACATAACATAACATAAAAACAAAAAAGAAAGAAAGAAAGAAAAAGAAACTGGTATCATCTCCGAGTATGAGAAAACAATATTTTGTCGCATTGATTTTTTTGGGCGAGTGAGGGTCCATTCAAATGACAGTAATGAGCGAAGGCTTGCTTCTAAATTCAAAATATATTAAAATGGCTCGCGAGGATGGGGTTTTCAAGCTTTCCTCACACAGCCACCTCTTGTAAATGTTTGCCATGCGGTTTAACGGTTATCAATTTACGCCTTTGTGACCGTAAGAAGAGCTTAGGGGCTCGTCGCTTTGGACGTGGATAATAAAATTAAACATTCACATGCATTCGCCGCAGAATAGTTGCAGTGGCAGTGGTAGCGCAGCGGTAGTTTCTAACTGTTATTAGTTAGCCTGAATTTTAGTCGTCTCCCCGCAAACTCCTCTTGCGACTCGAGGAGACGTCTGAAATATCATGCTGACTGTAAACAGTATGGAACCTACTACGAATGTGAGTATTGTCCACTAATATCCAAAGACAGGAGCCCCCATACTCTTCTTAAGTTTACAGAGCCGCCTAGTCTGTAAGTAATTCATGTCAACCTCAAGTGAAGCAAAGCACCTCAAGTAAGCAAATGTCGGTTATATACTAGGAGACTATATGTTGGCTTGACATGAGTTACTTACCGACTTGGCTTGACATGAAAAACTGCACTGACATTTCAGACCATCGCAGAACCGTAAATGGATAACCGCCAAATGATTAACTCATGGCAAACAATTAAAAGAGGTGGTTGTGTGAGGAAAGCTTGAAAACCCCCTC
The DNA here is from genome assembly GCA_964035705.1 of Porites rus. NCBI lineage: Eukaryota > Metazoa > Cnidaria > Anthozoa > Scleractinia > Poritidae > Porites > Porites rus. Next base: position 23,759,534 of record OZ037998.1, on the reverse strand, counting down.
CTCGCGAGCCATTTTAATATATTTTGAATTTAGAAGGAAGCCTTCACTCATTACTGTCATTTGCATGAACCCTCACTTGCCCAACAAATTTTAATTTGTTGCGACAAAATATTGTTTTTCCATACTCAGAGAGGATACCAGTTTCTTTTTCTTGATTATTTCATTATTTTTCGGTTTTTTTTTTGTTATTTTACGTTCTTATTAATTTTTACAAAAATTATTTCATTGTTATTATTTTATAACATTTTTTTTTTCATGAAAAATATTTTGATTTTTTCATGTTCCGGGATGTTCCGGGATGTTCCATGTTCCGGGTTTTATCGACGCCCTTGTTTACTACAAAAGAGTCATCGTTTTCTCTCGTCTGGTCACAATCCCTTATTGTAATAATAACGTCGTGGTTTGCAGTCGGGCTGGATGAGGTAAGAACTAGACGGATTTTAAGAGAAAAAGCGGACTGCAAGAAGTCTAGGGGATAGTTGTATTCTAACAAACGTAATTAGTCACAAATACTCTTCGATAGTTTACGTTTAGGTTTGTCCAGCTCAGCAAATATTCTCCAAATAGCAGATGTCGCCCTCCGAGTTGTCTTCTTGCTGTTTTTGCTATGTTTTTAGCCATTATTTCGCCTTGTTCCAGCTGTAGTTCCTACTCTTGAAACGAGTGAAGTGTCCACCACTTTAGTTTTTACAACGAAAACAACTCAGTCTCGTCTCCAGGTCTTCTCGGTTAACGGTGCCTTGACCTGTAGAAGGCTGCATTTTTGACGTCATTTCTTCGTTAAACACAAAATTCTTCCAAATTTGGTCATCAGTAACTTGTTATGGTGAATTATGTGTGAACTTTTAGCCAATCAGATTTGGGGAAACATTTTGAAAGAATAATAAATACATATTAATGACTTGGCTAGTTCTCGTCAGCGAAGAGACGCGGAAAGGCCGAAAGGAGACAGCACAGGGAACCCGAACGCTGTATTAGCTAATAGAATAATTAAATGTATTTACGTTGTATTATTAGCTGATAAAATAATAAGATGTATTTACCTTTGTTCCTGTGTCTTTATGAGTCGTTTTAGAAGGGATTTGAATCCGATCAGAGACGGTTAAATGATTGCCGGTTATAAAAATGCGTTTTCTTGTCTGGCGTGTCGTAAATAAAACGGTCAAATTTCGTCTAATATTGTTAACTATTAACTCTCCTCTAACGGCCACGAGAAGAGAAAGTCAAAAACTCTGTTTTTGTGAAAGAAAATCAGTTTAGCCAAAATGACACAAGTTATTATCAACTTACCTTTTCTGAATATAATCGAATAGTTGTTTCAGTGATCTGAGCCTGGTTATCCATAAACTACAAAATAGTCAAAAATACGAGCAGTATGAAGCAGAACAACTGAACCACGAGCTGCACACAGAAATGAAGCCGAGCGCGATCTGACTGGAAAATGTGATGGAAAAAGAGACCGGAAATGCTCAACCTGGCGCATGCGTAGAGGTTTTGTCGCGGTGTTCATGTCATGTGGGACACGCGACTGACTTCCGGGTTAGTTCCTGGTATTGAACCGGAAATGAAATAAGCAGAGCTCATACCGGCTAACACGAGTATCGATTGCGTGTCGCGTGCAAATGAATTAAAATATGGCCGACGAAGGCGAGGACGAAACTTGTGATCAAACCAAGCAAATTCCCCGGCAAGTAAGTTTGAATTACGTTGCTTTATTTGTCGAAGAATAATATTTTCTCTACAAGCCACTTCTACAGTATATAAAGGAGGGGAATACTACTATTTAAGAGCGACGGTCGACAGGAAATATCGACCATCGAGTGGCGAGAGTTGAAAAATCCATTTCTTTCATTTTTGGTCCATAAATAGCTTTTAGGTAGGTAAGTGATCTGATGTAAGTTGTTCTCGCAAAAAGCCTTTTATTTTCGAGAAAAGTAAGAATATCAGTTTTCGTGGTCGGAGTCTCAAAATAGCCGTATTTTCAATCCGAAAATTTGCTAGCATCATCTCTCCTCGTGTTCGCAAGTAAAGCAGTAAGGAGAAATTTGGACACTTTCCATCAATAGAATAACTCTTCTTCTTTCACAGATACTTTCAAAGCAATTTCAAGACGCGTAAACATAATTCAAAAACGAAGAACAGGTTTTTACGGTGACAATAACTTTAATTTAGGATTTGTTTTCTGCTGCATTTTTCTTCATGTGGTATAACTCCAAATTCTCCCGGTCCTCGTTTATTCACACATTCATCTAAAGCATACCTTATAATTGAGTTCCTTTAGGTAGCCTCCAAACGAAAGCATCGAAGTCCGGTAAAAATAGTGAAGCGTGACCAAAATAACTTATTTAACGGCTCCAAGTTTCCTCGATCGTAAAGTAACAAGACGAAATATCTTCCTGTTCCTTTATCCTTAGCGAATTACCTTTGTTAAAGTCCTTATTTTTCGATACAAAGTGATAACCAGGAAAAGCGCGTTTGATTTTTTCTTCTTCTAAATATATACTGTCGGGCACACCCAATACTCTCGACCAGATTCCAGTGGACAAAACCTGGAGTCCGACGGAGTCTAGTCGAAAAATAAAACCGGAAGTACAGTAGAGTCCACTTGAGCTACCGGAAGTTTAGTCATGAGTGCAACCGGAAGTGTAAACAATACTTAGAGGAGGGTTGGAAAGTCGTCCGATGGAGTCCATCGGATCCATTGGAAACACATCGATTCCGATGGAATCTCAGGAAGTCTAGTCGTGCCATGAGTCAAAACAAGCACACTGCACGTGTAACATAACTCGTTCTTTAAGCCCTAAGTCGAGAATGGCGAGCCAACAGGCAACAGAACTCGTTCTTAAAGCCATGAGTCGAAACAAGCACGGACGTCGGTACACATAAGTCGTTCTTAAAGCGATGAGTCAAAACAAGCGCGCTACACAAAAAATATAACTCGTTCTTAAAGCAATGAGCCGAAACGAGCACGCTACGCGAATGGCATAACTCGTTCTTAAAGCCAAGAGTCGAAACAAGCATGGTACCCACGTAACATAACTCGTTCTTTAAACCCTAAGTCCCCCGGGCCCTTATTCGAGACGGACTCGCACGCTTAAAGCCACGAGTCAAAACAAGCACGGTAAAGCTATGAAACGGGGCAAAAGCCTCGCGAAACGAGGACAGTACACAAGTATATGCTTCGTTCTTTAATGGTAACTATAATATGAGCTACACTTGAGTAGAATTATTAAAAGAAACATACTGGTAGGGGGTAGGCATAACATTGAAATTGACATTACATGGATACAAAATGTACTAAGTTATTGACCTTTTACGCGCGCTCGCGTTTCGCTCGCTCTACTATCCCTGAGGAAAAATGGGGGACTACTCGTAGCCTACTTTGCATGTGAAAAGATCACCATTGCTATGGTACAATATAACAACTCACACCTTTTACAGAAAAAAAATTATTCATTTAATAAGTGAAGTTAAGTATTTCAGTGGTATAAAATAAATGGAACATATTGCATGGCCGCTCGGAGATATGAAATTTCTCTTCTCACGTTGAAACAATATTTCACTGCTTCCAGCAAGGCTTACCCTTCCTTCTCTGTTGGATTGCTGTTAATCATACCTTTGTTGAGAAAAGCATGGACAAAATTCTTATAACAAGTTCGAGTTAATTTGTGTTTTTCATGTAAAATCATGCATGCCCAACCCTATTCTGCACCCTACAGGAAATAATTACGTTGGATATATGCACGCAGTTTCAGTATGTAAAGGGTGTGGGGAAACAGTGATAGATTTAGTACAGGGTATTTTTCAAAAGGGTAGCACCTGGCTATGAGCCAGGGCACAAATAAATTACAAATACTCAATCATTGTTCCAAAGACTTTCAATGCAGGATTGTAGCTTTTATCCTGAATATTAGACAGTGGTATTACATCTTAAGAAGAGACAGTAAATTCCTTTTAGCTTGTGTTTTGCTTTCCCCAGTGTGAATGAAGAGGTGTTCTCACAACAATTTACCCATCATAACCTTCAAATTTATATAGGTCTTGTGTCCAAAAATTATTGACGTGACTTATACACAATTTTAAAGAAAGCATTCTTTGGAGCACTATCACATGGCTAGGCTTGATTTCCATGCCCTAAATGTTGTCACACATGACCTACATTGGGGAAACATAGCATCTGCGGTAAAAACCACAAGCTAGTAAAGGTCTTTACTATTACTTCTCCTCTCATAACTGTACTTAACAAAAAATTTTCTTTGGCATTGTATCATGCACTGTGTTTTACTAGCTTTATAGCCACTGCACTGCTTTCATCCCATTCTCAGTGCCCTTGTCAAAGACAACTTTGAAGAAGAGGAAGAGTGAGCACAAATATTCAGTAAAGGGGCCAGAGGAACAGACAAGAAAACCATGTAACATTGATTTAAAAATTGCAAAAATAATTATGTTCCAATTAACCAATCACTTCCTGCTATCCTACTATTTAAAAGCTTTCCCAATATTTCCCCACCCAAATGAAGCCAGTATTAAACAGTGTCCATTGAAAGAAAAAAAGGGTAGCAATAAAAGCAAATAAAGAAGGGAAAGCGAAATTTGTGACTGCAGCTGAGTTCCTTTAAAACCACGAAACCATCTCATGATTTCTATACATGCCCCAACTTTTGAAAATAATATTTTCAATTTGCATCTGTAACTGAACGCTGTGAACTACACGGCTTTTAAATAGTCTTCTGGTATTAAGATTTAGCTCATAAGCCAGACAGTGACTAGAAAACGAAGCCACTAGCTTCAAAACAAGTTTCTCAGCAAAATTCCCACGAGAGGAATGGGATAAAAAACAAAACAAAAACAACAAAACAGCAACGAGCTGAACTAAAAGGATAACTATTAAACAGGGGACTCAGGAATGAAAAAAGGTTTATCAGACTGCTTTAAAGGGGCTGCTCTCACTTGTCCATTTTCATCAGCCAGCTCTAGGAACTCCTGCACCTGGAGCTGACTGATGCCTGGCCTTTCCAAAGCTCCCAGCAAGGCCTGTCCCTTTGCCCTTCTTTCACCTGTCACCATCTGTGCCTTCTTCAGGAATAGCCGCCTTCTGCAAATAAGACCTGACTTGTTATCTTCATTGTCAGAATTGAGAGGTGGGATAACAGCTTTAGTAGGTACAGGGGAGATTTCTGATCGTTTTTTGAGATATCCTCCTTGTTCCTAATGTCATTGGGGGAACCAGACCTGATAGGTTTCTTCACTTCCTCATCTCTCTTTACCTATGAAAGATTGCAAGAAAAAGGTATGACAGAGAAAACAAAATTAAATAAGGTGGCTTGACTGGATTTTTTAGGGGGGATACCTTCCAAGTTTTAAAGCATTAACTACATCAGCATGAGTAAAGATATGGGAAAAGGGCTACCAAACATTACTATATTATATATACATGAAAATTTCTTATTATCTAGGTTTTATTGCAAATGGAGTCGCCATGGCAACCTAATGAAACCAATATGTTTTTTTATTTATGTTTGTGTTTCTCTGTACCAGGAGTGTTTTTTAGAAATGGCTTAAGGGAGTATGTACCTGCCATAACTGCTTCAATTATGCAAAGTTTGAACAAATTCTGTGAGAGCATTTTCGAAATATTTTGAAACAAGTTTTTAGAATCATAAAAACAGTGAAATAGCATGCTATATATCCACACAATTAGCTAATATGTTAAGAAAATGTTAAGCTTTCGAAGCACGGTTTCATCTCATAATGATTTGATTCCGTTGAAAACTGTACAAAAAAAAGAGAGGGGAATTGCTCTGGGCGATTGCGAGTGAGAAGAATTTTATTAACCTACATTCAGCTGCTTTTGTTACAGTTTTTGCACATAATTTGGTCCATGCCTACAAATTTCACATTATTCAAAAAACCACTTGATAAATTTTTTCATAAACTTACCAATCTCAAGGTCAATTGTTAATAAATATACCCTGCAAGTTTCAAGAACATTGAAAACAGTGAAGGCTTTTAAAAAGGGCCTCCAATATAACCAGGGTTGTCAGAAAGTTTTGAAGTAGATGACTGAGTTGTCAAAGTAAGCAGCCAGCTTAGGGATACTTTATTTAAAAAACGTCATCTGCAAAGAAATGCCAAACAGAGTAGGCGGCCGATACTAACCAAGTAGGCGGCGCAAATTTCCCTTTCGTAAACGGTCGTTGCCATTTGAAACGGTCGATGCCATTTCTCAGAACGGTCGTTGCCATTTGAAACGGTCGATGCCATTTCTCAGAACGGTCGTTGCCATTTGAAACGGTCGATGCCATTTCTCAGAACGGTCGTTGCCATTTGAAACGGTCGATGCCATTTCTCATGACGGTCGATGCCATCGTAAAGGTCGATGCCAAGAAGGAACCGATATTTCCGACTCTCTCCGACGACATGCGTGACAATCAGAGCAATGCGTGACTAGCTTTCCTACAAACCATCGCGATTTTTATCAAATCAAAATGGCGGACAAACCCGACAATTTTCTCAAAGATCTAATATCTTCAGCTATAAAAGAAGTCGAATCGAAAAGTAAATCTTTTGAATCGACCGAAATTACAAAGGAGAGTTTTCTGGCTTCGCTTCCAGATGATTCATTTTACTACCTGAAGGCAATTTCAGGAAATGGAGAAAAGTTTAAAGTGCACTTTTTGACCGAAGATATAACGAAAGAAAACCTGGAGCAGTGGATATCCGAATATGAAGTGATAAACAGCATCTCAGTGAAGTTAAAGACAAAGAAGGCACCAACAAGCGGCTATGTGTTGCAAAACTACTATAGATGCCAACACAACACTCGCAACTGGAGTCCAAGTAAAGATCCACAGCAGAAATTGTACTTGAACCCATCTGCCAGAGTAAAGAACACCAATTGCCCCTTTCAGATGATAGTCAAAATAGACAGCGAGGGATGTTGTTCTGTGGACATAGAGTGGGAACACAACCATTCACTTGAAACTCTGGAGGCCTCTAATTTCCGTGACCTTTCTCCTGAGTGCACAGAAAGGGTTTTGAAGTTGTTTGAAAGTGGGCATACACCAGCAACCGCAAGGCAACAGTACTTGAAAGAACTCAAAGAATCATGTCAGGATGAATTGGAATTTCACAGGAAAAAGGCCAATCGGGCAGTTATGCCGAGAAAAAGGGACTTTAGTTACCTCTACACGCAATTTGGTAAGGATAGGTATGGTGGACAGGGCGTTATGATGTTTGAAAGACTTTCCGAAAGGCTTCAACAATACAAGAAAGACAACCCTGAAGCTACTACTTGTTACCAGATGTATGAAGGTGATGATACGCCTCTTATAATTACTATTGTAACGCCTCTCATGAACCGTGTACACAAGGAAGTGCAGCAGTCTGGTGAGATGGTTTTTGTTGATGCTACTTCTAATACAGAAGAGCACAATCTTAAAGTGTTTTTAATGTGCACAAACAATGTATCTGGAGCACTTCCACTTGGCATCTTGATCACCAGTGATGAGCAGGAGCGTACACTTAAACAGGGCTTTGAAATGCTTCGGTCCTGGCCTCCAGAGTTTCAAGTGAATGGTTGTGTTCCCACTCTATGTCCACAGAACAACATCCCTCGCTGTCTATTTTGACTATCATCTGAAAGGGGCAATTGGTGTTCTTTACTCTGGCAGATGGGTTCAAGTACAATTTCTGCTGTGGATCTTTACTTGGACTCCAGTTGCGAGTGTTGTGTTGGCATCTATAGTAGTTTTGCAACACATAGCCGCTTGTTGGTGCCTTCTTTGTCTTTAACTTCACTGAGATGCTGTTTATCACTTCATATTCGGATATCCACTGCTCCAGGTTTTCTTTCGTTATATCTTCGGTCAAAAAGTGCACTTTGAACTTTTCTCCATTTCCTGAAATTGCCTTCAGGTAGTAAAATGAATCATCTGGAAGCGAAGCCAGAAAACTCTCCTTTGTAATTTCGGTCGATTCAAAAGATTTACTTTTCGATTCGACTTCTTTTATAGCTGAAGATATTAGATCTTTGAGAAAATTGTCGGGTTTGTCCGCCATTTTGATTTGATAAAAATCGCGATGGTTTGTAGGAAAGCTAGTCACGCATTGCTCTGATTGTCACGCATGTCGTCGGAGAGAGTCGGAAATATCGGTTCCTTCTTGGCATCGACCTTTACGATGGCATCGACCGTCATGAGAAATGGCATCGACCGTTTCAAATGGCAACGACCGTTCTGAGAAATGGCATCGACCGTTTCAAATGGCAACGACCGTTTACGAAAGGGAAATTTGCGTAGGCGGCACTTTTCAACGGCAGCCTGCTACTTTTGACAACCGTGTATAACCAAATTTTCCCTTAGTGAGTGTCCTCATTATTCAGTGGCATTGTTTTCAAGTTTCATATGCACATGTACAATTAGCAAAAGAAATAAATTTACATTTAAAAGAACTCTAAATTACTTTCCAAAGAAATATCCGGAAAATGCTAATAACTGTCTTGTGTCATGGATAGCAGTGAGAATCGAAACGGTGAACATCACGGCTCATCATGTAGGATGTAATACAACTAACTACATGTGCGAGAGAACTACTGGAGAACTGACAATTTGACTAACAATAGACGACTGTTTAACTGTGACAATAGACGGATCAAAGCGCACCAATTACTGATTACGAGTCTTCATAGCCAATAACATCACGGCTTAACTGACAGACGACCAATAACATTGCAACGTAATTGACCAATCAGATCAATAGCCAGATATAATACCATCGACTAACGTGATACAACTCACTTTGACTCTGAAGATGACTACCGCACAGGTTGTCGAAACTTCAGTCACTGTCAACAACAACAGTCCTATTCAGGACTATGTTCACCCGGACGATCAAACTCAACCTGCTTTTGAAATGACTCCTGGGTTCAAACCTTTCACAATTAATTATCTTACTTGGGTTACAACATCACAGCAACTTTTAGAAAGAGTTGCTGCGATTTTCTTAAAAGATTAGCTAGTTGTGTGGATAGCATGCTATTTCACTGCTTTTATGATTCTTAAAACTTTGTTTGAAAATACACTGTATTTCCAAAATGCCTTAATTGAGGCAATTATGGCAGGTACATAATCTCTTAAGCGTTTTCTTAAAAACACTCCTGGTACAGAGAAACACAAAGATAAAGAAAAAATGTAATGGTGTCATTACATTGCCATGGTAACTCCGATAATTGCAATAAAACCCAGATCATAAGAAATTTTCATCTTTATATAATACAGTTGGGGTAACCTTTTTCACATGGACATCTTTACTCATGCTGACATAGTTAATGCTCAAACTTGGGGGGTACCCCCCTAAATCCAGTCACGCCACCTTAATTCTGGCTCTGTTCAACAAAAAATAAAATAAAATTTTTAACAATTCCAAAGTCAACAGTTACATGTATTACAGTACCTCACTGTAGCTATTTTCTTTCTCTCTTTTTCTCTTGAGGGCATGACAAGTCATAAGAGGCCCAGTAGAGGTCAAATATCTGACATAAAGAGGACATAGCTTGATCCTCTTGTTTTAGCTTGAATGTGTTTTCTAAAATAACATAGAAGAATTCCTCACATCAGATGTTGCCAGAGAGTTTCGTTTTCTATCTTTTTTCTATCTATTTTTTACTCACTGCCATAAGAGTTTCTGAGTTGCAAAACACACCCTAATACCAGACTCAATTTGATTGGAGGGGGAGGGTGATATTCTGCAGATTAATTTTGTTGGAAAAAAGTTTTGTAAGAAAATCTCTCTCTGATCATGAGCAAAAATATAGTATCAAGGTCATTTCATGCCAACATAATTACTGAAATTTGTTTAACACCTTCTGGTACTTTATTATTCAAAATCAAGACAAACTTGCAGAAATTATATTCTATACCTGATGCTATATGTGGTGTATGTGCTGAAGCAGAAATGCATTCTTGTCTTAAATCAGAGCTTTCTTTAGACTAATTTTTTTGTGCTGGAGACTTTCATTCTATTCCTCTAAACTACAATGAACAAGTTATTACTAGTGTTATTGTAATAATAAACTTTTAAGAGTATTGTTTCACTAAAATCTGTTATATTTGATTGTTGCATTGTCAAATAGAAGTCCATGACCGAAAATAGCATTGTGTACATATTTATGTTGCAGATTGGGTTCTCCCCACTTTGTTCAGGTATAGCAGATAACAAAAAGTAAATACTTTATGGAAAATGGAGTAAGTTTGAGGGCATTTAAAAAAGATCATTATTTTCGATTCAACATATTTTGCTTTTTTTGATTGGTTGCCCATGGGAAAATTTAACCTGAGATCAGGTCCAATTTTAGTGGTTCTCAGAGCATGATCTCTGGTTAGGGAAAATTGGAATTTTAGGTGACATCTTTATTGCCTCTAGAAATATTACATGGCCATGGTTATATTTCCACTCGAGGGGATTAATTTGCAGGTTGCAGGTCAGAATTTGGAAAAAAAATGCCCTGAACGGTTTACAGATCTTCCCAAGCTCTTAAAAACAGAACATTACAATGATGTTTTGGTGATATCATATTCTTCACAGGGTCATGCAAAACCGGAAATATCAGATCTCAGTTCTATAAATTGATTCTTTAGTCCCAGGTCTTTCAAGGCAAGAAGGAAGGTTTTCAAATTGTCAGATCAGCTGATCTCATCACTCCTGCCAAAGCTAGCATATATAGTTAAAGAAAAGACTGGTTCATCGTCGCTATTATTGTCTGCCGTACCTACGATAGAAAAGGAAATTACACAGCCAAGGTGACCCAATTTATAAGTGCACTCGACTAAACGCACAATAAAGTTTCATCTAAGTTTAAAAGCAAAAACAAATTTCCCTGAAATCCATGTTGGATGGACGTTGTGGATACCCAGCACCATTCGTTATTCTTTTTTTTTTTAAAGTGTAAAGCGACAAGACAAAACAAAAATATATTATCTCGAATTCCAACTGAGCTTGAGAAATTCTGATTTGTAGTGCAGTGTGGTACTATGGCCAGAACTGAATTTAAAACTTACCTCTTTGTATAAAGAGGGAATCGCAAAATCTAACTTCCTCCAAACAATTATTTAAAACCTTCCTTCTTGCCTTGAAAGGTCTGGAACTAAAGGATTTGAGATTTCCAGTTTGGCATGATCCTGTCAAAATCATAATAACAACAAAACATCAGGGGCATAGCTAGGAATTTTCAAAGGAGGGATCACACCGTGTCACACCCAGGGTACTTTTGCATGTAGTTTGGGGTGTGGATTAATTTATGGTGAGTGTTTTGGACGTCTAAAAGTAAGTTGGGCGTATTTCTACCAATGATAATGAGACTGTTGTTGACGGTGACTGATCAGTGGAATAGCCAGAGGAGTATTTGAGGGGTTCCAGAACCCCCCTTAGGCTGCAGCACTACCTGGTAGGTATAATTTTAAGAGGAATGAGATTTTAGCTTTTAAAGAAAATGAGAAGAAAAAAAAAATAAAAAGCATCACATTCTATTTCAAGGGTTACATATGTTGAGGTTTAATCAGTCTTTGCAGTAGTCTTTTTCACTTTAATTCTATTACTGTGAGGAAGATCATACGTGGCCCCTGTATATACAAGCCTGCAATGTGTGATTCAGCACCTTTGTTGGTCTAGATTGCTTTCAGGTGCATGTTATAATGGTTTGACCATGAGAGAGCTTAATAGAAACTCGGTGGAGGCATAAAAGTGAAAAGGTAGAATGAAATCAGCCTTGATGTTTGCAAATCAGTTTGAGGAAATTGTCTGAAACTGGAACACAAACACTAACAGCATGGCAAACTGCCTAAAACATACAGTATTCAGGAATTCATCATATGCCACCCAGGTTACCACGATGCAGTGCCCTTTCCTTACATAAAAGCTACTCACTATCAGGCTCCGAAAGCGAGACACCGATGTCTATTAGGATACCATCAGCTCTAATTTTCATGTGGCGGCTTTTTTGTTGGCAGTGCAAGTGTTTCAAAGTGGAAAAAGACCTTTCTAGTAGTGCTACATATTTCAAGTACTGCGTAACTTAGCCTGCATAGCAGGCGCCTGGAAGTAGTGAGCGCAAGAAAGAATGGGTGCGCAAGAAGGAGACACGCGAAGGGTCTTCCTCTCCCCTTACGTGTCTCCCTCTCGCGCGCCCGTCCTTTCTTGCGTCCACTACTTCCAAGCACCTGCTACGCAGGCTATACATTATTACGAATTACATCAGCAGAACGTGAGCGACGGCTTAGCCCATTGCACAGACTTAAAAGGTAATTGGCGACGACCATGACTGAATCGAGAGTCTGCTACTCTTACTATGATGAACATTGCATTATGGACATGTACCCTGAGGCTAACAATCGACACCTTTGCACCGAAGCGTCCATGATGTTTCCTTCTTGCTAATACCCTAACTGAGTAAACAGCAAATCACAGGACTACAGTGTGTGTTTTTATGTATTCAACGATAATGAACATATATGTTGTAGTTACATTTCTATACCCCCAAAAAAAAAGAAAAACAAAAATTACCTGAGATGAAAAATTAACGATCTACAACATAAACACTATCTCTTCACTGGAAGCGAAAAAAAGCTAGCTTCATATGGCACTGTTATTGGAAATTTGTGCTCAGAATCACAAAACGAGATTTCAGACGACCTAAAGTATTAAAACTTTCCAGGAAACCCACTGAAGATTTATCGTCAATCTAGACAAAAATACCACATTAGGAACCCCTCTATGCAAAAATGCTGGCTACACCCCTGCTGATGTTTCGACAACCTGTACGATAGTCATCTTCAGAGTCAAATACTTTTTGTATTACTGAATTAGAGTCATGGCAGCAAAAAATCGTACTTTTAGCTTGTAAAGTCCTTGTTATGTAAGCCGTTCCTTTACAAAAAATGTGCCTTTACCTTTAAACTCCTCCATCTACGTTGTCAGCCAGACGATGACAACATAAAAAAATGTAAAATTGACATTTGACATACCCAAGCAAAGGTCAAATTCACAATTTACCACAAAATAGTGTGTCAAATACCCGGGGTGGGGGGCAGGGGGGATGTCGAAATTTTCAATTGATCAGCACATAAGGTTTATACTTCATTAATATGCTTTTATTATGAAAAGATTCGTCATTTTTAAGGAACTGAGGAGTTCCAAACCATTTCATAAACGAACCTAGACTTTTATAATTATCATCACTCGGATAAGTAAATGTTAAAAACTACACTTCAAAACCAGCTCTAACACATTATAATGAATTGCCAACTGGTCTTCTTACATGTACTTGCATGCAGTGGTGCGCAACTGTAAGTACATGCAGATAATAAATAGTGGTATCTTCCTGGCTACTTACTTTTGAATCAAAATCTCAGGCAAGAGACATCTCTTTCTGAGGGATGCCAAAGTCCTTCTGAGGGATTCCATTTACAACACACCTCCTTCTAAGGATACCAAATTCCTTCTGAAACGTCTCCTTCGAAGGGATGCCAAAATCCTACTGAGAGATTCCATTTACCAGTTTCAAAATAGATAACTCCGTCGATTCTTCCCTTGGAGGAATTCCAAATTCGCACTTCAGGTTACGTTTTTGCTTTCTTATGCTCTGGTTTAATATCGAAAGATTCCACAATTTCAAGGAACAGTGGAATTTAAGATAATTCCATATGCCTTTTCCTTGCCGTTCGAATTCTTTACTCGTAAATTCTTTTAGAAAGTCAATGATCGAAAGATGCGCCATCTTGGCCATTTTGTTAATCAGGCAACTCTTGTTTTTAGTCCCCCTCGATCGCACCTTCGTGTTCCCAACAGTTCGCGTTACCTGATCCTGTAGCACGCTCACTTTGTCAAATGTAATTGAGTTTTTTCACTTCTCCTGGAGTATAACAACAAACTAATATATCGCAATTCGGGAGCTGGACGAATAGAGAACGCATATCGCTACCGCCATTCGCTACACAGAAATTGTTATACAGAATTATCTCAAATACGAGTTCGCTTTTAAAAGGAAATTACCTCATGAAGCGATGCAGTTTTTGATCGATGATCGGACTTCACTAGCTAACCAAATAATTAAGATTACATACCACATTTTCCCGACCTCTTATACACCTCTCCACTGCGAAAGAACGATGCAGTAGACTCCGTTTCACACTTTTCCACCTCGTTCAACATGATGACAATTTTTGACCTGGCGTTACGAATAGAAAATGTTCTTCTCCAGGCAATCGAATCTATTCGAATCTAATGGATACAATGGATTCCATTGGAACGCCTTTTCATCCCCTTATACAACAGGAGTGGAATTTCCTAAGTCTCTCACGAATAGAAAAATGAACTTTTCCATCGGAATCTATTCGTGTCCAATGGATCCGATGGACTCCATCAGAATGACTTTCTACCCCCTCATCCAACATGAGCGGAATTTTTCTAAGTCTCTCACGAATAGAAAATGAACTTTTCCATCGGAATCTATTCGTGTCCAATGGATCCGATGGACTCCATCGGAACGACTTTCACTCCCTCATCCAACATGAGCGGAATTTTTCTAAGTCTCTCACGAATAGAAAATGAACTTTTCCATCGGAATCTATTCGTGTCCAATGGATCCGATGGACTCCATCGGAATGACTTTCCACCTCCTCATCCATCATGAGTAAGATTTTTGTAAGTCTCTCACGAATAGAAAAATGTGCTTTTCCATCGAAATCTATCCGTTTCCAATGGATCCGATGGACTCCATCGGAATGACTTTCTACCCCCTCATCCAACATGAGTGGAATCTTATTAAGTCTCTTACGAATAGAAAATGAAGTTTTCCATCGGAATGTATTCGTGTCCAATGGATCCGATGGACTCCATCGGAACGACTTTCCACCTCCTCATCCATCATGAGTAGGATTTTTGTAAGTCTCTAACGAATAGAAAATGAACTTTTCCATCGGAATCTATTCGTATCCAATGGATCCGATGGACTCCATCGGAACGACTTTCCACCTCCTCATCCATCATGAGTAGGATTTTTGTAAGTCTCTAACGAATAGAAAATGAACTTTTCCATCGGAATCTATTCGTGTCCAATGGATCCGATGGACTCCATCGGAACGACTTTCCACCCCTCATCCAACATGAACGGAATTTTTCTAGGTCTCGCACGAATAGAAAATGAACTTTTCCATCGGAATCTATTCGTGTCCAATGGATCCGATGGACTCCATCGGAACGACTTTCCACCCCCTCATCCAACATGAGCGGAATTTTTCTAAGTCCCTCACGAATAGAAAATAAACTTTTCCATCGGAATCTATTCGTGTCCAATGCATGCAATACACTTGGTAGGACTTTACACCACTAGACTTCCGGTTTTCCGATGGAAAGCAAGGGGATACGACTGGATTCTGGTCGACAGTATTGGACAACCCTCCAAACGTAAGTTATGTCACGTGCAGTCACGGAACAGATTGTCATGCAGAGGCGCCGGCTGGTAGAGTGTTTCAAAATGGCTAAAATTGACCCAGTTTCACCTTTTTACCCCACTCTTTGATTGGAAAAAGGAATTTTGCAATGAGAAAACCTACAAGAAGTACAAAAAACGAGCCTTTAGGGTGTAAATATCTACTTCTGTGCGTTTTGGAATTGGAAGTGTTTACACAATTACCGCCGGCCTACCATGGTGTCTTACAGAGATTACATTCAATAACCCCAGCCAATTCCCAGGTATGTTTTAAATGAATGTCTAGATGTGTGATTTGAATAGCATGAAGAGAATTTGGAGTTATACCACATGTTAAATATTTCCGTCGAAAATGAGTAACAAACTTAAGGTTTTGTTATCCTGGAAATCTATCCCTCATTTTTGAATTATTTCAGTACGACGAGCTTTGCTATTGCCCTGAAAGTATCGTTTGGTGGAAGAAAAATAATTTTTCTGTTCATGGAAAGAGTCCAAATTTCTCCATGCGGCTTAGTTTGCAAACGCAAGGAAAGTTAATGTTAGCGAATTTCGGGTTAAAAATTAGGGGTAGTCTGAGACTCCGACATCGACAACCGATCTTATAATTTTTCTCACAAATAAAAAGCTTTTGGCGGGAACAATCTACATTAGGTTTCTTATCTGCATAAAAGCTATCTATGAACAAATATTGTCAGAAACTGATTTTTCAATTCTTGCCACGAAATTAAGATTTTGGTCGATTTTTCCTGACCGTCGCTCTTAATAGGGAGTTTCGCTTACTCAGGTTTTAGCTATCGCTAAGTGCCAACGAGCAAAGATTTTACCTAAACGCGGGCGCTTTTCAATTTGTTTAGAAATGTCATGAATTATCGTAATTTACGAAAAAATAATTTGAACTCAATTCGATTGCATAAGTGAAAATCACCTTCATAGTGAACTAAACTGTTCTACTGGCGTGCATAAAGAATTTGAAATCCTAACTTTACATAGCAAATTTTTAAAGACTAAAATTCGTGTCTAAGGGTTGGACAGGTCATTTTGCGTAAAATTTAGTGGTCTTAAAAGCGAACTTGGAATCCTCGAGAAATTTTATTCAACTTGAAGGTATATATTTGGCCTACTAAACAAAGAATTGTTCTAAAAAAGTTTGGGGGCGTACCTGTGCTTAAATTTCTCCAGAGGCTTGCTTTAGATTTTCCATATACTTGTCTGTAATTTTTCCCTGGACTTTGTTACAGACAAATGTATAGAAAATTTTAAATAGTGGTTCTAGGTGTTCTAGCGCATGTAACGCCCTCTCAATATTTTTCAGTAGATTTCTATGGACTGAAGCTTTAGTTTACAATTTCTATTTTTTCAGAACAACCATTCTACGGAAATTATTCGACATTAGATTCTCATACAAACACTGTAATTTCTCACGCGTTTGCTTACATACTCGTCAAGATGGCGTCGAAAACGGTACGGTGACAAGGTCTTATTATGACGCCGCCTCGAAGACGCGAGGCTGCTCGAGCTCGTTAGTAATAAGCTTAGGTTATTTAAAGGAAACTTACACTACATAAAGTTAAAGGCAAAAGAGGTTCTTGCGCCATCTAAACAAATGAAACTGGTCGAAAAGACAACAAATATATTGTACGTAGATCAGTGGCACGAAAATAACTCGATCAGTGTCTTTGGGCTTAAAGAAATACAAGAAGTACAAGGCTTATCCATTCTTAATTTCTGTCAAAATTTCTTCTGAGAAGTTTTAACAGTTTTCCAAAGTTTATCCAATCTCGCTTTCAGTTTTTTAACGACAGTTCAATGTGTGAGATAAGTACGTTAAAAAGTCCGTTAAAAACGTCGAAACTCATATGTGCCAAACTTTGGTCGATTCAGATACGATAGATTCGACACATGTGAAGCGTTTCAAACGAGCTTTACACTTATTCACAACCAGAACCATTGCCATCTTGAAAATATAAAATTCGATTTGTTGACTTTCCGACAACAGGTTTCCGGCAAGCTTGCGGGTTCAGTCCAATAGTCTCCCTGCTGAAAATAACACGGACCGTTTAACAACCGTTGTAATGCACTCGCCATTTGCACAGCTCCCATTATCGTACAATTTGTTTACCTCCCAAACCTTTGCATAACATTTTTTTCTTCTTCTGGGCATTACAGTCGTCCCAAGAGAAATAAAAGACAATGCCAATTTTGGGGGACAAAGAAGGTGTTTTATATGGGAGACGTGAAAATGGCGATTGGTGACCAGATGAATTTTACTTGAACGTACCACGTTTTCTTCATTTGGCAACATTCATTACCAATGGCATTAGGACGCTTCGAACCCCAATTAACAAAATATTTTGAAAACCTACAATTGTAGCTAGGCTAAAAAACTTGAGGACAAGTTTAGAATTGCGAAAACAAAGCTTTTTAATTATTCTTCGGGGTGTTGGGTGTAGAGAAGGGGGCCAGAACCGGACTAGTTGACTCCAAGACGGAGAACTGATATATATTGTGTAATGACTGCGCGTACATCATTCAAAATTATGATGGGTTTTTTATTCCGATTGGTAATCATCAATGCAAGAAAAAAATTGGTAGAGGTTTTAACTTTGCGACCTCTTTAAGACATATTTTTGTTCTTAATACTTACTTAATACTTAATCTTTAAATAGCAAGCATTTGTCAAAGACAGTTTCTTTAGCATGAAAATGAATATAAAGCGATTGAAACTAAAACAAAACGCTGCTTAAAGATTAGATGCTTCTCTTTTTTTATGAGGCTTCAACCAGGTGACTGGCTATTTGCAAAGGGCCTTTTTTCAGCTAGTTAGTCACGTGGCACAAAACCACCCTACTAGAGAACAAGAAACGCACACGCTGGGAGACTAACATCGTATGGTTGCAGAAAATATCCATACCACCCCCCCCCCCCACCCCCCTTCCCACAGAGGGCAACGGAAATTCAGAGGGGAGCGGGGTCCAAAAGGAGGCAATTTGCGAGGGGTTGGGGGTGGCTTCTCTAGTCTTTTTTTTTCCGGGGGCTCCGAGTAAGATTGATGAGCAAATTATTGTTTTCATCGATGATCTTTTATCGATGATCTTTTATTTGCAGTCGGCTTAGTTCCGTTTTTCACGGCTTGCACGAAAGTATATGTAACACGATTGTCGTCGGCTCATGAATAAAATTCCAGTTATCTATCTGTTGCTGTGTTGCACAATGTATTATGGTATTCAATGAAATTTGGTCATGTTCTAATAAGCCTTCCTCTAACATGTCTGAAAGGAAGCAATTGAAGTTCACTGGTTTGAGAGATGGCATCACTTGTGTCGTGTACGTCCGTATCGCCTCCATGGTTCTCAGTGACTTACCGTTAATAATTAACTAAAAAAGACCTCTACAAGGCAAAATTGAGATTATTTGACACTGTATTAACTTAATTTCTTTATCGCAGAAACAATTGTCTTTCGCATAATAGTAATTCGCATAATTCCTTCCGGGGGATACACAACCATTTTTCAAACTTACGGAAATTCCAGGGGGTGGGGGAGGGGGGGATACACCCCCTGGAATGGAAATTCCAGCGGGGTGGGGTGTGTAAAACAAAAACCTTTTCCGTGAAGGGGGGGGGGGGGTATGGGTATTTTTTGGAGCTACAAAATTTAAAAGATGTTTGCCGTATGTTTGTCTTATCCCACTGCGTCCCTTGCTCTCCAGTATCAGAAGCGTATGACCCATTGGGTCATAGGCTCCTGCCAGTACGCATGGCGATTTTGGATCATGTTGTCGATGCTAAGGCTCCCTAATGTCTAGCTGCTAAGGGCCTAGAGCAGTTCTAAGCAGCAACTGTTTATGGCTTAATTTAGGGAAATACTAAATAAAAACTGTCCACATGTCATAGGACAGGTCATATCGGACACGGTTAAATTGCCAATAAAATTTACGGAGAAAACTACTAAATAATTCAATTTAGTGATATAATTAGCTCATGGCCTATTCTTCAACCCGTTATATGAAAATCAAGAAAGAATCATTTCTTGTGTGACACAATGTATGCCGACAAGCTTCAGCTTCAAAAGAAAACAGGACGAATTGAGCGTAATTTTGGATCCTTGAAGCTGAGGAAATGAGTATAAAGCCTTTTCTGACATCTTGAGTGGGCCCTTAACCCTATTCAGACCTGTCTTCTTTTTTTGTGCTTCCTGCGGCGGAGGGGGGAGGGGGAGGAGGGCTCCTGCAGCCGCCCCTATAACTTCAAAAACGCTTATGATACGGCCACCAAAATTACACAGAATAATGTTCTCATCATTTCCAACATCTAGGCACAACTTGATTGGTACAGTGACGTCATTATGACTTCATATTGTTGAATTTCGTCCTCCTAAAAGCGAGAAATTCTTAAATAGTGAGGTGTCTAACAAAATCAAGATATAGGTTAACACATTAGTAACCTTTAACAATAGCTGTAACGTCATGTTGGATCCGCCATTTTGAATTATTAGCTAAATGTATTCAATTTTCCTAAAATCCCTGTTGGCTAGAACCTCTTTAGAACCTCTAATTTGATAGGTTTTTGCTGGCCCGAAGCTCTATCGTTTCAGAGTTAGGCTTCATTGTTAGTTTTGTTTGGGTGAGGGCTATCTATTGTTTTCTAAACCAATTCTGTGAGCCGTTCTTAGAACTTCCGGCCCACCCCTGAAAACACGTTTACATGGGGCTAATCGTGACAGAAAAAAATTGATCTGTGTACACAATTTTGCTCAGGAAGCACAAAAATTTCGCAAGTTTAAAAATTCCGAGAGAAACAAACATTTTTAAAACTTGATCCCGACATCTGCCATTGGTCATTTTAAATTCATGTTTTTTTTTCTCAAATTAGTTACTAGAAAGCGTTACTAATAGCCATAACTGGTAAGTTATAAAAAATATTGCTTAATTAGGTTTCATACCAAATCAATTTTTTTTTTAATAAGTAAAATTACAAATCCTCCTTTATACGAAAAAAGCAAATTTTGAAAAACATGACTGTCAAAACTCGGTTGCCATGGGAACATCAAGGGTAGCGTACACGTCACGACAACTTTTAAATGTTCTCAAATAATTTTTAGGAAATGTCGTCATAGACTTATCAATGCATGAGGGCAAAAAAGACTGTCGGCAAGTTGCTAGTCGTGGAAGCACTGAGTTATTTTTAATGATTTTATGCTTACTAGTGATGATTAGAATCCTTAAGAGAAATTATTCTTTAAGGGGAGGCTCCGCCAGGTTTTGGTACCTTTATCAGGCGTCAGGTTTATCAAACGGTGGGGAACTGACTATATGAAGAAACTGAAAGGGTAGGAAAATCGGAATTTAAGCATGTGAAAGGGCCTTTAAAGGGCCTTTTTAATATCTTCCATAGCGACGAGCCTTAAATGTTACACAAGGAGCCCATGGTAAAACGAAAATAACAAGAAGACTCCCTGTTTTAGCGATTTATTCTTATTTCTTACCATTTTTCAGTGGAAGGTATACGAAAGAGGTACCTCTTTGTATATTATGAGTGATGAATTGTACCTCGGGGAGGAGCCATCCCGTATAAAACCGCAATGTCCAAAATCTGGACTAAACCGATTATAAAACCGTGCTTGCGATTGGCTCGGCGCTATCTAAGCAATAGGGCTCCAGAGGCTTTTAATTCTCGCGCTTGTCACTGCTGAAGATTTGACTGAAACTGAAAACCACGCATAAAAAGTCTCTGGCACCCATGGTAGCTACTCACCCGATTGAATTTAATAGCGCAAACAGTAGAGCCAAAAGAGGGCTTATACTGAAGATATTTCTCCTTTGAGCAGGAAGACAGGGAGGGGGAGTCAAGTGATTTAGAGGACCCGGAGCAACCAGTGGAGATGGTGGAACCGGAGAAACCAGGGGAACCGGAGCAACCGGAGCAACCAGGGGAACCAGAGCAGCCAGAGGAACCAGAATTATCCCGGAATGTTGAAAATGCAGAAAATTGCACTCCATCAGACAATGGTAAAAACCAGCTAAATTCGTCAGTCTTACTGAATGTTTTGTTGAGCACAGAAATATTTATTTTTTGTAAATACTTTTTGAGTCAAATTTGACCAATTTTGTATTCCTCTGACAAATTTTGGAGAAAAAGAGGCCTTGCTGACCGAATCAGTGTCACTGCCGCAGAAGTAAAAGCTTCCGAAAGTCGGCGGAATCTCGTACTGAGATCGTCCAAACTATAACACATGAAGTCTCCATCTTTTTGCAGTGTTGCTTAGCCTCGCTGACTGAGTCAAACAAGTTGAATTCCTAGGGACCCTATCGAAGTTCAGAAAGAAAAATAAAAATTCGTCTTTGCATTTTCACGTCATAGTAATGCAATAACGGCAAAGAGATGTACAGAAAAGTGCCAAGCACAGGCTGGATTCACCTTGCCACCGCGTCGTTGGATACCTCAAAGTCCCAATGTTTTCTGTAAATCAAGAGGAAGTGATGTAATAAAAGCGTTTTGACGAAGGCGTCATTTGGACGTGCATGCTCGATAAAAAAGCAAACGGTCGCTTGCAGTGGTTTCTCTCCCTTCATAGCACAGCGTCAAGCCTACGTGGAGAAACCACTGCTCGCGGAGTAGTATTGTCTCGATGGTCACCTTGAAAGCTTTACTGACATTTTGCCACAAACGATTGCTTACAAAAACTCGCTCGCGCGAACTGTGGCCCATCTCCACATAACACACGAAACAACTAGAATGTCCTGAGGAAGTTCCAAGTTTTTTTTTTCCAATACCTGTAAAAAGTATTAAAGGGAGGTATTTCAAAAGTGAAGATGATTCGTTGCACGAAATAACAAGTAAAATTGACTCGTACATCGAAAGAACACTCTCACTTTCTCTAATATTTCGCCACCATTGTTTGCCATCTTATGCACAAGTCTTCTACCACTTCTTCCTACTCACTGTGTCACTTAAAGGTTGGCACCTACAACATCAAAGTTTTATCCTCGGTAATTTTTAACAAAGGCTAATTAATGGTTAAGAGGTCATTGATCATTCGATATTTAGAAAGGTTTATTTGCATTTTGTTGAACAGGAAAAAAACCATCCTCTAACAAAACCAAGAAGATTGCAGCTGCTGCAGCCGTGGGGGTGGCTGCTACTGCTGTAGGTGTACTTGCCGCTCCAGTGATTGCTGGTGCTGCTTTGGGTGTGGCTGGATTCACTTCCGCTGGAGTAGCTGCTGGTTCCATTGCAGCAGGTGTACAGTCAGCTGTTTATGGTGGATCTGTAGCTGCCGGAAGTCTGTTTGCTCTTTGTCAGAGTGCAGGTGCCACCGGAGTTATTGGCTCAGCGGCGACTGCTGCCATCGGTGGTGGTACTGGATTAACTGGGATTGCTGCAACTCTGAGCGGTTTTAAATTATTTGTAAGGCTCGAAAGTTTGCGTGATTAGTATGTTAACATTAATAGTGGACAGCTGAATTAAACTAAAAACAAAGGTACATTGGGCTGCTGCCCCGACGAACAGAACATGCATAGAGAAGAGCTTTAACATTCATGCAATATCAGACAAAACGATACTAAAACTAAGAACGAGAATAATTTTGGGAAATTTCAGTTAGTTTAAGTTTGTCACGTTTTGATTGTCATGTTATATTTGTGAAGGGTGAGGAGTTGGTGTGGGGGGGGGGGGGGTGTTGGAGGAGAGGGTGCTGAAGATGTCCCAGTTAAAAATAATAGCTTTCTTTTCTCGTTCTAATAGGATAACTTGCCTTTTCATGTTTTCATTCATATTGGTGGGATTGATGTTTCCCGTTTTTCTTGTTTATATTTGAAACGACTGGCCCAATCGAATGATCGTCCCCATTTTATAAAGCAGAAGAACGTAACACGCAATGCCTTCTGTGGCGGTTATGTGTCCGCCATTTTGTCTTTTTTAGTTGGAGACGACTGCCACGGGCAGTCAAATAGAGTCCTTTAGATCCGACTACGAGTACGACTACCAGTACGAGTTTACTGTTTTTGAAGAACTGCGCATGCGTCATGACCGTGACAACATCACGCAAGTGAACAAACTCGTTGTCCACTTTTCGTCGCCAACAACTTTTTTCTGAAAAGTGGTAGTGGGGACTACGAGATTTTGAAGGTACGTTTGTTTCTTTGGCCTAAGGTGAAAAGAGTTGGTTTGTTGTAAAATGCACCTAGTGAAGCGGTGAAGAAAGTTTTTAATGGCAAACGTTTGTCACATTTGGCAAATGCAACGAAAATGACAAACCTTTACAGACGCTCTTTACAGCTTAGCTTCCCCTTTCTGAGAAAAATACCTTGCATTCTATAAAGCCATATCAAATTATCGTACCGCGGTGAGGACGATGAACATGTGACCGGGAGAAAAAAATCTTGAATTATGCAAACGTGGTCGTTCTTTTTCTTCAGCAGAATTGCTCTAAGATTTTCTGGACCTATAAGCTTATTTAAACGATTCGGTAATTTTCTTCCGAAAGATGAACTTTAAATTTTTATTCATAAAGGTTCTGGCGAATCCACCAGTTTTTAAACTCTTACGGGCTTCAAATGTAATTTCTTTCAATTAAGGTGATATTTTAGTTATCAGAAAGTCTTTTTCATTTTTTCGCCTCTAGAGTTTACCTAAAGAAAATAATTTTTCGCTGAGTTATTAAGGTAATGCTCTTGAAACAAAACTTGAGCTATTTCTTATATTAAAGGTCATATAAGTTAAGCATAACTTATTGATTTAAGGTGGCTTCGTCATTAATACGGGCGCATTTAACTGTTACGAAGTTTTCGTCATAACTTTTTTGTTTTTAACGTGATGGCTGAGAAACTTTGCAAAGAACAACAGATATCATTCGGCACTAGTACGAAATATTCCGATTTCGTTGATGGCAAATATATTTTGCTAAATTAGCGCTTTAAAGGACCCTACTGTTCAAAGAAGATTGCGTCTAGCCAAAAACATTTCCTGATATTTTTTACTGAAATTTCTGGTATCGGCTTTAATTGATATCATAAATATACCAGAGGAATTTCAGAAAAATCGTTGGAGCAGAAGTCCGTAACTAAAAGTCGCTCAAAATTCAGCTGTAAAATTGTTTTAGAATTTTAAAAATAAATTACTATCAGATAGAAGGAGCCACCAGTTCGAATTTTCAGGACAAGTGAATTCAATGTTTGCCAATTCTGAAAACAAAAGCGATTTCTTTGAACAGTAGGGTCCTTTGAAGCGCTAATTTCTCAAGAAATATTTACCATCAATGAAATCGGAAAATTTCACATTATTACCGAATGACTCCTGGTGTTCTTTGCAAAGTTTCGAATAAGTTATGACGGAAATTTGTCACAGCTAAATGCTCTAGTATTAATTACAGAGCCACCTTATTAGGCAAGCAATTAAAAATTTATTGACAACCTTATTTTGTTTTGTTTTTTTTAAATTTACCATCTAATTCGTACGGGAATGAAATAAATAAAACATTATTCCTTATAGCTTTCCAGTTACAGAGGTCGTGATATTGTCATTTTATCCCTTCCTGTTGTTGACATTAACAGTAATTTAGAGCATAAGTAAAACCTTTGTTATCGTTTATTTATTATTATTGTTATTTATTTATTTTTTGATGATGGGTTACCAAAGATCTAAATTGCGCACATTCCTTACTTTTTAGTATCACTGAAGTAAGAGTTAAAATCCATGGGTGGAGATCTTTTTATGGAAATCTATTCCAAACACCCTAAAATTTTTAGCTATGTGTTTGTTAGTAAGAATAATTTGCATGTTTTGTTTTCTATGGAAACATCAACCTTAAATAACCTGTTTTTTTCTTACAACTGAGTTTGTGTTAAAGTAAAACAGAAGTTTTTTTTCAAAATAAGTATTCATCCCTTCATTTTCTGCTTTTATTTTCAACTGATGAAAATAAGACGTGAATCTTCTTTAAAAACAAAATGATGCACTATTGTGACCTTTCATCATTAATTTCTATCTTTTTTTACCATCAGATATTTTTATTGCTATTTTGGGTAATGCCATGTAACTCAAGGAAAGTACCTAATAAATTGTTGTTGTTGTTGTTGTTGTTTAGACCACCATGGCCAAAACGTGAAGTATTCATCTCGAAAAAATTTCATGAGACTCCTTTACTAAAATAGATTCTGTTGGAAGAACCGTTTAAGTTTAATCCTGGAACAAAAGAGAGAGGGACTGCTTGGTCTCATATAGCAGACACCTTGAATACACAGGGAATGAAGGTAACACAAAGGTCGGTGCGAGAAAAGTTCGACAAACTCAATCAAGAGTTCAAAGAAAGGGAAAAAAAATGAGATAATGGCTAGTGGTGCTGAAGTTGAATATGATGAAAATCATCAAGCATTAACAGAAATTCATGAGAGGATGACATAATGTGAAGAGGTGCGACAAACAAAGGAAACTACTGAGAAAGTAACAGCAGTGCAAATGAGAAAGACGACAACTGAAAAGTTGAGTGCTACCAAAAGACGAAATAGAGATGCATATGATTGTGATGAACCAGAAGAGGAATCACCAAAGAAGAAGCAAAGCCATACAAACTTACTGGAAATGATGCAGCAGAGTATAGCCATGAAGAAAGCTGAACAGCAGGAGCACTGGAAAATTAGACGAAGAGAGCTTGATCTAAGGGCATCAGAATTACAACAACAGCAACAATTTCAAAAAGTTGTTTTGCAACAGCAGCAGAAATTTCAGCAGGAGCAACAAGCCATGAAAAATGCACCAAAATAATGCAAAATAATACATCACATACATATATATATGTAGCATTTAACAATACAATTTTGTTGGAGAATTTTTAATATGTACGTATGCATGGTACAACATTTTATAATGATGGTATTTCCACAAATAGTTTTTTTTTGAAACCATGATGGCTGTATCATTTACTATCTCTAAAAAAATGGTCGATTTGTTGATCACCCCACATTTTTACTGAGCCAAATTGACTGTGACTTACTATGCATGATTTTTGACTCGTTGTGGTTAAAAAAATTAAAACAGGAGATAGAAAGCTACTTTTATCACAGTTTTGAATCCCATTTTCAATAATCTCTATCTCAAATAAAACAAATTTATTTTTTCGTTTCCTCAGTGGTCCGCACTGAGCGTGACGATACACATATTCTTGAATATCAGACTTAAAAAACCCTACTGCAAATAAAATAAAATTAAATTAAAAAAAAATAAAATATGGCTGTTATTTCCCTACGTGTACGGAAAGTATTTCTGGAATAGGATGGCATTTTTGATCTGAAAGTGGGTCGTGGCATTGATCACATTAGCGATCATACCATTGGGAGGCACAACAGACTGAAACTTCTGAAAAGTGAACTCTTTTATGACCATTGCACACGACACGTCGGTTCTCTCCGGGCCGGCAGATTGGTCTTATGGTACCATCGACAAAGCCACAGCAGTTGTCTAGGGCTGCGCCCTTCTGGTGGATTGCCCGGGCAACCTCCTCCATGTTCATTCGGCTGCAACCAATGCTGATTGAGATCTTGAAGACGATGACCTTGAGTACTGACAACATGGTCGGTTACTTCTGCTTAAATGAGGCTTATTTCGGCAACCGAAGAGTATGCGAATCTCTTGAGGAGCATCAGAAGCCCGTCCTCTCCAGAAGCCACAGTTCCGTTCGGGCAGGTGAATTTTGTATTCTTAGAGCTTGGCTAAGAAGTTCTATTTCGTAGGGAGCAAACCTAAACTCAGCTTTCACTTCAGCATCCGACATCTGGGGGCGGTCTTTGAACTGTACTTCAATTTTATCAAATTTACAATACGGAAACGGCGGATTCTTCCTGGTTAAGTCGTTAAAAATGCTTAGCACTTGCTCCTCGTCCATCACGACGTCCAGATACAGCACCATAGATGCTCCTAATAAATTTTTCTTCGAAAACATTGCGACAAAATTAGCAGCACGAAAACATAAACACAAACTCGCACTCGTTGCGACATCTAGCGACAGTGAGTACGAGTCCAAGTAAACAGGTCCCAGCCTCTGCGCGGCCACAACTCGTACTCGTAGTGGGATATAAAGGTCTCTAATAGCAAGTGGAGTTGACGGAATACGACCTATTCGATTCTAAATTCAACAGCACAAAATGTGTTGACAACATTTGAAACTAATCGAATTCCAAAACAGCAACTAAGGAAATAAAGTACTTCATAAAAGGAACTTTGAATGACTTTTTGTTATAAACGAAAAGAGAACCGTGAATACCGCTGTTTAGTTTCCTAACGCCGTATTGGCTTTTCCCTTGCAACGTAGTAACATTCCAGAAATATTTCTGGTGTTCAGGTTTCTGATCGTAAGTTTCACAGTCTGAAAAGTTAGTGATGTAAATAAAATGAACATATATAATCTCTATTTACAAGCTGTTTATCTCTTTTCAAAATCTTCAGTAAACCTGATGTATTCAAACGATAATATGTACGTCAAATCGAAATTTAAGGATGTTAACTGAAATAATTGAAACCAAGAAGCTCTATAATTAGTCAGTTTTAAAGCTTGCAGTGCTTTTACACTAGAGCATAGTGGTGATGGTGATGATGATGATGATGATGATGATGATGACGAAGAATGTAATGAAAAAGGAAATACTATTTAAATTTGCTGTCCAAATACTTTCATAGGTTTGAACCTTTTTTGTCACTGATAGAATAATAAAAGAACGTTTTTTCCTTGACAACGGATATTATTAATAATGCACAGCAGATACAGAATAACTTTGGTCATGAATCAAATGTGCAAAAACACACCAATTAAACATATACACTCATTTAATCTATAGGGAAGGAAATCAGACACCATAAAGTTGGTGATTTGTGGCAGCGGAGATGGAGCCCATGTTTTTGCTGGTATCGCATCTTCTCGAAAGGAAGCTGACGTTCGAGTTCTTGCTTTGCATAAAGATGAGGCAAAGCGCTGGAATACTGCACTGCAGCAAAAGGAACTTGTGGTTACATTTCGTTGTGAAGGGGAAAATACCTCCAGTATTGTATCCAAACCAGCTCTGGTGACAAAAAACCCAGAAGACGCTATGCGAGATTCTCAGATGCTGATATTTATGATGCCTGCGGCCTGTCATCAAGTTTATTTAGAGGCTTTAGCACCGCACGTTCAACCTGGCACCATTATAGTTGGTTTACCGAGGAACCCTGAGTTTGACTTCCAAGTTGGTCACGTGCTCGGAGAAAAAGCACAGCAATGCACCATCATGAATTTTGAGTCATCACCTTGGACGTGTCGTACTACTGAGTTTGGAGTTAAATGTGAGGTGACTCGAATCATGGACACACTGCCGGGGAATATCAAGGTAGGCCTAGTGTCGCTTAACGAGAACAAACTATTACCTCGTGGATTATTTTATTTTATTTTATTAGCTTCGCCAAAAACAAACAAACAAGCAAACAGACAAACAGAAAGAACGTTGGAAGGGACACCACAACAGCTGTGGCCAATTACAGCGGGCCCTTTATATGACATAAAGTTAACATAAATGACATATTGTAACTCAAACTACCCTATTAGCACGGAAAGAGAATTTTCGTCTGCCTTTTTTTACCTGTTACGTTTTTACGCATATGAGGGCAGCGCGGACAATCGGTCGTCTTGTCAAGCTGGTAATACGGTGACCCTGGGCTCGGGCTACCGCTCCTACCACTTGTTGCTGGATTTGTTTCTCGGTCTTCCCGAGTCTAAATCGTGGAGCGAGGTAACTCATACCATGAAGACACTGCAAGGGATCTTCAAGGTCAAGCGAGTGACGCTGAAGGAGATCTAACCACGGACTTTCATAACCCTATTCAGTCTGCCGGGGCGTTTTCTTTGAAGTTAAATAACTTTGAAGTCGTTTAAGCTATGACCGCCAAAAGTCAAGAACTTTCTAAGACTTTCTAGATCTGTGGGAACATTTTAAAGTCTTCGCGTCGGGAACATCAACATTGACGTTACCATAGCAACTGAACTTTGACAGCCATATTATGGAAATTTGCGCTTTTCTGTAAAAAAAACGATTTCATTTCGATTCTGACCTATTTAATGATTATATAACACCTAATTTGGCATTATTACAATAGTAAATTTAGTAAAGCTGTTAAATGTAATCCAAAATAGTGTCGCTTAATTTTAATCGTCGCTAAATTTAAGTGAGTACAATATGAAATTCCACCATCCGTGTATAACTTTGTGAGAAGAGCCTTAAGATATAACATTACAATTAGAGCAGTAATAATAATTTACTCACTTCTATATGTACACAGTTCGTTTGTTTCTTTCAAAAACACTTTGAAAACCTTGATTCACCAAAGTTTAAGTTTGTGAAATCGCGAAAATTTGTGAGTTTTGTTTCAAAATGTACGAAAAGTCGCTAATTAATCAAAATCGCTAAATTAACGGGTCGCCAAACTTTCATGTAAGGTAGCTCAAAAATAAGAGGTCCAAAATGGCGGAAGTTTTTAGGTCCTTCGATTTTCTTGCTTTTTTTTTTTTTTTTTTTTTTTGCTTCTTTTGTCATAACATTGATTTGAGCTCTGATAGAGGCCAGAAAACACTCTAAAGGCCAGACCATCAAATACATTACTGGGGGCATAAAGAAAAAAAAAACAAGAACAAGAGTAGCGGTTTGAGAGGTAACTTCAACAGAGTGCGGAAAACGCGTTCATTCCATATATTGTTAAACATTAAAAACATGGGCACGAATATGTTCTAATTAGAGTTTGAAACTGAAAATATAACAAATATGCACATGATGAACATATGTATCTTTTGCGTGCGTTTGACTAGGAAGGAAGCGTTGCTTCGAAGACGGACCCAGTTTGCAGCCTGCAGTATCTCCTGGGATCTCCCCCTGTACTGAGAGTAACTGAGAGGATCTGATACGACTGTTTATGCCTTCCAAAAAGTACTACTTGTAAACTTTATTTAATACAAAGTGATTTGAAATCCTTGTAAACAACAGCAACAACGACAACAAGCAATAAAGTAACTCAAAAATATGTGCAGTTCACATCTATAGCTCAAACTTTACACATGTTAAGCAATAAGAACAATGAAATTTACTATTCTGTACAAATTAAAATTTGTCCAAATACTTCGATCGCAGAAATCAGATCGAAAGCGAATCAGCAGAACGAAATCGTTTCAATCTATCTTGTCTTGAGAAACTTATTGAGACCGATGAGGTCGGAAGTTACAACATATCTTCACAAAATAAACTTGGTATCAAGATCAAAATTTAAGACTTGAATTGAATCGCTTCCAACAGAGAAATGTTCATAAAATCAAATTAACGTTTATCAGTCAAGCAGTATAGTCTGCATGCTTTGTTCTTGTTATTACATCTACGCCCTAGCTATAGAAGGATACTAATGGTTATTCATTTAAAGATGTAGTTAATATGTTCATTTTGCCTTCTATTCTTCATCATTCCTCGCATAAAAAGTTCCTGCGGTAGCAGCTGAGAAGAGACCTGCAGCACCTTTCATGCCAATTCCAGCGGCCCCTACGCTTTGGGCCAGTGCAAACGCACTACCTGAAGCCACATATCCTCCATCTCCGTACTGGGTTGCTGCTGCTACTGAGCCTGCGGCAACCCCTGCTGCGGTAAATCCCATTACTGTCAAGGCAGCAGGCGCGGCTACTACGGTAAGAGCGCCAGCTGCTCCTGTCCAACAAACATCTGCCCAGCTCCATCTAGCAGTAAATATAATTAAAGAATTTCGATTAATAATTGCCTAAAAAAAAGATGGTCAAGCCAATTTTGGGTGAAATTTGTTGGTTTTCAAATGACGTCACTAAGGTTCAAACTAAAAAGCTATCGATCCTACCGAGATTTTACTCTCACGATGCATTAGAGCAGCTTAAAACTAATTTTCATACAAATTTTTGCTTCAAAAGGGTTCTTTTGCGTTACGCAACATTTACATGACGGCCAAGAGAGCTGTCATGTAGTTTTCAGGAAATTTTGCTATCTAAACAGTTCAGGTATAAGAAAAAGTATTACTTTAATGTTTATGAGTTTCTCGAAGAATAAATTCACGCTTTTGTAGCATAACTCGGTAACAGATGTTTCTGGTGGTTTCCGTCCGCCATGTTGGAGCTCATCCAGGTGAGCACCAGCATGGCGTCTCCATACAAATCTCTATAAGTTTGGGTAAAACATTGTTTCGGATATCTCGTATACGAAATATTCCTCTGATCTGAATCTTGGCGAGGGTCTTTGCATATGTACCTCCTTTCATTTCCCAGATTCTGGACTTTATCTATTGAACGGTTTTGATTTTTATTTTGATCTATTTTCAATGGCGTGACACTGAAAACCAGCAATACATGATTTTTCAACTTTTTTCAACAATAAAAGCAAACGCTGCGGCTAAAATCATACAAACTGTTTATTTATGTATTATTGTTCATATAAAGCACCAAAAATTACCGTTTATCGCGGTTTTAACCTGATTTCCAATTCTTCATTACGGAATCGCGCCTGTAGATACGCGTCGCTAGTAAATGCAAATTTTTCTGTCAATCAAATGTGTCCTATTATTTGTAGGTGGAAATTGTTAAAACATCGTTATTGTTTTGGAGACAATATAAGAACAAAAGATAACAGAAAGATCAAGTTATGCGGTCTTAAAGCGTGTTGCGTGACTTAAATCAGTTGGAGCATTTCTCCTAGCTTTCCCGCATTAAAACGTTGGAATGAAAAGTCTGAAGCTGAGCTTTTAAAATCTTGATAGCCAAAATAAAAGGGGTGCCCCAAAAGGCAAGCATTTGGGAATTCAAAATCGATATTTTTGTCTCCAGCGAAATCCGGTGGATGAACAGTAATTTGCATATAAGCGTAAGTGAAGCGAAATAGATACAAATTGCCGTGGTTGTAAATACAACGTTTCCTCGAAGTTTTATTCCTTTTGAAAGCGTAAATTCGCACGAAAGAGCTCAGCTTGCACAAAATAATATAAAATGAAACGAATCAAATCGAAAAGTGGTAAAAAAAGTCAGGATATTTCAATTAAATGGAAAGTAAGTGATTGGGTAGGTGATTTGCATACTGATAAAAATAACGTCTAGCGTAGTTCAAAACCGTTCGGCTTCCTGAATTGTTTTCCTGGAATTCTATACATTCTGCTGGCCTAAATCGTTAAAATATGTTATGAAGTCAAAATATTTATCAAATTGAGCGTTTGCATTTCCTTATAAAACAGAGAGTAGCGCGAAAGCTTCCATCTATAGATTTTCTTAAGTTAAATTACCTTTGTATCGTGGAAACAATACCCTAACACTTGAGTCTTGAATCAAAGAACGCGACATGCGTCGGCTCCCTTTGTGAGCGCGCAAAGAGTCATGGGACCCGCGATTTTGCGGGCGACGCGGATCTACAGGCGCCGTTCCGTAATGTGGTAAAATCCAAGATGGCGGCCAAAATGGCGACCATTGTTGGTGACGTCACAGGCCTCCAGCAGCACCACCAGTATACCTTAACTTGTTAAGAAGATCAAAGGCTTTCCACTAAAGGTAAAATCGTTTCAAAATACTTCAACATTTCAAAAACTCGGTGAAGGGGTTCCATCCACCCTCCCCCCTTGTACCACGGTGGGGGTATGAATTTGCTTGTACGTCTGACCAGGTTAATACACCATGATTCATAGTAACTCTTATTATCATATAAGTTGTTGCATTTTTAACTTTATAGCCAAGTAGTTCCTTAGAGTATTTTAGTTTACATGTAATTTTACACACGATTCCTCGGAAGACTATGTAAAAGTGATCCGATTTCGTGTATAAATAAACATATAAATAATATAAATATAAATGACATTGATGAGCGCAGTTTCGCTCATTAATAGATGGTGTGGGTAACTTAAACTGATGTATATTTAAAGTGCAGACAATAATTGTCGCTTGAACCGGAAAAGGATGGAAAACATAATTTGTGCTCTTGTTTTACTTCACTATCTTTTCCTCGAATTTAAGATTCTTTTCTTCGAATAGAGAGTAGTATGCGTACTAATCCATATCACTGACGTCAGCAGTGTCCGTTGATCTAGAATCTATTTTGCTCTTGGAACAAAGGGATTTTAAAAAAAAGCATAAAATAATCGCCAACTATAAAGACACACAACAGATCTTTTTGTGTGAAAGCAGCCTTGACAATTTGACTCCATGTCAAACCAATGTGAAATCAGTCGAAAAACGATCTGGTTTCGTTGGCCCACGATATGGATCGAGCTCGTAACATAAGGCTACAACTGCAACTTGATTAATAACTGAATTTTATTTAACAGGCATGCCCGTCTGAAACTTATTTGAACGATACATGTATTTGTTTACCACTAAAAAAATGACGTTCATCCACTGAAAGTGCCCTTGTTCCAAGAGCCAATAAGCCTCTGTTATGTCAATAAGTTAGTGACGTCAGCGATATCATGCCACGTTTATATCAATCTCTTGTTTCTCGGAAAAAGAACCTCGACTTCTAGAAAAAAAAAGATTGTCACACATGTCCAGTATACACAAAAATCGTACCATTGGTACCAATGGAGACCCTTCATATCGCCACTAACACCAATGGAGTCTATTTGTGAGTATTGGACAACCCTCAATGAGTTTTACTTTGTTCAAATATGTATATGTTATTCACCGGCTGGGAGGTCCATACTGGGAGAAACTGTGCCCGAGGTCTTAAGTACCGAGTAGCGAGTACTCAGACCGAGGGCACAGTTTCTCCCAGTACGGACCGACCTAGGCCGGTGAATAACATTTTTATTTTTTTTCCTACTGAACCTTTAATAGTTTCAGGAAAATTTTACTTCAGCCTCCAACCTATTTGTCTTGAAGAAGGGCGTGTTCGTATGGATGTTCAAAGCGCGCGATCGATTGCAAACCAAACCAAAACATTACAACATGATTTTTGAACTTGTAATTTATATTATCTTAATTAAGCTCTCTTTTAGAATAAAGAAAGGTTTTTGTGTCTTGGTAGATAATTCATAATATGAGTGTCAAACAAGGATAAAAGAATTGACGAACTTAAAAGCCACAGGAAAGAAAATACAGCAAAGATTTTCTTCGGCTGAATATATACTTTATATTGAACGTGATAGAAACTGCACAAAGGCTTTATAAAAAGAGCTAATTAAACATACCAATATTAGGGTTTTTAATTGAATTTGAATAAAAGAGGGCGATGTGGGTAACTAAACAAGTATATAAACAAAGAAATAAAAACGGCGATAACCGAGTGCTGGAAAAGTTGTTCGTGTTGTATATTCAAGATTGAAAGCTAAATGCAATCGTTGACGACAACCTTTTCTGAAAAATAGAAAACTAGCGAGGCAAAATTCAATGAAAAACGGCAGAATCTAGATTCACACAGCAAAAATAGACAACAAACCTACAAACAGAGCAAAAATGTCGAGTAAACGGTGCATAAAAGCAAGATTGCAGTACTTACAGCGTAGTTTATAAAGCTAGTCAGGCGACATCACGAGCAACCTGTTTCGCTTTACTTTAGCGGTTTACCTGTCTGACTTGCCTGATTCTCCCTTCAGATTTTTTGTTTGAATAACAAAATTCACTGTCCCCTAGCTAATGCTAATAACTATAGCGCAAGTTCTAAAAGAAAAATGGTTAACAATCACTGGTTTTGCTCATTCACGAACAAAAACAAACTTGTGAATGAAGCTGCCAACGATTCCGCCCGGGTTAGCTGGCAAGATCGTAAAAAACCGCCCGCTCTCGGAACCAATCAGATTGCAGGATTTGGAGGATTCCGCTACCCTGCGAGCAGAGGCTACATTTTCGCCGTATGAGAGGGCATGCGAAAAGTAGCCGCTGCCGACTACCGTTCAAATCCGTCCAGAAATCTGGACGAATAAATTAAAAAATCGGGTTTTTACCTGTTCTTGACCGGTTTAGAGCATTGCGTGAGTCTTGCATCAGCGAATGAACGCTGACCATTATTGCGCCCTTCCCGCCAAATTCTCGCATGCGAACGCGGCTCGAGCGTAAAAAGTTCAAAACAATTTCAAAAATCCCTGTTTATGTATTTAGAAGAGCATCGTCAACTTGAGGAAGCTCTGTATTTTAAAGCTGTTGGAATACCAAAACACGTCGGTGCCTCTTACGTACGGGACAGGGTAAAGATCGTTAATTTATCAGATTGTAGTTCTTGTTTGCCAGGAAAGGAAAATGGATATAGCGGTGATTTTGTTGTGTCGCCTCTCAATACAAGGCGAAATGCTCTGTTTTAAGTCACAGATGGAAACCGGAAAGTTCAAAAGAATCACCGATAAGTTTTCTTTTAGTGGAAAAAGAAGAAAAGAAGCTTTTAGCTGAAAAACGATTCGCCCTCAAGGACTTCAAACTGGTTGGTTAATCTTCACTATGGAACGCTTATCCTGTTCTGAAAAGAAGCCAAAGCGGCAACGTTTTTAAAGATTTTCAGGTACAATTTGCACAGTATGTGAAGGAATTCCGTTTTAAAGTGGAAACTTAAGTGTCTATGTGTCATAGAGGTTTCATATGATTTGAGACGGATTTTGGCGTTGACATTCAATGTCTTCGGCGCTTTTACTTGCGTGAAAGGATCCACGACCCAGTTAGTGTTACGCGAATTGCTTTTGAGGATAAAATTATGGGTTTTCGAATAAAATTTTTCGATAAATAAGTTCTCTGACTATTGTTTTGTCTATGTTCATTCATAATATTGGTTTAAAACGCAATCGTGAGACTACAGCATCCAATTTATTACACGCATCACTTCTGCGTAGGGTTGTCGGCGAACTTCATTTTTCACTTTGAGCAAATTAAAACTATGGTTTACCGGTAAAGCTTGTTATAGATTTAAAATAAGAAAATTTTCGAAAGTTCATTTGCACCTTCAGTTAACTGCTTAAATGGTCATGAAAATACCGTTTTTTGAAATGAAAACTTCCTAAAAACGCGGCGGTGGAACAGTCGTTTATGGGTTAAACCAGTGCTCCATAAAACGTTTCAGAACCGTGATTTTTCCAGCTTTTTATATATAGTATCAATGCGCCGGTAGCAATTTGTACAAAGGCGTTAAAATGGTTTAACTCTAGCCAAGAGATCATAATATTGTCTCTTGTTCTGGCTTAAAACTTCTTTACTGATGAGTGTATACGTATTACCTACACCAATAAGCCGGAAAAAAAAAACTGCCCTTTGGAGTTAAATGTGTTCCCCTCAAATCAGACAGGACATGCTACAGTTGGTAGCATAATGCTTTCTCAAAAGACGATCCGAGGATTTTGCGGCTAAAATACTTAAAACCAGACGGGCAAAGCAGAAAAACAAAAGAAGAGCCCGTGGAGAGTTGTTCGCAAGTAGTTTTCCCAATTTTGATTCCCGCGAAACTCACGTAGATTTGACGAACCAGTTGCTTGCGAATCGCGCGACGAATTTTGCGCATGCACGATAGAAAATTGAACGGTTGTCGGCAGAGGCTACTTTTCGCTCGCCATCTCAACCGCGAAAATGTAGCCTCTGCTCGCAGGATAGGATTCCGCCGGCTCGCAAGCTTAAAAAAAATAATTTGTCTTATTTGTTTGTCATAAAGTTCGTAACAAAAAGAGAAAATGAGTACATTGATCAAAGTCCTTGCCTCATGCCTTAGCCTGCTGCACTTTGTAAGCAACTGAAACAAACAAAATCAAACGAAATCCACAGAGGTGAAGGTGTTATTCACTACTTGTCATCTGATCTGCACTTTGCTTCGTCCGAGTTACATGGGTAGAGCTTGCTTTTCAAATATGTCGCCGCTGCCCCAACAGTGGTACCTATGGCCACTTTTGCCGCCCCACCAATTCCGGCGGCTCCGGCACTCTGGAGGACTGCGAAAACAGTACCAGAACCAACTGTTGCTCCGTACACGGTGGATTGGACAGCTGCAGCGGCCGAACCCGCTGCTACGCCTGCAGCGGTAAATCCTGCAGCACCGAGAGCAAAAGGAGCTGCGACCACAGCTCCTACTCCTACAACTATACCGAACTTGTAGTCACTTAGGCACCAGTCGCTTTTGCTTTCCTTGTCCTCTCCTGGTTATGAATCAAGAAAAAAAGAAGAATGTCAATAATGAACAACAACAACAATCTTTATTGTGTTCTTGATACAAAAATGTTAAGACATTAAAAGGAAATAATTGTGAATAAATAAAGTGAAATACACATGAAAATGGCCAACAACAAAAAAATGAAATAGAACCGAAATAGGTTCTGAAGAGTGCGGCGCCGATGGACTCTCATGAACGCCTAGTGTTTCCGGTGCAGTCGTTTTGGAGCTCTTGATCTAGGGTCGACTAAAAGTATATTCAGGGATAAAAAAAAAAAAAAAAATTGGAAATAATACTATCAAACAAAATTAAAATTACAAAATAATTAACAATAATTAGCCTAAGATGAAGAAGGCTTACTCAACACTTTCATGAGGAGTGGTAGGCATCGGTATATCAATCTGCCAGGATCCATCTCGACGGAGCCAAGGAATAATCGTTGCCGTCAAGGCAAACTGTCGCGCCAAACGGGAAGTTGTTTATATGTTTTTGATCAGCGCAGTCCGCTCATATTTTACTTTTCTCAACTTTCGGGCATATTTCTCGCTCACAAATAACACACTTGCCTCCAGAAATTATTCTTATCATCTAAAAATTCTTAAAAGGAATATTTTGCTGAGTGTACAACAGTCTACAACAGCGGCCTACTCCAAACTTCGAATGTTTGACGGCAAAACATGTCATGTTTGCAACCCGAATTATAACGTGTTTTACAGAAGTATTCAAATAGTTTAGAGCGGTTTTCATTTGAGTGTCGAAAAGTAATTGGTTTTGTACTTTCTACACGATGCGATTGGCTTAAAAGATTCGCGCCACCTTTTCATCCAATCAGAAGTAAAACCAAAGCCAATTGTGACGCGCTCGCATGCATTTTCCCGCGCTTTGCGTCAGCCACATGTAATTACTTCGAGTTTTGATTGGTTCAATGTATTGTCTGTGTCCTATGTGATTGGCCAGAGTAATTACTTTGGTTTTGGTTTTACGACACTCAAACGAAAACCACTCTATGAAGATAAAACATTTCCAATTCCATGCTCTTCAATTTCCTTACTTAGCTGAGTTCAGAACTGCGAAGGATAGGGAGAGTTTACCGATGCAAAAGAAAAAACCCTCCGCAGCGCGAGGCTTTTGTTTCGGCTATTCTTCAGACCTTCAATGCATATTTTATAAAATATAACAAAGGAAAATCTCGTTGTCAGAGAATATCTGCAATAAATAAAACATGAGAAGAAAACATAATAATATCAAATATCATAGTACTCTTTGTTCGTTGTCTATCCAAAAATTTGCATTTTCAATTTCTCTTGGGACAGTTGCGAGTCTTAAGAGTAATACACCTTTTCACGATTTTTTCAACTTTGTTATAAACAAGTTCGGGAAAATCCCTCGACACCACTGAAAAGTAGCGCCTTAAAATCAGTTAAAATGCTAAGTTTGAAAGTGATTTGTTAAAAAGTAATGAAGATACAGCTCCTCAAAGTCGCGAAATTTTGCAGGTTTGTGCTCCCCAACATACAAACGTCTGTAAATTATTGCAACTTGGGGAGATCTTCGCTCGCTAAAGACGTATCACTTTCAAATTTGGCAATTTTACTCATTTTTTAAGGCGTCCTTTTTTAGTGGTGTCTGCGGACGCAAAATTTCAGAGGGCGTATTATGGTATATTTGAAAAAGGCTTGGAAGCTTTCCAAGAAACCACTCGAGCAGCGTAATTTCACGGAAACCGAAACCGTTTAAGTTTTGTGTTACGTAAGGAGTATTTTCTGTTTAGTATTGTATTGTAAAGATTTAACCCTGAATTGCTTGGGAAAAAAGCCCTGTTAGACACTCTCTGAAGCCTAGATAACCTCATGATCAATAAATCATAAAATTACTTTGTGTACAATGGACGCAATGCGTCATCTGAGACAAAATTTTCTCGGTCACTTAACGAACTGAGTAAAACCGGAAGCCTTCAAATTTGGATATTAAATTAAGGACTACCTTGCTTGTTCTAATGTTTGCTTGTTCAAGGCGTAATTTTACAGACGTTATCGCAATTAATTGAAGCAAATCAGGTTTTATTCGAGCTGTTATTCCCATATAGACTTAACCAGAAAAGCTCCGTCTGTTTATCCAAAAAGTTTCCGAGGTTGTCGAATGTCAAGGAATATCCGCCCGCGTTTACGAGGTTTGAAGCTTTACTGTAGGCCCGCAATTTAAATTGGTGGTAGGTAAAATAATGGCACTTAGTTAGACTAAATATAAAAATATATATATATCAGTCATTAAAAAAGAACGCGGGTCAGTGAGGGTTGTCGCTGCACTTACGAGAGGTTCGTGTGCTATTCTATTTTTTCCTTGGCGCACTTACTAACCTTTGATAGGAGAAACTGTCGAAAGTAGAAGTAAGAAAACAGCCCAGCTTGTCGGACTCCCGCTCATGGTCGTAGACTGAAGTCACCGAGAGAAATCACTTCAACGCAACAAGACTGACAAACGAGCTGGTTTGCTCTTGAGCTATCTTTCCCGAACGTAAAAGACAAGACGCGAAAGATGACGTAATAAACCACAGGTCAACCATTCAGATATTTCGACAACCTCGTTCCCAAGGTTCTCTCTGAGAACCCTGGACAAGACGTTGATGATTGTTTGCGGCAAAGTGAAGTATAGAAAGAGTAGGGGAATCTGTCGTCGGTCTGTAAAGGGCCCAAAAAGGCTAAGAGAGGTATTTTATGGCTGTGAAAAGTAGAGAAAACGTTCGATGTATTCATAAAAATTATTTAGAAAAACAGTGCTTTTATCGGAAATTAAAAGGGATGCAAAGTCTTAAACTAGGTCAGTATGAAAGGGCAGTTTCATTTTTCAAAAGGAGGCGTACGTTTTCTGTCAAATGGACTCCTAAAATAAAATTTAAAAGGGCCGGCTAAGGGGTTGGAACTAGGGGCGGAGCTTCCCCATAGAAACTTTTCTAAATACCCCCCTGGGAGGTTAACATGCAGCCCAGTTTAAGAAAAAACTGGATCTCTGATTAAAGAGATGCTGTTCTCCCGGTATAACTCTGGCCCTGAGGAAGGCTAATTTTGTTGGCCGAACTATTGGGTTATAACAAATCAGCCCTTTAAATGCCGTAGTACCAGCCCTGCATTTAGTTTTGTTTTATTTTCCAGTTTAAGAGTTAGCTGCTAATTTCGATCAACAGAGAAACAATGCGATTGAAATGCAAAACATTTTATCAGAAGCTATGCTTTTGTGACCTATGAGAGAGAAGCAATCTATTTTTTCCCTTGATTTTAACTGTTTTCGTTGAAGTGAATTTAAACCTTTTCCTTTTACATTTTAGAGATGTTATCCCCACAAAAATGGGTGCCGCTCCTTGTCGTCTGTGATCGCATTCGAAAATTAAGACCAAACATCATTAAAAGGTGAAAAAATACCATTTTTTGCAGACTATTATGTGGAACTAATATATGTATTCAGGATAAATTCGCAGCAAAATCGTTCTATTTAAAAAAAAAACTGATCGTTGAAAACGCCGAAACGGCACGGAATTGGCTTAATGGACTCCTGGTATCGGTAACAGATGTTTGTCATACTCGTTCCAGGCCTTCGCCCACTTCATTTCTCGTATACTTGTTAGTGTGACGATCTATCGTATCATACTAACAGAACAGTAAACAGAAGTTTACTATGGAATCTTTTTTTTTTTTCGCTGATAAACGATAATCATTTCTGTTTTGGCAAACAATTCAACTGATGTAAATTGCAAACTGGAAACAAAAAACCAAGATAAACTGGGCAGTAGTCGCCTTGACTACCCGCTTATGTGGGCTTGGACCACCTAACACACATATCAGAGCAACCCCGGAAACATATCCATTGCAGGTACGTCTATTAAAAAGGTATCGTTTCTATTGGAACAGAAACTCATTTCTGATTGAGAC
Source organism: Porites rus (assembly GCA_964035705.1). NCBI lineage: Eukaryota > Metazoa > Cnidaria > Anthozoa > Scleractinia > Poritidae > Porites > Porites rus. The sequence continues at coordinate 23,718,020 of OZ037998.1, read as the reverse complement.
TTCTGCTTGTATCATTGTATTCAAATTTGTTTCATCTTTAGATCAAAATGCGATGGATGCTCAATCATCTTAAATTGAGGGGCCTCCACAAAGCAGTCGTGTTTTGTCGCACGTCCTCTTGGAGTGTCCGCTATGACGTCACGAATTTGAATTGCGTGACGCGTTATTCTGTACCCACTGGTGGCTGCCGCCAAGAACTACGATACAGGGATTGTTATAGTTCCAGTTTTTTAAACCAGCAGAAACGTTTTTCTTCGGTAAGTGAAACACTTCGTCTACTCAGTAAGTTACCTTTATCCCATAGGCCTTAATTTCCGTCTCAGGTCACTTAACATGTACAACGGGTTCCTAAATTATATACATTGGGTCGCCGAAGCCGTCCGCGCACGAGGCCACTATTGTATTCGATTTTGCATGTTTTTAGAACCCAAAGAATATCCTGTCACTTATCTGTATGTCATTGAAAATGCATATTATTTTCTGGTACTTCGATTTGTAGAATGCCAATGTTTAGAGTTTTTTTTTTGTCTGCGTGTTAGTTAGCTATCTAGAGTGAATGGCTTTTCCGCCATTTTTTTTATTGTTGACATATTAAGGCATACGGTTAACGACTAAATCTGTTGAAGTTGGCAGTGTATTCTGCCCTACGAAGGTATTTACTTGGACCATTCTTACGGGATCATAGCTAGGGTACCAGTTCTTGATCTAAACGTTGTGCAATCGATGCCATGACGACCTTCTGCACATGTCATCTACTTGCCCCAGGGGAATATGGGGTGGTTTAGATTCTCTGCAACAGGGGAGTGGAAAATTTATTCATTGTTTTATAGAGTTCAGACGAAACAGGTGTGGAAATTTGCAATTTTGTTAACACCGTGGATGGCAACCACGGCGGGGTGGTGGGGGGGAGGGGGTTCACTGGGCTTGGTTCCTCAAATCTAGCTGGCAGAATCACAAAGCCTAGTCCTTTTTGGCATACAGTGTAGCAAGCTGCAAAGGATTTTTACCCATCTGTTTTCAATTTTATAGGAAATTTATTCCACCGGCAGGCAAGGCCCTAACCATTCCTGTTTATCAGGTTCATGCATGGTGATTGGTTGAGGTCAAACACAAAACAAAATTGACTTGACCTAGAGATACTGGAAATGAGTAGAAGTTGAACAATTTTTTGATGGCAGGCATTTGTGGCAGGGGGAACCAAACAACGGTTCCCTCCTACATACATTGAAAACACTTTTTAGGCTATCCAGAGTACTTTTAGATCTCTAGAAATGCATTCTAAGCGGCGCTATAAAATTTGTATCTGTTCGGTCATCCTAGGGCAACTTGAATCTGTTCAAAATTATTAGGGTTACAGTAGTACTTCCCGAAAATTTTAGATGCAATTTAATGTTTTACGAAAAGGAGAATTTTCTAATTTCTCTCTTCATCGCCTTTTGAATCCGATAATTTTAGGTTTCCTTTTTACTGTGAAAATAACCTAACCTGGGGAGTAAAAAA